>OU342734.1:476848071-477448071 GCA_910589765.1 Avena atlantica | reverse complement strand
GTACTTTACCTTTTGAGCCTTGCAATGTCGTGAAAGGGCAGATATTGTTAGTTCTGCGGCTTTGTCCACAAGAAGAAAAAAAACAAATTTCTAGAACCATACTAGAGATATATACAACTTTAATGGTAAAACACCCTCAAGCTCAAAACATTTCGCCTTGCAGTCATGACTCCAGTCCCTTTGAATACCAAGAACAAAACCAGACACATCACAGAGTCGCCCTGTAAGCCCCCCCTCGATTTTTTTAGGCCAACTTTGACCATAAAATTAACTAACAAAACAAACAAAAATGTTAAAAAATGATATCGTTGAAAACTTCTTTCAAATGTAAATTCAATGGTATATTTTTATGATATGTCTTGCTAGATTTGTTGTCAAAATTGGGCTCAAAAACCCAAGGGGGGCGGGACTAGGGGTGGACACAAAGCTTGAGGCTCGAGGCTTGACTCGGGCTCGACTCGGCTCGAAGGATGGCCAAGCCAAGCCCTAACCTTGCTACTCAGGCTTGAGGCTCGACAAGCCAGCTCGGCGAAGCTCGCAAGCCGGCTCGAAGGCTCGATAAAAATTTAAAAATCACAATAACCTTTAATAAAACAATAAAAATTTAGTGACAAATTAACATGAATACATCCATGTTGGTGATGCATATCATAAATGCCATACAACTTCGCTAACTTGATTTTGATCAAAGTATATTCAGCAAGAGCTTTGTCGTGGATGGACCTGATCTATATTGATTCAGGTTACAGATATGTGAAGAGAGAAGCAGCAGGCGAGCTATGCAGCCGATGGTGGAGTAACGTAGCAGTCTGCAATAACGAGATATTCGGTTGAGCTTCAACATATACATATGGGGTCAACATTCCTATCAATCCGAGCCTGGCAAGCCGAGCCTCGAGCCCTCCTTTCAGCCTTATTTAGTTCCAAGCCGAGCCGAGGCTTGGCTCGAATTCTACCGAGCCTGACCTCGATTCCACCCCTAGGCGGGACTTGGTACCGAAACGGAGGGAGTCCTTGGACTATTGGTGAACCTGCACATGGATGTGTTTGCTGACCAAATTTTATAGGCGGAAATCATTGAGGGCCTTGGACTATTAGTGAACCTACTATATAACTTGGAATTTCCTTGGACTATTAGTGAACCTACTATATAAGGATGTGTTACCCGACCAAATTTATAGACGGAAACCATCGAGGGCCTTCTTGGTGCCCAAACCAACGGCGAAGAAATGTGTGACATAGTCCCTGACGAGTGTTTCCCTGTACAGTGGCGGGTTCTCCTCCGACAATAGCTCCTTGATGGGGCCATACATCCTTGTCGAACCCGGGTTGCTTGCGAAGCACGCGATCGAGACCCTCGGCGACGTGTTCTTGGCGACGACCCTATGCTCCACGCTCTTGAACCTGTCATTCGAGATAATCTGCAGATGCGCACAACATCACAATTTTGTCCGAACATAAACCTCGCGGTTTTGGTGTCAGTTAACTTTGGACATGCATATATATATACCTGCAAGAGATCACCGATGTTGACGATGAAGGCGCCAGGAATGGGCTCCACGTCGACCCACCGGCGGTTCCCGTGGAGGACCTGGAGGCCCCCGACGGCGTCCTGAAGGAGCACGGTGAGGAAGCCGGAATCAGTGTGGTGGGTGCTGCCGATTGCGAGCTCGGGCTCGGGGCAGGGCGGGTAGTAGTGGCAGACCAGCAGCATCTGCCCTTGGCTGCAGCCCATGTCAGCCAGGTGTCTAGGGCCGAGGCCCAGAGCCTCTGACAGTAGGCTGAACAGACTGTCCCGCAGGTCCCTCACTTGTTTAGCGTAGTCGAATAATACGTCACTGCATGCATACGTGCTTTGTTTCCTCAAAAAAAAAAAAAACTACTACTACTGTTTATATATCAAGCAAGCTAATAAAAATTAATGGCGCTGGCGCTTTCACGTACCGGCGGCAGGAGTCCGGCATGTCGACGGCGTCGGGAGGGCCCGGAGCAACTTGGAGGTAAAGCGTGTCGCGCCAGTTGGCCGCCTTGGACTGGTGGAGGTCGAAATTGCAGTTGTACTTGACTGGCCTGGCCGGGTCGCGCGTGTACAGGCGCGCCTTGTCGGTGCCCTCGCCGCCGGGGGACTCGTGGAACGCCCTCGTCGCGTCCACGGCCGAGGCCAGCGACTCCGGAGGCACGCCGTGGCCCGTCACCTGGAAGAACCCCCACTCCGCCGCGGCCCGGCCAACGGCTTCCACGATGGCCGCGCGGTCGGCGGAACCGAGGTCGATCACCGGGATGGAGCTGGTGGCAGCAGCTTCTTGTTTGTCGCCGGTGGACTCCTGCGGTGGCTCGTGGCGGCAGACGTCTTCAGGAGGAACGCGGAAGATGCGCGGGACGTGGGTAACGCCGGAGGCGACGAGGCCACGGACGCCGGCAAAGGTGGCGTCTCGGCCGCGCGGTCATAGGCGGCGGCTTCGGCGGCCGACATGGCGATGGAAGTTGGAGCTGGATGCATGGTTGACCGGCTAGGTTGTTTGCTCGCGCTTATCTGCTAGCTAGCGAGTTGCCTTGGAATCTTGTCAGCATCCAAGGTTGAGTTGGAATCTTAAGACCCGCTTGGATCCTTTGCGCAACATGCCAAATCCCTTTTGTTAATACGTTCGTTGAGCAGCAGCCGTGCTTTAGACCGGCGGAGCGTGATTGCTAGGCTGCAGGGCGATTGATTGGTCAATTGCATGGAATGCGATAGAAATAGGTAGACACAAGACAAAAGGAAACCTTAGTAGAGACGGTGGAGTTCTAGCGGTTGATGGAGATGGTGATGGAGATGATGTCTAAACCAGAAAGATATTTGTAGTTGTGAGGATCGAAGTCTAGATGTGAATTTCCACTCTAGATCTATTTTGGAGGTGAGGTTTTTGCGAATTGCGGTGTCTCTAAATGTCATATCTTATATCTTTGTGTATGGGGTAGAAGTATTTGAAAGAAAAATGGCTCCATCGCCACACCGTACGAAACCTGCCCGTAGGTGTGGTCATTAAAGCCGGTGGCCATGGCTTTGCAAAGGGAGTTGGCTCCCCCTTATCTTCAAGTGCGTGGATATTTATTTATAGCCCTTTTATAGCTTCCAAATAGCGTAATTTTACACACAGTAGACTCTTCCAATTAATTAATTTATCTACACCTTTAATTCAGTAATTTTGGTAAAATAAGCATAAAAGAGTCGTGAGAGTGATGAAATACCAAAATTCTATCACTACTCATACAAAAAAAATAAGGTAAACATGCTACAAAAATGAACTCATAAAGAGGCTGACATCTGGGAACACCAGGTAGAATAAATAGTTGATAGATAAGGCAATCTTACCAAGTTCAAAATAGGAGGCAGGAGCAAAGAAAAAAGTCCATAATACACATATTTCTTCTACAGAGAGGCTGATATCAGGGACCCAACAGGTAGAATAAACGATTGCTGTATCGAGCAATATTATTAAGTTTAAAACGGGGAGGCGTGGTAAAAATTGATCCACTAGAGATACTGACATCGGATCCCCACAGGCTTCAAATGACTGTGACAACATTGAGTAGAGTCAAGATCGCACATGAAACCGAAAATCTCACATCTGCCATGGCCGGCTAGTTTCTGCCACTTTTTTTACGGTTTCTTGATAGTAGAGGGCGGGTAAAACAAGAAAACGGGTTTTCATCTACCACGAAAAAACGAACGAAATCATGGCGCAAGGGGCACCTTCTACCACACTCAATGGTCCAAACTGTTGCGGATGGCGACTTATCTTATAGTGATATAAGAAATGGTTGCTCGAACAATCTGTTAGTATCCAAGGTATGTAGTAGATTAATTTCTTGATCAAAAGTATGCACAAGTAGATGTTTATTCCTACTGTACTTGCTATCATTTATTCTTGGTTAAGTGATTCGCTTGCTGTGATTTAATCCATGGGTGTGTTCTTGATGTTCTTCATGATCACAAGATCATCTAGTTCCGCGGGATATTATCTAGATCAAATATACTTTCTCTGATCCAAATTAATTGACTTGGATTTGTCTAGATTCGTATGTATCTATACATGTTCTAGTGGTAGATACATCCGGATGTAGACAAAATTGATTCACTTAATTTGGATCAGAGGGAGTATGATTTAGAGATGATTTTGGGTGTTTGTACTATGTGTAGATGATCTAAAAATGCATTTCTGGATAGAATATAGTTGTTGTCCAGATTTTCTTGATATGGCTCACGAATCCACTCTCCTCATCCTGCATTAATTTTTCCCTCTACCCACTACTACACTCCTCTCCTCTCTACCTAGAATTTGTACCTTGCTAGCTTTTGTAGCCGCTTCTTCTTTGGATGAGGTTGAACTTCTTGTATATGATCTTCTCCTCATTGCCTTCTCCTCCCGATTGCTCTTCTTGTCGTTCTCAGATCTCTCTCTAGCTATCTAAGTGTGTGTAGCTAGTTTGTCTAGATGAGTGAGTTGTGAGGCTCTCCCTTGATGGATGGTGCTATTTATAGTGCTCTATGAGCTCTCTATGACTGCCACCTTTGGGTTTTGCTTAGGCATGTGAGCTGCTTGGATTTCAGTGAAACCGTCTTTGTAGTTTGTCTTATATAGAAGTTCATTGTATTTGGTGTTTGCCAAATTTGGTATGATGGTTGAGTTTTATCATTATGCTTATTTTTGTAAATGACAAATCGAATGTTTTGTCTTGTTGCTTAACTTGGACAGTGCCAAGTGGATAATTGTGTTTTATCTTGCTGTCTTTTAGCTATAGAATTATCTATAAGCTTTTAGTTGGAATTAATGATCTACTTGTCTTGTTAGTTAGATAGTAATTCAAGTGTCTCATTTGCATACTTAAGGGAAAACTTAAATTGCAGTTGTGGGGTTGTATTGTTGTGGTTTACAACATTAATTAAGTGAGACTTAATAAAGTGGATGATCAATAATTATCAAGTGTGGGCTTTAGTTTTGATTGGTCATTGAATACCAATAAAGAACAATTCAATTTAAAATCTAGTTTCTTTTTAAGATGAACTTTAATATATGAGAGAATAGTTCCTATATTGTCATTGTTGCCTAAAGATTTAGATAAAAATGTTCCCTCTTGTTCCTTGTTAATGTGTATTGTCTCACATGATCCATAAGCTCCTATTTTTGCCTAAGATGATCAACCTACTAACTTTTTAGGATGTTTCTTTTGTAGGTGAAGAAGGAAAGACGATAAGAAGAAGAAGAGAAGAAGATGATCGAAAGAAAATCAAGATTCTTCCAATATCAACTTAGTTTAGCACTTCTATTTTTCTTTTGTAGTCTTTACTTATTCGTTTGTCATGTAACATCCATTCATATTTGTAATATCAATTTTTGAGTTTGTAATATTCTCTTAAGGCTTATAACATATTCAAGTTCTTATTTTATCAAGATTTGTAACATTATTATTCTTATCCAGTCATGTTTGTAATAACTATTATTAAGTGGTTGGAATTGTAATTAAAGTGTATTATATGGTTCTGCGGAAGTTTAGCTTCAAAATTTTGAATTATATTTCAGACAATTCATGTTCTTCTTCTTTATACACCTTTTGATCTATTATTGCTTATATAATATGAATTATGTTCAAAATGCCCAAAATAGAGCAACGATCATGTAAAATTTTTTATTACTCAAACAATGTTGCAAACAATCAATCAAGTAGTCATACAATCAAACAATGTATCAAACAAGCATTCCTCTATTCGATAGAAACATTATCTACTTGAGCTTCTTAACGAAAAGTTCTAAATTTACCCGTCTTCTCACATGCATGGGATGCAATTATGCACAATATTTTTGTCCTAAAACCATTTATCTTGAGCTATTAAACCTCATGTTGTTACATTGGTGAGATTGGTGTTTCACTTAAGGAAAAAACCACGTTTATGGTGTGACAAATTATGTGCTATCTATTTGTCAGCAATTGATTTTTTCATGCAAAGACAAAACATATTAAGACTAACTATCATTTTGTTAAACAGAGGGTTGCAAATAAAATGCTAGACATCAAATTTATATCAAGAAAAGATTAAATTACATATGTGAAGGCAATGACAGTCAAGCGTAATCTCAATCTTTCAGCAAGTTTTTATGGATTCTGTCACGTGTGTAAACGTTCCATACCTACGTACCCCTCTCTTGTACTCTCTCCTATACTTATACGTACCAGGGTATAAAGTAGTATTGTACGTGTTCCCTTGTATGTCACCGATGGACCTTTTCCATCGCTCTATAACATGTACCTGAGCCCTCTAATCGGGACTATCGCTTGTGCCTAGTACGGTTACACAACCCACAGAGCTCTTTGATCCGAATGATTCTAAGAAAACCGAAAGGATGAAAAAGGCAACGATTGCTAAAACCCTGTGCCATTTTGGTTTTATCGGCAGAAGATAATTTCCAATAGCCGTCGAGTGAGTGCAAAATTCCGCATGAAAAAAATGTAATGCATTATGATTGTAGTCATCCGAGAATGGCTAGATGATTGGATGGCATCGTGAATTCGTGATTCATGATAGCAAATGTCCCACACGTCTGCGTCATGACCTGTGTTGGGACTGGAGAGTGGCAAACAAGGTGGTGAAACACAAGCGGTGAAGTCTCCTTGTATGAAAATCCTTTTGATCGAAGGGGCCTTGAAGATGGGAACTGATTTTATTTTCAGACTCCGCGCTTAACCAAATTTCGCCAAAAATTCCCCCAAATTCCGTTCAAATCAGGCTCCCGGTGAGCAAGCTTGACAAGTTTTCCCAAACCCATCCGCCCGAAATTGAGCAGATCCAGGCAAGTCGGCACCAACACGACACGCCCCCAATCGCGTCGCGCCGAGACAAAAACGAAACAGGAGGACAAGGCAGGCAGGTCGACCGATCCATCCCCTTCCTCCACCTCGGATGCTGTGCTGCTGCTAGTGGCCCCGTCGTCGCGACCGAAGACCAGCGGAGAGGGAGACCAGCGGCTCCAGGAGGCCGGCCGCCGGAATCGCAGCGACGACCAGCGGAGATGGGGTTCATCTCCTTCGTCGGGAGGGTGCTCTTCGCCTCCATCTTCCTGCTCTCCGCCTACCAAGAGTACGTGTCCCCCTTCCCCTCCTTCCCCCCTCCAGATCTCGTCCGTCCGTCTCTCGCCGCGCCCGTTCCGTCGTACCTTCGTCGCCGGCCTCGAACCCGCTTTAGGTTCCGTCCGTGCCCCTCTATGCGCTTAGACCGAGGCGCTCTGTTGGTCAACGCGCGCGCGGATGCGCTGAGATCCGGCCCGACCGGCGCGTTCCTGGTCGGATCTCGCTCGACGCGGCAGATCTGCGCGGCGCTGGATAGGTAGGTAGATGCTATCCTGCCGTGGTCAGTCGTACGAGGTTGGAGCTCGTGGAGGACGGTAACCCGTACGGACTGGCTGGTAGAGTTCTAGACCAAGCTCCATGCAGGAGGTCGCTGTAGATCGCACCGCGTTGCTCATATGTCTCTTTCAGCCGAGATGTGCTTGTGTACACCCCCCCATGGTTCGTCCTGAACACAGTGGTCTGATTGGTCGTTCGCTGCACAGCTATCTAGCTTTGCCCTGCTGCCTGTCTGGGCTGCCAGCAGTGTGCTGTTTGGTTTTCATCAACTTCAGTTAGTTCATGAACAGTGTTGACTTTGAATTTCAAACTTTAACCATTATAACAAGTGTTGCTTTGGTTCTTCTGCCAGCCGTATCACGCTACAGAGTTTGCTATACAAATTACATATGCATGTTCTCTCATCACTGAATTGTGATCACTACTTCCTGATGTACATGCAGGTTCAGTGAGTTTGGATCTGATGGTGGACCTGCAGCTAAGTCTCTGAAGCCCAAGTTCAACCAATTTGTCAAGCAGGTGTCCGCCAACATAGGGATGTCAGCCCCGCATATCGATGTATGGAAGTTCTCCAATTGCTTGCCTTGTTCTGCCTCATCTTTCTGGTTTTAAAACCCTCTCTACCTAGTTCATCGCTCTGGTGGGATGACTTTTGTTTTGTCCGTTTACAGATCAAGACTGTCATAGCCGCTACCATGTTCCTGAAGGCCCTTGGTGGTCTCCTTCTCATCATCAGCAGTTCGTTTGGAGCGTTCTTACTGGTGGGTACTCTTCTTCTTCTGCTGGCACTATATATCTAGAGTTTTGTGCTATGGGGGCATCAAGATGTACATATTATTGCAGCCTACCATTAAATAGACTTGTTGTGCCTTGCCTTCTCATGTTTAATCAAAAAGAGAAAGTACTGTTGTGATGCCTGTTTGGATAATGTTGAAAATATGTGATGTGTTTGGCTGTAAAATGTTTTAGTTTGTCAATTTTCGTTGGATATAAATTTACCAAGTCTGGCATAGTTGCTCATTCAATGTGTCATCTTCATGCATTTGCTTTTGCATTGTCCTGTCCTAGCATCTGAAAATGGTAACTCTGTAAACTTCCTGAAAGATTCCAAATGTGTTGTCTGGTTGTCATCATAGTGTGTACGGACTTAATAGGCTCATATTCCAGTGAACTGGTGACAGCTGATTTGCTGTAGCCTGAAATTCTGTATAGTATGTTATACTTCCTCCTTGCCAAAATGTAGTGCTTATAAGATTTTGTAGATGTCAAAGTATGTAAAATTTGACCAGGTATATAGGAACAAAATATTACTAACATATATTCCCTCTGTTCCAAATTAATTAACACAGCTTTGTCTAGTACCGAATGTATCTACACATTGAATCGTGTGTATCTAGACAAAGCTTCATCAATTAATTTGGAACGGAGGTAGTAGAATACAAAATCTGTACCATTAGATTTGGCATGATGTCTATTTTCATTTTTTTTTTGGAAATGGGCGCTTTTATTAAAACTGTTCATGATGTCTATTTTCATATGGTAATATGGTATGCATTTGATATTGTAGATATAGATAATTTTCTCAATAAACTTTGTCAAAGTTATAGATGTATTTATGTTTACTAAGGAAATTAATATGGATTCCATGATAAATGATTGGGCCTGGACTAAATTAGTTTTGGCTTGTTGTGCCTTCCCTTCTCATGTTTAATCCAAAAGAGAAAGCACTGTTGCGATGCCTGTTTGGGTAATGTTGAAAATATGTGATGTGTTTAGCTGTAAAATGTTTTAGTTTTGTCAATTTCATTGGATGTAAATTTACCAAGTTTGGCATGGTTGCTCATTCGATGTGTCATAGTTGCAATGTCCTGTCCTAGCATCTGAAGATGGTAACTCTATAAACTAACTGAAAGATTCCAAATATGTTGGGAGGTTGTCATCATAGTGTGTACCGACTAAATAGGCTCATATTCCAGTGAACTGGTGACAACTGATTTGCTGTAACCTGAAATTCTGTATAGTATGTTATGCACTTATACTTCCTCCTTGACAAAATGTAGTGCATATAAGATTTTGTAAAAGTTAAAATATGTAAAGTTTGACCAAGTATATAGGAAAAATATTTGGAACGGAGGTAGTAGAATACAAAATCAATACGCACCATTAGATTCAGCATGATGTATATTTTCATATGGTATGCATTTGATATTGTAGATATAGATAATTCTCTCAGTAAACTTTGTCAAAGTTGTAGACGTTTTGACTTTTTAAAGAAATTATATGCACTACATTATGCAAGAAGGGCATCTCTATAAACCAATGCAACGGTCCTTCAGGAATCAGTCCATGCAAACTGCATAGATGTTTTTATGTTTATACTAATTACTATAAGGAAATTAATATGGATTCCATGATAAATGATTGGGCCTGGACTAAATTAGTTTCTGCGTTATCACATTGTTTGTCGATCCATATGTATATTGACGTGTCTTGTTTGTGCAGCTTATCTACTTGGCATTCATAACCCCTGTCGTGTACGACTTCTACAACCATGAGATGGAGTCACAACAGTTTGTTCAGCTCTTTACCCAGTTTTCACAGGTTTGTCACACAAATCTTGCTTAGGAAAAAGCTTTGGCTTCCAACTTGATCATCAGTACTAGCTGTTATCCGGCGTGTTATAACTCAGTTTCTTTGTCTGTTCAGAACCTGGCCCTCTTCGGTGCGCTGCTCTTCTTCCTGGGGATGAAGAACTCCATCCTAAGGAGGCACCCAAAGAGAAGGACCACGAAGGCCAAGACAACTTGATCGAAGCCAGCAGCAATTTGTAGTAGGATTGGGAAGCTATTAAATACTAAGCTTGTGCCAGTCTTTTGCATATACCTCGAAACAGTACATGCCCCACTTTTTTGCCCATAGAATCTGTGGATTGGGGGACCTTCAGGATTCGATATGTAGGAATTCAAGTCAGTCTTGCTTGCTCAGTTGTGTTTTTGGGTATATCGTGTTGGGGTTTATGCCATGGTAGACGTAATTGTTTTGCTACAGAAACAGCTTTCGGTTCAAAGATCAGAAGATGCCATTCTTGACAATCTGGTACTCGTGGGCTCCATAAATCCCTAAATGCATAATTTGTTCTCTTCATAATTTTTTATCGGAGTACCAAGAAAAATTACAAATAGATTTAGTTGTGAAGCCATTTTTTTGTGTGTGTGTGGTTGATCCATTTCACAATATAATTATGTGAATACTCGTGAGAATTTCATCGTAATGCTAGTTCGCTTAAAGGATAAACCATATGTAATTTTGACAGAACCTAGTAATAGATAAATAGAAATTCACATCTACGAGTGAGGCCTTGGGTTCAATCCCAGCAGGATCCTCTTTCAGCGCAGACGCCCCTATTGACCATGCAAGTATCCAGGTAGACGATGACCGACGCAGCTACAAGAGGCGCTGAGGGCCGAGCCGAGATGTAAAATCTTTTATAGGCTAGTGGTGAATCATATACACCATGAGAGCGCCTATAGTCTTATTTTCAGTTTCATCATTTTACATGCCTTTTTCTTTTATAGGCTACCGGTGAATCATATACTCCATGACGCATCGATATCAGTCTGCTATATAGAAACAAAGAAGTTTTTGTCCTCAAATTTTGATACGAAAGACCTTGGTGAAGCTCCATATGTTTTGAGCATAGAAATTCACTAAGATAGGAGAAATGGGGTTCTAGAACTATGGCAAAAGGCATACCTAGAGAAGTTAATTTTGGTGTTTTTTCACAATGTCATCTCTCTGTATCCGTCTATTTGTCTCTCTGTCTCTCTCTAACTATCTATTGGAGCGAAGTTCGAACAATAGATTCATTCGATGTAGTTTTTCGAGGGCATGGATTTCATGCAGCGATGCGTACCTATGGATCACACACGGAAGAAAGGCATGATGCTTATGAAGATCATTCAAACAACTCATGAAACCAGTATGAAGTACTCACATGAACAATATCCTTGGAACAACGAATAGTATTATTACGATTACAAAAATATCATTTAGTTCATAAGATGAAATTTTGCATCCAAGTAATATAATGGCAGTGGTTGCTTCTGACCAACAGTTCAATTGGACCATATTCAATGATATTCTTTGTAAAAAACCCAACTGGTATATCTGCCTTGTACTAGGTGCTAGCTGAACTCCATGCATGGTCAGAGATTGCCAGAGAACGAGATCGTGTCCAGCAGGCTGAGGCATGAGGGCACAACCATGGTGCTCAACATTGATGCTCTATTCTATTGGATTCACATACAACTTCCTTATTGTATCTTTGAGTGTGCCTGAAGTAGTGAATGCATCATTATACTTGTACATATTGTCCGACGCCTTTGCAAGGTCAAGTATCATTTGTGGGACCACCACGGGAAGTTCAGTTGGGGCAAGGCAAAGTTTTAGCATAGTCTTCCATGAATCTTCCGCAAGTTCTCTTAGCTTTTCACGTGCAACTTTCCTTGTAGTACCATGTTCCTTCATATAACTTTGGACGGTAGAGGCAATATGGTCCCCTGTCTGCTCACGCTACAACATACGACATTACGATCAATGCAAATTTTATTTATTACAACGCATATAGGTTTACAAAACTACCGTCCAAGTTCTCTTCAAGCATGAGTTAGCATAAGTTGAATTAAATAATTAATTTTTGTTGCATTAACATAAACTTGTATTGAAATTTTCATAGGTTAGCTACATAATAAATATTATACTGTAGTAGTTGTTAATAAAAGTACAAAATGATACAATAAGTGAATATCAACATTAGTGTGTTTCCTTCTTTCTAGAGATCAATTTGCTCTCATTATGGTGGAATTACAGTTTGTTCATCGATACCAGCTTTGCTCTCCCGGCGTACAAAACTTGCTAAAACAGTCTGAAGTCGCATTTTCTGATAATACATGTTACACTTGTGCTCACAGTTTTTACTATAAATATTCTTATGTTCACTTTTTTAAGATGAGAGTAATTAAAAATGAAAGCATCTGTGTGTACACGCAAGTACCTTTGTTGATACGATATCATTGGTGAGCCGTACAAATATACCAAAAGAGTTGATAAGTTCAGAATCACTCAAAACCCACTTGTAAGTCTCCACTGTTGGGATGTCATCCATTCCAACAAATAAAGCACATGCTACCATGACATTTCCGATGCTAATCATTGAAACTTTAAGATGCTCGCTCACTGTTGGAACATATTTTCCATCACGCCATTTTATTTCCTCGCTGTATGCCCGAACTAATTGTTTCATCTGCATTTAATATAAAAGTTATCACTAAAAGTGTTTGTATCAATTGAGGCCGTTGAATATCAAGTAATTAATATAGCATCTCTTGAAATGAAGATATTTGAGTTCATATGATGTGTTTCCTCCACGCATGCTTAGTATACAAGTTCTTTTTGTTAGTAGGAGCTCCATCAATAATATTCATCACGAAGCATGTAAGAAAGCTTAAGCAGGAATAAGGCCTTTTCCGCAAAGATCATGTCTACGTGAAGTTTGAGAAGTTGAAATATTGTAGTGGGTATATATATACTATCATCTATAAAACACTATAGATGAAATGGTACAAAGTGATTGGTAAAAAGGAAACTATATCATTAATAATGAACATTATATGTAATTACTAGTAATTACAGACTACTCTTCTATAATTTCATATTATACCTTGGATAAAATTTTAAACATGTGATCGTATACTTTGATCGATAATTAATTCACACAAACCGACCAGGTTTAGTAAAGAAGCCATATTCAAACTCTCTTAATTATAAAACATGCAGTTTCCATCTCCATAGATTAATTAAACTTAGAAGCACTATTACAAAATAACTGGGTCGGTGCAGCCTTACATGGCGAAAACAACCGTGCCAGACAATTTAATTTTAGTTATAAAAACAACTTTCCCAAAAAATCCATCTTGTAACCATACACACAATATTCTCTAATTATTGAGTCATCACTTAAAAAATAAGTTCATATTCTCATTTTGTATCAGCAAGATCACTGTCTTAAGAGAATATAACATTCTTAGATGATGATCATATAAAATTGACGCACTAGCCATCTAAACCAAAAGTCTGAACCGATGGAAATGTGCTAGGAAGTATATTTATACTTCAATAGTCCCTCTCATGTATAGGCTATTTTAGTCCTTATCATGACCTCTTAGCTCTAATACCATATACGATTTATGCACTAGCCAACTGAACCAAAAGACCGATCTGATGGAAAAAACTAGGCAATATATTTACATTCAACATTTCTCCTCACGTCTATGATATTTTAGTCCTACATCAATGTTAATCTACCCTGGCAGTGTTCAATCAAAAGAAATTCAATATACGATATATGATATTTTAGTCCTACATCAATGTTAATCTACCCTGGCAGTGTTCAATCAAAAGAAATTCAATATACGATACACGTGACCCTTGTAACTACATATTTCTATATTGTTTGACAAGCATCACGAGGCCAGAAACAATACTCACTGCTTCTTTTAGGTAAAACACACAGTAGCTCTTCTCAGGTCCTAAGTCGTTCTCAAAAGAATCATATGCCTCCAATAAATATAAGTAGAAATCCTTCATGTAATCTGGAAGTAGAGCTATTGCACTTTCATCCCATCTGTATTTCACTATGTTAGGACTTAAATGCTTATCACAAAAAAATATTCAAGATATACTAGAGTAAGCTTTGTAAAAAACTCGATAAATGCATTTCTTCTTGTACATTGTTTTAAATACAAGCTTCCACGTGCAACACTGATGATAGATAAAATAGCAATAACATGACAGCATGGCATGAGAGAGAGAGAGAGAGAGAGAGAGAGAGAGAGAATATTCCATAGTTCTCTACAATATTTCATTCATTATAGTAATCTAGGAGTATGGCATTTATTCTTTAGTTTTAAATCCTACGATGATAATTAGCACTTTTTATATGAGAAAATCAATTTAATTATTCACATGTATCTAAGGAAGATGTAGATAATACAACATCAAAGTGTCACATGTACTGTGGGCATATTTCCAACGTATGACATTCTACCTAGTGCAACACTTCATCTTTTCTTGTATAAAACGCTCTATCGATAATTTGTTTCATGCTTAACAATCCTCATTTCATATTTATTGCTAATACTAAAGTCTTAAAAAACTACTACTTGTAGGAGTGATTATTGTAACCTGTAAATTGCCTCTGCAAGCTGCATGCTTTCTTCAGTGGTACCATATGTGTCATATATGTCATCGATTATAGTAATGAAAGCTGTGATCTTTGTCACTATAATCCTTGCAAATGAATATTGTGGTTTGACGCTCCCTCCATTCATCCAGAAATATATTTCAACTATTCTGTCTCTAACAAAAGTGAGATCTGATTTGTCGTAGAGCTTCTTCCACCACCTATAACATATGCATGAAAATAAATCAATTCAATTTTCCACGATTGGAAGGAAAGAAGAGCGCACTATATTAAGTTCAAGGTCAGATAATATCATAGACTTACAACGTGACTCCTTCTAACTCCTCAAAGAACTGAAGTTGGAGAAGGGTAAAATTCAATTTTGCAAGCTCAAATATGGCTTCATTTCGTGTAGCCTCTTTTCCATAACATGTTATGTGTTTTTTTGCTTCTAAAATTCCAACCCTTCTGAAAAGAGGAGTAACAAGTGTAGAAGACACTTCCTCCATGAGTGGAAAATCCAAATGTTCCAATAATAATGTACCTTGAAGGCATCTTGTTGTGAAAGAGATTGCCTCATCAAGTACATCTTCCCCGTGTGTCCTAAGA
This sequence comes from Avena atlantica, assembly GCA_910589765.1. Taxonomy (NCBI): domain Eukaryota; kingdom Viridiplantae; phylum Streptophyta; class Magnoliopsida; order Poales; family Poaceae; genus Avena; species Avena atlantica. The sequence goes on along the minus strand of OU342734.1, from coordinate 477,432,842 downwards.
TGTGCTGCATTATATAAGCTTAACAAACTTTTTGTATCCGAGTTAACAAAATTTCCTTCCTTGTCTTGAAATTTCCGGAACCCATCTGCAAAGTTGTTATAGATAGTTTTTAATTAGCTCGAGTAAGTAAAATAGTTAACTTGTTTCTCCCTTGTTGATACTGCTGCTACCAGCATGCAGTTAAGTTGACCTTACCGGATGACACGTCATATCTATGTTTCCGTAGAAGATACTCCCTCAGTTTGAAAATATAAGATGTTTTAGATTTGTGAAGGAGATATACTTAGACAACTTTTAGTGTCTAAATTTATTTAAACCTATACACTAAAAAATATCTAGATATATCTTCTTTACAAACCTAAAACATCTTATATTTCTAAACGGAGGGAGTAGAAACGAAGTGAGACCAGGTGTAGATTAGTGTCATCGTAATCAGCCTTGAAAACAGCATCTAATGCCTGGCTGATATCATCATCGTAATGAAAGTCCAACCCAAGTCGTTCCAGCGTGATTATAAGATCTAATATCTTTTCAGTTTCAGTTGCATCTTTTATCATGGCCCGCACTTGTTCCTTTAATAGTCCAGCTCTTTCTTGCATTTGAGGTTGCTGCAGGACATACATGAAGTATTAGGCGATATCGTGAACCGCCTAGTGGTTTAGTGTAGATTTAGAATATTAACCACTGCTGCAATACTTTAAACATAATCATATATATACATCGGTGCATGGAGAGGAGTATGCACCAGAGTTAAACGAGAGGCACGCGTCTTCTTCCCCCTTGAGAGTCGGCCGCGTGGCCCCGGCGCCTCCCTCCTTCCCGGCCGGAGAGTAAGGGGGGAGGATGGCCGGCAGTTATATAGTACTAGTAGTAGGTGTTTTGGCCTTGTGCCGGTGGGCTCTTTGCCCGTTGTTAGGTGCGGAAGTCGAGGTCCTGCTGGCTGGATCTTGGCTCTAGGGTTCTTCTTCCTCTTGAGCTCGCTTCTCTGGTGGGAGTTGGCGACGGAGGAGAGAACAACCGCTATTTCCAATAAAGCCAGATGCGGCCACCATCTCCTATGGAGGACGGGAATCGCGAGCGGGCACCCTCTGGCCGACCTCGGTGGCGAGGGGAGGGAGCAGGCCGCTGCGGTTCTGTCTGAATCGGAGTTATGGTGGGGTGTTCTTCAGTTCTTCGGGGATTCTGGTGAGTCTCTTCCTCCGGCCGGCCGTGGAGGCGAGGGGAGGAGAAGAAGAACCTTTGATCGCTGCAGATCTGGAGCACCATGTAAGGGGGACGTTGGTGCTGCGTCCGATTGGAGCAATCCCCCGACGGCTTCTTCCCCGTCGTCACCTGATGCTGATTGGAAGCTGCTCCAATCTTCGGGGAGTTACTATCTGGCGTTCCTTCGACGGCCGTCTGTCGTCCTCGCGCCGGAATCCATGGCTGTAGGGCAGCCTCCCCTCCCTTCGGCGTCGGCTATACTCAACTCCGACCGACGTTTCGGGATCTTCATTAACCTCCAGGCCAAGTTGCCATTCCGTAGGCTTGATGGCGTTGTCGTTGTTGGCTCCCTCCTCTCGATCCCAAGTGGTTTCGTCCCCGGCGATTGTGAGGATGACAACGGCGGCCCTCAGCGCGGTGGTGTTGGAGCTCAAGTCCTTGATTGCGTTTCTTTGACTCTTTTTGAGGACTGTTGTGCTTATTGCAGGGACCTGTTTGTATTTTTCCTTTTTATTTATGTCCCTTTTTGTAATTTGTATGCCACCGCTTTGGAATGAATGATAGCACCAGGTCCTTCGGGACCGTTTCTGTTAAAAAAAAAACCAGAGTTAAACAAGAACAACAACTGTTAGCTAGCTTGATTAGGAATGCTGAGTCCAGCGTCTGCTGCTAGACTAGCTAGCTTAGTCAGTTTGGGCTTGAATGAGTATACTACATGCATGTCCTAGAAGGTTAGTAGTAAATCGTATTCAATTATTAGTACTACCTAAGTGTCGCCATTTTAAACTAACCTTAATTTTTTTTTTAAAATGAATGACACGGATAAGGCTAGTCATGGTGAGAGTAACATAGGTAGTAACATGCATCTACGTGCAGTGCCAACAAGACAATTTGGTGATGTGACATGTCATTAAATGATGAAAGAGAGCTTTGTGGTAATTAGCTATGTTATCATAACATCACACTTTTCAAGATAAGATGAGTCTACATGTTAATAAATAAGATCTTCCATAATACTAGATACAAGTTACTACCCACTATGAAAGTAGTAACATAGACTAATAACTTATGCATGTTACTAATCTATGTTACTCTCCACCATGACCAGCCTAAAAGTTTCCTGTGTTTATGAGTTTTTGCCCTGGCCCGGGTACTCTGCGGCCCAGCTAGCTAATCTTCTCCAGCTCCAGGTATGCTCCGGCGAAGGCATACTGCGCGGCCCAGCTAGCTAATCTTTGCCAGGTATGCGCCGGCCGAGTCATACCTTGCGGCCCAGCTATATAATCTTTGCTTGACCGTGCGATTAATTATTGATGTGAGCTTTTAGTCTCTCGTGTAAGCCAGCTAATATGGCCATGCACCATGCACACGACGTACTGTAGCTATTTTGCTAATCAAAGGAAATATTTAGCTATGTTGGAGCTACTCTACACCGTGTTTTACTAGTATATGGGCAAGCAGACTAGCATTAGCTCATAACTTGATTAAATGATAATTACTCCTTGGTACTAGTCAAGTACATGATTAACTTTTACAGGTATGGCTTGTAGCTTTTTGTAAGATGTTTTATCTTCTTGTTTATTTTAGTACAATCTTACTATATCTTATAGTGTTGCCAAAATGATTATTTCACGGTTGAATAATTTAGAAATTTAGGGTGGCACGGATCGGCAAGAATTTAGTTCAAAATTGGAACGCCCCCTCTCGACCATGCTTGTGTCCAACAATTTTTCTTTTTGAGTATAATGAAAGATCCCTTTTTAATTTTTATTATTATATTATATTTTATAATTATCATTTTTTTATATTATGAGGCAAAACTTTTGCACATGCTAACATTTTTTAGTGTGGTATTATCTTTGCTAAAATCTTCGAACCACCACTGATGGTACCTAGTACATACAGGCCAAACTAGCTAGCCCGACTAGACTCAATTAACTAAACACATGCACGCGTGCAAGCCGAATATCAGTAGGAAACTTAACACATTCCAAAACATACTAATGCTTCCTTCGATCCATATTAATATTCTCAACATTGTCTAGATAAGAATGCATCTAGTTTAAATACTTAACTAGATACATATGAATTTAGATAAGGGAGCTTGTAAGTCCATAGAATGTATTTTGTGTTAGAAAAACGTCTAGACCGCTAGCCTAAGCCATGCTTAATCACGGTAAAAACTTGCAGCATTACCATAGTGAGTCATCTATGAAGCATTCTCAATAAAAATCTACGCACATAGTAAATAAAAAGATCGCTGAGATGCCCATTGTCTGCTTGCCTTGTCATTTTGGTTATGGGAAAGCTCCTATACCATGTGCAAGGGGTACCCCGTTGGCGGTTCTCAATGATATGCAAATACTTACAATGACAAGAACTTACCTGTGACCAAAGTTGAGTAGCATGAGGAGTGGGGCCCTCATATTCAAGGGACATAAGATTGCCAACTTATATTTCGTCAAGCATATACTCCATCCTTGTTCACTTTAACCTTAATCATCTCAAGATGCTTATGATAGGGGCAATAAGGGCTCAAAACTAGTAAGTGCCATAATATTTTGAAAGCTCTTTATGACTTGAAATCCCTGCTTCCCTCTATGAAAGGACCTTTCTCCTACTCCCAAGTTGAGTCAGTTAGCCTACTTCCTTTCTATCTCCAGCAAGCATTTGAGTTGTTATGTTTCAAGCATTCATATGGTGATTTATTCAATCATGTTCTTTATCTTCCTTGGTTACACAAAACTCTTATCTATTGAGTATTACTTTGAAAGCCTTCATCGTGAAAAACCTTTTTGAGCAAGGAGTGCTCCTGTTTTGAAAACCTCTACAAAAGCTTTTTCTGAAACTATTTGCTAGGTGTTCTCTGACCAAGAACAAAGTTTGCCAATTCCAATTATGATTTATCTTTATACATCTCTATCGTGACTCCTATACTTGTTGCAAGCTAAGTTATATAACGGTGGGTTGCTTTCTTCTATGAGTTGTGCAATGGTAAGTGTGATGCTTCTTGTCCGTATTATTTTATCGACACTTCACTCCATAAAACTGTGGACATGTTTACTGAGCTCAGTTTTCGCTTGGGGACAAGCAAAGGTCTAAACTTGGGAGAGTTGATACGTCAAATTTGCATCACCATTCTATATCATAAGTTGCCTCTATTTATTGATATATGTCTTATTATGAGGTATTACTTATGTCTTTTCATCTGTTTATGCATGTTGGATGATTCTTGGAAGATGAACTACCGGAGTCTGGATTCTGACGGAAAAAGAGGTGTTTTGATGCAATTTTGCGAAGATCAGAAAAATACCAGAAAAATATTGGAAAATTATATTTTTCCAGAAGACGGAGGAATCCAGAAGGGGAGGCGTAGCCGGGCCATAGGGGGCCCACACCCCCTAGGCGCGGGGTCACTCCCGGGGCGCGCTTAGGGTAGGTGTGGCCCACCTGTCCGGCCTCCGAATCCGCCCTCTCGCCTATAACTTCCTCTCGGAACCCTAATACCGGGGGGGGCAACCATAGATAGATTCCAGCCGCCTCTGCGGGGCAGAAAACACCGAGAGAGAAAGAGCTCTTTGGCAGACAGATTTTTGCCAGGGAAATTCCTTCCCGGAGAGGGGAGATCGTCGTCATCAACACCATCGTCAAGCTAGGCTTCATCGGGATCATCATCATCCACACCATCATCTCCACCAGCACCATCATCACCACTCCATCCCGCTGTAACAATCTTGTTGAATAATTGCATAGTTCTTAAGGGAAACTTTCTCGGTGTTGATTACTATTGTAGTTGATGCTTGGGAGTGGAACCATTGGACTATTGTTTATGTTTAGATTGTTATCCATTATCATATCATCTTTGATCTTGATCCATATGATGTCTCGTGAGTAGTTCGTTTAGTTCTTGAGGACATGGAAGAAGTCATGTTGTTAGTAGTGGATTTGTATTGAGTTATTATTCAATGGTTTAGTATTTAAGTTGTGGTGTTATTCTTCTAGTGGTGTCATGTGAACGTCGACTATATGATACTTCACCATTTATGGGCCTAGGGGAATGCATTTTTTATGTGGCTACTAATTGTGGGGTTGCCGGAGTGACAGAAACCTGAACCCCCATTAGGACACCTTTACACAAGGGAGCGTAGGATATCAGAGTTTAAGGTCGTGGTTAGGTTTTATATCTTAATTACTTTCCTGTAGTTGCGGATGCTTATAGAAGATTTAATCACAAGTATGTATTAGTCCAAGTAAGGTTAGTATGTTAGCACAGGTTCACCCACACAACACTTACAACACCAGAGAAGAGTACTCAGCTATTTGAAGCAAAAGAACTTGACAGAATTCCTATGTGTCCCCGAGAACGTTTATTCCTTATAAGTATTTCCACCAGCTTGTCCTTTGCTAAGAAAGGATTGGGCCACTTGCTCCATTTGTTTGTTGTCTTTATTACTTGCTCTTTGTTTTGTTGCCTTATCAGAAAAACCCTAAAAATCCGTTTGTTAAGTATTCACAGGGATTTCCTACTCCATACCACTATTCAGCACCTTCTGCTCTTCGTTGGGATCGACACTCATATTTATCAAAAGTACTACGATACACCCCCTATACTTATGGGTTATCAGGTGGCGAGATCCATCGGAGAATAAGGTGATGCCTATTGTGGCGTGGTGGTCTTAGAACCGCCCACCCCTCCAACGCAGATGTACTTCCCTTAACAAAGAAGGAACTGCGGTAAAATAAATCTTAGTGTCTCCGCATGCTCCGCTACGGTTCCTCGCTCCTCACTTTACTCGCTTAATAGATAGGTTTGTATATAGGGAAATTCTTGTAATTGCATATTTAGAGAATTTACATTTGTGTCAAGCCTAAAATCAAAAAAGAACTAAAAATTAAGTAGCACCTATTCACCCCCTCTAGATGTCCATACGATCAATTTCACCACACACACACCAACGAGGTAACAACAGTCGCATGCACCACCCAACAGAGGCAGCGCCCGCCACCCTCCTCCTTGGTTCGGAGACGTGGCAGAAATGCTGTTGTAGTGCTGATATCACTATATCACTATAGAAGTGTTGATGTAGTGCTGAAATGTTACTAAAATGTTGTTATGTTAAAGATTTGTGTTATTGGTGCATATAGTGCCTAACACCATGGTTATCCATGGATACCCGATATTTGTCGGGTTTGGATTTGGGTCCATATCCAGGCCCATGAATACCTTAGTGGACGAGCTACATCGAGCCTGATAGACGTAGATTTGGATATGGTTTTGGTCTACCCACCTAAAGCCGCCCTAATGACATCCTTAGACAAAAAACACATAAAACAAGATAGGGACAGTCCTATAAGAATAGTCGTTGTGGAACCCATGCTTTATGGATCACTTTTTTTGAATATTTTGAAAACTTGATTTCGAAGTTTCAAACAATTCATAAAAATATCTGGATGTAGTAAACGATGTAGAATGCAAGCCAGCAAAAATGACAAATCGGATAAATTTCAGGAGATTGAACCTTTTACTATTAACGTCCTAGATCTGCACATTTGTCATTTTTGCTGAGGTTGAATTGAATGGTATTTCGTATTAAAAATTTACACATGGGGAGAATAAATCTTTGACTACAGTATGGTAATTCTTTGAATTTATTTAAGCTGTAAATATGAATTTTTTGAAATATTTAAAAATAGGCTATGTGGTGCCCGGGAGCCAAAACGCCGCCCTCCAGTCCTGTAGCCCTTCTAGCCCTGGGCACAGTCCTGTAGCTCCCGCCGGCGACAAATCCCGTGAGAGTTCGGGGTGGCGCTGGCTGCGGGGTCGCGTGCCCTCCCGCCCACGCCCCACGCCCCAGCTGTCTGACCCCCCCCCCCCCCCCCCCCCCCCCCCCCCCCCCCCCCCCTCGGTCAGCTCCGCATCCCCGTCGCCGACCGGCCGCTGAACTCTGCTGCTCCTGAGATCCAGGTATGTCAGCACCCCCCTTCCCCATTCAAGCAACGATGTGATCCATCTAGATAAGGAGGTAGTCCCTGTAGTGCTGACTTCTGAACCCTTGTTCTTTCAGCAACTGATGACCTAAGCCTTCTGCAGCAGTCCAGTCATATATGATTAGCCTATTCTGTCTTTGGTTTGAGAAATATCATAAGTCCTATCTGTTGTTCATTGCTCTGCTCGCCAATATATTCAGACAAACTCGAAGTTCACCGGCAGCGTTTGCATGGCAATTTCTGATAAACTCGCAGTTTCAAAAGTAGGCGCATAGGAAATTGCAATTGTTCACACCACCCTTCTACCGGGGAATATAACCCATTTCGAGTGATTGGTGGTAAAGATACAAATTTAGAATCCTCGGAGGAGGTCCATAGGTAATGGCCTTACTGATAGTAAATTCAGTTAGTGTGGCGGCGTTGAGATTCTTTTCTTAATAAATCATAAAGTCATGAATGTGGGTTACCAGTTATTTTCTAGTCATCATTTTACCAATCCTGAACTAGATAAAATCTAGGTATCTGATATGAAAAGCAGATGCTGTGATAACCGGATATTTTGTCTTTGCTCACCTTCTCCACTATCAATAAAGTTTCGTAGCATAAGCTTTCACCTAACTAGGAGTATATGTTACCTGTTCAAGCTTGTATTATCTATTTCATGGGAAGCATAATTGTTTCCAGACTGTCTAAGTTAAATGGACCACCATGTTTTATTTATCTTTGATAAAGCACCCGAGAGTTGGCTATAGAAACCGTACTAGCATTATTGCATATTAGAGAAGCTGGTATGTAGTTTGCTTATACCCCATTTTTTGTCCTTTGTCCGCTGCTACTGGAACTGGAGCATGGATTGCAAAATTTAATGATTTTTTTTCTTTCACTCCATTGATTTAGCAGATTTTTTTAACACGAATCAAAAGACAGAAAAAACTGGTCAGTTAATGGGGTTATAGACAAGAAATCAACAACTTAATTTTATCTTTATCATTACCTTCTCACTGTAGCTTTAGGTAATGCCGCTATTCCTGTTCCAGCTTATCTTTCTGATATTTAAACCCAGCAAGAGAATAACTCGTCACGGAAAAATAGACGTGAAAGAATATTGGAACTTCTTGGCTTTCTCCCAGTGACCAAACTCACACACACCTGAGAAACATAGCTAATTCTATGGCACTATTCCCTACTTTATTGTTCATGCTCGAGGTTTATGACAAAACATAGCTTTATATAGTATCCGTATTATCCAGATCAATACTATACAGGCTCAAGTACTCAACTTTATGAAAAAAACTTGTCTTGGACACTAATTTATTCGACAGTGCAAACATAGCCTTGATTCTAAAAGTACTTCTAACACAAGCACAACATACTAGACTTGCAAACACTTGTACTACTAGGATACGGCGACTCCATGTCTGGTGCCTTTTAAACACACTAACAGCCATATATGTTAACTAACTTAGCAATACTCGTAAACTGTAATAATATATCTTAATTCCCAAGAAGAGGCAGTAGCATACATGATGTGAGTCACTGATAGTGTGCTACTCAGATAAATGTTCTTCCCTCTGATGCACGCGCTTCTTCCTTCTCACTGTAAGTTGTGGTGCTTGCATCTTACAGCTTATTGAGTAGTTGTAGTAGGGAGGTATGCGAGACCTCCATCCAAGAGCCTGAAATTCTCCACGGGGTAGTGTACCACCACATCCTAAAAGAATGTCCTGCACATTAATTTTAGGAACATTCTCACTGGAATCTGACTGATGATAGCTGCAAATCAGGAAATGTCTGTGGCTCTTCTCCAATCTCCAATAGTACACCGGGTCGTCTTCCCGCATACGAAGGTTTGGGTGCTGGTTAAATAGAAGGAGATGTGTCTGTTTATATTCTCTTACACATTCAAGAATTTTGCGCCAAAATCGAGCATTGAAATTATCTCGCAGTATCGCAGCAATGATATGCGCGCCGATGAAACACTGTCTCTGTTCCAAAGCGATCTCCATGGCCATGGTTGCTAGTTTTGGCTGCTCATCAGGGTTTGTGCTTCCGAAAACAAGCGACTTGAAAAAATGCCAATAAGCATCTTGAGGGAGATAGTCCAGTCGAAGTGGTTCTGTTGTTCCCAGACTCACAATTCTATCTGATCGACTGGTGATTATAACCTTACTCCCATCACATGGTGTTATGCTGGTTATGGAAGATTCCAGCCTTCTCCATGTTCCCTCGTTAATTTCGTCAGCTATTTCAAGAATAATTAGCGACCTATTTTCAGAAGCACAATTCTGGTGTCTGACTTTAGTATTGTTTTTTCTCAGGTTGATCAATCCTTCATCATTGAGACTGCCTTCTGGAAAGAAGCGGATCATTGAGAAATAATCACGCACAGTCTCATCCCTACAGACATGCTCAACAAGAGTGGTCTTCCCTACTCTGATTGGACCAATGATCGGGAGTACAGCCAAATCTAGTGTAGCACTGGGACGCAGCAAGAAATTCAGGAGACGTTGCCGTTCCGCTTGGCGACCAAACATGCAATTGTCCAGGATTAAATATGTTCCGTAAGGTTGGCGGAGTATCCGAGGATATGACTCCAAGAAGAAAAGAAATTCTTTCATACCAGCCATGGTGTGTTCAAGGGTGTTGACCATCTGTTGCAGCTCTTCATGCGTGTTGCTACCAAACAACAGTGCTTCTCTGTTGGTGCTACCACTGCTGGCGCGAGAGAAACAAAGTCTTTTGGCTGAACTGGATTTAGACAGTGCAGATGATGTGTGGCTCGTCTCCTCCTCCTCCCCCTCCACCTCACCGAGGGCAGCTTGGAATCTCATGGCATCGAGAGTGTAGCGGCCTCTGTACATTCCTTGCCTTAACACCCTGAGCTGATGGAGCATCCCCTGGTTAGTGATGGCGCGCCCCTCTGCCTCCTCGATGACGATGTCGATTCTCAGCACAACCCTCTCTAGCCTCTGTAGCATCTTGTCGATGCCAGGCTGCTGCTGGAAGCATTTGGTGATCACGAATGACGCCGACCTGCTGATGAGGTCTCCTACGATTGCAGAGATGATGATATCCATCGGCTGTGAGTAAACTTTCTTGTTTGGTGGAAGAGGGATAGAATTAGCAATCAGTGATCCTAGCTAATTTGTGCTTCAAGTCTTGGTGGTGTTGGGTGTTCTGGGTGGAAGATTTAAAGTGACTGACTAATAGTGGCACAGCAGTAATATATGGTGTGGTGCCCTACCAATTTTCAGTGAGTCTTCGCCTGCCGTATCGAAATTGAAGCTGACAGACTCGTGCGAAAACATCACTACCTCTGTTTCTTCACTTGTATTTTATTTTATTTATACATCTCCACTTAGTCGTGGCAAATCGTGATCCCTAATGGTTTTTCTTATCTTTGATTGCTAAGTTAATCTTCTTTAGTCTCAGTGACATGTTTAGAGGACTGTTTTCTTTTTGGGCAACTTTAGTGGGATGATAGTGTGATTTTTAGTTCGTAGTTTTAATGGAGTGACTTAGAGATGTGGACGATTGGATGTTGATCCACATATTTAGGGAAGTCTGAGATTTGAGATTCGACACCCCCTTAAATGCATAATTTATTTATTTTTGGTTTTGGAGTGTCATGGTCTTTATGTTTTTCTTGCGTGAAAGAGAGCATTTACAGAAAATGAAAAGCAATATGTATATATATCCCTGCCTGAGTATGTAGACAATAGATACTGCATATACAAGAGTAATAATTAATGCATTACCTGTCACGCTGTTACATCAAAATCTTTCCTAGTATCTTTTCCAGTAAAATTTATCCTTGACCTGTTATAACTTGGGAAGCTTGTTTTACAAGGAGTGGCGAGTTAATTAGCAAAAACCAACCAGCCGTCTCTTGACTAGTTCAGTTTTGACAAAGGCGTCCGGGAAAGGCTGTCTAGAAGGTCATTTTTTGGGGGTTTATTTGAAACCACGTGGGAACACTACTTTCAGTTTCCTGATTTATCTGTCTTAGAGTCTCCGACCAAAATGACCCATTCTATAGTATTATACTGTTTTCAAGGCTCACCAGTGGTTTTCCTACTGCGTATATTTTTGTATTGACTCAATAAAAGTTATGCACACAAAGGAGAAAGGAAAGGGAAAGAGAAGGCACTAGGCCAGATAAGATACATGTTTACATGAAAGAATCACTCCAGTCCTGAAGGTCCTTATACTGCTTCGTCCTGGTAGCCCCACGAACCAGAAGCTTGATCCCTTCCTACATCTGCAGAGGCTTGATAAAGTAAAAAGGGCAACTCGCCTGAATTCTTCAAGCTGAGGTTTAGCTCCTGAATAATTGAGGACTGTGGAGTCCAAGATGAACAAATCATCTACCAATGGGATAAAAATATATGTGTTCTTGCTTCTGTAGACCCACTCATAACACATCCATATTGAGGAAGAAAGAAACTCTTGCTTTGCAAATGCTCTTTTGTATTTAATCTGTTATGAAGGAGATGACACAAGATGACCCTTGTTTTTTTCCTGACAACAGGGCTTCCCACATCCAAGCAAAGGCTTCTGGTATTGTCACATTGCCCATGGCTATCTTATATGACTTTCCAGCATGGAGCTTGGAAGTATTAGTCAGGAGTGTCCAAGAATCATTATCATCCTCCAGTGAAATACTGCCCAGAAGATCAATGAATTCTGCCCATGTTTCCTCGGATAAAGGCAGGGTAAAAAGACTGGCAAGATCCTGCATAAGGACCATTTACTGAACTGTAAGCTGGGAATTCTTGTTGAAAGCTTACAAATATGGACCACCGGCAGTGGATGAAGCCGCCGGTGCCGACGACATACTATCGCAACTCCATCGGCCTAGCCTCCGCTGGCAGCGTCAAGGCGGCGAGAGCACAAGGCGCGCTGTCCGTGGCCCGGGCACCAAGGTTCCGTGACGTCGACTTTGGGTTCTGGCGGCCGGCAAAGATGGAGATCGTGTCTGTGGCGATGGCCCCGGGGCCATGGCGGTGGCGGAGAGATGCCGAGGGGACATGGAGGTGGGCATGTCATTGCTGCCGGCCGGCTGGTTTGGAGGCGTTCCTCTCGCCGTCGTCGCAGCTTTCACCTGTCGATCCATTGTTGAGAAAAGCGACTCCGATTGGCCAACGCTATCATACCAAGATTTTTGTTTATATAGTACTAAATGCGGCAAAAGAATCAAAAGGACTCTACGGCCATCACAAAGCTACTAGGAGCTACTTGTTTTTCTAAATAACTACTCCCTCTGTTTTAAAATATAAAATGTTTTAACTTTATGAAAGGAGCGTATCTAGACCACTTTTAGTGTATAGATTCACTCTGAATCTAAACGAATCTATACACTAAAAGAGATCTAGATACATTTCTTTTACAAAACTAAAACATCTTATATTTTCAAACGGTGGGGTACTACTGTAATAAAGATCTTTGTAAAAAAAAAGCAAATTATAAACAGCCAACTAGTGGATTTTATAACCATATAGCGAGCGAGCTGTCAGATTCCTAAACTAACTGTGGATGACAACTACTCCCTTTATTTCAAAGGGAACGCCTACGTCTCAGGCGACTGAGAAATAACTAGCGGCTGATGTGGCTGGCTCAATCGAATATTAACATGCATGGTTTACAAACAAAAAACTGTAACCAGATGGCTCAATCGAATCTTGGAACCAAAATCCAACGGTAAACAAGATGACTGAGAAATAGGCGCCTGAGAAATAGCAAAACCGTATTTCAAAATATAAGATGTTTTAGCTTTATAAAAAATAATATCTAGACTTGTTTTAGTGTGTAGATTCACTCCAAACCCGAGTGAACCTACATATTAAAAGTAGTCTAGATACATTTGCTTTACAAAACTAAAATATATTATATTTTGAAACGGAGGGAGTACTATCAAATCTCGTTGCCTTGTGGCAACTTCCTCTATGTCGCTCCTTAGCCAGCCACGAGGACACTAGTGTCTAAAACAAAAATAACGACAGAACTCTCGTTTGCCTAAGTTTTTTTCAAGATCTCTGCCACAAGAAGATGTGCACCACTGCTAAGGCAGGAATTGCACGGTTTGGAGTAGAGCAACTGCGGTGATCCAGCATACCATTGCATGATGTAGTACACTATAGTCGTTGACATAACACTAATGAAACACCGTTCACTAGTATTACATCCCTCAGAGTAGTACAACAGAAACACAACAGGTCCAATACATGACTATAGGTTACAACTCAACTCTTTACACAAGATCCAGAGAACACACTAGGTTAAAGAGAGAGAAAGAAATTTCCTACAAAGAAGAATCAGAAATAAACAACTCCAAAATTATAATACTATTAAGACTAATATCTTAACTAATGGTCTGGCATTGCTGCTATTGCAATACACTATAGAAATAGGTTCTATGGCTAGAGATTCAATTCTTATCTAATCAACAACTTCGTCTTCACTTGAGCTGATGTATATGTTGACTTTCTTGACTTCACTGAAGAGCTTTAGCTTTTGATGATGATTCCTGGAGCATAACTTGATGTAGACGTCGTGTGTACTGGCTTTAGAACCTAGCAAGGGTTAAGAAGATACTTTGAGTACGAGCGTACTCAGCAAGTTCAATCGAAAAGGAGTGTTTGATGCACTATATCTACAGCCACAGACCATAGGTCGTAGGCAATGCAAGTTTTCGTAAACATTTCTTCAAAGGTTGCTTTTATTCTGAAAAGCTATGTCCGTCAGCCTTCATGGGTTTACCAGAACTTCCATGGAGTTCCTTTCCCGTCGCGTTCGCAGCTCCTTCCCGGAACAGGGAGTAACAAGTTACAGTTCTTACACTCTGCAGAGGTGCGTCACTTTACCCATGAGAGACCTTAGGTTTTGTTGCACGGCCGGGAGTATGTCCCCATTCAAACTTCCTTGGTTTGAGGCCCAACCTAAGATCCAAGCCAATCACTGCCTTCTCCGCAACCCCGCAGTGTACACCATGCCCACTTATTGAATTACGGCAATGGTTTGTACAGACCGTTCAGATGCCGGAACTATCGTGGGACGTTGAGGGCTCCCACCCAAATGCTGCATATCCTCTACGAATTACCATATAATATGCAGCTACGAGTGATAACAGCCACGACCCGCACATCCAGCTCCATGCGAGAGGGAAAAGATACAGCTGACTTCTTCGTCCCATTCCAAATCTCATGGTCAACGCGTAATATACGACGCAAGAATCACTGACGACATTGGTTGTTAAATCCTAGATAATATGTTCCTTTACCACCGGAACTCTTATAGTAGGTTATTACCTCATGGTAAATAACCTATAATCACATTATTATGAAAATATTGTTTTCTGACCTTTTTCGAATGCAGGTAATGACAACACTGGATTTGCAAAATACTTTACAGAAAATAATCAAAGGACATGAGCAAGTGTGAACTTGCCTTTTGTGATTGCAAGATTATGCACTCACGGTTTTTAAGACAATATAAGATTCAATAGCTGAAATCTGCATCATTGATCCGGTAAGGACTAATGTTTAAAGAAGCAAGATGCTTTTATGCATAAGTAATGTAATGCAAGTTGATAAACGTGAATCCCGAGAATAACGTTGTTCTAGGGTTTGGATACTGGAATTGGTCTCCTTGGAATGTGTTGCTCTTTTAGATTAAGTTTCACACATGTGCTTCTTATTAAGGCTTGTGAGTGTGTGTGAAACAACATGTATTTATACAACAATAAAATACACACATATGGAATGCTACTCAAGGTTGCTTACATCTTAATTGTTTATCTTCAAGTTTTACTTTACAAACAATGTCACTTCTAAAGAGTTTAAGTATTAACCATCTTATTATACAAGTAAAGCATGAAGTAAGGTGGTTGTGATTAGTTGTCATCTGTTTTTTGAAGTGGCAAAAGGAATAACATTTGAAGAAAATTTTATTCAACCAAGTAGAAGCATATGAGCTTTTAAGTTAACCTAATGAGGTGTTCTTTCAAGTTATAGTCTTTAAGTAAGAAAGAATTGCTTTATTTGAATAATGATATTAGTAGTATTTGAGACTTATCTATCTTTGTTTTTTTAACTTGGTTAGTTTGGTATTAAGATACCTTAAAACTTAATTATAAAAGACCAAAGTTAACGCTAAAGCATATAATAAAGTCTTTAGCATTATTTAAAGTATCATAGACTAAAGTTAACTTTAAAGACATATATGGACTTAGGGTGTATTACTTATGTTATTTGTGTCTTGTTCACTTTATATTGTTTCTTTAAAGTTACTCAAGAATGGCATTACTTTTAGTTGGTAATGGTTTCTTTACATTATAATTGTATAAAGGAATTTATCTCCTTATAAGGGTGTGGTTAAAGTTTATGAATAAGTAAATAATATTATTCACTACTTATGAACTCACTTATAGTGTTTTGATTTGTTTATAAACTTGTGGTTAATATAAAGAATGGGTTTTATCTTATTATAATTATTCTTGGAGATTTTATATTAGATAAGGATTCTTTTATAAAATAATTTATACTTATGGTTGAAGGATTATTCAAGAAGATTGCATTTAAATGGTGTTAAATCATTTTGACCTTATAATGTTAGTATTTAAGATTAATACTATTTATTACATTTAATTGGTTAATTTAATAAATATTAACAAATTTTATTTGTCATTTATGAATTATTAACTAAAGAAATAGGTTTAAATTCAAGTTATGAAAGTGTTTAACTTTTTATTTAACTCAAAAGTGGAATATCACATTTTTAACATGTAGTTATTATTTTTGTGATAATTTTGGTATATTACATTTATTTTTGTGATTTATAAATAATAAGATAGAATTTTAATAAGGTTTATTATTTTATAAATATTAATAAATAATAAATATTTAATTAAGAGGAATAATACATGATTATAGTTTTAAATTATAGCTCTTATTTTTCTAAGATTTTTAGTATTTTATTTATATTTTTAACATTTACCATTATTTAAATATGAATTATCTAAATTTTATTACTTAGAAAACCTTTATTAAATAATATTTATTTAAATAATCATCATAATAATATTTGATAATAGTTTTAAGTTGTAGATTTTAGTTTTCTAAACATTTTCATATATTATATGTATCTTTTTGATTTATAAAACAAAAGTTATTAATAAAACAAGATTTAATTATTTTATTATATTGGAATTAATATTGTTTTATCTAGTTCATAAACATAAATACATTTTATACCAAAGCTAACCTAGACTAAGTCACTGACTAGTCGGCCATCGGCCACATCACCCCTCAGATTGGTGAATGCACTTGTTACCGATCCAACTTCTACCCACAGCCAATGACAGGTGAGCCACAGACCACGTCACACGCCACATGGGTAAAGATCGGTCAAACGAATTGATCTGACGCAAGCATGACGTCTCTGTGACGTCATCTCGCCGGTGATGGTCACGTGGCTATCAACGACGGCGATCTAGTGGAGTTTGGCATGCGTGGTTGCTACGATTCGAAAGAGCGCACTGTAGGGAACCTACTAGCAGCGGCGCCGCTCAGATATGATCGCTGGAGGATGACTGGCGACGAGGTACGGCGGCGGCGGTTACATATGGATCCGGTGGAGACGATTCTAGAAGCGATAGAGAGATTAGAGAGGTGTCCGAGTATCAGCAACTCACCGGCATTGCAGTGGAGGGCTTAGTGTGACCGAAGGTGGCCGGAATCGAGGTAGACGACGGAGGAACCCGTCGGAGATGGAGGTGTCGATTGGCGCGATTGGAGCTCCTTCAGCTTGCGCTTTGTGGGGCAATCGAACCAGATGATCAAGGGGATCCTAACTGCGGTCTCAGCGGTTCAAGGGGAGCTCGAAAACATCGGCTATGAGCGGTTCCGGCGAGGCTAGGTTCTCGGTATGGAGGATTCAGAGAGAGAGAGAGAGAGATTTCTGAGAGGGGAAGTGAGGATGAGGACGAGCGGGGCGTCGGCGTGGCCTTCTTATCCTCTCAAGGTGTCGACAACCTCGGCACGAATCATGGCGACCACGTTGGACGGCGGAGCTCGAGCCAGGCAGCTGCTTGCCGGCGAGTCCTTCTGTCGCGAGGAAGAAGAAGAAAATTAAATCAAAAGTGTAGGTGGGCTGCTGTTGGGCCGGAGTGGGCTGAAGCGGAGCGAGCGGAAAAAGAAGACTGCTGCTTGCAGGCGACGAATAGAGAGAAGAGGAAATGGGTCGTGGGCTAGATTTGGTGTTTCCTCTATTTTTTCCTGGTTTTATTCTTTTTTTTTTCATTTTCTGTTTTGTTTTCAGGTTTGTATTTTTATATTTGGTTCAAACTTTTCTTTTTGGAATTTTATTTGCTAAATACATGTATTAAAAACAAAGTTATTAAGAATCTATTTGTGAACTTTTATTATGTATTGTGATATTTTCTTTATTTCCTTTATATATATTCTTTTCTATAACATTGTTTTCACTTTTATTTGGAGTAACTAAGTTTTAAAATGTGTAATAATATTCATAGGGTTTATTTATATGTATTTAATCACATATTATAGGGTAGGATGATTTATAATATTGCATTCCCACTTATTCCATGCTTATATGGGATGAGTGGTTAGAGAAATGAATTAAAGACTTTGTCTTATGATTATAGATAGAATATTTATGAGGTGTTGATGAAAAAAACTTATTACTAAGCTTAGAGTTCTGAATTGTAATTACTCACCCTAGGGTTTAAGGTACTTACTATACTTATTTTCTTTTGTTGATGTGAATAAAGATTAATGGCTAAATATATTATCTTTATGTTTGAGATCAGAATGATGTTATCTGGAATGTCTCATGAAAAGGATTTTGTAAAGATAACTCCTAAGCACATATGGTTATGATAATTAGAAATGATAAAGATGTGCTTAAGTGTTTTGATATAGGAAACTATTCCTATAAAGTATTGTGGAACAAGATAATAGATCAACCATACAAAGTGGATATTAGATTTAGGGTTTAGTGCTTAATAAGGATTCCTATATTCCCTAATTCATATTTCTGGACTTCTGATTAAGGAATTCCTTTCCTAAATATATTACTTCTCTATGTCCATCATCATGTACTAACATGATGAGCTTTGCTTTATAGGATATTCTTATCCACCTTTTATTCTTCTAAATTCATTTTTAAATCCAATGAGCTTGACACTAAAGCTTTTCATAATCTTTTCATATCTATACTTGGTTATATCCACTACTCTGCTGTTGATAAACCCCCATCTAACATTCCAACCTCACATTATATTAATGTGACTTGTAATGACTAATCTAAGATACTATATCTATGTTATGGTTCCATCATGTTTTATCCACCAATGCTACTTATACATGATATAAGCATTCAATCTTGGTGAGTAAGACATGACCATTATAATCCTTTGATCCTTTATGGTTTAGGTTTCCAGTTGGATAATCAAGGCTTCATCAATACAACATTATAGTTGTATTATAATCATCTTCTGTTTAGCTCTATTGGATTAAGAGATATAATTCATTGACTATACCTACTTGATCCAATTGGACTACTCCTGGTAACTTATCTTTAGACTTCATCCTTGTAATCTTCTTGGTTACCATATTGATTTGATTTCCTCCAATCACTCTCATCCTATAGATGACATCTAAAACTAGCATCACTATTTACCTCTTCTGACTTCTTTCTTTATAAGCCTTAAGTGAATGCTATAATAAGGACAAGAGTTGATAGGTCATGAATTGATAGGTTAAGAATTGGTGAATCAATAGTTGATTACTCAATATTGATGAACAACAAATATAAGGATATGATTCAATAGAGATGATAAGGATTGGTATGGAAAGAAAGATATATGGTGAATGATCTTAACTTTGGTTTCTTTCCTACTCAATCTCACTAGAGAGTTAAAGTTAGGTATTTCCATGATACTCATGGTATAAGTAGATAAGATTAAGATATAGTTGTTACCTTCTTATTACTTGTGTTATATCCTTAACTTGGTACTCATGAGTGATTATAATGAATACTATGATATGATCACTTAAGGATCAAATATAAATCATTAAGTAATGTATTAGGGTTTTATTTTTATTACATTTGATCTACCCTTAGATCAAATCATGTTTACCCAAAATAAGGTTTTAGCAAAGGTCATATTGAAACTTATCGCGGTCAACTTGATGATCTACTTCAATTCCATCAAGTTAAGAGAAGCTTCAATCTCTTTCACAAGTTTTTATTTAAAAGCGCAGAAATTATTCGGATTTTCTATGCATGAATGCAATGCACACATCGGTGTTCAACTTATTTCTAAGCTCTAATGCTGGGATGTTATAGACTCCCCCCCTTAAAATAAACTTCGTTCTCGAAGTTCGCATACTCTCACGTTTCGGAGTAAGGAATTGTCTTGCAATGATTATGATATGTCTCAGCTCCATGTTAACCTCAATGGGAATAATTGTAATATCCCATATCCAGATCTTTTCCTTGAATTCTGACAGTACTTAGCAATCTTCAACTGGTTGTCTCCAATATTCCAAAGTTCCTTTTATTTTACTCCCTTAGGAATATTTCCTTATTATTAAATCCTCAATATGGGGTCTCTTCTTTAGTTCCTTAACCTAATTAGGTATCCTATTGCAACTCCTTTACTGGATCGTCGAACTTCCTTGCTAAACTATATAAGGTCTGGGAAGTCTCACTAGAACAGGGTTTTGCAACTTCCATTAACTAATAGTTGTGGTCAAAAGACTATATTTGACTTGTCTTTGAATGGTTAAACCAATAATCCTTCCGAAGATTGGTGTTGAACACATTTAGTCCAAACCCATCAGAATTTCTTGTTCACTACACATACCCAATTGGATACGTTTAATTTCCTCTTAAGGATCACTTAAGAGTTGTTCCTTCTAGAATTAGTCGGTTAGGTCTATTCCATTTTATTACTTTAAGCTTTTACCTTATCAAGATTTTAGACAACCTTTTGTTACTATCTTAAGTACTTCTATAATTATGATTTTCTTTTAACCTTATGAAATAAGGCTTAGTGTTGGCATAAGTTAGTATTTCCTCTCCAACCTTTACTTGGAAAGTCAGATAACAATACTTCCATAAATTGTTACTCTCCCCCTTAGGGTTTACTAATGGTCTTCAGACTATCTGTTTAGTATTTATTGGTTTAATATTTAGAATATTGGTCTCTGTCCATCTTATACTCTACCTAGTTAGGGTCTTATGAAAAATTATATGGTGTATCCATACAATTGTGGATCTCCGAAGTGAATCTTTCAGCATTATTTGTCTTACTTACTATTTGGACACTTTTGCTTTGATAAGTCTGACTTCACGAAGTGTTTTAGAAACTTGTCGCTTAATATTTTACACTCCTTTAGGTCTTACTTAGCTTAGGCCAAGTTTTATGCTCTTTATGCAACTTTTAAGATGATCTGGTTAACTATGTCAACCAACACCGGCTAAGGACAAGATACCAACTGTGGATTAATTACCACTATAGATCAAATACCAGCTGCGGATCATTCTAAGTTGTAATTATTACCCTATGGTTTCCGACATACTTCTAGCATTCTCTCTGAATTTTTATAGCTTGAATACCATTTTGGATTCCAAAACTTCTTCTTTGCACTTATTCATGATACTATCATGAACTTGGTACAACTTACTTTATTAACTTCTTAGCAACTTACCTACTTTAAATGAACCTTAAGTTCATTACTTCTTGTTGCTCCATACATCTTTTACACTAATCTTCCTTATTATTGCTGATTAGTAATGATCTGATCTTGATCCATCCTTCAAATTGTGTTGATACTCCTTATATTTGGCTTTACCCTTCATGTAGGTCTTCATATTGGTCTTCGGAACTCGTCACTCCCTTACACAAATTTCCAGTCCTATCTAGGTCTATAACGTCAAGTAGTAACTGGATGTTGCAACATGCATTTGCACACCAGGTCAAACTTCATGTACAGATCTAGTCAATCAAGAAGATCCAAGAAAAAAAAAATCCAAATGTGGTACATATAACACACAATATTCTAAGTCCAGAATATAGTAGTTGATAGTACAAAGGAAGTCGCCTAGAGGGGGGGGGGGGTGAATAGGCTTTTAAAATTATTAGGGTTTAGGCTCAAGTAAATGCGGAATAAAACTAACGTTTAATTTATTGAGCACAAAACCTAGCCACTAAGTTCACCTAGGTGCACCAACAACCTATGCTAAGCAATACAAGCAACAAGGTGATAGCAAGGTATAAATACTTCAAGCACGATGGCTATCACAATGTAAAGTGCATAAGTAAAGAGTTCGGTTGAGAGATAACCGATGGACGCGGAGACGAAGATTTGTTTCCCGAAGTTCACTTCCAAAGAAGCTACGTCTCCGTTGGAGAGGTGCGATGGCGCAATGCTCTCCGAACGCCACAAATGGCTCACCTCGAGGTGTGGTGGCTTGATGCTCACCCAACGCCACACAAGGACTCACCCCGGATGCGGAAGCACGCAACTCACCGACGCCACAAAAGGCTCACCCTATTCTCCCAAGTGCGCACCACAAAAGGCGGGCACTTGCTCCACTATGGGACGCTTGAGGGCGGTCACCGAACCCGTACAATATTGGGGCTAACTCCACAACTCAATTGGAGGCTCCCAACAACAAAGCCACAAAAGGCCAACAATGCCACAAAAGGCCAACAACGCCACAAAAGGCTACAAGACTACAAAAGGTCAACAAGACCACAAAAGGTCAACAAACCAACCACAAAACCGTCTAGGGTTCCAAGGAACCCAAGAGAAACAAGCTCACAAGCTTGAACTCGGTGGTGGCGCTGTTACTCAATCCATCTCTTTTTTCATTAATCATTGTCACATAAGCAAAAATGTATATGCTGCACAATTCCTAAAGTGGAAAGAAGAAACCTATACTTAATAATAATTTGCAACACCAACATTTCAACGGGCGCATACACACGTTTTTGCAATAAAGAAAATATATTATACATAAACATAAAAAATTACATAGTTCATGGTGCAAGAAAAATACTAGAAAATACTACTAGACTATGGAAAATTACTAGAAACTAATCTAGTCCGACAAGGAGACGAAGATGTAGTCATCGCCGGAGGAGATTGGTGTCGTGTCGAACACCGGCATCGACGAAAACACGTCCATCCAACGAGGATCGTCGTCGTCGAGGGTTGCCGGCCCGGCAATCTGCGCATCGATGAAGGCGCGCCTCTCCGCCACCCGGCGCGAGAGGGGGTTCTGATGCTTTGCCGCCCCTCGGACGCATTGGTCGCGGCCCGCTCGGCGTCATGCGCGCGCTGCGCTGCGACATCCTCGGGGAAATGCGCCTTCCACTCCTGGCGCAGGCGTTCGTAGCGCTCGAAGATGAGCAGGCGGCGCTCCGCGTCGCGCCTGCGGCGGCGCTCGTCCTCCGTGACGGGGCGAGGCGGCGGCGCGAGCGCCTCGGCCTGCTCGCGCATTCATACGTCGTGGAAGTTCATGGACGAGCGCAAGCGCCCGAGCCACCACGTGACGGCGTCGTACGCGGTGTCGAAGGTGCCGAGGACGATGCGGTCATCGCCGGACCGGATCTAGTCGTAGAAGTTCCCCGTCGGGCGCGCGCGTACGCCGCGATACTTGGAGCTTCCGCGGCGTGCCGGCATGACGGCGCTGGCGCGGGCACGTCGGCAGCAAAGCGGTGGGAAGAGGAAGAGGATAGCGACGAGAAGAGAAGAAAGATTCTGCATGCGCTGAAGTGAGGAGGCGATTGGTTTCACGCGGGCGCGGCATTTAACGAGCACACGGTGAGCGGTGCGTCAAAAAAAAAAGCACGTGCAACCGAGCGCGTGCGCAAGAAGATACCGCGACTGCTGGGACGCGCGGCGGGCTGCAGGAAAATGTCGTTTTTTCGGACGCGCGGGTTTAGAGCTACCGTTGGAGCTGTTCTTACAATTACTTCCTACGGCTCCCACCTTCCTAATTTTGCTCGTTTTGATTTGCATGCACAATTGACTAGTCAATGCATGCATGATTAAGTAAGTCTGGTTGGGCAGTTTTTGGTGGTCGTCTGTTCACATGCACTTGGTAATCTAGCTAATTAATTCCTTGTGCGCTGATTGGAGAAAACCATGAGATGATGGTAGCCAGTCACACAGTCTGCCTTGGTCGCGCTGCCCCTTCTAGTAGTATAGTAGCAGTACACTTTGGCGCATGGTTCTGGAGGCGTCGAGGGTGCTGCCACTTTGGCGCATGAGCGCGGCGCTGGGTGGTGGCCTTTCTCGTCTTCGGTCTTTTTCTGTCTCCCTCTGGCCTGCCGTGGAGGCGGGGGGAAGGAGACGGCGGCCGGGCGGCGAGCGGGCAGCTCCCTCTCCTTCAAGCGATGCCGCCACTACTTTGATGTGTTCGACGCATCCCTAGTCTTCCTGGCTGGCCGTGGAGGCAAAGGGGAAGACGCGGGCTGCTCGATGCGCTTTGGAGTTCCTTGGTGGCTTTGGAGGCTTCTTGAGCTTGTGCCTCCTGCGGCGGATCCCAAGCGGCGTCTCACCGCCGCTATTCAAGGCCATATGGATGGCCCCGTCGTGCTCTGCAGCGGCGGCTGCAAGAGCGTCTTCTCCCTCTTCGCGAGGGTCTTCCTGAGCCCAGGCATGGTCGTTTGCGCTCCGTCTCTACCAAGTGGTCTTGTCCCCGGTGAGAGATGGAGTGGCCGCGCCTGGAGGCTCGTCGTCACCGGCGTCAAGCAAGGACTCGATTGCGTTTCTGTAATCCTTTTTAGGGTGTTCTTTGTTAAATCTCAGGACCTAGTTGTTTTTTTTACTGTATGAGGTCCTATCTGTAAATGTACACCCTGTGACGTCGTAATACAAGCTCGGGGTCCTTCGGAACCATTCCTGTTCAAAAAAAAAATAGTAGTAGTACACCGGAACAGAGGGAGTACTTGTTTTCAGAAAAA
Source organism: Avena atlantica (assembly GCA_910589765.1). NCBI lineage: Eukaryota > Viridiplantae > Streptophyta > Magnoliopsida > Poales > Poaceae > Avena > Avena atlantica. The sequence goes on along the minus strand of OU342734.1, from coordinate 477,408,649 downwards.
AATAATTATGGCTAGTATGTAACGGTGACGCTTGGATTAATTACCTGGGAAGAATCCTCGATCGTCAACTGAGTCGGGGAGTCGAAAGGAGCAAAAGCAGTGCCGATCGATACAACTTCCCAGGTATATAATATAAGCACGGCATACAACTTCCCAGCAGATCGCCCACGGCACTGGGATCAAGCTAGGCAGAGGAGCGCCACCATGTCTTCGTCTGGCACGCCGGCGCCGGCGACGCAGCGCGTGAAGGAGGAGGAGGAGGAGGAGGAGGAGGCAGACGGCGAGGTCATCAAGATCAAGGTGCAGGACACGGACAGGTTCCGCGTGACCTTCCCCATGCGGAAGACCGACAGGCTGCAGAACCTGTTCGACTTGTACTACAACAGCATGCCGTCCGTGGCCCGCGACACGGGAAGGTTCTTCGTCGACGACAGGCGGTTGCAGGGCTGGCAGACGCCGGCCGACTTCAACATGGAGGACGGCGACGAGGTCGACGTCTACATCGAGCTATTCACTACAGGAGAAGCTGAATACGCCGACGGCCGGGTCTCGTTGGCGTAGGCTGGCCCGAGACGTATCCTCTTTTCCCGTCGGCGTATATAGCTACGCCGACGGCTTTAGACCATCTGAGGCCCACCTAGATGACTAACGGCCGTTTGGCTACGCCGACGGTTTTATCGTTGGCCTAGATTTTTTCAATTTTTTTTTCAAATTTTTTTGAACATTTTTGTATTGTTTAACTTGTTAATCTCACATGGACATTTTTAATTCTAAGTATACTTAGTCTTAAATTAAATTACACAATTAGTCAAACTTCTCAACCGGTCACCCATCCTAATACTATTCCAGCCCCAACACGCTTAACTTCTTCGTTCCTTTCACATGAGCTTTCGACAAAAAAACTAGAACTTGTTGTGAATATTATCATATCAAACCTATTAACCATTACACTATAATGTTAGACATATTTGTTTTTTTACATTCCATACAATTTTTTGAGTAAACAACAATAAATAAGTAATAATAATCTTAAATTCAAATAAAAATAAAATAAATTTTATTTATTTTGCTTTTTTTATTTAAATTTGAAAAATTCATATCTACAAATCCGTAAATCACAATTCGACAAATAATATATCCAAATCGATCAGAAAAATGAGAGGAATCCAAATATGACATCCCTATCATCTATTTAATTGTATATCATAAATTTTAAATATTAGACCAACTAAAACTATGTCAAGATTCATAAAACACCCCGTTTTTGGCACTCGAAAAATAAAAAATGGCTTTTTGGTGTGATGAAAAGGAAAACTTCCTCCTGCAACATTGTTCGTCATCCCATGATACACATGTGTGCACAATATGGACACATTATCACAAACTTTCCAAATCGAGGGGCATGATGATTCTTAGCTCGGGGATGAGTCTCACTAAACTTACATTAGATCTCTGATGAAATAGCATATTGTGAACCTAAAATTGATTTTTACAAAAAATCATGAGCAATATATCATGTACCTGTAGTTCAAATCTAAATCATTTCCTGCCGATTTAGCAGGAATTTGTCTTTTTCACGAGAGGTGAACGTAAAGGTTTGAGATTCCTAGGTTGGGAAATTGTCCATTCAATATGGTCTAGTATTTTTGAAAATATGGTATTATCATTTTGAAACTTTCTTTTGGTGGTTGCTTCACAAAACACCCCGTTTTTTGTACTTGGAAAATAAAAAATATGTTATACGAAAGTATTTGTATTTTTTATGTATTTTTTGAATAAAAATATATAATATTTGAGTTTATATAGATATATCTTATTTTTCTGCAAATTTTGATATCTTATATGTATTTTTCTGAATTTAAATGATTTAGTTATGATTTTTCTAAGATTAATGTGGCAAAAATAGAAAAATAGCTACGCCGACGGCAAAGCCGTCGGCATAGGTCTGAAACCTTTGCCGTCGGCGTAGACTTGATGCCGTTGCTCTGCCGTTAGCCCAATGTGCTACGCCAACGGTCATGTTTACGCCGACGGCGGCCGTCGGCCTATTTATTCTACGCCGGAGATAAAACTGGGCCGACGGCCCGTGAAGCTACGCCAACGGCCCCGGCATTTTGCCATCGGCGTATAAAAAGACCGTCGGCCTATTTAGTTATCCCCGTAGTGATTGGGCGGCGGACACCAGCGTAGCCAGGCTGCATGCTGTGTACTACCACACCGATAGATGGTCCACGTGGCCTGGCCAGTGGGGTACGCTAGCTGCTCCCTAGAGGATCGGAGGAGCTTCATTTTATAGTACGTATATGGATATGGATGCTTCTTTAGTTCTTTTGGTATCGTGTTGAGTGTAACCGGCCGGACGACAGCTTGGCGATCCTAGTGTTGTAGTATCCATTATCGTCTAGTATGATTTTCCATTCTCACCGTAACATAGTATAAAGCTGTTTCAGTCATGTGTGTCTGTCCATATAGAAGAGCCAGAACGTTTGATAAAATTGACATTTTGGTACAACCCAGAAGAAGTTTGGGCGCATCGTCTACTCCAACAACAGACGGTGGGGTGCCCGCGGCGTAGGAAGTGCTTATTCCATGCCGGCGTACGCCGGCAGCCGAGTAGCAGCAGCCCGCTCAATACCACCCGTGCCCGGCCGGCCTCGTCATGGTCAGCAACATGCATGCTCCGATCCGTTTTACCCGCCGGCCGGCCGTTTCAATAGCTAGCTAGCGGCAAGGTCCGACGCAGGCCTCGGCCGGGTGCAAACGCAGCGCTGAACAAGCTTAATTAGGTCCGATAGATAATGCAGGCCTCGGCCGGGTGCGCAGCTAGCGGGCTAATCTTCAGTTTCCGTTTAATTTGTTCCTCCACCAGCTGCTACCTGCTATATTATATGCTCCGGCAAAACGATATTACCATCGTCACGTCAGTGCCTACGGGATCGGCTTTTGTGTATCGGTTTTGTCCCGGAGAACCTTAGTCTTCTTAACAAAGTTTAATGGTTTTGCCCCAAACTCATAATTCAAGTATTCGTCTTCTCGAAATTCTTTAAGTTGATTTTTTTATCTCTTTCTAAAAATCTTCAAACATTTTAGAGGTTTCAGAGTTATGCTTCATCATGTAGATATACCCATATCTACTCAAATCATCAGTAAAGATAACAAAATAATGATATTTGTATGTATGATTCCCAACAGATCTGCTGCTCGCCCCATATTACCGGAGAAGGGTGTCCTGGTCATCTTGCCTGAGTCAAGGCTCGCATGTTTTAAGGGATTTAAAATCTAGTGATTTTAGAAATTCATCCGAATGGAGTTTCTTCATGCACTTTACGCTAATATGACCAAGACGACAATGCCATAGGTACATGGTATTATCGTCATTATTCTTGCAACACTTGGCATCAATATTATGGATGTGTTTACCATAATCATGATCCAGTAAGAATAAACCTTTGCATACATGCGCATAAACATAAAAAATATCATTCATATAAATAGAACAACCACTTGTTCCCGATTTAAACGAATAACGATCTTGCAACAAGCAAGATTCACTCACAATATTCATGCTTAATATGGGTGCAAAGTACCACTTATTCAAAACTTAAATTAACCCCAAAGCCAGACACATAGGTAGATCACCGATGGCCTTGACATCGACTTTCGACCCGTTTATTCCGTAGCTTCTACTGGGAGTTACAAATGTGAGCAACAAAGCCGGTATCAAATTTTTGGGGCTCGATGCAGAAAATCAAAAAATTTACTACGCGGCAACCCCGAAAGCTCAAGATCTATCTATTACTCCCTCCGTTTCGGTTTACAAGTCCTACGCGTATATCTAGGTTATCAATTTGACCTATATAATTTGAATTATATAACATAAAAATTATATCACTTGAAAATACAAAGTCTAAAGTTTTCGATGATATATTTTTTGTAATATATACATCATACTAAGTTGCTCAATTTGGCGACATAGAACTACGTGCATGACTTGTAAACCGAAACAAAGGGAGTAGTAATACAGTAACATGAGGGGATACGGTATTCATACATTTGAAGACCGAGCGCGGTTAACGTACCACATGGAACGAGGATGAAGAAGACGCCCTGATGCTGACCTCGAGGTCACGATGTCCTTGCGGCTCCACAACAACTCCTAGCGCCGAAAGCACGGTAGGGAGTCACACACGTATGGTTCTTGACGACGACCCCCGCTTCTCCCCGATCCAGCCGAGATTGCGGAAGCAGATCTCCCGGCTCTGAATCCCGCAGAGCGACGGTGCTCCGCGGTGAAGAACTCCTTGTTCGCATAGCCCTGACAAGGGGGCCACGGTTGCAAGATATATATATATATATTGATTTCCAGGTAGAAATTGACCCCAGGGGGGCACGGTTGCAAGAGGGGGGCAACCCAGGCCTTTTATTGATTTCCAGTTAAAAATTGGTGTGTTTTAATCCTCTCATAGGTACCTCTTTATATATGTAGATGGAGGGGTGCCTCCACCTTTAGGTCCCAATATGAGACTAATAAAACAAAATAAAAATGGATTTTTCGGAGCTCAAGCCGGCTAGGCCCTTTCGGTGACCCGGTTTGGCCACCCAGACTCGGCCCACAAGCGGCAGCGAGCAAAGCGCTTGCGAGTAGGGGGGGGGGGGGGGGCACGCGGGAAAGCGCGGCCCGACGCAGTTGCGCTGCCCCTATCCCCCCTCCCCAACCGGGTGGGCCGCCCTCCTGACCCATTCGGCTCAGCAGCTGGCGCGCGAGCGACGCATAGTATCTGCCGCCCATGTGCGACGCGAACTATTCGTCGCCCACGTGGGTTGTTTCAAAAACAGCCTTCTTTGCCCTTCTTCGTTCGTTTCTTTTCTCCGGGATTTTCCCTAACTATTAATACGCCTTTTATAAATCTTTATTTAAATATTATTATAAAATATTAATTCATAATTAATATTTTATAATCACATTTAAGTAACTATTTATCCAAAAAACCTTTTCCGGTTTTTTTCTTTATTCTTTCTCCGAACTACTTCGGATCTTCCTAGATTTTTTCTGGTTTCTCTCTTCTTACTTCTTTAGTGCTTCAAACTAGCCATTACCGATCTCCAAGCTTCGTCAAGACCTTAAGCTTGCTACCCTACTATTCGAGAATACTACAAACATGGCCAAGACTCCTCTATGACCAATGATCAACATCGGGATCTAGATATCCATAGTGACGAGGTTTGATCTCATCAATGCCCATTGTTATGGACTTGGGTTTTGGAGAAGATGGGGATGCTGGAGATCGTGGAACGGTTAGCAAACAAGCAACACGGGGACACAAGGTTTACCCAGGTTCAGGCCCCCGGAGGGAAAACCATACTCCTGCTTGTCTGTTCTTGATTACGGCGGAACCGAAGGTTACAAGGGTGCGCAGATGCAATCTGGCGTGGAGGTGTGTATGCGAGAGTATGAGTCGAGAGATCTAGGTCGTGCCCTTCTGGCCTTTATATAGACTTAGGTAGGTCCCGGGCATAGTCCTAGTCGGTTACAGGTTCTAGGGTTTTACCCCTTTGAATTTCCTATCTACTCTAGTCTTGCTCTCCAAGGATCCGAAGGCACCATGGGCCTGGGCCACCCGAAAGTCTTCATGGGCCAACGTACTTTTGCCGTGGGCCTTCCTTGGGCTGGACTAGGTATGCTGAGGTCATGCACCCGCGGGGTATAACCATGTCAGTAGCCCCCGAGTGATCAGTCGAATCGTAGATTCGGCTAAGGACTCTTCAATCCTTCGGGTGCAACTATGTATTTCAATAGTTCATGTGTAGGGATTGTTGATGCGTGTGCCTGACTCACCCGACGGATCAGGGTCAGTTAACTATCGTAGGACGAAACAACATGATCTTCCTTAGGTTCGAGTCCCTCAACTCGAAACTGGAACATATGCTGGCGTAATTCGACTCAGGCCGCAGAGGACTTACAGGAGTTGAATTCCAGTGAATTTAATTGATGTACCCAACGCGTCCTTCGGGATTTTTCATCGCGCCTATTGGCACGGGTTTTATACTAACAGAGCGCAGTCATGTGCGTTGCCAGGCCATCAGATGATATCTGTAGGTCTTATCTTTGTGTCGCAGACACAACATCCGAATGTTTATCACCGCGGAGGTGTTTCGGGTGGCCAAGGAGGACGTTGCTCACTTAGCGTTAAATGGCGCAGAATTGCCGAAAAGTTTTGCACGCTGATCCGAAGGATTGCAGTCGAAGAATTCATAGGGTGCGCGACCAGCACTCCCTATGGGAGTAGCCCCCGAGTGTCTGTTCGAGTCATAGACTCGAGCGGAGACTTTTCTTCGAACATTATTTAGTTGTTAAGTCCGTAGGACACAAAATTTTCGGATGCTTAAATCCATCCTCCCTATGGGAGTAGCCCCCGAGTCCGTAGTGGAGTCGTAGACTCGACGTAGGACTCGAAGAAAGTAGTTTGTTTTATTTATCTTTCGGATGCGCGGCCAGCGCTCCTAATAGGAGGAGCCCCCGAGTATTTGATCGAATCGTAGATTCGAGTGAGTACTCTTAGCTTTGAAGCCGAAGAAATTGTAGTTGTTGCTAGTATAGCTTTTGATGACATCAGTGCTGACGATCGATGACCTCAAGCGTCTGCTATGCCAGAGGTGACTTGACTGGACGAACGTGGGTCCCACTTGCTGACCTGGAATTGACCGGTCACGCGCGTCGTGGAGATAATTACGGCCTCGCCTCGATTTCCGCGCGTAGTGGACGGCGTGGTAACGACGGTTCGTTGTGATGCTGACACGTGTATGTTCAGATCTGCCGTTGGCGTTAGGTCTTCTGGATGGACGGCTGCCGTGCGTCGTCTTCGTCGTTATAATCACTGGGGAAAACGGCAGTTTGTTTTCACCGCATCAGTTCTTGTTTTCACTGCCTCCTTGTGCTCTAGCGATTCTCGCTGCGCGCTGGGATTTCCTTCCACATTTCCATCTTCCCTTCTGCGCTTTCACCGCCGGCGCCGCCGTAGCGCGATGGGGAAACCGAAGAAATCATCATCTGCGGTTGGTATCAGCGCCGCCGGAGGAAAGAAAAATGCCACCGCTACCCGTGTCACCGGCGGTGGTTGGCGGCGATCAGAGACGCGGGAGAGTGATCTCCGCAAGCTTCGCGAGCGGGGTTTGATCTCGCAAGATAGGGAGGCCGTCAGACTTCCCGGCAACGAGGTAATCCCCCGTCCCCCCGCTGGATATCGGGTTATGTTTCTCACCTTCGTTATGCGTGGGTTTTCCTTCCCCGTCCACGACTTCCTTCGTGGGCTGCTCTTTCTCTATGTCATCCAGCTGCATCATCTTTCGCCCAATTCTCTTCTTCACATTGCTTGTTTCATCACTTTTTGCGAGTGCTGGCTCGGCATCGAGCCGCATTTTGGCCTCTTCCGGAAACTCTATTCCGTGAAGAGGCAATCCGGTTCGGATGGTGTGTATCCCATTGGGGGTTGCATCATCTCCCTCAAAGCCAATATTCTCTTCTTTTATTTCTCTATGTCCGAATCTGTCTAGTACTGGAGGAGGCGGTGGTTTTACATTCGCGACTCTACAGTTGCTGGGCAGCATTTTGGTCTTGCTCCTTTCGACCCCTCCCAAATAATCGAGCCGAAAAGATCCTGGAAAAACCAGATCTTGGATGGCGAGACCGAGGAGATAGAGGCCCTTTACCGTCGGGTGGAGGATCTTCAGTTGATTCCGGAGAAGGAAGTGAACGGCGTGGATATTATCCGCACGTTTCTCGATCGTCGGGTGCAGCCTCTCCAGGCGAGGGCGCACCCGATGTTTATTTATTCTGTCCGCTGTGATCCGATGAGGGTTGCGGCTGAGAAAATCTCCGAGGGAGATCTTGACAGGGCCCTTCGCTTGCTGCTGAAGTTCAAGGCTGGAGAAAAAATCCCGGGGAAGTCGCCGACTCCTCCGTTTGCTTCGACGCTGGCCGTTCCGCAGGTGTAGATTCGTGCGCGTAGCGCTTTTTGTCGACTGCATATTTGTTTTCCTTGGTTTGCTAACGAAGTACCTTCTTTTTGCAGAGCTTCAAGGTGCCGAGCATGGTGCCGCCATTGCCTGAGTTATTTCCGAATGCTCCGGATAATGACGTGGTGGATTCCGTGTCTGAACTGCCGTCGGCGCGATCTCCGGCGGAAGATGTCAACGAGTCGAGCAAGGACCACACGCGCAAACGATCACGGAGCTCCAGCGAGTCTTCGGTACCATGAGGTGGATCTCGAGGGCGAGATCCCTTGTTAGTGGTGTCGAATTGTGGCATCCCGCAAAACCACTACTAGAAAATCGCGTTGAATTTGTGCATTGCATCGTCATCATCATGCATTGTTTGCATAAAACTATTTACGCAAAGCCCGTTTTGTTTTCCAAACGCCCCATCTACATTCAAACACGCAAAACCGGGTCGCCGGAATAATTTGTTTTGTCCGCTGTCGGATTGCAAAAGCGCTGGTTAAAAAAATAAATATTTTAATTAATTGTTTTAGTGGGGCAGTCGAACGGGCCGAATGACCCGAACGACCACCCCCAGGTTTTTACAATCGGCCCACCCCTTAATCCTAAAGCTACCTGTTAAACTACCCTCACACCCCAGCCACATCACCCGGGCCAATCAGCAGATGACACCTCACCTCTCTTCCTCTCCCCCTCCAATCAGAAGCCTCCACCCCACCCTGCACTCACACCCACACACACAACACCACCAGCCCTGCTCCTGGGCCCGCCACCTGCCTTTCCCACCGCACACAGACAAGCACACACAACCACACGACCCTCTCTCAGCTCTCTCCCTGCCCGTGGGCCGTCCCCCCTGCCTGGGTCCCACCGGCAGTCCCTTGGCGCGCCCACCTCTCCCCGTTTTCCACCTCCCCCAGTCCGACCCTCCCCCCTCTGTCCACAACCGCCCCCGGCCCCACCGCGGGACCCACCCCCACACGCGTCCCACGCGGCGTGCCCGCTCCCTCCCTGGCCCGTCTCCCTCCCCTCATCGCTCGAGCTCTCCCTTGCCCTCCTGCAGCCCCGCCCCTCGCGGAGCGGACCTCCCCTCGCCGACCACCATCGCCCCGCCGGCCGTGCCTCCGGCGAGCCGCCCGCCGTGCCGCGCCGCCAGCGCCCCCGGCCCGCCTCTGCGACCCCCTCGCCGCGTCCTTCGCCCCGCGGCCGCCAAGCTCCATCGCCGGACCCCGTCGCCCCGCCAGGCTCGCCGCGACGCTGCCACCCCGAGCCACCCCCTCCGCCAGCCGCCAGCGCCCGCTCGCCTCCAGTGCCTCGCCGTCGCGTCCCCGGCCGGGCGCCGCCCTCCTCGCCGGCGTCCCCTCCAACCTCGGTCTCGCCCGACGCCGCGCCCCGTGGACTCCCCGTCGAGCCGCCGGCCTCCCGCCAGCGACCTGCCCTCCGCCTCCGCCGCCCCCTGGGCCGCCTCCGCAAGCCCGTCCTCCGCGCGACCTCTTCCTCTCCCAGCTCTGGCGCGCGTCGCCTCCTCCTCCCGCGGTGCTCCCCGCCGCCGCCGACCAGCTCCGTCCCGCGCCGGCGCGCCTCCCCGTTGGCCCCGTTCACCGCCCTGCCCTCCGCCATGGGCCCTCGTCTGCAAGCCCCTCGCCGCAAGCTCCACCTCGCCCTGGCCTTCCTTCGCGCGCGGGTCCCGCCGTGCCTCTGTCCCTGAGCAAGCATCCGGGCCCCTCTGCCGCTGAACCTCCTCCTCCGGCGCCGTACCTCTGCCCCGGGCCCAGGACCGCGTCGGCCTCGACCCCTGCCTCGCGCGTTCCGCTCCTCCCGGCGAGCCCCCGCGAGCCGTCCCCGCCACAAGTTCTGCCTGCATACGTGTTTTTGCGGTGCGATGGGGTGAGGAGGAAGAGTTGTTCCACATTGCGGTGATACGGTGCCTCGTCAAGATCTTCAGAAGACATGTATGTAATCCAGGAACGCCAATGACCATCGACGTCAAGCCCAAGTTCGACACCGACAAACCCGGAAATCGCTAGAAGAATCATCGATCAGATCTTCTGCAAGGACGCCAAGCCCGTCAAGATCCCGAACGCCGAGGTCGTCTACACGGAATGCCTAGATCTTCTCGGGACATCGAGTTCGCCAGCACGGATGACAAGCATGCCTTCAAGGAACCGCAGACACGGAAACCGCAAGACCTTCTGCCCGGATACTGCAAGTAACCCCCTCGAGGACGCCGAGATCCACAATCGGACCCAAGGACACCGAGACTCCGGAACGACAAGCACTTCACCCCGAAGCCAAGGCCGACTCGATGGCGCGGGCCCGACAAGACCCTCGCAACGGCAAGATCGACCCCGGGGAACCCGACAAGATCTACCACATGAAGACCGTACCGAACCGGTGGCCTCGACGAACCTCCGGCAAGAACTTCGACATGGCCAAGATCTACCGCAACCGAGTCCGGCACCGACAAGTGAAGTCAGAACCACCAAGCCCTTCCTCCGGAACGCCAAGAACTACCCCCGATATCCGAGACCGAATCCGCCGAACCCTGGACCCCGAGACCGAACCCCGAACCCCCCGGATCCCCAAGTTCGTCGAGAACCTCTGATGTGTGAACCTTTTCCCGAGTCCCTATTTTATAAATGCTAAACATAAAACTTGTTGCATATAAACTTGCCATGCATGCATACTAATCATGTGGTTTGGGGGCCTTATGCCGATTCACCATATAATTAAATATGGGGCCCATATGCGGGCAAATCTAGCCTTATATTGGCCTCATTTAAACTTGTGTAGCGAACCGGTGCTATCATTTGCCATGTTCAAACAACACTTAAATTGCGGGGTAGCTACACAACATGAACCACCTAATTAATTGTCGGGACCCCTGGTTCCGCTTAATATGACCTAATTGCACCGCACTTTGCCATGCCATGCATCATATCATAAGCATGCCGATCTTCTGCCGTGGTATTAAATACTGTATCCGGTGTTTCTTCTAGTGTTTTGCTTCTTCGCGGATAAGGCCGTTGAGTTGATGTGAGCTTCGCCCCGACCTTCGGTTGAACCTTCGGCAATGTTTTCAGGCGAGCATCTCCCCCTTTCTACCTATCTTACTTTTATAGTATTTATTCCCTCATGTTGATCTATTGCTATCTATGTTGCGATGCTCTAGTTTTCGTACCCGTGATATCCCTTGCAGCCCTATATTGCCTCGGACACATCCTATTACCTGTTGTTTGGTAGATAGTTGGACTTGCGCGTCGTTGTCGCCTGCTCAAGTGTTGTTGCGTGTCGTCAATTGCCACAGTTGTTGGAGCCTTGCCGCATGTTTGTTGTCGGAGATGATTATGGCTTTACTTATCGTTCACTTTAATTCCTGTTTAACAACTAAAATTGAAGTAAGCAGAGGCATCGGTGGGTGATAGAAAATATTTGGTTTCCGAACGCCCACTTGTGTCCCGTAGGACCCCGAGTATTTGATACCTGTTCCTTGATTTATCGCGCTATCCACATCCGGGAGGTATATGGGACCCCCCTGAGCCAGAGCTTGATTCAGTCTTATTTCTTGGGGCCACAAACTAGTTTGAGGTTTTATTTACTATCCTGTACTTATGCCATGCTACTTCTGTATTTAAATTGTGCGACAGATAGCACACTGTACTGTTTAGGATCGTGGCACGATTCCGCGGTGTCGACAAGCCCAGTTTTGGGTTCCTAGTCGTTCACAGCCGTCCCCACAACCTTGAGTCCGTCTCGGAGCTTGCTTACTTCGTTGCGGGTCTACTTTAAGGGGTGGCCCCCTGAAATATTTCTGAATCCTGTGATTGTTCACTCGTGAAAGCCTCGTTGGGTTTTGAGTTGGTTTTTCCGAGGTTGATCGAGCGTGTGTTGCTATTGGTGCACCCCGGCCGGGTAAAACTTTCTGAAAGCCGTGTCCGCGGTTATGGACGACTTGGAGCACAGTATCTCGACCATAGACAAGCATAACTAAAGTTTATTGCTATAAATTTGACTTTATAATGACTAGTAATCAGCTTCACTATAATGGAATGTCTAATTAATACTGCCCACAATTGCTTGTTTGGAGGGTCGCTTGCGACCATTGTACCTGACTAGTAAGTATTGCAACTACAACGGAATGGCTGAATAAAAGTACCAACAACTGCTGGGTTTTGGGTTATCTCATGCTATCTGTATCTGATTAGTAAGTGTTACAACTATAACGGAATGTATAACTAAAAGTGCCCACTGCTTACTTTATCAGGATGATTATCTAAACCTGACTAGTAATTGCTGCAACAATAACTGAATAAATAAAACTGCCAACTGTGTGAGTTCCTCGGTTGAATTCCTCGTATGGTCTCGAGGGGGAAACACCAGGATGGGTTTGTTTGGTGTTAGCCTCAGGTTGGATCCGGATAGGTCTTTCTTACCCCTCTCTGATAACCGCCAGTTGTATCGAGTCTCTATAGGTTGTTCAGTGCTTGCTGCCGCTGCCGCTTCAGTCCACCATACCTTTGTAGGCGAGGACCGCCGAATTCTAGCCTCGCCGTGTACTGGCCTCAGTACTGACGCTCCCCTTTTTCCTTTGCCCTTTGTCGGCACCCCTTTTGTTTAAGCAGGTTTTGAGATCGCCGCCGTTAGCAGGGTTACCCTTCCGGCTTGGCCTGGGCAGTGTTATGGACGCCATTGGTTATTCTTCAGGGCTCTTAGCCCCATTCGCATCTTGTCCGTAGCTGGACGCTATATCGTTCTCAAGGTGATTTGGATCTTTGTATATTATATCTGTATTCTTGACTCATGGAGTCGCTGTTATATATATATCTGTTCTGTGGGTCCCATCGAGGACTGTTGTGTAATGTTATTACTTCGTTTTCCACCCGCACAAAAGTGCCTGGTGGGCACCTTTGAATCGTTTCTATCCGGGTTTGGCGGGTTTCGCTAAAACTTGCATAGGTCCGATTCTGAGGGTGTTACACTGGACTCGTGAGTTTCCTTTATACTACTGTCTTTCTGTTGTTGACCTTTTGTTCTTGTGCTAAATATTTCGTGTGCAGGCACTCCTCCCACGAATCCTCCAGCGATGGTGCTCGAGAGATGATGGGAGAGTCGAAGGTTGCGTCTCCTCCTCCTCCTCAGACGGTTGCGACTTCGGGGGGCGCTGCTCCGAATCCTCCTATGCAGGAGGTGCAGGTGGTTGCGCCTCAGAATTTCGCCAGCGGGCCTTCAGCATCATCGTCGGATCATGTAAGTCGTCTATCACTGGGGGAGCCCCCGAGTGTTGTCGTGTGAGTCATTTTTCTTCTGCTTTCTCCTGTTGGGCGTAGCCCCCGAGTCCTTTTCTCTAAATGGTGGTTCTTCTTCCTGCAGCCTTTTGTGCAGGAAGCCAAGCGGCTGGTGCAGGAGCGACTGGTGCTGGAGGCCAATATCCGACAGCTTCAAGGTACCCGTATACTTTGGGTACTTCTTTCCTTTATTTCTGTTTTGCTTTCTGATGTTTGATTGTTTTGGATACAGAGGAGCATAATACTTCTCTCCGTGAGATCGACGCTCTCAAGAAGAGCCTTGGTTAATCGGAGAAGAAGGCTGAGGGCACCGCTGGTGCGAAGGAGCGCCTTGAGCTGGAGCTGGCGAAGGCAGCCGAAGCGAAAGAGCGTCTGCAGCAGGAGGCTATGGACCGCGAGGAGCAGCTTGCCATGCCTGCGACTGCGCGTGAAAGAGAGGTGGCCGACAAGCTCATGGCCGCTGCTAAGGCTGTTTCGGGTGAGTGCCTTATGTCTGCTTCTGTATTTTCGTTTTCTTGCCTTTCTTCTTTGTTACTGTCCTTAGTCTTCTCTTTTTGTTTTGCCTCAGATGCTGCAGGCATCGAGTTTGACCGCGGCGCTCTGGAGCACGGGAGTGCTCTAGATGATGCTACTGCAGTGGTCGAAGATCACTGCGGCACCGTCGTTGGCTCGCTTGCCAAGGCAAAAGAAGTCCTTGGCCGCTTCTACAAGGAGCTTGTCCCTAAGGGCGCGACCCTTGATGATGTTGACTCCCTGGCGGAGGCCTTGTCAGCCGAAGCGCCTGCGGCGTACAAGCGCAAGCAGAAGGGCATCGGTGCGTCTGTCGGGCTGGCGATGGCCTTGGCGGCTGGAGCGGATCTGGATCATCCCCAGATCACCTCCCGGATGCCAACGACTGCGGACGGATCCGAGGTAGCCTTTGCTGCCTATTCTGCTCGCTGCAAGCGATATGGGCTGAAGCTCATTGATCTTCTGTCCGAGTATGCACTGCGGAAGCAGGGTGAGGCCAAGGCGAGGCAGTTCAGCTCCGAGGCCACTCAGGGTGCCGCGTCCTAGGCGTTGTAGCTGTAGGATAGTTTGTAGTCTTCTTTTGCTTGTAATTATTTTGGGGAATAGAAATCATTGTGCCACACAGTGGCCTTTATATGCTTAATGAACTTCTTCTGAGTTGTGCTCTTCTCTGTCTGGATGTTTATGTCCTTTGCTTTTCTGCTGTGCTAGGTTCCTTCGGGTGCTGACCCCTTTGACACCTCGCCTGCAGCGCAACTGCGTCCATCTTTGGATGATTCCTCGCAACTCGCTTTTCTTTGGGATCGTGTTCGTAGTCTTGAGAGGGAGTTGCTTGGGTCGCGAGGTCACGCCGATGTTTGGAAGTCCAAGGCGGATCGTGGTGCAGCCAGAGAGGAGTTCTTGATGGCGGAACTGCTTCGGCTGTCTGAGCAGCTTCAATGTAAGTTGCTCTTTGTTTCGAGCTGCAGCTCAGTTCTTCGAATGAGCCTGCTGGCCTTGCCTCTTATTTTGTGCAATTGTCGCAGGTGCTAACCTTGCTCCGAGGGAAGAGAAAGAGCGTGTCGCTGTTCGGGTCAATTTCTTGACTCAACAGGACATGGAGGCTGGCGGCTTCTTCTGGATGGATCGTGACCGCGCCATGGCTCTGGCGACGGTGCAGGATCGTGTGCACCAGGTTTCGCGGGTGCTTCGTCAGGTGCAGACCTCGCTTGCCTTGGTGTTGCATGTCATGTTTCCATTGGATGCTGTGCCAACAAGCCTTGCGGGTCTTCTATCAAAGTTTCGAAGTGTGAGCAATGTCAAGGAGTTGGTGCGGCAACAGCTCGTCGCGGGCGTGAAGGCTGCTTTATCCCTTGTGAGGCTGCACCGGCCTGATGTAGATTTGTCTGTTGTAGCAGCTGGGCCACCTCTTCGGCCCGATGGTGGCGAGTGGGATATGCGTCCGCATTACGCGGCTGTAAGGCAGTATGCCGAACAGGTAGTATATTTGTTTGAGCGGCGTGCTCAAGTGATTCTTCAGAATAGGTAGTACCTATAAAAAAGGTAGATATAAAATTTGTATATTTCAACTGGGCGTGTTATGCCCTGTGTTATAAAGGTTTATGTTTATTGTGAGCATGCAGTGCTTTGTTTGAGTACGTGTCCTTTTCGTTTGCCTGACGTTGTCAGCTACTCAGGGTGTACACGTGTGATTCTCATTTGATGAAATCGTGAGGTGGGGGGAGCCCCCGAGTGCGTTTGTAGCATAGAGTAAAGTTGCAAATAACTAAACCGAAAATTTTGGGGCAAGGCACTTAGCTTTAGTTATATCATAATGGAGGAAGTACATTGTTCGGCTGAATAGCCTTGGCTGAAAAGCCTTATTGAAAGTAAAGGGGTAGGTAACTATGGGTAGAATCGCCATAAGTGTGCGATGTTCCATGGGTTGGAGTATGTGACTCCAGACTCCACGTGCTTGAGGCGATAGGCGCCACCTGGGATGACTTCGGTGATGATGTAGGGTCCTTCCCATGGCGACTCGAATTTCTTCGGTCGTTCTTTCTTGAGTCGCAAGACGAGGTCTCCTTCGACGAAGGACCTTGGGCGTAGCCGGCGGCTGTGGTAGTTGCGGAGACTCTGCTGGTACACCGCCGATCGAGCTGCTGCTACATCTCTTGCTTCGTCGAGTGTGTCGACGACATCTTCGAGTGCAGCCGTGGATTCGGCTTCGCTGTAGGCGACGACCCGGGGAGCCTGGTGGCGTACTTCGGCTGGTATCACGGCCTCGGCTCTGTGTACCATGAAGAACGGCGTGTAGCCGGTGGAGCTGTTTGGCGTAGTCCGTAGGCTCCACAGTACGGATGGTAGCTCTTTCGTCCAGGCTCCAGCTTTCCGTTCGAGTGGACTCATGAGGCGCTTCTTGGTATCGGCGCCGATTAGGCCGTTGGCCTTTTCCACTTGCCTGTTTGTTTGCGGGTGTGCTACTCAGGCGTACGTGATGTTGATCCCGAGGTCTTCGCAGAAGTCCTGGAACTCCTTGGAGATAAAGTTCGATCCATTGTCGGTGATAATGCTGTGCGGTACGCCTAACCTGTAGACAATGGACTCGAAGAACTTGAAGGCAGTTTTGCCCTTTTGGTTGGTGACGGGCATGGCCTCCACCCACTTGGTGAATTTGTCGACTGCGACCAGTAGGTAAACGTATCCCCCTTTTGAGGACTTTGGTAGTTTGCCAATCATGTCGAGGCCCCATTGAGCAAAGGGCCAAGCTATAGGTATGGGTCTGAGATCTGACCCGGGTGCGTGCGGTTTGTCGGCGAACCGTTGGCACCCGTTGCATCTTCGGACGATGTCCTTTGCATCGCTCATGGCCGTTGGCCAGTAGAATCTGGCTCGTAGAGCTTTGGCGACAAGGGAGCGGCTGCATGCGTGATGGCCGCAGATGCCCTCGTGGATGTCTTGGAGGATGGCTTTCCCGTCACCGATGGTGACTCACCTTTGTAGTACACCCGTAATACTGCGCTTGTACAGCTCGCCATTGATGATGGTGAAGGCTTTTGACCGACGAGATATGCGCCGGGCATCTGTCGGGCTGTCAGGCAGTTCTCCGTTTATCAAGGACTGGAGGTATGGTCGCGTCCAAGTTTCTTCGACTGCCATGACCTGCATTAGGTTGACCATGGCGACCTCTGTGTCTAGTTTCTCGGGTCCTTCATGTCCTTCGGGCAGCGTAGCCCCCGAGTGTTCTGCTTCTTCGGGTGATCCCTTGGGGAATTTCCGCTTGATTGATGGCACACAGATCTGTTCGAGGAATACACCTGGTGGCACCTTTGCGCAGGTGGAGCCGATGTTGGCGAGTCTGTCGGCCTCCTCGTTGCTTTCTCTTCCAACGTGCCGAAGCTCGCAGCCGTCGAATTCTCCTTCGAGTACGTTGTAGAGTGTGCGGTATGCGATCATGTTTTCGGCGTGTGCGTCGCACTCGTTCATCGTCTGCTGGACGACGAGGTTGGAGTCACCGTAGATGACCAGGCGCGTTGCGTCGCAGATCTTTGCCATTCTCATGTCGTTGATGAGGGCTTCGTATTCGGCCTCATTGTTGGAGGCTCGGAATTTCATCCGGAGGACATACTTCATCTGGTCGCCCTGCGGGGAGGTCAGTATGACCCCGTCTCCTGCTCCGACTTCGCGCTTGGAGCCATCGAAGTGCATGGTCCATGACTGCGACATGTCTGGGGTGTCTGGCAGCTGCAGCTCCATCCAATGTACGAGGAAGTCCGGGAGGACTTGAGACTTGATTGCGAGTCGCTTCTCATAGATGATGTCCAGGGGTGACAGCTCGATGCCCCATAGGGCCACGCGTCCTGTGGCTTCCGGGTTATTCAGGATGCTGTTTAGGGGTGCTTCGTTGACGACCATCACCTGGTGCTCCTGGAAGTAATGGCTCAACCGTCGAGCCGTCATGAACACGCCGT
The DNA here is from genome assembly GCA_910589765.1 of Avena atlantica. Taxonomy (NCBI): domain Eukaryota; kingdom Viridiplantae; phylum Streptophyta; class Magnoliopsida; order Poales; family Poaceae; genus Avena; species Avena atlantica. The sequence continues at coordinate 477,390,909 of OU342734.1, read as the reverse complement.
AGGCGAGCTTTTGGTAGTGATGGTACCTCTGTTTTGTTGGTGTCAGTACCTCGCTGAGGTAGTAGATTGGACGCTGGACCCCGTGGATCTTGCCTTCTTCGGGTCGTTCGACCACTAGTACGGTGCTGACCACCTGGTGTGTGGCTGCTATGTACAGCAGCAGAGGCTCGCGCTCCTTTGGCGTGACCAAGACGGGCGAGGTGGAGAGGAGCCGCTTGAGGCTTTCGAATGCATCGTTGGCTTCGGGCGTCCACTCGAATTTATCTGCCTTGCGTAGCAGCTGGTAGAATGGCAATGCCTTCTCGCCCATGCGGCTGATGAATCTGCTCAATGCCGCTATTTGTCCTGCGAGCTGCTGGACACCTTCGATGTTTTTCGGCTTCTCCATCGCCATGATGGCTCTGATTTGCTTCGGGTTCGCCTCGATCCCTCGCTGAGAGATGAAGTACCCAAGTAGCTGACCCGATGGGACGCCAACGGCGCACTTTTCGGGATTGAGCTTGATCCTGTAGCGATCAAGGTTGTCGAACGTTTCGCGGAGATCGTCGATAAGTGTCCTTGCCTCCCTGGTTTTTATGACTATGTCGTCAACATAGACTTGAACATTGCGACCGATCTGGTCCTTGAGGCAGGCCTGCATGCATCGCTGGTACGTGGCACCTGCGTTCTTTAGCCCGAAAGGCATTGTGTTGTAGCAGAATACTCCGAACGGTGTGATAAACGCCGTTTTCTCCTGATATTCAACCTTGAGTCGAATCTGGTTGTAGCCTGAGTAGGCGTCGAGGAAGGAGAGTTTCTCGCAACCTGCAGTCGAATCGATGATTTGGTCGATCCGAGGAAGGGGAAAGTGGTCCTTTGGGTAGTGCTTGTTTAGTGACGTGAAATCCACGCACATCCGCAGGATGTCCGTGTCCTTCTTTGGGACCATGACTGTGTTTGCAAGGCACTCGCTTTCTTTGATTTCCCTGATGAAGTCTGTAGCGAGTAGTCTGTTGGTTTCCTTGCCGATAGCTTCGGCTCGTGGCTCGGACAGTCTTCGGATGGACTGTTTGACGGGCTTGGTGTCTGGAAAGACGTTGAGTGCGTGCTCGGCAAATTCCCTGGGAACTCCTGGCATGTACGCATGACACCAGGCGAAGATTTCCCAGCGCTCATGGAGGAATTCGACGAGCGCGCCTTCCTATGCGGGGCTGAGGTCGTTGGCGATCAGCGCCGTCTTGGAGGAATCCGTCGGGTGGACCTGCACCTTCTTTGTGTTGACCGTGGAGTCGAAAGACATGTCAGGTGCGTTTTGTCATGCGGCTGGGGGTGCCCCATTGTCCGTCACCTCGTGGAGCCTAAGGAGCTCCTCCTGCATACCGAATGATTAGGAGATTCTGTTGAAATCTCTGTCGCATTGGTCCAATCGGGTGAAGCTCCCGTGGACTGTGATGACGCCCTTCGGTCCTGGCATCTTGAGTAGCAGGTATGCATAATGTGGGACAGCCAGGAACCTTGCAAATGCTACCCGCCCGAGGTTGGCGTGGTACTGTGATGGCCAGTCCACCACTTCGAATTCGAGCCGTTCCAGTCGGAAGTTGTCCGGCTTGCCGAAGATGACGTCGAGCCATATCTTGCCCAGGGGAAATATGCCCTTCCCTGGAACGATGCCGTGGAACGTTGTGTCTGATTGTTCAAGGCTGCACTACGGGATCCGCATTGCTGCTAGAGTGCTTGCGAACATTAGGTTGATGCCGCTGCCGCCGTCCATGAAGACGCGACTCATCTCGAAACCTCCGATCTACGCCTCCAGCACCAGGGCAGCATGACCTGGGCGAGGGATCTGGCAAGGGTGATCCGAACGAGTGAACGTGATGCAGGACTCCGATCTGCTGAGGTACTCAGGGATGGCGGGTGGAGTTACCACGGCCAGGTTGATCTGTCGGGTGATTTTATTCTACACCCTATTCGTAGGGCGCCCCTTGTGGATCATCAATGCTCCTTTCGGCAGGGGATACCCGTTTCTAGCGTTGTTCTGTGCTGGTGCGACCGGTTGGTTCGGGCCTCCTATAGGTAGTGGTGGAGGAGCTCCATGCGCTATCTCACCTGGCGCGGGTGCGTTTCCGAACGCAGGGATTGGAGCTTGCTGCCTCATCTGCACCATGCTTTCGCTGAGCTTCTGGAACTCGCGGCAGTCCTTGAGCATGTGGCTCGCTTTCTTTTTGCCATCCTGCTTGTGGATGTAGAAGTGGATGGTGCATGGACCCGAAAGCTTTTCGTATGCTGAGGGTCCGTTATCGCGGTCGTGGCGTTGCCACGACTGCGCTGGGCGCCCTCCATCGCGGAAGTTTCCTCCGCGGTATCCTCCGCTGTTGCGGTTGGCGTCGTTGCGGCGATCGGCGTAGCCAGCCGCGACCATGTCTGGTCCGTCGCGATCGTCGTAGACGCGCGATCTTCTCTTGCTACGGCGCTCTCGCCGTCGACCATAGTCATCCTCTTCTTCCGATTGTGCTCGGTGAATGGAGTCTTCTCCGCCATCCCACCTGTTGGCGATGTCCATGAGGTGATCGAGCGTTTTGGGTTTGACGCGCCCAAGCTCCTCCTTGAAGTCTTGGCGCTTGACGCCGTCCCTGAAGGCGTCGATGGCCCTCTCTTCGGAGATGTGGGCTGCGGAGTTCTTTGTGTTGGACCAGCGTAGTATGTACGTGCGAATGGATTCACCCATTCGCTGAGTGCAGGCTCGCAATTCTTCGATTGAGGCGGGCCTTTTGCTGGTACCCTTGAAGTTTCGGATGAAACTGTAAGCTAGCTCTGAAGGGAATATGCCCTGAGAGGCAATAATAAAGTGTTTATTATGTGTATTCCAAGTATATGATAGATATTTATTTTGCATGCTATAATTGTATTAATACGGAAACGTTAATACATGTGTGTTTAATAAACAAACAGAAAGTTCCTAGTTATGCCTCTCTCATAAACTAGCTCGTTGATTAACAAGATGATCAAGGTTTCCTGATCATGGACATTGGATGTTGTTAATAACGGGATCACGACATTAGTGTAATGGTGTGATGAACATTCATCCGAAGTATAGCATTACGATCAAAGTCATTGAGTTTATATTGCTATAACAACTTACGAAGTGATCCTAATCCTTAGACCATGAGATCATGTCAATCACTAACACCGGAAGAGTTTCTTGATAACATCAAACGTCACACCGTAACAGGGTGATTATAAAGATGGATTCAGAACTAATAAAGTGTTATGTTGAGGCTCATGGATCGAGAGTGGAATTTGTTCATCCCGATGACGGATAGATATACTCTGGGCCCTCTCGGTGATATCACATTGATTAGCTTGCAAGCAAGTGATTTGATCACTAGAATGTTATATCATAGGAACGAGAAAAGAGTGCATGTCGGTAACGAGATCAAACTAGGTATGGAGATACCGATGATCGAATCTCGGACATGTAATATATCGTGAAACAAAGGGATTAAGATACTAGCGTAAAAGGTTCCGACGATCACAAGAAAGTCATCGTTGAATGTGTGGGAGTCAGTATGGGTCTCCAGATCCCGCTTCTGATTATTGATCCGAGAGGGGTCTCGATCATGTCCGCATTATTCACGAACCGTAGGGTGACACACTTAAGAGACACCGACATACAATTGGAGCAAATGTTTCATGCCGAAAGAATGAACAAGCGCAGGAATTTATTTCACTAGATACCGAAACAGGATTTCGGGTGAAATTGCATAAAGTGATTATGCATGTGAAATAGAATTCTAGCAAGGGGTTATTTGTGAATGTTTGTCATTAAAGTAATTGACAAAATTCTGAATAAAATAAAAGAGTTTTATTTAATGAGAGTTTGCATTAAATTTGGTGGAAATTTAATGGGAATTTGAGTGGACTTTTGAGTGGAGGGAATTTAAAGGGCATTTTGTGAGTGGAGTGTCCACCCACATGAATGAAGGAGGGGAGGGGGCAGCCCCCATGGCCGGCGGCCACCCCCTTGGGTGCCCCCCCTCCTCCTATAAAAGGAGCCCCCCTCCTCACTTGTCTCTCACACCTCCTCGTGAAGGATCTCTCTCCCCCTCTAGAATTTATCCCCCATGGTCTCGGACTAGCGAGATACATGATCCCGGTGGCTATTCGGCAAGAAGGAGTTGTGCTTCCTCTGCATCGCTGGAGCGAGGAGGCGGAGGTTGCTCGGTGCCTCGAACGTGTGTGCGAGCACGGATGCGCTGCTGATTTGCGGCGCTAGGACTTTCTCTCGATCTTGAGATCGGCTAGAGATCGTCTACATCAACCACGAGTTGAACTCGTTAAGCTTTGTCGGTCTTCAAGGGTATGTTCTCTACGGATATACATCCGCCCGTTGTTTGTATCTAGTAGATAGATCTTGGTATATAGTTCACATCGTAGGAAATTTTTTGTTTTCTATGCTGCGAACCCTACAGTGGTATCAGAGCCGGATCTATGCGTAGATACTTTACACGGGTAGTACACATATGAGTATGTGGGCGATGATGATCATGTTGTTGCTCCTTTGTTGTAATTTTGGATATTGGTGGCATAGTGGGATGAAGCGGCCCGGACAAACTTTACATGTCCTCACACATGAGACCTGTTCCACGCTTGACATGCAACTAGTTTGCATAAGTGGCTAGCGGGTGTCTGTCTCTCCTACTATAGTCAATATCTATTTTGCAAGCGAGTTGTCAACAATTTGATTATCCTCGTTGTGGTTCATGTTCGTAGGTAAGAACGGTTCTATCTCGAAAGCCCTAAGCCACGTAAAAACTTGCAATGGATAAATTAGAGGCGTCTAGTTTAGATTGTTGCTGGGCTAGTGTTATGATATGGTAGTGTTGTAAGTATAACTATGAGATGATACTCTTACAACACACATAGCGTGTAAAATCCATAGACCTTGGATTTACACATATAGGTATGATAGTGATCATACCACGATGCACATGATAGAGATCATCTGCGGGAACCATATAATTTCACTAATAAACATATGATGTTTGATAGCATCTTATATTGCTTGTTTAGCGCTTTGTTAGCATAATAAGATGATCCCTCATTTAAATATCAAGATAAGAATGTGTTCTTCCTTTAGTATGCACCGATTATGTTTTCGTCGCTCCAAGACATCACGTGATGATCGGGTGTTCTTGGATCCACGACCATATTTCGGGTGTAAAACAGTTACACACGCGAATACTAAGGTTCTAACTTGGCGAGCCTAGCATGTACAGACATGGCCTCGGAACACGGACCGAAAGGTTAAGCATGAGTCATATAGTTGATATGATGCCCATTTGATGCTCGCCTTTGAAGCTATACCGACTCACGTGATGATCGGACTTGGTGTAGTGGATTTGATTCATGTAATCACCAAAAAGGCACGAGGGATGTCGTTTTTGAGTGGGAGTTCATTCGTAATATAGATTAGTTGAACTCAATCTATCATACACTTAGTCTAAACTTTACAAATTCTGTTGTAGATGGCACCACCTGCTTTTAATTTCAATGTGTTCATGGAGAAAGAGAAACTAGCAACGAACGGTAGCAACTTTACCGAATGGGCCATGAATTTGAGGATTCTCCTCTCTGCTGCACAAAAGCAATATGTGCTAGAAGCGCTGTTAGGCCCCCCACCTTTAGATGATGCCCCTGACGAGGAGAAGAATGTCTATCAGACTCGTCAGGAGGACCACAACTTAGTTCATTGCGGCATATTGTATGGGCTAGAGCCGGAACTTCGAAAGCGTTTCAAAAACGGCAATGCATTTGATACAATGGGTGAGTTGAAAATGATTTTCGACACACATGCTGCTGTAGAGAGCTACAACGCTTCAGAAAAGTTCTTTAGCTGCATGATGGAAGAGCACAGCTCCGTTAGTGAGCATGTACTCAAGATGTCGGGTTACGCCGATAAGCTTGTGTCCTTGGGAATATCGATTCCCATTGACCTAGGCATCCATCGTGTTCTGCAGTCTCTGCCACCTAGCTATAAGAGCTTCGTGATGAACTATAATATGCAAGGCATGAAGAAGTCTCTCCCCGAGCTTCTGTCAATGCTTAAAACTACAGAAGTGGAGATCAAAAAGGAACATCAAGTGTTGATGATCAATAGGAACACTGGTTTCAAGAAAGACAAGAAGGGAAAACGGAAGGGAAGTAAGGGCGGCAAGCCTGTTGCCGCGCCTGAAAAGAAACCCCGAGTTGGACCTAAGTCTGATTCCGAGTGCTACTATTGTAAGGGGACTGGCCACTGGAAGCGCAACTGCCCCAAGTATCTGGCAGACAAGAAGGCCGGCAAGGCAAACAAAGGTATATATGATATACATGTTATTGATGTGTACTTGACTAGTTCTCGCAGTAGCACCTGGGTATTTGATACCGGTTCAGTTGCTAATATTTGTAACTCGAATCAGGGGCCGCGGAACAAGCGACCGCTAGCAAGGGGTGAGGTCAAGATGCGTGTCGGCAATGGATCAAGCATTGATGTGATCGCCGTCGGAAAGCTGCCTCTCCACTTACCGTCGGGATTAGTTATAAACTTGAATAAATGTTATCTGGTGCCTGCACTGAGCATGCACATTGTATCTGGATCGTGTTTGATGCGAAGTGGTTATTCATTTAAATCCGAGAACAATGGTTGTTCCATTTATATGAATGAAATCTTTTATGGTCATGCACCGATGATGAATGGTTTATTTCTATTAGATCTCGATGATAATGTTACACATATTCATAATGTTGATGCTAAAAGGATTAAACTTAATGATGATATATCCGCATATATGTGGCACTGCCGTCTAGGTCATATTGGCGTTAAACGCATGAAGAAGCTCCATTCGGATGGACTTTTGGAATCACTTGATTATGAATCATTTGATACATGTGAGCCATGCCTTATGGGCAAGATGACTAGAACGTCGTTTTCCGGTTCAATGGAACGGGCGACAGATTTATTGGAAATCATACATTCTGATGTATGTGGTCCAATGAGTGTGTCGGCGCGAGGTGGATATTGTTATTTTGTTACTTTCACGGATGATTTGAGTAGATACGGTTATATCTACTTGATGAAACACAAGTCTGAAACCTTTGAAAAGTTCAAGGAATTTCAGAATAAAGTGGAAAATCATCGTAATAGAAAGATCAAATTTCTACGGTCCGACCGTGGAGGTGAGTATCTAAGTTACGAGTTTAGCACTCACATGAAAGAGTGTGGAATTGTTTCACAACTCACACCTGCCGGAACACCACAGCGAAATGGTGTGTCGAAACGTCGTAATCGTACTTTATTAGATATGGTTCGATCTATGATGTCTCTGACGGACTTGCCGTTGTCATTTTTGGGTTATGCACTAGAAACTGCTGCATTCACTTTAAATTAGGCACCATCTAAATCCGTTGAAAAGACACCGTATGAATTGTGGTTTGGAAACAAACCTAAGCTGTCATTTCTTAAAGTTTGGGGATGCGATGTTTATGTGAAGAAACTTCAACCGGATAAACTCGAACCCAAAACGGAAAAATGCGTCTTCATAGGATACCCTAAAGAAACTATTGGGTATTCCTTCTATCACAGATCCGAGGGCAAGGTTTTTGTTGCCAAGAACGGATCCTTTCTAGAGAAAGAGTTTCTCGCGAAAGGTGTGAGTAGTCGGAAGGTAGAACTCGAAGAGGTTGTGGAACCTTCTCTTCAAAGTATGGTGAGTAGCACAGCGCCGGAAGTTGTTCCGGAGTTGGCTCCACCTGTTGAAGAGGGAACTAATGATAATGATCATGAAACTCCGAAAGAGAGTACTACCAAACCTCGCAGGTCAAACAGGACGCGTGCAGCTCCCGAGCTGTACGGAAATCCTGTCATGAATTTCATGGTTGATGAAAATGATGACCCTGCGACGTATGAAGAAGTGATGATGAGCCCGGATTCCAACAAATGGTTATAAGCCATGAAATCCGAGATGGAATCCATGTATGAAAATCAAGTTTGGAACTTGGTGGAATTACCTCACGACCGAAAGGCCGTGGAGAACAAATGGATTTTCAAAAGGAAAACTGATGCTGATGGTAATGTGACCGTCTATAAAGCTCGACTTGTCGCAAAGGGGTTTCGAAAAATTCAAGGAGTTGACTACGATGAGACTTTCTCTCCCGTAGCGATGCTAAAGTTAGTTAGGATTATGTTAGCGATTGCTGCATATTTCGATTATGAGATATGGCAGATGGATGTCAAAACCGCGTTTCTCAATGGTAATATTGAAGAAGAGTTGTATATGATACAACCAAAGGGTTTTGTCGATCCTAAGGATGCTAACAAGGTGTGCAAGCTTCAGCGATCCATCTATGGATTGAAGCAAGCATCACGAAGTTGGAATCTCCGCTTTGATGAGGTGATCAAAGAGTTTGGATTTGTCCAAACTTATGGAGAAGCTTGTATTTACAAGAAAGTGAGTGGGAGCAATGTGGCATTTCTGATATTATATGTGGATGACATATTATTGATCGGAAATGATATAGATCTTTTAAACAGTGTTAAAAGTTATCTAAACAGCAAATTTTCAATGAAGGACCTAGGTGAAGCGTCATACATATTAGGCATAAAGATCTATAGAGATAGATCTAGGCGCCTAATAGGGCTATCGCAAAGTACATACCTTGATAAGATTTTAAAGAAGTTTAAAATGGACGGAAGTAAGAAGGGGTTCTTACCTATGTTGCAAGGCAAGACATTGAGTAAGACTCAAAGTCCGGCTTCGGCGGAAGAAAGAGAGATAATGGACAAAGTCCCCTATGCTTCAGCCATAGGCTCTATAAGGTACGCCATGCTATGTACAAGACCGGATGTGGCACATGCTATTAGTTTGACTAGTAGGTACCAATCGGATCCAGGTTCGGAACACTGGATAGCGGTCAAGAATATCCTTAAGTACTTACGAAGAACTAAGGATATGTTTCTTGTATACGGAGGTGAAGAAGAGCTCGTCGCTAAGTGTTATGTCGACGCTAGCTTTGACACCGATCCGGATGACTCTAAGTCTCAATCTGGATACATATTTCTCATGAATGGCGGAGCGGTTAGTTGGAGGAGCTCCAAACAACCTGTGGTAGCGGGATCAACAACGGAGGCCGAATATGTTGCTGCTTCAGAAGCGGCTCAGGAAGCAGTTTGGATGAAGGAGTTCATATCCGAACTAGGAGTGGTGGCAAACGCGTTGGACCCAATGGTGATCTATTGTGACAACAATGGTGCCATTGCCAATGCCAAAGAGCCAAGGTCTCACAAGCATTCCAAGCATATTAAGCGCCGGTTTCACTCCATCCGCGAGCATGTCAAGGATGGAGATATAAAGATTTGTAAAGTACATACGGATCTCAATGTAGCAGATCCGTTGACTAAAACTCTCCCTAGAGCAAAACATGATCAACACCAGAACTCAATGGGTGTTAGATTTATCACTATGTAACTAGATTATTGTCTCTAGTGCAAGTGGGAGACTGAAGGGAATATGCCCTGAGAGGCAATAATAAAGTGTTTATTATGTGTATTCCAAGTATATGATAGATGTTTATTTTGCATGCTATAATTGTATTAATACGGAAACGTTAATACATGTGTGTTTAATAAACAAACAGAAAGTTCCTAGTTATGCCTCTCTCATAAACTAGCTCGTTGATTAACAAGATGATCAAGGTTTCCTGATCATGGACATTGGATGTTGTTAATAACGGGATCACAACATTAGTGTAATGGTGTGATGAACATTCATCCGAAGTATAGCATTACGATCAAATTCATTGAGTTTATATTGCTATAACAACTTACGAAGTGATCCTAATCCTTAGACCATGAGATCATGTCAATCACTAACACCGGAAGAGTTTCTTGATAACATCAAACGTCACACCGTAACAGGGTGATTATAAAGATGGATTCAGAACTAATAAAGTGTTATGTTGAGGCTCATGGATCGAGAGTGGAATTTGTTCATCCCGATGACGGATAGATATACTCTGGGCCCTCTCGGTGATATCACATTGATTAGCTTGCAAGCAAGTGATTTGATCACTAGAATGTTATATCACAGGAACGAGAAAAGAGTGCATGTCGGTAACGAGATCAAACTAGGTATGGAGATACCGATGATCGAATCTCGGACATGTAATATATCGTGAAACAAAGGGATTAAGATACTAGCGTAAAAGGTTCCGACGATCACAAGAAAGTCATCGTTGAATGTGTGGGAGTCAGTATGGGTCTCCAGATCCCGCTTCTGATTATTGATCCGAGAGGGTTCTCGATCATGTCTGCATTATTCACGAACCGTAGGGTGACACACTTAAGAGACACCGACATCCAATTGGAGCAAATGTTTCATGCCGAAAGAATGAACAAGCGCAGGAATTTATTGAATTTATTTCACTAGATACCGAAACAGGTTTTCGGGTGAAATTGCACAAAGTGGTTATGCATGTGAAATAGAATTCTAGCAAGGGGTTATTTGTGAATGTTTGTCATTATAGTAATTGACAAAATTCTGAATAAAATAAAAGAGTTTTATTTAATGAGAGTTTGCATTAAATTTGGTGGAAATTTAATGGGAAATTGAGTGGACTTTTGAGTGGAGGGAATTTAAAGGGCATTTTGTGAGTGCAGTGTGCACCCACATGAATGAAGGAGCGGAGGGGGCAGCCCCCATGGCCGGCGGCCACCCCCTTGGGTGCCCCCCCTCCTCCTATAAAAGGAGCCCCCCTCCTCACTTGTCTCTCACACCTCCTCGTGAAGGATCTCTCTCCCCCTCTAGAATTTATCCCCCATGGTCTCGGACTAGCAAGATACATGTTCCCGGTGGCTATTCAGCAAGAAAGAGTTGTTCTTCCGCTGCATCGCTGGAGCGAGGAGGCGGAGGTTGCTCGGTGCCTCGAACGTGTGTGCGAGCACGGATGCGCTGCTGATTTGCGGCGCTAGGACTTCCTATCGATCTTGAGATCGTGTACATCAACCATGAGTTGAACTCGTTAAGCTTTGTCGGTCTTCAAGGGTATGTTCTCTACGGATATACATCCGCCCGTTGTTTGTATCTAGTAGATAGATCTTGGTATATAGTTCACATCGTAGGAAATTTTTTGTTTTCTATGCTGCGAACCCTACAAGCTCATCCCAGCTTCGGATGGACCCTGAGGATAGGCTGCTGAGCCAGATCCGGGCTGCGCCTGTCAGCTGCAGCTGAAGGCATTGCATGGCGGTCTCCTTGTTTCCATCGTGCAGTTTGACAGATGATAAGTGATCGCTGAGCCAAGCTTTTGGGTCTTGAGTGCCGTCGAACTTCGGAGTATCCGAAGGAAGCTTGAAATTTCCCGGCATCCGTCCGTCGGACGGATCTGCTGAAGCATCGAGCTCCGCAGAGTTATCCTTCGTCTTCGTCCATCTCGGATTCAGACGAGCATGCGCGCTTAGCTCGCGCTTTGTCGATTTTGCGCAGTGTGAGCGCATCTCTGGCGTCGTAGTCGCGGTCGCGGCGTCGCGAACTCTTCTTCCTTCGGGGAAGGTCATTTTCCTCCTCTTCGGATGAAGGGGTGGGGCTGCGGTCGAACCGGACCAGAGCTTTCTTCTTCGGCTCCTTGGGAGCTTCCTGGTGGAGTGCGGCTCCGACGAGTCCGAGTCCGGTAAGTGCGGACTTATGCATGGCCCTCTTCGGGTCCCCCTCGGGAGGTGGGTGGGCCGTGAGGTACGCAGTGGCTGCCATGATCGCAGCCTGCGGCGTTTTCGAGATGACGTTGCCGTCGGCGTCCATCTCCATGAAGGATGTGTGGAGAGTTCGCGTCAACTCGCGGCGCTCCTTGGGATCCATGTTCTCCATCCGAGAGCGGTGCTTGTTGCCTGGGTTGGCGTTAGAGCTGGAGCCGATGCCCATGGCGGAGAGCGCGGCTCATCGCGCGCTGGACTCTGAGGCTGCTTGCTTGCGTTTGTCAAGCACCTCCTGCATCTTGACCTGATTCTTGTGCTCCTCGATTAGGAGCAGGTGGTAGGCCATCAGCATATCTCGCGAGGCGTCTGCGGGTAGTACTATGTGGCCTGCCACAGCTTCGCGGACCTGGGTCCATCCTTCTTTGCTAAGGCGGATGACGTGGCCGCCTTTGTTTTCCCCTTCGGGTGGGGGAGATTGGCTTCTTCTGTTCCCACCGTTCCGTTGTGACGGGTTAGGCGGTGGGTTGGGTGTTTGTTGATCCACGTTGCTTTGGATGACTGCGGTGCATTGGTAGCGCTCGTAGATTGGCCTGCTGCTGCCGCAACTTTCAGATCCGGAACCGTAGGTCCCTGCATCCGATGGCGGATCGCACAGATCGGAGTTGCAGCTGCTGCTGTCATAGGAATCATCTGCTGATGATGTTGTGCGTAGCACGGGGTGTGGGGCCCATGAAGCGGGCCTGATTGATGGTAGGGGCACCCGCTCAGGGAGGCAGAAGGTGCCAGTTTGCCCCACCTGGAAGCAGAAGCTCCCGAACAAGATTTCGAGTCCGTCGCCTACGGGCTCGAAGTCCTTCATGGTGGCCGGCGAGTGGGCGGTGAAGTCAAAAGTACCGAAGAGGAGATGGCTCTCCGTTGCTGCAGAGTTGTAGATCGATCGGGTTGGGACCGTCACGATCGCACAATCAGCGCCCCCGATTCCCACAGACGGCGCCAATTGACGAGGTTTGATCTCATCAACTCCCATTGTTATGGACTTGGGTTTTGGAGAAGATGGGGATGCTGGAGATAGTGGAACGGTTAGCAAACAAGCAACACGGGGACACAAGGTTTACCCAGGTTCAGGCCCCCGGAGGAAAAACCCTACTCCTACTTGTCTGCTCTTGATTACGGCGGAACCGAAGGTTACAAGGGTACGCAGATGCAATCTGGCGTGGAGGTGTGTATGCGAGAGTATGAGTCGAGAGATCTAGGTCGTGCCCTCCTGGCCTTTATATAGACTTAGGCAGGTCCCGGGCATAGTCCTAGTCGGTTACAGGTTCTAGGGTTTTACCCCTTTGAATTTCCTATCTACTCTAGTCTTGCTCTCCAAGGATCCGAAGGCACCATGGGCCTGGGCCACCCGAAAGTCTTCATGGGCCAACGTACTTTTGCCGTGGGCCTTCCTTGGGATGGACTAGGTATGCTGAGGTCATGCACCCGCGGGGTATAACCATGTCACATAGTGATCACCTGTGTACTCAATGATATTTGTCGTTGAACCGTAAACATCGTGTCTTATTCATTTTTTCTCACCGTGTCTTATTCATTTTTTCTCTGTGATACTATATTGATCAATTGACATCCCCATGTAAGTGTTCAGCCCTGTTACCGATAATACCTTCTTTACTCGATCCGATAAGTGATATCCCCGTGACCTAGTCACACGCTGCGCAACTTATAAATATAACTTATCTGAGTGGGTCCAAAGTATCTTTCGCCACACGAATGGACAAATCCTTCTCTTGACGCAGTCTCCTCAACATGTTTCTCCGGATACCCAACATCATCTTTATGATCACCATTTTTCTGAGTGATGTTGTGTTCCATCAAAGCATCCTCGAGTGATAGTGATTTGATATGATCTCATAGTCTAAGGAAAGACTCACTATGTTTCCTAAATATCATAACCTGGACTTCGTGACATGATCGTGATAAGATGCTATAGATAGGGTATGTTCACCATCTCATTCCCCAATGAAATTATCTCATTGTCAATTAGGGGACGAGGCACATTCATGATCAGGAAACCTTTGATCATCAGTTGACCAATGAACCAGTGACTGGAGTTTCGCTAGGAACTACTGTTTGTTTTGTATATCACACATGTATCAATGTTTCCTTATCAATAAAGTTATAGCATGATACAAAACTTAATCATAAACTTTATGAAATATGCCATCTAATATTTGAATCTATGGCATATCCCACGAGAGCTAGATCCAATCTGGTGGAGAGAGCTCTAGGGAATAGAGAGAGAGGAGATTGCTGTGCAAATAGAGGGGAGGGGGAGTCCTCTATTTATAGGAAGGAAGGAGGTAGGGAAACCCTAGGGCAGGGGTGGTGGGAACCCCACCCGCTTCCGCCTCCAGGGCACTGTGATGCTGCCCTAGGCAGTCGCCGACCCTAGGGCCCCATGCGGGGAGAAACCCTAGGCACCTTGGTGCATGGGTCCCACCTCCTCCTTGCCGCCCAATTAAATATAGGTTGTCCAAAATATAATTAATAAATATGTTTTAATATTAATTCAACCAATATATATATATATATAACACATATACTATTATATCTCTGACTCCGGAACACCTTCCGGACCCCTCCGATCAACATCAGATGTTACTTGAAACCTTTCCGGTTTCTCTCTCTCGTTTCTCCTACAGTGTCGGTTCGATCCCTAAGCGTCCCCACCCTTAAATGTGCCACCCTTCCGTTAGGATATGCTCCGGATATGATCGAGAACCCTCTCCCATCAATGTTTATCAAAGGGACCTGGATGGCCATGATGACCACCCGTGCATTCACGAATCTCATCGCTTGAACCTTCAACTGCGTTGTCCTACTCCCCTTGCCATACGATACCTAGGTCATCCGAGATTTGATATCAAGTATCTCCATATTTGTGTTCGATCTCGTTTCTGATGAACTCGTTCCTGTGAAGTTGCATTCCATGACCTAGTCATATGATTGCAAGCTTCGTTAATGCAACGTCGCCGAGTTGTCCATGTGTATCTATCCATTACTTGGATTGGCAAATCCTGGTCACGATAAGTACTCCTCAACCCGTTCCTTTGGAAACGCGAGAGAACCTTTATGATCACTCTTTTACGGATTGATACTTGATATCATCACCATCTCCTTCTAAAGCGGTGATTATGCATTATCTCACAGTCAAAGGATTAGTCCATGATGGTTCTATGTTATCATCAATGATGAATGTTAAGTAACTAGATCTTATTGTGATTAACTTTGGGTGTTTTTCTATCATATCATTCAACTAATGATATAACCTTATTGTCAATTGGCACTATCACCCATGATCTCGAAACCATAGATCATCGTTTGCCCAATGAGCTAACTCACTAGAGGCAAATAGAGACCTGGTTTGTTTACATACCACAAGTGTATTAATGTTTTGTATTAATACAGTTATAGCACGGTAATAAACGTATTATGAACATACAAGAGATAATCAAATAAAAAATACTTTATTATTTGCCTCTAGGGCATATCTCTTTCTGAAAGTGATAGCTAGCCTGCCATCAGATTCGCCACTCCTGCCACGGGTGAGAGTAGGCAAGCGAATAAGAGCAACTCGGAGAAGAGCTTGAAGCCCCAACCACCCAGCTGAAATAGGGTCCAGTGCGTTGCCGCTCTCACCCCTCCCTCGCCGCCATGACCGGCCAAGGGGGAGATGTCAACAACAACCAGTATGATGTGGCACTGCTCCTCCTCACCTCCACGGCCGGCTAGGAGCACCGCCACATCACTACCTCCCTAGACATAGCAACGGAGGCGCAAATTATCGTAAACAGGGATCGCCTGAAGGGACGCCAACGTCTTCCACCATGGAAGCACGAGGACACCACCTAGCAGCGACCATACAACAACGCGCCGATGCGCCAGAATAGAGGCCCTCTTCTGCCCTGCAGACCCACCAGCGCCTGCACTACTCTTCTCTTTCCCCTCGCCACCAAGGCCATCCGACAAGAGAAGAGGCAAAATGGGGCGCCACCAAATCAGAGGGCAGGAACTCAACCAAGTCGATCTTATTGAGGAAAAAAGACGAGGCTGCATCTGTTGGTCGCCCTGCAGCTCCATGCCACCACCACCAGCCAGAACACCACTGTGCGCCACCACTCGCTGCTCGAATATGGCCATGGATTCCTTCCAATACACGGCATATATAGCCAAAACTAGGACCTAGCCTATCTACAGGGGGAGGCCTCCTTCCCCGCATCCCCTCCGGCCGGTGAGGCTACCGAAGAAGAAGGGGAAAGGAGCCGAGCAGGCGACGACTCTCAAGGGGAGAGGATAAGGACGAGGTGGGGGAGACCTGCCGTTGTGATGAAAAGAGGGACTTTACTATCTGCTCCGTCCACGCAATGACAATGTCTATCGGTAGGACTAGCATATTTTGCAGACCGAGTACAAATAAGCTCGTTTGGCTCCTACCATTTCATTTCATTTCGTTGAAATGACATTGATGATATCATTTAATTTGACAATTCCACTGAAATGACGGGATACCAAAATTAATTAAGGTTAGGCATAAAATAAAAATAATGGAATTTGCAAATAAATTTTGTAACCAATTTCGTGGCAGCCAAACAGGTTGATTCTTGGAATCACAAATAAATTTCTTGATTCCAGCCCCAAATGATGGGAGCCAACCGAGTTAACTGTGAAAGCCCTTCAAGAACTAGCAGCAGCTTTTATCCTTTTTTCTTCCTTTTCAAGGGATTTTATCATGTTTGTGGATAAGAAAAAAACTATACGATCGCCGATCGTTTGGTCGTGATTCGCCACCACCTAGCGCACATCTATATCCTGATTATTAGAAGGGAAGAGAAGGAGGCGGTGGGCGTCGGGACGATGCCTGGGTTGGCGCCGGAGGAGAGCCACGTCGTGGACTACAGGGTCCTCGCTTCTTCGCCATCTCCTCGCTTTCCCGGGCATGGTGGTGGACTTCACGTACCTGGAAGAAGAATTCGACGAGGAGGTGGTGGAGATCGAGGATCCCTGGACAGGAGCCGGCGACAAGGCGGCGGCCGTGGACGACCTCCCCGAGCTCGCGGTGGCCGAGGACGGGAAGGTGATGGAGCTGGTAGCGCACGAGTACATCCGCGTGCTCCTCAAGTCGCCGCCTCGTACCAAGCCCCTCCTCGACTGCAGCATCGAGGCCCTCCGACGCAAGGGTATCAGGGAAGAGACGATCGAGATCTTGGCGAGCTCGTGCCAGAACTCGCAGCTCCTGCGGGACATCCAGAACGACATCATCCAGCAGTACCTCGTCAAGGGTTACGCTTACGTTGAGCTACCTCTGACCTCCAAGAGGTATCCGGCCACTGCCAGGGACCTGCCTCCACTTCCCAGATGGAGATAGATGCAAGAATGCTGCTGCTGGTCTGCGAACATCGAATTACTATATATTTCTGTACATGCATGGTTTTAGATATGTGCTTCTTCCCTGGTTTACCTAGGATCAAAGTGTGATGCTTTTCTCAAGTAACATCCTTTTTTCTTGCTATTTACTAGCCGTGGAATCTTACTCGCTTACTTGTTAGATACTACTCCATCTTGTTGCTTATCATTTAGATTAAGTATAGAAATTTTACAAAGACCTAATTAGCACCATGCATGCATACACAAAGTTAGCTAGCAAGTGCAAACTCGTATAACAATTTCCAAATTTGGTCAATTGGTCCTGAAACTTGCGATAATCTAGTGCAAATTCAGCCAAAATCATCAGAAAGTGCATGTGGTGTCGCTATATATTTTATGAAAAATCCATCTATTTTTCTTTATTTTATTAAATAAATCCATTTTTCTTTCTATTTACGGAATTACTAAAACACAGCTAGCCAGCCGTAACGTATCTTACATCGCAACTATCTTGTGTATCGTTGATTTGGTCCCGCCGTCAAGATTTGTGTGTCCGTCCGGTTGTTGAGCTGGCCCGTGTTGCGTGTATTGATTGTTGAGCTGGCCTGTATCGCTGTGTTGCGTTGTCCGTCGGTAAGTTGCATTGTTGTGGGCTTCCTGTCTAGATCAGTGTGGATGCGTTGTCTTGCATTGTTTTTTCTGTCAGATGATGTAGTTGGATTTGTTTATTACAGCACGAGTATGATTCAATCTGGACCACTAGAGAAAGCTAGCTATTGGGTTGAGTGCATTTTTCCTTTTTCTTTTGCATGCAGGGGTGTGTGGTTTGAATAATTCTAAACCATTCATTTTTCCAGGTGTGACCAATTCTTTTTTGTTTTTTGCTTGTTTTTTATGAGTTTTGTCGCTTAGTTTTTTTCTTTTTTAAGATACTTCTTTGGAATCACAGTTTGGATTCTTTTTCTGGTTTGGTTGCAATCCCTTAGTACCGTTTGTTTTGATGCACATGAGAATGTAACTGGATTTTTTCTTAATCTAGTTGCAACTTGGGTTGTAACTGGCTTCCGTACTAAGGTAGTTTTATCTGGATTGTAATTGGATTTTTATCGTTCTCCCGCTCCTTTTCACCACGAGTTGTGTCTGGACTTGTAACTAACTTTTGTAGGGCGGGAGGGTGAGTTCCATCTGTACTTGTAACTGAATTTTTCTCGTCCTAGTTGCAACCAGGCTTGCAACTAAGGTATTTTCAACTTCTTTTCACCATGAGTTGCATTTGGACGTGTAACTGATTTTATTCTGTAAGACGGGAGAGAAGAGTTTCATAAGGACTTGTAACTGAAATTTTCTCACCCTAGTTGCAAGTAGGCTTGCAACTAAGGTATTTTTTGTGTGCCCATAATGTCCTTCTTGCTTCTTTTCACCATGAGTTGCATCTGGACTTGTAACTGAATTTTTCTTAGTCCAATTGCAACTAGGCTTGCAACTAAGCTATTTTTTGTGTCCATAACGCCCCTACATTCTCCTTCACCATGAGTTGCATCTGACTTTGAAACAGGCTTCAGTAGGAGGGAGTTTTATTTGGACCCGTAACTGGATTTTTTCTCGACCTAGTTCTAACTCGGGTTGTAATTGGCTTCTGCACGAAGATAGTCCCATCTGAACTTGTAGCTGGATTTTTACTCGACCTAGTTGCAACTGGATTTTTTTCTCGCCCAGTTGCAACTAGGCTTGCAACTAAGGTATTTTTTTCCTCATAATACCCTCCCATTTTTTTCACCATGAGTACCATCTGGACTTGTAACTGAAATTTCCTATAGGTCTCGAGGGCCGGGGGGGGGGGGGGGGGGGGGGGGGGGGGGGGGGGGACTTGTAACTCGATTTTTCGCAGCCCCCGAAGCTTATCTATATATGAATATAGAATCTAGCTCTACTCTCTAAGAATAATATGTACTTGCTCCATATTAAAATACATGTCACATATTTGTCAAAATTTGAATAAATCTAAACACTACTTAGCGTATAGATTCATTCAAAATTTGATAAATCAAGACATCAATTTTGAGACAGAGGGAGTACATATATATGCCTTCAGAAAAACCCAAGAATAGGTATTCATGCTGCCAGTTTATATAGTATATCTTATGGACTAATAGATGATAAATTAATTAGTTATATGTAGTTAACTGAATCTACATGCGTGTTAATGAGCCATGAAGAATTAGTGGATACATGCACAAGTCATGTGACACGGACGTTTGTGTCCACGGATCCATCAGCTAGCTAGACAGAAGGAACGATCAGCTTGGCACTGGTTTTTACTGATCGTCACCTGACTGTGACGAAATGTATGTCACGGTCAGACTGTGACGTAGAGACACCCTTCTATTTATGCGCTGTGGAATCTAACTTGCTTATGTTGGTGGATACTACATCATGTTGCTTCGTATCAGAGAACCCACAAAGCATAAATTAACGTAATAACATAGAAAGGGTATCATAGGCTTGGGCGCTTGATTGGAACGCTAATTATCCCTTTCGCCCCCCTCCGATCTTCACGGCACAAGTGAAAATATAAGTAGTGTCGGGCGACATGATTTGCTCCGGGTTCATGGTATCTTTTTTTTTTACGCAGGGTTCCTGGGATCTGAAGCCGTAACTATCGATACAGCATGATTCTGATCCTCGTGTCTCGCCTGTTAACAGGCCGCATTCTGGGCGCTGCTCTCATAGAGGTTACGTAGAAATTTTACAAAGAGCTAAAAAAAAGTATATATTTGTATATTGTACTTTTCCATATCTTAGGGAGTTTCCTGCATATTTGCACCTATACATGTACTATATATTGTGGCCTTTGGCCTCCTGGTAATACAACAAGTCTATTACCCTAACATGACATCAGAGCTGTAAGGTAGCTCCTCTCCTCGCAGCTGCCGCCGCCGCCCGCCCCGGCTTCCTTCCGCCACGCCCGGCCGCCGCTGCTGCCTCTCCCTCGCCGCCTGCGAGCTTGCCCCGTCCTTCCCGGTCGCTGCCGCCCGTCCGTTCCGCCCCGGCCGCCGCCCGACCGACCTGTCCCGTCGCCCGGCTGCCGCCGCCTCCCATCCGTCCGCCCCAGCCGCCCCAGCCGCCGCCGTCCCGCCCACCAGCCTGTCGCCGTCCGCCGTCCGGCCGCCGCCACGTCCCGGCCGCCTCCCAGCCACCGCCCGGCCTGTCGACCCCGTCCGCCGCGGCTGTTGCTGCGTGCTGCGGATCTAATCTGATCTGATTCTCGTCCAAAAAAAATGTCTTCCTCGTCGGGCTATCTTGCGATTCCTCGCTGCCCGGTGATTTTTGATGGCGCGAATTATCCTGATTTCGTTGCCTTTATGCGTGTCCACATGCGCGGTCTTCGTCTTTGGGGTGTGCTTTCTGGCGAGGTCTCATGTCCGCCGCGCCCCGCTGCTTCTACGTCGCCTATTGCCCTTGCTCCCGATGCTCCTCAGGATCTGACTGACTACACTCAGTGGATAGATGAGGATGCTCGTGCTGCTGCTGTTCTCACTTCCAGTGTTCTGCCTCAGTATGCTGCTGAGCTCATGGGTCTTCCCACTGCTGCTGCTCAATGGGCTTTTCTTCGTCAGCGCTATCTGCCGTCTGGGGATGCTCTTTACCTGTCTGTGGTTCGCCAGGAGCATGCTCTTCAGTAGGGTGATTCTATTATTGATGACTTCTATACTCGGAGTGCTGCTATTTGGCGTCATCTTGATTCTCTTTGTACAGCTGTGTGTGCCACCTGTCCCTGCCGTCTGACTGTGCGCGCAGATCTGGAGTTTCAGCACGTATTTGAGTTCTTGTCGCGGCTCCGTAAGGAGTTTGAGCCGCGCCGTGCTTAGCTGCTTGCTTGTGGTCGTGTTTCGCTCTCTGAGGTACTGTTTGAGCTTCGTGCTGAGGAGACTCGCCTTCGTGGTGCTGGTCTTCTTGAGGTTCCCTCCATACTTGCTGCTCATGGTCCTCCTGTGATGTCGGCTTTGTTGCGGTCTCCAGTACCGCCGACACTCTCTACTCCTCCGGTCTAGGGCCAGAGTCAGCCCCAGCAGCCTCGTTGTATGACAGCACCTCCTCGTCCTCCCTGCGCCTACTGTGGCAAGTCTGGCCACGATGTCTCTAGCTGCTGGAGGAGGATCCCAACTTACGTCGGTAGTACCATGCTCGTAGGCAGGCTGGTTCTTCAGGATCTTCTGCTGTTGCACTGTCTGATCAGGACATTCTTCGTGGTCTTCTCGCTGCTATAGGCTCTTCCTCGTAGGGTACTGCTGGTTCTGTGCCTAGCTCTTATGGCACCGCGCGACCACCACCTTCTACACAGTCAGGTACGTCATCCCCATGGTATCTGGATTCTGGAGCTTCTTTTCATATGACTTCTGCGTCTTCTATTCTTTCTACTCTTCGCTCTCCTATTTCTCCTGTCCTTGTTATCACAGCTGATGGTACCTCTCTTCCTGTTTCCAGTCGAGGCACCCTTTCTACTTCATCTTTCTCTGTTCCTGACGTTTCTCATGTTCCTAGTCTTAAGATGAACCTTTTTTCTGCTAGTCAGCTTACTGATTCTGGTTGTCGTGTCATTCTTGACGTTGATTCTTGTGCGGTTCAGGACCGCCGTACCCAGGCCCTGGTTGGAGCTGGTCCTCACAACCTTGAGTCTTCGGGGCTATGGGAGTTAGACTGGCTTCGCGTTCCATTCACTGACACTTCATCTGCTAGTTCTTCTATGGTTGCTGCTTCTGTCACTGGCTCTTTTCAGCAGTGGCATCATCGGCTGGGTCACCTTTGTGGCTCCCGTTTATCGTCCTTAGTTCGTCGTGGTCTTCTGGGTCTGTCTCAGGAGATGTGTCTTTACATTCATGTCAGGGTTGTAGGTTAGGTAAAAAGATTCAGCTTCCCTATCCTACTAGTGTGTCTGTATCTCAGCGACCTTTTTATTTAGTTCATTCAGATGTTTGGGGTCTGGCTCCCTTTGCTTCCAAAGGGGGCCATCGATACTATATTTTATTCATTGATGATTTTGTTGGAGATATGCCCTAGAGGCAAAAATAAATGTAGTTATTATTATATCTTTATGTTTATGATAAATGTTTACATTCATGCTATAATAGTATTAACAAGGAAACATTAATACTTGTGTGATTTGTAAACTTAAATTGAAGTCCCTAGTAAAGCATCTATATATTACTAGCTTGTTGGTTAATAAATGATTGTGGTTTCCCTATCATGAACATTGAGATGTTATTAACAACAATATCATATCGTTAGGAGAATGATATGGTGGACATACTCCTATAGATAAGCGTAGCATAAAGATCAAGTCATTTTAATTGTCCAATTGCTATATGCTTTCTGATACATAGTAACCTAATTCCTTCGACCTTGAGAACATGCATATCACCTTCACCGGAAGGATGCTTTGATGACATCAAACACCACACCGTAACTGGGTGGCTATAAAGGTGGCATTCAGTGTTCAGAAAGCATTGGTTGAGACACATGGATCAAGAGTGGGATTTGTCCATCCATATGACGGATAGATATACTCTGGGCCCTCTCGGTGAAATGTCATCCAATTATTTTGCAAGCATGTGACTAGCTCACAAGGGATCACATATCACGGGAACAAGAAAAGAGTACTTATCAGTAACGAGGTTGAACTAGGTATGCAGAGATACCGACGATCATAACCTCGGATAAGTAAACTATCGTGAGACAAAGGGAAATTGGTATCGTATGTAAGTGGTTCATTCGATCACAAAGTAATCGTAGAAATATGTGGGAGCCATATGAATTTCCAGATTCCTCTATTGGTTATTGTTCGGAGAAGTGTCTCGATCATGTCCGCATAATTCACGAACCGTAGGGAGACACACTTAAGGATTCGACGTTGTTTGAGTAGTTATGGAATGATGAGTAAGAGACCGAATGTTGTTCGGAGTCTCGGATGGGATCCGGGATATCACGAGAAGATCCGGAATGGTCCGGAGAATAAGATTCATATAAGGAAAGTCCTGTTTCGGGGTTGGAGAATGGTTCCGGTGTTTTCATCGGGAATGTTCTAGAAGGTTCCGGAATGTCCGGCACTCCGAAGGGGAAGGGTACATGAATGTGTCATACCAAGTTGGAATGATTGCATCATGTACTAGGTGTCATCGCTGAACAAAATAAAGGGTTTAAACAAATCCTAGTTTGAAAAGTCAAACGCCAATTTGAAAAGTCAAACGGCTATTTTGGGAAGTGGAGGGGAAGGTGGAAACCAAGTTGGGGAGGACTTCCTCCCCTCCACCGCCGGCCCCCTTGGGAAACCGAGTTGGGGAGGGACTCCCCTTCCCTGGCGCGGCCCCTCCACCTATATAAGGAGGGGCAGGGCTGCCCCTCCTAGCACCCAACACCTCCACCCGCAAACCCTAGCCCTAAGCCGTCGGCCCTCCTGCATCCGCCGCCGCCCTAGGGCAAGCCGCCGCCGCCTAGCTAACCCTAGCCGCCGAACAAGCCTCCTACTTGGTGTGTCTAAACCCTAGATCGCCGAGGATCTCTCTCATAGTCCACCATACTCGCTCCGGCTTAAGGAGAAGCCCTGCGAGATCTCCCCTCTACTTCCGGTACCACGCCGTTGTGCTGCCGGAATCGCGAGGAGAGTGCTACAACCTCCGCTGCCTGCTGGAACAAGGAAGAGGAAGGTCTTCGTCGAGTACCGAACGTGTGACCGACTGCGGGAGCGCTGCCGGAACGCAGCGCCGGAAGGATCGTCAACGCGATCTTGAGATCGGGAAGAGTACGACTACGTCACCCACGAGAATCCGCTCTCGTTAAACACTTTGGAATCTTCGAGGGTGAGTTATTCCATCGACTCGTTGCTACAATCTAGTAGATAGATCTTGGCTTGTTTGTTTGTATGCGGTAGAAATTTTTTGTTTTCCATGCTACAAAACCCTATAGTGGTATCAGAGCCGTGTCTATATGTAGATCTGTTGCACGAGTAGAACACAATGGTCATTGTGGGCGTTGATGCTTTTATTGTCGATTGCTTCTTGTGTACTTTGCATCTTGCGGGATGTTGGGATCCAGCTTGATGTTCAGAACGCTTTTCTTAATGGCGAGTTGAGTGAGGAGGTTTACATGCAGCCACCTCCTGGGTATTTTGTTCCCGATGGGATGGTTTGTCGTCTTCGGCGTCTCTTTATGGCCTGAAACATGCCCCACGTGCCTAGTTTAAGCGCTTTGCCTCTGTGGTGACTGCTACTGGTTTCTCTCCTAGTTTTCATGATCCAGCACTATTTGTTCACACTTCTCCTCGTGGACACACTCTTCTTCTTCTCTATGTTGATGATATGATCATTACTGGTGATGATTCTGAGTATATTGACTTTGTCAAAGCTCGTCTTCGTGATCAGTTTCTTATGAATGATCTTGGTCCTCTTCGCTATTTTCTTGGGATTGAGGTCTCCTCCACTTCTGATGGCTTTTCTATCTCTCAGAAAAAGTATATTCAGGATCTTCTTGCTCGTGCTGCTCTTGGGGATGAGCGCACTGTTGAGACTCCTATGGAGCTTAATGTTAAGCTTCGTCCTACTGATGGTGATCCTCTTCCTGATCCCATGCGTTATCGCCATATTGTTGGGAGTCTTGTTTATCTTGCTGTCACTCACCCTGATATCTCTTATCCTGTTCATATTCTGAGTCAGTTTTGTCTCAGCTCCTACCACTGTTCACTACAGTCATCTCCTCCATGTCCTTCGTTATCTTCGTGGCACGATCACTCGTCGCCTTTTCTTTCCTAGTTCCAGATCTCTCCAGCTCCAGTGCTACTCGGATGCTACGTGGGCGAGTGATCCTACGGATCGTCGTTCACTCTCTTCTTACTGTGTGTTTCTTGGTGGTTCGCTTGTTGCTTGGAAGACGAAGAAACAGGCAGCGGTTTCCTGTTCGAGTGTTGAGGCTGAGCTGCGGGCTATGGCTTTGTTGATTGCTGAGGTGACCTGGTTACGGTGGTTGCTTGCAGATTTTGGGGTCTCTGTTACGACACCCACTCCACTTTTGTCTGACAGTACATGTGCTATCAGTATTGCACGTGATCCGGTCAAGCATGAGCTAACTAAGCATATTGGTGTTGATACTTTTTATACACGTGCTCAGGTGTAGGATCAGGTTGTTGCGCTTCATTATGTGCCTTCAGATTTGCAGTTGGTGGATTTCTTTATAAAGGCACAAACTCGAGCGCAGCATGACTTCTTACTCTCCAAACTCAGTGTTGTGGATCCACCATGAGTTTGAGGGGGGGGGGGGTTAGAGTATATATTTGTATATTATAGTTTCCCCATGTGTTAGAGGGTTTCCTGCATATTTACACCTGTACATTTACTATATATTGTGGCCTTTGACCCCCTGGTAATACAACAAGTCTATTACCCTAACACCGTGCATACACAAAAGATGCGTACAGAGTGTTGTCTAGCATGTCCAGACTCGTATATCAAGTTGCAAATTTAGTCGGTTGGTCCAAAAAACATTTGATCTAGTAGTGCAAATTTGGCCAAACACTTTCGGAGAGTATAACATGTGGCATTGTTATTTTTGTGGAAAAAAACATACTATTTTTCCTTATCGTAGTGGTGGCCTTCCCCGTTTACATAGTGGATCTTGTTGGTCAGCATTAGGAAAGACTAGCAAAATGCCCGTGCGTTGCTACCGGCCAAAGTATTATGTCTGCGAAAGATGACAAAAATATCATTTGGTTTAAATGTATCATGTAAAAAAATAATTTTTGTATGATGCAAAATTCAGATACATGTAAATTCAGCTAAACGTATAATTGTACCATGTAAGATATATATAATTTTTCTGAATACACGTGACACTAACAAACACGTACGATATCAATAATCTAAAGTTGGATATTGCTTCCATATATCAACAAACTGAAATTAAGTAGAGGAATTATCAAACAGAAATAACAAACAGTGAACCGTGAAAACAAAATTGCTTTAACAATTGCACACACCGCAAGATTCTTTCGTTTCTTTTATCTACGTCACATACAATGCAAGAAACATAAAATTCTAGCATGGTTGTTTAGGTGCATGATATTTCACAAGGACCGCTCCACCATGTCCTAATAAGATATCCTAATACTCTAGTGTTATTTACATTGCTAATATAAGAATAAGAATGTACTGGTTCACTAAAATTACTAAATAACTACTCACTTGACGGACACCCGTTGCGACTTGTTGTCGATCTGTAGCACCATGGACTTGCTACTGAGCTATGCAATAACCTTGAGTTAAAAACCCATGGAGAGAGATTTAGGCAGCAGCACGATTGGGAGGTCGCAAACTCCTAGGATGTTCAACTCCCGCGGGTAGAGCAGCTAACTCCCTCTAAATTTGACAACAAAACTCCTAGGACTGGCCATGATCTTGCCAAGCTATCTTCCCGTCCTCATTGTTAGCCGCTTCTGCCATGATGAACTTGCAAAGCAATCTTCCTATCATCAGGTGTTTTGACTGCTGTGTAGTTCATTGTCCAAGCAGTGTCTCATACTCTTTTTCGTCAGTGATGAATCTGTAAAGTTAAGCAGCTCAATCCAAGTTTGACCAATAGAAAAATAATAATGGAAGAATACAAATAATCATAATTGTATTTTTGACGGTTAGACATTGAAGTTTCTACTACAAGAGGTGGTTAGTTGTTGCACGTAAAAACCAAAATGATCTTTATTAAGTGTCATGTTCTCAAGTCTCGGCTAACATATGCAACGATTTTCACAATTGAACCACCCGTTTCTTTCCTCAATTCTTTACCTGCAGCTATACTCGGCTCTTGTCTCTTCTCCTTCATCAATCTAACATTGTGGAAAAACAATCCGCATCACAAAATTTAATTTATGTACATCCGAAAACCAGACTGATACATTAATTTGTAATCGACAATCAACCATGCCTTGACACAATTACCAATTATGAACTCATACAGTGAAGCAAACCATCATATGAGCATCATTTTGTAGAACACTGAACTTATTCCGATCAGTTACAGAATACCTTCCCTCACATAACCTTGCTAATATTTAGTTACAGCTAACAAACACCACCAACCATGAATCCTGCACTAAAATTAACCTACCCAATAAAACATTAAACGATGAATTAGTGAACTAAAATTGAGCTACCAAATAGAACACTCAGCCTTAAAAAACAGAGAACATAATCATGGAGAAACATAGGAGAGAAGTTGGCCATATTTAAACAGTGCCTAAACCGGGAATACATGGCTCTATGTAACCTTAATCGAATCCAAAATGAGCTTACAACGGGAACAACAACACGCGGACATACCACTACGGGTTGCAGCTCGTTAAGGCATTTTAGCGAGCACTTCACAGTCGACAGAAATAACAGTTAAGGAGGAATTTCAGAGCGGGCGGAACCAGGCCAGGCGCGCGTTCGAGCATACTTCGACACAGGGAAGACCACGCCGGCGAGCACGGGAGACAAATCAGCAGCAGACACGGTATGATCCCCCAGCTCGAGCGGAGGTGCTGGTGCTGCGGCGCGCTCGACCATCTTACTCACGCACCTCCCTCCCGTCCTCCCACCTTCTCCCTGCTTGTAGCTGCCTCCGGTGACCCTCTTCCCCACCGACAGCCTATGGGTCCGCCGCCTCGAATCGCCGGCTCCCATGAACATACCGCGTGCATGGAATTTGGGGGTGGTGCTGTGGATCCAGATAACAGGGGCGCCATTGTTCCAACATGAGGCAGGTGGAGGGAGGGTCGTGGACAGAAGATCACGAGGTAATCGAGGGGAAGGAGCCGCCTCGACTCTGGGGAGAGGAGGGGTCTCCAGGGGCGGCGCCCTGGGGGTGAGTTGCAGCAAGAAGGGGAACAGGCCATGGCGGGGGAAGTTCGAGGCCGCACGCTCGGACCGTCCTACAGCGGTGGGAGCTGGAGACCACGAGCTCACATGCGGCACCTCCTCCACGTGGTGTTACGACCAACCTACCTCAAGGAAAATTAATAGATGGATGGATAGATAGATGACGAGCAGAAGGTTAGAGACATTATAGAAAATTAATAGATGGATGGATAGATAGATGACGAGCAGAAGGTTAGAGACATTATAGAGCACGATTCAAGCTCGCTCGCCTTCATGAACAGCCTGTCACGGCTCTTCGATAAGATGACATGCCTATGGGGTTAAGATGGCAGTTTCCGCATGGTCTGATCCGGGTACCCGCTAAGAACCAGGGAGACGTGCCAAATTCCTCCTTGGATACCCAGGGCCCCACCTTTCAGTCATGCTGGCAATCCAATATATACATAACCTTATCGGTTTTACTAATTTCTATTTTTTGCCAATATATACATAACCTTATCGGTTTTACTAATTTCGAATTAGCTTAGAGCACGATCGCCCACACAGCTGCTGGATTTGTACTCTAGTTTGTGTATCATGTGAGTTGCGAAAACTAAGGTTTTTTTTTCAGTTGCTAGTGCGTTGAAAGTGAGAAAAAAAATCCAAACTGTTATATTTGTGTGGTTATTCATGTTGTGTGGCAGTTGCAAGTATGTTGCAAGTTACCGAAAATTGAGCTATAATTCCTGATTGAGAATTAGTCACTCCATAACCTTTTTTTTTAACTTCAGTTTGTGTTGTGCGAGAGTCGGAGTCCTAATAGGGGTTTGATTTTTTTTTGCAACCCTAGCTATGAAATAGTTCCCACCATTTGTTTCTTCTTGTCCCTCCACCAACAAATTAATCAAATTTGATCGAACCAAATGCCACCCAATCGATGCGAGAAGAACAAGGGAGCGGGGGACATGTTGGTGGCACTGGCGAAGGGCAAGGACCCCACCCACCCACACACACAACAGTTTATATTGGGAAGATAATGGAGCTGGTGAGTCAGGAGTTCGTCAGCGTGCTCATGAAGTTGCTGCCTCTTTTCATGCCGCTCTTGGACTACCACATTGAGGCCCTCCGAGGAACGGGGATCACGAATGAGAAGAAGGTCCAGACGATGGCAATCTGAGCTTTCCACAAACGTCCATAGCATTTTCCTATAAGTGTAGCACTTTTGGTATAATTGACACATTTTTAGCACAAGAATTGGTTTTTTCTTAGAATTAAAATTGATCCTCTTCCTGATCCCATGCGTTATCGCCATATTGTTGGGAGTCTTGTTTATCTTGCTGTCACTCGTCCTGATATCTCTTATCCTGTTCATATTCTGAGTCAGTTTTTCTTAGTTCCTACCACTGTTTACTACAGTCATCTCCTCCGTGTCCTTCGTCATCTTCGTGGCACGATCACTCGTCGCCTTTTCTTTCCTAGTTCTAGCTCTCTCCAGCTCCAGTGCTACTCGGATGCTACGTGGGCGAGTGATCCTACGGATCGTCGTTCACTCTCTTCTTACTGTGTGTTTCTTGGTGGTTCGCTTGTTGTTTGGAAGACGAAGAAACATGCAGTGGTTTCCTGTTCGAGTGTTGAGGCTGAGCTGCGGGCTATGGCTTTGTTGATTGCTGAGGTGACCTAGTTACGGTGGTTGCTTGCAGATTTTGGGGTTTCTGTTACGACGCCCACTCCACTTTTGTCTGACAGTACATGTGCTATCAGTATTGCACGTGATCCGGTCAAACATGAGCTAACTAAGCATATTGGTGTTGATGCTTTTTATACACGTGCTCAGGTGTAGGATCAGGTTGTTGCGCTTCATTATGTGCCTTCAGATTTGCAGTTGGTGGATTTCTTTATAAAGGCACAAACTCGAGCGCAGCATGACTTCTTACTCTCCAAACTCAGTGTTGTGGATCCACCATGAGTTTGAGGGGGGGGGGGGGGGTTAGAGTATATATTTGTATATTATAGTTTCCCCATGTGTTAGAGGGTTTCCTGTACATTTACTATATATTGTGGCCTTTGACCCCCTGGTAATACAACAAGTCTATTACCCTAACACCGTGCATACACAAAATATGTGTACAGAGTGTTGTCTAGCATGTCCAAACTCGTATATCAAGTTGCAAATTTAGTCGGTTGGTACAAAAGCATGTGATCTAGTAGTGCAAATTTGGCCAAAAACTTTCAGAGAGCATAACATGTGGCATTATTATTTTTGTGGAAAAAAACATACTACTATTTTTCCTTATCGTAGTGATGGCCTTCCCCGTTTACATAGTTGATCTTGTTGGCCAGCATTAGGGAAGATGATGATGAGCACAAAGTTAGAGACATTATAGAGCACGATTCAAGATCTCTCGCCTTCATGAACAGCCTGTCACGGCTCTTCGATAAGATGACATGCCTATGGGGTCAAGATGGCAGTTTCCGCATGGTCTGATCCGGGTACCCGCTAAGAACCAGGGACACGTGCCAAATTCCTCCTTGGATACCCAGGGCCCCACCTTTCAGTCATGCTGGCAATCCAATATATACATAACCTTATCGGTTTTACTAATTTCTTTTTTTTTTGCCAATATATACATAACCTTATCGGTTTTACTAATTTCGAATTAGCTTAGAGCACGATCGCCCACACAGCTGCTGGATTTGTACTCTAGTTTGTGTATCATGTGAGTTGCGAAAACTAAGGTTTTTTTTTCAGTTGCTAGTGCGTTGAAAGTGAGAAAAAAAATCCAAACTGTTATATTTGTGTGGTTATTCATGTTGTGTGGCAGTTGCAAGTATGTTGCAAGTTACCGAAAATTGAGCTATAATTCCTGATTGAGAATTAGTCACTCCATAACCTTTTTTTTTAACTTCAGTTTGTGTTGTGCGGGAGTCGGAGTCCTAATAGGGGTTTGATTTTTTTTTGCAACCCTAGCTATGAAATAGTTCCCACCATTTGTTTCTTCTTGTCCCTCCACCAATAAATTAATCAAATTTGATCGAACCAAATGCCACCCAATCGATGCGAGAAGAACAAGGGAGCGGGGGACATGTTGGTGGCACTGGCGAAGGGCAAGGACCCCACCCACCCACACACACAACAGTTTATATTGGGAAGATAATGGAGCTGGTGAGTCAGGAGTTCGTCAGCGTGCTCATGAAGTTGCTGCCTCTTTTCATGCCGCTCTTGGACTACCACATTGAGGCCCTCCGAGGAACGGGGATCACGAATGATAAGAAGGTCCAGACGATGGCAATCTGAGCTTTCCACAAACGTCCATAGCATTTTCCTATAAGTGTAGCACTTTTGGTATAATTGACACATTTTTAGCACAAGAATTGGTTTTTTCTTAGAATTAAAATTGATCCTCTTCCTGATCCCATGCGTTATCGCCATATTGTTGGGAGTCTTGTTTATCTTGCTGTCACTCGTCCTGATATCTCTTATCCTGTTCATATTCTGAGTCAGTTTTTCTTAGTTCCTACCACTGTTTACTACAGTCATCTCCTCCGTGTCCTTCGTCATCTTCGTGGCACGATCACTCGTCGCCTTTTCTTTCCTAGTTCTAGCTCTCTCCAGCTCCAGTGCTACTCGGATGCTACGTGGGCGAGTGATCCTACGGATCGTCGTTCACTCTCTTCTTACTGTGTGTTTCTTGGTGGTTCGCTTGTTGTTTGGAAGACGAAGAAACAGGCAGTGGTTTCCTGTTCGAGTGTTGAGGCTGAGCTGCGGGCTATGGCTTTGTTGATTGCTGAGGTGACCTGGTTACGGTGGTTGCTTGCAGATTTTGGGGTTTCTGTTACGACGCCCACTCCACTTTTGTCTGACAGTACATGTGCTATCAGTATTGCACGTGATCCGGTCAAACATGAGCTAACTAAGCATATTGGTGTTGATGCTTTTTATACACGTGCTCAGGTGTAGGATCAGGTTGTTGCGCTTCATTATGTGCCTTCAGATTTGCAGTTGGTGGATTTCTTTATAAAGGCACAAACTCGAGCGCAGCATGACTTCTTACTGTCCAAACTCAGTGTTGTGGATCCACCATGAGTTTGAGGGGGGGGGGGGTTAGAGTATATATTTGTATATTATAGTTTCCCCATGTGTTAGAGGGTTTCCTGTACATTTACTATATATTGTGGCCTTTGACCCCCTGGTAATACAACAAGTCTATTACCCTAACACCGTGCATACACAAAATATGTGTACAGAGTGTTGTCTAGCATGTCCAAACTCGTATATCAAGTTGCAAATTTAGTCGGTTGGTACAAAAGCATGTGATCTAGTAGTGCAAATTTGGCCAAAAACTTTCAGAGAGCATAACATGTGGCATTATTATTTTTGTGGAAAAAAACATACTACTATTTTTCCTTATCGTAGTGATGGCCTTCCCCGTTTACATAGTTGATCTTGTTGGCCAGCATTAGGGAAGATGATGACGAGCACAAAGTTAGAGACATTATAGAGCACGATTCAAGATCTCTCGCCTTCATGAACAGCCTGTCACGGCTCTTCGATAAGATGACATGCCTATGGGGTCAAGATGGCAGTTTCCGCATGGTCTGATCCGGGTACCCGCTAAGAACCAGGGACACGTGCCAAATTCCTCCTTGGATACCCAGGGCCCCACCTTTCAGTCATGCTGGCAATCCAATATATACATAACCTTATCGGTTTTACTAATTTCTTTTTTTTTGCCAATATATACATAACCTTATCGGTTTTACTAATTTCGAATTAGCTTAGAGCACGATCGCCCACACAGCTGCTGGATTTGTACTCTAGTTTGTGTATCATGTGAGTTGCGAAAACTAAGGTTTTTTTTTCAGTTGCTAGTGCGTTGAAAGTGAGAAAAAAAATCCAAACTGTTATATTTGTGTGGTTATTCATGTTGTGTGGCAGTTGCAAGTATGTTGCAAGTTACCGAAAATTGAGCTATAATTCCTGATTGAGAATTAGTCACTCCATAACCTTTTTTTTTTACTTCAGTTTGTGTTGTGCGAGAGTCGGAGTCCTAATAGGGGTTTGATTTTTTTTTGCAACCCTAGCTATGAAATAGTTCCCACCATTTGTTTCTTCTTGTCCCTCCACCAACAAATTAATCAAATTTGATCGAACCAAATGCCACCCAATCGATGCGAGAAGAACAAGGGAGCGGGGGACATGTTGGTGGCACTGGCGAAGGGCAAGGACCCCACCCACCCACACACACAACATTTTATATTGGGAAGATAATGGAGCTGGTGAGTCGGGAGTTCGTCAGCGTGCTCATGAAGTTGCTGCCTCTTTTCATGCCGCTCTTGGACTACCACATTGAGGCCCTCCGAGGAACGGGGATCACGAATGAGAAGAAGGTCCAGACGATGGCAATCTGAGCTTTCCACAAACGTCCATAGCATTTTCCTATAAGTGTAGCACTTTTGGTATAATTGACACATTTTTAGCACAAGAATTGGTTTTTTCTTAGAATTAAAATTGATCCTCTTCCTGATCCCATGCGTTATCGCCATATTGTTGGGAGTCTTGTTTATCTTGCTGTCACTCGTCCTGATATCTCTTATCCTGTTTATATTCTGAGTCAGTTTTTCTTAGTTCCTACCACTGTTTACTACAGTCATCTCCTCCGTGTCCTTCGTCATCTTCGTGGCACGATCACTCGTCGCCTTTTCTTTCCTAGTTCCAGCTCTCTCCAGCTCCAGTGCTACTCGGATGCTACGTGGGCGAGTGATCCTACGGATCGTCGTTCACTCCCTTCTTACTGTGTGTTTCTTGGTGGTTCGCTTGTTGTTTGGAAGACGAAGAAACAGGCAGTGGTTTCCTGTTCGAGTGTTGAGGCTGAGCTGCGGGCTATGGCTTTGTTGATTGCTGAGGTGACCTGGTTACGGTGGTTGCTTGCAGATTTTGGGGTTTCTGTTACGACGCCCACTCCACTTTTGTCTGACAGTACATGTGCTATCAGTATTGCACGTGATCCGGTCAAACATGAACTAACTAAGCATATTGGTGTTGATGCTTTTTATACACGTGCTCAGGTGTAGGATCAGGTTGTTGCGCTTCATTATGTGCCTTCAGATTTGCAGTTGGTGGATTTCTTTATAAAGGCACAAACTCGAGCGCAGCATGACTTCTTACTCTCCAAACTCAGTGTTGTGGATCCACCATGAGTTTGAGGGGGGGGGGGGGGTTAGAGTATATATTTGTATATTATAGTTTCCCCATGTGTTAGAGGGTTTCCTGTACATTTACTATATATTGTGGCCTTTGACCCCCTGGTAATACAACAAGTCTATTACCCTAACACCGTGCATACACAAAATATGTGTACAGAGTGTTGTCTAGCATGTCCAAACTCGTATATCAAGTTGCAAATTTAGTCGGTTGGTACAAAAGCATGTGATCTAGTAGTGCAAATTTGGCCAAAAACTTTCAGAGAGCATAACATGTGGCATTATTATTTTTGTGGAAAAAAACATACTACTATTTTTCCTTATCGTAGTGATGGCCTTCCCCGTTTACATAGTTGATCTTGTTGGCCAGCATTAGGGAAGATGATGACGAGCACAAAGTTAGAGACATTATAGAGCACGATTCAAGATCTCTCGCCTTCATGAACAGCCTGTCACGGCTCTTCGATAAGATGACATGCCTATGGGGTCAAGATGGCAGTTTCCGCATGGTCTGATCCGGGTACCCGCTAAGAACCAGGGACACGTGCCAAATTCCTCCTTGGATACCCAGGGCCCCACCTTTCAGTCATGCTGGCAATCCAATATATACATAACCTTATCGGTTTTACTAATTTCTTTTTTTTTGCCAATATATACATAACCTTATCGGTTTTACTAATTTCGAATTAGCTTAGAGCACGATCGCCCACACAGCTGCTGGATTTGTACTCTAGTTTGTGTATCATGTGAGTTGCGAAAACTAAGGTTTTTTTTTCAGTTGCTAGTGCGTTGAAAGTGAGAAAAAAAATCCAAACTGTTATATTTG
Organism: Avena atlantica; assembly: GCA_910589765.1. NCBI lineage: Eukaryota > Viridiplantae > Streptophyta > Magnoliopsida > Poales > Poaceae > Avena > Avena atlantica. The sequence continues at coordinate 477,355,880 of OU342734.1, read as the reverse complement.
TGTGGTTATTCATGTTGTGTGGCAGTTGCAAGTATGTTGCAAGTTACCGAAAATTGAGCTATAATTCCTGATTGAGAATTAGTCACTCCATAACCTTTTTTTTTTACTTCAGTTTGTGTTGTGCGAGAGTCGGAGTCCTAATAGGGGTTTGATTTTTTTTTGCAACCCTAGCTATGAAATAGTTCCCACCATTTGTTTCTTCTTGTCCCTCCACCAACAAATTAATCAAATTTGATCGAACCAAATGCCACCCAATCGATGCGAGAAGAACAAGGGAGCGGGGGACATGTTGGTGGCACTGGCGAAGGGCAAGGACCCCACCCACCCACACACACAACAGTTTATATTGGGAAGATAATGGAGCTGGTGAGTCAGGAGTTCGTCAGCGTGCTCATGAAGTTGCTGCCTCTTTTCATGCCGCTCTTGGACTACCACATTGAGGCCCTCCGAGGAACGGGGATCACGAATGAGAAGAAGGTCCAGACGATGGCAATCTGAGCTTTCCACAAACGTCCATAGCATTTTCCTATAAGTGTAGCACTTTTGGTATAATTGACACATTTTTAGCACAAGAATTGGTTTTTTCTTAGAATTAAAATTGATCCTCTTCCTGATCCCATGCGTTATCGCCATATTGTTGGGAGTCTTGTTTATCTTGCTGTCACTCGTCCTGATATCTCTTATCCTGTTCATATTCTGAGTCAGTTTTTCTTAGTTCCTACCACTGTTTACTACAGTCATCTCCTCCGTGTCCTTCGTCATCTTCGTGGCACGATCACTCGTCGCCTTTTCTTTCCTAGTTCCAGCTCTCTCCAGCTCCAGTGCTACGTGGGCGAGTGATCCTACGGATCGTCGTTCACTCTCTTCTTATTGTGTGTTTCTTGGTGGTTCGCTTGTTGTTTGGAAGACGAAGAAACAGGCAGTGGTTTCCTGTTCGAGTGTTGAGGCTGAGCTGCGGGCTATGGCTTTGTTGATTGCTGAGGTGACCTGGTTACGGTGGTTGCTTGCAGATTTTGGGGTTTCTGTTACGACGCCCACTCCACTTTTGTCTGACAGTACATGTGCTATCAGTATTGCACGTGATCCGGTCAAACATGAGCTAACTAAGCATATTGGTGTTGATGCTTTTTATACACGTGCTCAGGTGTAGGATCAGGTTGTTGCGCTTCATTATGTGCCTTCAGATTTGCAGTTGGTGGATTTCTTTATAAAGGCACAAACTCGAGCGCAGCATGACTTCTTACTCTCCAAACTCAGTGTTGTGGATCCACCATGAGTTTGAGGGGGGGGGGGGGTTAGAGTATATATTTGTATATTATAGTTTCCCCATGTGTTAGAGGGTTTCCTGTACATTTACTATATATTGTGGCCTTTGACCCCCTGGTAATACAACAAGTCTATTACCCTAACACCGTGCATACACAAAATATGTGTACAGAGTGTTGTCTAGCATGTCCAAACTCGTATATCAAGTTGCAAATTTAGTCGGTTGGTACAAAAGCATGTGATCTAGTAGTGCAAATTTGGCCAAAAACTTTCAGAGAGCATAACATGTGGCATTATTATTTTTGTGGAAAAAAAACATACTACTATTTTTCCTTATCGTAGTGATGGCCTTCCCCATTTACATAGTTGATCTTGTTGGCCAGCATTAGGGAAGGTGATGACGAGCACAAAGTTAGAGACATTATAGAGCACGATTCAAGATCTCTCGCCTTCATGAACAGCCTGTCACGGCTCTTCGATAAGATGACATGCCTATGGGGTCAAGATGGCAGTTTCCGCATGGTCTGATCCGGGTACCCGCTAAGAACCAGGGACACGTGCCAAATTCCTCCTTGGATACCCAGGGCCCCACCTTTCAGTCATGCTGGCAATCCAATATATACATAACCTTATCGGTTTTACTAATTTCGAGTTAGCTTAGAGTACGATCACCCACACAGCTGTTGGATTTGTACTCTAATTTGTGTATCATGTGAGTTGCAAAAACTAAGTTTTTTTTAGTTGCTAGTGCGTTGAAAGTGAGAAGAAGTTTTTTGCCAAACTGTTATATTTGTGTGGTAATTCATGTTGTGTGGCAGTTGCAATAAGTATGTTGCAAGTTACCGAAAATTGAGCTAATTCCAGATCGAGAATTAGTCACTCCATAACATAATATTTTTTAAAACTTCAGTTTTTCTTAAGTTCTTATCACAACTCATTCGTTGTGTTGTGCGAGAGTCTCGGAGTCCTAATAGGGTGTGAATTATTTTTGCTAGCCTAGCTATGAAATACTTCCCTCCATATGGTTTCTTCTTCTCCCTCCACCAACATATATTAATGAAATTTGATAGACCATACACCAGACCCAATCGATGCCAGAGGCACTCGCGAGGGGCAAGGAACGCACCCACACACACGCACACGACAGTTTATGTTGGGAAAGATGATGGAGCTGGATGAGCCAGGAGTTCAACAGCGTGCTCATGAAGTTGCTGCCTCTTTTCATGCCGCTCCCGGACTACAACATTGAGGCCCTCCGAGGAACGGGGGTCACAGACGAGAAGAAGCTCCAGATGATGGCAAGAGATGTCTGAGCTTTGCACTACCGTCCATAGGCATTTTCCCATAAGTACTATAGCATTTCTGGTATGATAAAAAGTCGTTCCACCGCTTATATCTTCAAATTTTGAAGTAATAGTAAGAAAACTAATTGAAGGGTAGGTTCAAATAAGTTTAGACTGTTCTATCCAACACAGTTTTGTTTTTGCAAGAATAACACACACAAGTTTAATTTGCAAAAACTAGATTTCTTGTGAATAGAAAAAAACCTGGTAATTTTTGTCGTTGCCACGTGTGATTATTTGTCCATCAACAATCAAAGTATCTAGTGTCTTTTAGCGTGTAAGTTCGGAGCAAATGAGTGAACGCAAAAATTTAAAATTGTCTAGAAACATGTGTTTAAGAAAAAGACTAAAATATATATATATCTTATATTTTTTTTAATGTTCAGCGGGGGGAGTTAATCCCCACCTGAATATATTTCATCTATTTGCCTACGAGGCCTTGCAGCCTCTACAAGATAGGTTCAACTGAACCAGAGTACACGGGGATTACAAGCGAGGAGAGATAACTAAAAAAGACGCACACACAAACACAAACATAGAAACTCTAAGACCATGTACTATGTGGGTTCGATTCAAGGAAATATATATCAGATTTAGGAATCAGTAGACGTGGGGCCAATTTGATTCTTTTTTTTCTTATCTCTTTCCTTAAGCAGATGCTTCTCATTGGTCCTCTTCTTTATGTGTCAGATAAAATAGCCTTTGAACCGAATCAACTTCATGGTTCACTTTTCCCATCTGACAACAAGCATCGATGCTCTGCTATGTAGCGAGCCGATTCATAGAGCCATTTGAATCGCTTTAAGCATATATAGTACATGGTCTAAGGATACTCCAGTCAAGTAACTGATGAAGACCACCAAATGCAGCCGTTTCGCCGAGAACATAAGCCAGACTGCACCAGGGGCACACACCACTGCAAGCGAGACCAGCACAATATGGAAGGGACGAAAAAAAAACCAAAACAGCGGGTACATTGCCCAAGAAGCACCACCACCGTGGACGAAGAGCACCAGTCCGCCGAGACCAAACCCTGACACTGCGACGCAACCGGTGAGGTCGAAGGGCAACGCTCAGCCGAGTCGACACCGCTCCACCAGTGAGCCAAAGGGCTACCATGCCGAGACCACAACCAAAGGAACCACTGTGTCACCAGTGTAGACGAAGTGCCCCTAGCCGCCGAGACCACAACACAATCGCGACGTGCCGTTGGCGAAATCGAAGAGCATCATGGGTCCAAATCCAACACCTGGATAGCATCAAGAAGCACACGCGCACACCGCGGCGTGGCGAACCATAAGCACCGCCGAAGGGCACAACATAGCCGAGGCTGCACCGTCCACCGGCGCCACCGAAGAGCTATATTAGCCGAGGCTGCACTAGGAAACCACACCAGGCCCGCCCTGAGACCACATCGGGGGCCAAGAACTGCAGCAAGTGACTTGCACGGGGAAAGAATCAGCCAATCCAAGCCATGGCACTCCCGGGTGGAAGAAAACCACATCCATGGCAGCCAACTGCAAGGCCATGGAGCACACCAGCCCGATGAAGCAGCGCCATCGCCGCTGGTAGCAAGACTTGGAGACTCCACACCCATCTACGATTACTCCCCCGGTAGGAAGCAAACCACCTCCACGACTGCCACTGCAAGCCATGGAACGCCGAACACTGCGGACAAGTGCCGCAACAGGCCGATAGACGAGCGGAGAGGAGGCAGGCATCTGCAACACTACAGAGAGAACCACTGCCGGCCACGAGGGGCCAGCACACCGTCGGTGGCGACAAAACGATGCCCAACACCACACTGGCCAGCGAAGGGCATCGCGCACCCCTCCAAACTACCTCCAGCGAGATAGAGCCCAGACACGTGCACCAGGCCCGGGGCGGTGAGACCGCCGGCCGAAGCCCACCAGATCTTTTCTACAGGATCCGCCGTGCCATGCACGATGCCAAGCCAGGTCGACCGGGATGGGTGGAGCACGGTGGAGCAAGCCGGGCGCCCAGCGGCACCACCAACGACGAGAAGAGGCCCGGGGAGTCGGCAGAGCAGAGATGGGGATTAACCGCGCCAGATCTGGCCGGCCACCGCCACAACGCAAGGGGACGAGACGTCGTCTTGCCCCTGCACCAGATCTTCTCCACCAGGGCAGCACCATGCCGGGGAGAGACCACCGCCGCCAGGCAAGCGAGCCAAGCGCGCAGCGCCGCCGCAGGACGCAATGCGCGCGAGCAGGGGCACGCGGGCACACGAAATCCCCCCACCGCCTTTGGGACAGGGGGCCCGCCGCCGGCGGAAGCGGCAGCATGGGATTGCGCCGGAGGGGAGGCTGGTGGCGGAGAACGGTGGGGATGCCCCGGTGCTGCCCTGGGAGCAGCACAGGAGTTTTCGTCACTTCTAGCTAAATTCTATATCTTATATTTTGAAACAGATAGAGTAGTATTTTATGTCAGCCAAGGTTTTGTTAGTCTCAATTTATTTCAAATTAATTTACCTAAAAATAAAAGGTATTTTTCACAAGAGTTCGTGGGCCAGACGGGTCCGATACCGACTAGTGTCGGGGGTTCGCTAGGCTATATATATAGATGTGCTTCTCTCCACCGAGAGCCCGACCAAACTCAGTTATAAGCAAGGTGCAACTGCCCCCCCCCCCCCCCCCCCCCCCGGGGGCTCGGACAACTGGCCCTCAACAGGTTGGTGAAGCTCAGTTACAAGAAAGTTGTAACTGAGCCCTTCTCGAAGACTCAATTACAAGCAAGTTGCGACTGGCCCGCCGATGGGGTCCCTCGGTTACAATCAAGTTGCAATCAATTAGTCACTCCATAACCTAATTGTTTTTTAAAACTTTAGTTTTTCTTAAGTTCTGATCACAACTCATTCGTTGTGTTGCGCGAGAGTCGGAATCCTAATAGGGTGTGAATTTTTTTTGCTAGCCTATCTATGAAATAAGGGTTTGTCTATGTCTCGGTCGATTGAGATTTTCTTAAGTCTCAATCAACTGAGAAAAGTGCAACCGTAGTTAAAAAAAATATGCAACTCGGTTCTAAAGTGCAAGTGCATTTTTCTGCAGAAAATGCAGCTAAAGCCAGTTGCACTTTTTTTAAGCAGATGGTTGCACTTTTCTTAGGTGACTGAGACTTAAGAAAATCTCAGTCGACTGAGAAATAGCTAAACCGATGAAATAATTCCATCCATATGGTTTCTTCTTCTCCCTCCACCAACATATTAATGAAATTTGATAGACCATACACAACCCAATCGATGCTAGAGGCACTTGCGACAGGCAAGAACCCCCACCCACCCACACACACAACAGTTTATGTTGGGAAGATGAATGAGCTGATGAGCCAGGAGTTCATCAGCGTGCTCATGAAGTTGCTGCCTCTTTAATTTCATGCCACTCCCGGACTACAACATTGAGGCCCTCCGAGGAACGGGGGTCACGGATGAGAAGAAGCTCCAGATGATTGCAAGAGATGTCTGAGCTTTGCAATACCGTCCATAGGCATTTTCCCATAAGTACTATAGCATTTCTGGTATAATAAAAAGTCTGTTCCACCACTTATATCTTCAAATTTTAAAGCAATAATAGGAAAACTAATTGAAGGGTAGGCTCAAATAAGTTTTTTTTGCAAGAATAACACACACACACACACAAGTTTTACAAAACTGGTTTTCTTGTGAATAGAAAATTACCTGGTAATTTATGTCGTTGCCACGTGTGATTATTTGTCTATCAACAATCAAAATATCTAGTCGTCTTTTAGCGTGTAATAAGTTCGGAGCAAATGAGTGAACCCAAAAATTAAAAATTGTCTAGAAGCATGTGTTTGAGAAAAAGACTAAAAGATATCTTATATTTTGAAACAGATGGAGTAGTATTTTATGTCAGCCAAGGTTTTATTAGTCTCAATTTATTTTAAATTAATTGACCTAAAAATACAAGGTATTTTGCACAGGAGTTCGTGGGCCAGACGGGTCCGATACCGACTAGCGACGGGCAAGGACCCCACCCACCCACACACACAACAGTTTATATTGGGAATATAATGGAGCTGGTGAGTCAGGAGTTCATCAGCGTGCTCATGAAGTTGCTGCCTCTTTTCATGCCGCTCTCGGACTACCACATTGAGGCCCTCCGAGGAACCAGAAGAAGCTCCAGACGATGGCAATCTGAGCTTTCCACAAACGTCCATAGCATTTTCCTATAAGTGTAGCACTTTTGGTATAATTGACACATTTTTAGCACAAGAATTGGTTTTTTCTTAGAATTAAAATTGAACTTTTTGGGGTAGTCTTGTTTTTGACAGTAGTATAATTTAACTACTCCGTGATTGAAATGTCTGATCCAGAGCTTGTTGATCCAGAGTTTGTTCCGTGGCCCACCATGCACGCAGGCTGGCAGAGTCCAGACAGGTACGCGAGTCGAGGCCATGATGAATACTACCAAGCCCGTCCGCGACTGCAGCACCGAGGCGGACTTTGTTGGCCAAACGGGTCCGATACCGACTAGTGTCGGGGGGTTGGCTAGGCTATATATAGACGTACGTGGTTCTCCACCGAGAGCCGACCAAACTCAATCTGCCGCAGCACCACCACCACCGTCCTAGCTAACATCTAGATCCTGATTAGTAGAAGGGAAGACAAGGAGGCATTGGACGGACGTAGGCACCATGCCTGGGTTGCCGGAGGAGAGCCACGTCGTGGACGTCAGGGAGCTGCTCGCTTCGCCGAATCCTCGCATCGTCCCTGGCATGGTGCTGGACTTCACCTACCTGGATCGTGAATTCGCCGAGCCTGTGCCGGAGATCGAGGATCCCTGGACCGGAGAGGACGACAAAGCGGCGGCGGCGGCCTTGGACCTCCCCGAGCTCGCGGTGTCCGAGGACGGCAAGGTGATGGAGCTGGTGGAGCAGGGGTACATCCGCGCGCTCTTGAAGTCGCCGCCTCGCACCAAGCCCGTCCGCGACTGCAGCACCGAGGCCCTCCGACGCAAGGGGATCAAGGACGAGGCGTTGCTCGAGATGCTTGCGAGCTCGTCCCGGAACTCGCAGCGCTTGCTGGACATCCAGAACGACATCATCCACCAGTACCTCCACAAGGGCTACGCCTACATTGCGCTACCTCTCACCTCGCAGAGGTATCCGCCCAATCCCACCAATAACCTGCCTCCACTTCCCTGATTGTTCTGCCACCGTGGAGTTACTACTGTCGGTCGATCCAAGAATGCTGCTGGGCTTGCGACCATGCATCAAGTTACTAGTATCATTATGCTAAATACTCTCTGTATGCTTAATGCATATGGTGTTAGATATATATGTGCTTCGTTGGTGCATCAAAGATATGTTTTTCTCTTAAGTAATAATATATATTACCAAGTACTGTATTATCCTTTTTTCCTTGCTTGATCTTACAGTATTGGCCATGGAATCTGGCTTCCACTCTATCTTGGTGGATACTACATCGTATTGCTTCCTATCTTTCACTCTTGCGCGAACGCATCTTCTGTTTCCGAGAGTTCAGTTACAAAAATTTATTAAAAAAATGAGAAGCATGCATGAATGCAGATTCTGAGAATAGATACAAATGAGTGGAGATTTTAGTCTCTTGAGCTCCGGTTTTTCATGTTAACTTATTTAGTACTACATCTGTTCCACAATGTAAACCTTTTTAACAAACTAAAACATCTTACTAAAAAGTCTTACATTATCGAAACGGAGGGAGTACCAGTTTTGTCACTTTTGAGAGCTCACAATACAAAGAATTTCGTGTTCCTGTTATATATGTACTTAGAAAAAATCGCGTCGCTTAATTTTGGGACCGTGGGAGTATTAAATTGGAGTCTCATGTTTCTCCCTCCAAAAATAACGACCCATGCGAATTATGAAATTCAACCTTGCACTCTACCTCACGCCCCTGATGTCGTTTTTAGAATTTATATTGTGTCTTATGTTCGACGGGATTTGCTTTGACGCCCGTAACCCTAGCCGGACGATGGGATTCCTCGATGCCACCTCCAATCTCTGCCTGTCTACACCTCAGACATAGCTCGGCCGGATCGATGTGCCCCCAGTAGCTTAGCTCATTACTACCAGTATATCTCTGTCAATGTCAATGTATGAATCGGCGGATATATTCTACCCCACCACTTAGGTTTCTGTAGCAACGCACGGGCACTCAGCTAGTGTTACATAATGTGTTACAAATATATCTAACAGTCGCCATACCTCTCACGCGTCCAGCGCTCTTCGGCAGCCCTTGGAAGCTAGATCGACCCCAAGAGAAGTCGGAGTTCGTGTGCCACACGGACACGGCTCCGAAACCGATACCGCCTAGGGTTTGGGCTGCCTACGCTAGTAGAAGTATATCCTAATATATAGATGTTGTGGTTCTCCACCGAACGCAACCAAACTTGAGCCGTCGACGCCACCATGGCTGGGTTGCAGCCTGAGACCACACTTAAATTAAGCTACAAAGTCTTACATTATCGAATGCAGGGAGTACTTTTGTCAATGTTGAGAGCTCACAATACAAAGAATTTTGTGTTCCTGTTATATATGTATTTGGAAAAATTTGTGTCACTTAATTTTGGGACCGTGGGAGTATTAAGTCGGAGTCTTATGTTTCTCCCTCCGAAAATAAAGACCCATGCGAATTATAAAATTCAACCCGCACTCTACCTCACACCCCTGGTATCCGCCCCGGCCCCCTGCTAGCTGCTGCATCCGGGAAGTAACTAGCTAGGAAGACGTCCGTGATGAAAAGGATTAGCTCATGCCCTACTATCAATGTACTATGATCAATCGAAGACTCCTGCTACTACCATGCTGGTCTGTGACCATGAAGTTATTAGTATTGATCTTATGCTACAACTCTGTTTTATTGGAACTGTATTGGCTTAATGGACATGATTTGTGCTCCGTTGGTTCATCAAAAGTGATTGCTTTTTATTGGCCGTGCAATTTGTTGGAATTCCCACGGATCGACCACACTAAATTAGACGCTGGAAAAAATCTAATTGCCAAGGGTGTGCCCTTCTTTTTTGTATTTCTTTTTTCAATATCTATATACGGACCACCCAAACAAAAACTAACCGACTTATACTTAGTTTCCAAGCACTACACGGAACGGTCACTACGTTGACGGCCCGAACCCGTCGGCATAGGCCAATAAGCCATCGGCGTCGGCGTAGTGTTGTCGGTGTATTACCGCGTTGGCGCATGGGAGGTGACCGTCGGCATAGTACGTGCCAACTCTTCGGCGTTAACTCGTTGTTGGCCTAGACTAGGTGGGGCCCATTTGGTCCGGTAACGGCCGTTAGTGGTGGAGGAACCTGCACTGACGGTCAAACCAACGGCCTAGTTGGCCACGTGTCTGGACCCAGGCAGGGGCTAGAGGACGCTATTCTGACGGCTAAGCCAGGACGTACCTGCAATATGACTATATGAGGATGGACGACGTCTCAGCATGGACGAGGCGGGTGAACCAGGGTTGCGCCAGAGCGCGCATCCCACGTCCGAGGTCGAAGTACGAGGTTGCCACGCCGCGCCCGACAGAGCCGCCGCTTGCCACCCGGTCAGCCAGGCACCACCGGCACCTAGCGCTTCAGACCGAAGGGATATATATATATCGGCTTGGAGGAACAGATCCAGCGCACAAACCCTAGCCCCGGACGTACCTCTCCCGCACGTGCGCCCGCCAGTCTACCGACCTTCCTCCTCCAGTTCACCTCCACCTCCTCCTCCTACATTTGAGGCCAGGCTGCCCATCCCCTTCCTCCTAGGCAACCGGGCACGGGCGAAAAAACATGAGAAAGAACACGGGAGAGTAGGATGGTGTTGGGGTCGATGGAAGAGAGAATAGAGGAGGCGAGGATCCGCTGCGGCCAAGGTCTTCCACCATGGTCGACCCCAATCGTGTCGTGGTCCTTCCTCATAGTTCGAGGAATTCGTCTGCCGGCGAAAATAGACAAAAAAAAAATGCGTGGGAGAGGAGTTGGTGGCCGATGGGGAGAGAGAAGAGGAGGAGGCGAACCTTAATGCCGCCGTGCCGCCGCCGTGACGCCATGAGTAATTTTGTGTTTTGTGGGAGGGTAAAAAGGTTTAAAACAGCAAGAAATAATCCGTCATTTATTATTAGGTATAGATTCATATGTATCTAGTTTTTTTTAGAAAATAAGGGCTTTATTAAATTCATGTAAGATTACATTCAATGTGCATCACCGCACTACAGACATTGGCTCTCGACCAATCCATATACATCCTGTTTTACATGATGAAGCTTTCTTGGCACAGTAATGCTAAACATTTTACTAATCTCCTCGATCTGGCGAAGAATCGATGTAATCTCTGTCCTGTGATTCTTCCTATTTCTCCACATGTATCCTAGCATTTGAGAGTCTATCTCCACTCTTAAATTGCAATTACTCCAGCGAACAGAAAAGACAGCACCGTCTCTCACAGCTACTCCGTACCACCGAGCTCTCGCTCCAAGGATCCTTCCGTATAAATCTCTGATAATGCAGCCCGTTGATACTGTATGTTCCTTCCCATTAAAAGCACCATCACATTTCAAATTGAGTACACCAGCTTCTGGCTTTGTCCATCCTGTAGTAATATGTGTAGTCGTATTTACTTCTGCCTTTGGTTTGACTTCTTGTGCCAGATCAAGAGCAGTTTCAACTGCCCATTTGCAGGTAGCTCTCCAAGTTCTAGTCTTCTCACCATGGCGTCGATTATTTCTCTCACATCAAACAGCCCACATTCCGCATGATATTATACCAATATGATCGGAAGAGCATATGGAAGAATCAAGAATATCTCTAGTACCTGTCAAAGATTTCATTTCCTCCCAGAAGCATCGAGCAAGGGGCACTCCAATAGAGCATGGTAAGTTGTTTCCTTCTCAGCTCCACAGTCGATGCATTGACTCAACTTTTCAACATGACGTTTTCCACAGTCGGACTGGCACAAAATCATGAACTACACGCCACCAAAAAGCTTGAATTTTTTATGGAACATGTAATTTCCATATTGATTTCCATGGATCACCTAGGATTGCATTGGATCATTTAGTCTTGTCTTTCTTGTTTTGTGCCTCTCGAGATAACATAATATAGGCTGACCTGACAGTATATAGACCACTATTCTCTAGTGCCCAGGCCCGTTGATCATCCTCAAGTTTTCCCAACGGGATTCGAGCAACTGCATCAGCATCAAGAGGCAGCAGATTTTGCGTGAGAGCATTATGGTTCCAGCTATTATTTATCATCAAGTCAGAGACCATCCTTGCTGTAGCATTTCGGCCTTTACCTAATGGTTTAAAGCCTGGAACCCCAGGTATCCAATTATCCTTCCACACATCTGTAGATGTACCATTTCCAATTCTCTTGATCCTGCCCAGCTTGAGAACTTGTCTAACTTCCTCCAAGTGTGAGACGCCATCCTTGTTTTCCTAGCATTGCAATGTTAAAAAGTCGCATATCTCAGAAACCCATTCCCCCTTCACTTTTTGGTATGGCAATATCCTCCCATTTTTTCCAATGCATTTTGCATTTTGCATTTTTCCCTCCCATTTTGCATAAGCTATGGCACATGAGCCATAGCTTATGTAATCTTCTTGCATGTGTTCTTAGAAAGGAGAAAAGAACTCATCGAGTAAGTGGGAATTGCTTGAGCTACTGATTTCACCAATACTTCCCTGCCAGCCATACTAAGATTCTTTTCACATCCACCATCAAGAAGAGATTTGTAACATCCCAGCATTTAGGAACCAATGAAGGGTAGATTTAGGAATATGTGCAATTGCATGCATCCAACTATAAAGAAATGTGGGTAAATTTTTCACCAAATAAAAAACCTAAAATGATCAAAGTTTCATTCACTCTTTAAGTTTAGGATTAGCCTTGGAGAATGATCATTATAAACTTTGACATGATCTTTATGGATTAGTATGTTTTGGGAAATGAAATTTGAATTCAAACTTGAGTGTTAGAATTATAATTTAAAATGAATTAGAATTATGTTTGAGCAATCTTATTTAATCAAGCAATAATATTTAGTAACTTAAACTTTAAATAATATAACCTAATCAAGAAAATGAATATTCATTTCATATCTTTATTCAATAAATAAGTTACAAAATATAACTTATAAAAGTAATCAAGGGTCTTTACAATAGTAAATGATAAAAGGAAGAACATTTATATATTAAGTAATATTACAATCTTTATTACAAAAGAATAAAATAAAGATTATAAAAGAATAAAATAAATATTACAAGGGAATTATTCTATCAAAAAGAAAACCTATTCTAATATTGAATCTTCAAGTCTACTACCTGCAAAACAAAGAACAAGCAAAAAAGAAAGGAAATGAAGGTTAAGATATTAATTTTACTCTCAGTAGTGACAGTGAGATGCACTGTTCAACTTTACATCACTGAGTAAATCTTTAGGGGAAAATTTCACCAATATGAAAGAACTAAATCTTTCATAATTTTTAAGCCATAAGTCAAATAACTCCAATCAGGAAGAGGGGCAAGTTTCACCAGACAGGTAAATGTAATCAGATAAAAGGTAGATCATTCCCTGAACATATCCACAAGGGTGCAGCAGGCACACAAGCAGCTTACACCCCTAAATGCATGGTGTGTGTTGTCGAGCACAGCTACAGCTGCTCACACAATCAAAACAGATCAACATGGCCGTGGGCAAGCACACCAACACCATTCCTTTGCTCATACACACCAATCACCAGCAGTCTAGCCACAACCAAACCAGCCAAACTAAACCATAAACCATATCATCCCAGTCCTCATCAAGATGGTGACATAAGGAGGGGGTGGATCAGGTGGATAGCAAGGACAAGGCCAAGTTACCAGGAACCAGAAGGAGGATAGCAAGATCAAAGACAAGTTCCAGGAGCTGGAAGTAGCAGGAGTAGCATTAGGAGAAGAACCAGATCAGGCCAGCCACACAACCAGCAAGATCAAGCCACAAGATCAACAAGTTGCAACCCTAACAACTCCACTGTTATGGTGAGTAGTATAAAACCATCACGTGTTTATCTATCTAAGTTAGATAAGAATTCATGTGTTGTCTTATATTCAACTTCTCAGAAAAACACCAAGTGAGGTGAATCCATCATAGAAGATTTTAAACACAAAAAGCCATAAGTAGACTATACAGATCCAACCTGGATCTCAGAACAACCTCATTGATCCTGGCTATAAAGCCATATCTTAAAATTCCAAGAATAAATATAGCCTAGATCTAGAATTCTAGGCACATCTCTTAAACAAGGGTAGCACCTTAGAATTTCTAGATCTTATGGATCTTTATAACTTAAAAAGCCTACAAATCATTTTTCAGAACTTTGACTCAAGAATTAGTAACTAGTATCACTACCAGAACAGATCCATGAGGAACAACAAGATAGGAACCTGGTCCCTAAGCCTCAGACCAACATCATAGGCATTGGTGTTTAAAGAAAGAAGTTCCAACTTATCTTTGGCATTAAGCCAATCTCAAGCATTAACAAAAATCAAGCCAAGTAGTAGAACCTAGACTTGTGTGCCATTTCAAGATGGTGTCACAAGAGCAGCTTCTAAACCAAGCAGATTAAGTATCTAGCTTGCACAAATAAACTAACAGACAATTAAGCATCATTTTCCTGATACCAATCACGGGAATCATTTCCAGTTATATATATATATACATAACATCACTGTAAGAGACCAATTAATCCCAATCTGTATATGAATCCATAAGCCAACAATTACAGAAATAGTGACTACATCAATCACAAATCACTGTTAATAACCAAGCAATGACAGTGGTGAACTTTCAAATCACTAGGATCTCCAAGTAGTGATTCTATAGTAACACTATCATTTGAACCATATCAAATTAACCAGTGGAATTAGTCTTGTAAACCACTAGCATCATCAAATCCCAACTATAAGCAGTAATCCACATCAAACAACCATTCACCATACTCATGGATCATTATTACTTGATCCAATTCATCATATATAATGTCAATAGAGGGATGAACCCTAATCAGGATATGAACCCTAATCAAAACATGAACACTAGCCAGGGGTAGTCACTAGAAACACACAGGACAAGGTGGCATAGCACAGAGGTCAAGAGAGGGAGAAAGAACAACTTACTCGAGCTTGTAGTTGTGGGCGAGAAGAGGAAGCAGAGGGTGTAGACGAGCACGACGGCACGGGGAGCACCCCAAGGGAGCGCTGCAACCCGCACCACGCCGAGACGGCTACCACAGCCACACCTGAGGGCGAGCAACACCACCACAGCACCACGGGAGCAGCGGCGGCGGCAGCACCAGCACCACCCCAAACCCTTGGGTTCGGGACGGAGCCGGTCTAGCCACAAGAGGGCCCCAGGTCCAAATCGAGCTGGACTGGAAGGAGGAGCAGGGTCAATAACCACACCATGCATCACGGCGGTGGCCGGGGAGGACCACGGCGGCGTGAATCGCCGGCGATGGCATCATCGACCACGGGGTCGAGAGAGGAGAAGGAGAGAAGGGGGCGAGAGAGATGGACAGGGAGAGTGGGCTGAGAGGGCCAACCCTTCGGGGAGCCTTTTTGGTTCTGGCCACTTGGGCCAAAATGGCCCAATAATCCCAACACAGCCAGCCCAATCACCTAAAGAATGTTTTAAAAATTAAGAAAAGACCAAAATGCCCCTGAATTTAAATAAAATCTAGAAAATAAAATAAAAATCGAAAAATTAAAAAATAATATATTTTTGGATTCACAATAATTCAATCTATTTAAATAAATTAAGAAATAAAATTTTAGGCATATAATTTTAATTAAGAATTTTATAATATATATTCCTTATGAAATTTTATAAAATTAATGAAAGATGATAAAAATAAATAAAAATCACTTTCATTCAATATTAATAATGTAGTATTTTAGAAAAATACTAAATAAATATTTAATATCATTTTTGTATTTAAATGATAATTCATAAAGGAATTATTAAATAAATAAAAATTCAAATAAAATGAAATAAAATAAAAGAATACAATATTCAATAAATATTAAAAAATTAATATTTATAAATTCTTTATTACTAAAAAGAATTTTTGTAATGTAAATAATGGGGAAGAATGTACAAAAATAAATAATGCATTACATTACTTTGCATAATCATTTTGCTTCTTTAAATATTGTCCTTACTGGGAAATAATGATGATTTGTAGACATAGAAGCTCAAGGTCCACTACCTTCCAATCACAAGGCAAGTTCATCACTTGCTCATGTCCTTTGAAGAGTCTTTATCAAAATATTTGCAAATTGTGTGTTATCATCTATACTCCAAAGAAAGAAAATATTATTTTCTTAAACAAATAATATTAGGTATCATCCTAAGTGATGATATAATGGAGCAATAGAACTTATGTTTCTATTTGCAACAATGATGATCAATTAGGAACTTAATAGCCCATAAAATCAGTGATTCTAGTGTCGTATATCATGCGTTAACCATGAGATTTGGAAGGGACGGAGAGGTCAGCTGTATCTTCTTCCTCTCGCATGTAGCCGGGTGTGTAGGTCGTGGCTATTATCACTCGTAGCACGCACATTAATTGGTAATTCGTAGAGGATATGCAGCATATGGGTGGGAGCCCTCAACGTCCCACGATAGTTCTGGCATCTAACGGTCTGTACAAACCATTGCCGTAATTCAATATGTGGACATGGTGTACACCAAGGAGGCATGTGAGGTCATGAAGGGGGCAGTGATTGGCTTGGATCACCTATTAGGCCCCACATCATGGAATTATGGACGAGAAATTACGCCCGGTTGTACAACAAGGAGTTGATCTCTCATGGGTAAAGTAACGCACCTCTGTAGAGTGTAAGAATTTTAACTTGTTACTCTCTGTTCCGGGAAGGAGCTACGAACGCGGCAGGAAAGGAACTCCATGAAAGTTCTGGTCAACCTGTGAAGGCTGATGGTCATAGATTTTCATAATAAAATCAATCTTTGAAGAAAGATTTACAAAAACTACATAGTGCCAAGGACTTATTTAACATCCCAAAAATACCAAACTTAGATCAACAAACACTAATCAGCAAGTTTAGGGTTAACAAAAACTTTTCTAAATGAATTCATGAATGCATGTATATGTGTATGCATGGATTTTGAATTTCTTTTAAAACCACCTTGTTTGTGTGATCCATTGCTTGTAAAATGTTTCTTAGGTGAAATAAACATCATCTAAAACATTCCCCACACTTTTCCTAAAGACAAGTAAATCAAAACAAATATATTAAGTGAATGGTCATTTTGACCAATTTAACTCTCATGCCTACTTTGGCTGTCCCAAACTTTCAAAACCTAACAGAAACTTTTATGGATCTTTGCACCCCTTGAATGTACTCATAACAAAGTATCAAGGCCCACTTTGTGATCATCCAGAAACTTTCAAATGCATAGTTTAAATGACAATTCAAAATTGAATCTTCTTCATATGGGAAGATCCCACTTTTTCAAAACCCACTCAAACAAGCTCAACTTTCAAAACCCAAGCATCTGCAGACTCACCAGAACCAATCTAGCAAACCCACCAAAATTCATTTCAAAATTTAAAACTTGATTTCATGCGGCCATTTCATCAAACAGGTTGCAGACACAAATCAAACAAAACATCAAACACTATAGTGTGCAGTGATTCTTTCCTAACTTGTTCCCTAGTTAGCTCACGCACACCTCAGTAGATCATCTAGAAAGATTAGCCCAACACTAGCACCCCTGTGAGCTTGACATTGTCATTAATGGTGAACAGCCGAGCACCCCCATGTCACCCCATTGTGGACAGCAGGCTAGAGGAAGAACTAGTCGTGCCAACCTTGTCTGGGAGGCAGCCCACCGTCCATTGCCACTGCCTGTCCCAGCCGCGAGCGTTGCCAAGCCATGGACCACGCGCACGAGACACGCCCAGACCATGCCGAGCGTGCGCCAGAGCGCCACCCTCGACCATCACCCACAGACCGCGCGCCGCCCTTACCGCATGCACACACGATCACCACCGACCCAGGAGACTGCCAGACATCCCCGTTTGCTGCCCCGTGCCATACAGCCACCGCCCGCCGTCGAAGACGCCGCCTCTGCCGCGCAGAGCACCGCCCGTTCCAGACCAAACCACACCGCCCCATGCCTCGCGACCATGTCGTTGAGCATCGCCAGGAGACACAGCACCGTCCCCTACCCTTGCCCATGCCATTAGCCGCCTGTAACGTCGCCCCCGACGAGCTCACCTTGCGCCCCGATGGTCCCCTCGCTCGACTATAAATAGAGGCCACCCCCGCACGATTTCTTCACACCATCTCACTCCCCTCTCCCCACCGACCGTGCCACACCATTCTCAGAGCAAGGCGAGCACCACCTCGCCGGAAATTCACTGGAGCCTGCCGCTGCTGGAGAAGAAAGGAGCCAGCGATTGGAGCCGCCCCAGGAGAAGCCACCGGTACCAGGAGGTTCGTCGTCGTCGACTTCGTCGTTCGCCCGCCTCGCTGACCCTCGCCCGTACCCTGGTGATCCCCCAGCACCCCTCACTGGCCGCGCTAGGTTTCGTTCTCGCCGGAGTTGTCTCGCGTCGACGATGACCCTCAGCCGTTATATTAGAACTAGATCGAACGATCCACATTGCCCCATACCGCTTCGCCCAGCCCCATGTCACTGACGAGTGGGGACACCCACTTAAGCAGCCCGCGGGAGCACTGCGCTTAGCAGGCCGACCCGTTAGAATTTCCCGCGCAGCCCAACAATTCAAATTAAAACTTTTCTATTTCAATTCAAAAACACTTCAGCACCCAACTTCAAAAATCAACCCAGATCGATTCAGTGCACCAAATTGGATGAAACCAATTTTGTTGGAAAGGTCTGTGAATGCTTAATCCAAGCCCGTTGGATTCAAGTCATTTGGATCTGTAGATCACCCATAGCAAAAATAACAAGGCAGAAGCTTTTCTGCATTCAAACATTTTTTAAATTTAAACCATAAAAGCTTTTGAGTTGATTCCAACTCTCAAAAATCACATTTAACCATACTTTCAGAATATATAAAAATATATATAGGTTTACTTGCAGAAATATTGTTCAAGTAATAAAAGAATGCTTCATAAGCATTTCTAGCCACCTTAATTAATTAAAATAAGAGGGTAAAACCTTATTAAAATTGTGACACCACTTTAAATCACATTCCCATGGACTACAATATGTGGTGATGACATGTGTCAACATGATCCCATGTTTAGTTTGGAGAATATTAAATCTTAAGTAGTTTTTCAATGAGTAGAAATTACTTTTCTAAAAATAAAAGAAATTTAAACCAAGCCTTAACCTTGTAATGTTAGAGATGATGCTAGATCATCTATAGGACCCTTGTGTGTGATGATTGCAAGTAGTTAAGTATTGTTTGGTGATTGTGTACCTCGTATTTATTCATAGATGCTAGTACCGACCAAGGATACGAGGAGGAAGGAGGATACTACGAAGAGGAAGCCGAGGAGAACTTCAACCACTGCTCTGCACAAGGCAAGCTAAAACTTGCAAGACACTCTACTTTAGCAAGCCTAATGCAAGCTAGTAACTATGCAGCCTTACTAATCAAGTTGACCTATGCAAGCTAACACTTGCAAGATACCTTACTGATGCCACAAACCCATACTTGTGACCCTACTTGCTTGTTAAAAACCAATCCTAGTTTTATGGCAAGCTTCTTACTTTATTTTCTTTATCAAAGCTTACTTAGAGTCTACCTAAGAGTTTGGTAGATACTAGATAGTTGTGTTGAAGGTTGCTTAAAGAGCATAAAATTTGGCCTAAGCTAGAAACCTTGATATCAGCCTAAGATATAAGGTTGGACTTAGTGAAACTCTACTAGTACCACCCCTCATTAGTACTACCCCCCACTTGTAGATGCTAGTGCTAAGCATAAAACTTGATCAACTTTAGATGGGAATACTTGATGGAAAAATGGTTATGAAAACCTTGGAATGATGGATCATTCTATTGAAATGTTTTGGACATGTGTTTCCAAACACTTGATAATTTTGGTGATGAAAATGTTGAGGCATGAGCCTTAGCCCTTTATAAAACTGATGGTTGTCTCGATGCGATACCATTCCAATTTTTAGCGTACAACCACAATACCCGAATATTGGGTAGGGCTTGACTGGAAACTTATATACCTTAGTATTAGTTCCCTCACGGCCAAGGTCTGAGCTGAGGCTACCTTGTGAAGATTGTCCACCTGTGCAGTATCCAAGATGACAGTGGTCATGGTTGGGAGGCCAAACTCACAGGAGAGGTGCTTATACTAGGGAGTGTAATTGAAAGGTTAGGATTGATTATCCGCATACTGAGTATGGTGAATTCAGGATTTATTCCTGACGGATGTATCGAATGTTGTGGTGAAAGTGTACAATCTCTGCAGAGTGTCAAACTATTCGAATAGCCGCGTCCGCGGTTATGGACAGTTGGAGTGGCCATACTGTTCCCCCGTCAGACCTTTTAAAATGACTTGTGAAATGAATTGCGACTTTGACTTGACCAAGACAGAGTTGTGACCTGGATTACAAGATCCCATTTAGGAGTTATAAAATTGTGACTAGCTTTGGAACTTAGTAAAGATAAACCTGGCTTTTTGCAAAACAACCCTAGAGCCTAGTGTCCTATTATCCAAAAACCCCCTTTACTTGTTGGTATTAGTTTGCGAGTACTTAAAGAGTACTCATGGCTTTGTCCCTGGCTATTCCCATGGCCAGACTATGAAGAGGAGTACCTGGAGGAGGGACCCCAGGAAGGTTACGACAACTAGGATCATCTCCCATCGTCAGCATTGCCTGTGACCCCGAAGATGGAGCTTCGCCTACGCTACCGTTATTATTACGTATTCCGCTGCTTGATGTTGTATTAAGAACTGGATCATGAGATCCCTATTTGTGTAAGAACTTATGTATCGTTTGTAATGGATGAAGTACTATGGTATCCAATTTTGTTATGTCTCGCAAAAATGGTAATCCTGGGATTGCGATGTATGGCATAACAGGCATCTAGGATTGAAAAATCCGGGTGTTGACAAGTTGGTATCAGAGCCATCCTGACCATAGGAGACCCTAGTTATATTGGACGTTGAACCAAAAACTTAGTTTCAAAACCAAAGAACAAAAATATTTACGAAAACTTATTCTCATTCTTACCTCTTTAATTCTTTAATAAAACTTCATGTTCCTAAAAACTCTTGCAAAATAGATAAAATTTTGACACACTTGATCACTCTGCTAATCTACTCATCCTCTATTTTCATAGATGGATGTGAAGTACAGCAAGTTTTACCAACTCGGGAATGGAGGAGACCTTATCTTTGAGAGGGATCTGGATCAGCTTTCGGAACTTCTGGAGCGTCCGCACCCCGAGTTCTTCGGAGCTCAGCTCAATGATCAAGGAGGAGAAGATCTGCAATGGCTAATTGTTGCAAGTCTCCGAGGAAAGATTGAACCTCCCACTGCGGAGGGAGTTCAGTTTACCTTGAGGGAAAACAACTGGCTCGATGGACTTGCCAGAGCAATGCAGGAAGCTCTTTCCCGTCTGTGTGGGCAGAGCATCAATCAGATCAAGGGTACTCGCTTTGAGTTTTGCCCAAGGCGTGATACAAATGGCCAACCACTGGAAGCCCCATACCACCCCGAGCTGAAGACTCAATTGGACCACCTTAGCTTCATGATGTATGATCGTCAGCAGGAACTGGACAACTGCCGTGACTATTGCAACCACAAGTCTGCCATCATCAAGACGAAGGATCAGACCATCGCCATGCTAGCAAAGGATCGCAAGTCTCGCCGCCGTCAGCTCGACAAGAAAGAGCGCATTATTGCCCGTCTTCGCCATCGCATCTCATCTCTGGAAGAGACCATCCACGAGAGAGACATGCAGTTAGAGGAAAGGGAGAATGCCGGAGAGGATCTTCGTGGAGACCCTTACTCCTATCGCAGCGATGACGATGATTTTCTGGAGGATCAGGCCATGGACTTCTTCACCGATGAGGATGATTTCGCCTTCATCGATGATGCGGAAGATGATGAAGCCACAGACTCCGAGCAGTAGTAGCACTGAGCACGAGCGTAGTGAGTAGTAGTCGGTCCCATTGTATCGTAGTTTCCAGAATGGTTCTTAAAACCATCTGTTTTTCTTTGTTGTGGTGTGTGTTGTACTGTGTGCTATGAGTGAATGAATGAAAAAGCAAGTGGCTAGAAAACTTGAGTCAAACTCTAAAAACTTTTCAAAGACCCAAAACCTTAGAAATTTCCCTCTTTTCTCATGATCTATATCAATCTTCAGATGCCACGTGGAGGAAGTGGTTCAGCCCCGGACCCGATGTTGCAGATCCTGCAAATGTTGACTTCTGACCGCGAAGCTGAAAGAGCGGAACGTCAAGCCAACCTAGCCACTCTGCAACAGATAGCCCAGCTATCCCACAATAACCAAGGCCATGGAAATCAGGACAACCACGGATCTAGGCTCAAGAATTTCCAGAATACCAACCCACCCGTTTTCACCAAGTCAGAAGAACCCCTAGACGCCGATGATTGGCTGCAAACCATGCAAAATAACTTAGAAGTAGCCGGAGTAGAAGCCAACGAGAAAGTCTTGTTCGCCACCCATTATCTAGCCGGAGATTCCAGGGCATGGTGGAACAGTGTTCGTGCAATGACCGGAGGCCAAATGATGACCTGGGAGGAATTCAAGGTCAAGTTTAGCAGAACCCATGTGCCACCAGGTTTGATCAAGAGAATGAGAGACGAGTTCAGGGAGTTGAAGCAAGGAAGGATGACTGTAGTGGAATACCGTGACAATTTTTTTTCATTAGCTTGGTATGCCCCGAACGAGATAGACACCGAAGCCAAGAAGAAAGAAAGATTCCTGAATGGTCTGCATGACGAGATGCAGACAGTGTTAGTCAATATCCCCTTTGTTGATATTGAAGCCCTTGTTGACTCTGCTATCCAGATGGAAGAAAAGATCAACCAAGCCAATGAGAACCGCAAGCGTCGCATGATGCATCAACCAGGAACCCATCATACCCCAAAGTATCGCCCCAACCCATCTCCAGGATTTGCCCCAAGAACCAACAGACCCCCTATGACCCGTCCGACCTATCCCAACCGTGGAAACCCTAGACCCGGAGGAAATCACAACAACCCCGGAAACTCTAGCAATTTCACCCGTGCCCCACCCAAGTTCAACACCAACAATGCTACCGCTAACCCCAACACTGCCCCGAGGACTGGAAGCAATGCTGTGCCTGTCGCAGCCAAGGACAAGTCACAAGTGACCTGTTATGACTGTGGAAATAAAGGCCACTATTCCAACGAGTGCCCCAACAAGAAGAATGCTACAGCCCCTAATACCAATGTCCCAGCTCAGCAACAGCGTCGTGTCCAGCCAGGGAGAAGATTTTCCCCAGGGAATTCACTCAACCGCAATGTCCGTCTTTTTCTCATGCATGCTGAAGAAGCTCAGGAAGCACCAGACGTCGTGTTGGGTATGTTTTCTATTAATTCAGTACTTTCAAGAGTGTTGTTTGATTTTGGTGCATCGCATTCATTTGTCACCGAAGAATTTGCCTGCACTAGTAAAATTCAACCAACCAAACTGAAGCATGTGATGGTTGTACAAATTCCCAGATCAACCACCAAGGCTAGGCAAATTTGCAAGGCCGTCCCTATCCGAATCCATGGCATAGATTTTTATGCTAACCTAATAGTACTCGGAACTAAAGGTTTGGAAGTAGTACTAGGAATGGATTGGATGTCCAAACATAAAGGATTGATTGACTGTGCCAAGAAAGCCATTACCATGACCAGTACCGCCGGAATATCAGTTGAGCATATATCTAAAACCTTACCTCGCCAATTCAAGTGTAACAAGAGTCTAGCCCAACCTACCATTGACCAAGTTCGAATAGTCTGCGAATACCCTGATGTATTTCCAGATATTTTGCCCGGTATGCCCCCAGATCGGGATATCGAGTTTATCATCGAACTAATCCCCGGAACAGGACCCATAGCCCAGAGACCCTATAGTATGAACCCGTCAGAACTAGAAGAACTGAAGAAGCAGCTGGATTCCATGTTAGAAATCTGATTGATTCAACCAAGTGCGTCCCCATGGAGGTCACCTGTCTTGTTTGTGGACAAGAAGGTGTTGGAATTATACCCTAGAGGCAATAATAAAGATGTTATTATTATAATTCTTGTTCATGATAAAGTTTATATTCCATGCTAGAATTGTATTAAGCGGAAACTTTAATACTTGTGTGGTTTGTGAACAACACCGTGTCCCTAGTACGCCTCTATGGACTAGCTCATTGATCAATGATGATTAAGGTTTCCTAACCATAGACATGAGTTGTCAATTGATAATGAGATCATATCATTGGAGAATGATATGATGGACAGACCCAAACTAAGCGAAGCAATTAGATCGTATCATCGTGTTCATCTTTGCGAAGCTTTTCCTATGTCAAATATTGTATTCCTTAGACCATGAGATAATACAACTCCCTGGTATCGGAAGAAATCTTTGAGGTCATCAAACGTCATCCTATGAGAGGGTGATCATAAAGGTGTCTCTCAGGTGATCGGAAAGTATCTATTGGGTTGTATGTATCGAGATGGGATTTGTCCCTCCCAAGTCGGAGAGATATGCTTCGGGCCCACTCGGTAATCGATATCAACACCGCTTGCAAGCATGTGGTTAAGGAGTTAATCACAAAGTGATATCGGATTACGGAACGAGTAAAGTACTTGCTGTGAACGAGATTGAACTAGGTATGACGGTACCGACGATCGAATCTCGGGCAAGTAAAGTATCGCGAGACGAAGGGAATATATATATGGGATTGTTTGAATCCTGGCATCGTGGTTCATCCGATATGATCATCAATGAATGTGTGAGAGTCAATATGGGTGCCCAGACCCCGCTGTTGATTATTGATAGAAGATCATGTCTGCATATTCTCGAACCCGCAGGGTCACACACTTAACGTATCTCGACGCTAGGATAGATTGGATAATTGGTTTATGAATTTTTTGTTCGGAGTCTCGGATGGGATCCGGGATATCACGAGAGGTTCCGGAATGGTCCGGAGAATAAGATTCATATAAGGCAATGCAGTTTTTGGAGTTCGGAATTGTTCCGGGTTAATCGGTATTGTACCGGAAGCTTCTAGAACCTTCCGGAAGGGGACCAACGTGGCCCCACCTTCCGGGAGGGGGCATGGGCCTATGAGGGAGTGTCCTGGCCGCATTGGGTCAGGGGCACAAGGCCCCATAGGGCCCAGCCGATCCTATAGGGTTTAAATCGTTTAAACTAGAGATAGGGTTTCTAGAAGAGGGGAGAGTCCTTGCCCCCCACTCCTCCCTCCCTTGGCCGCCGACCCAAGGCTTGGAGGAGGGGCAAGGGCTGGCCGCCCCCCCCCCCCTCTATAAATAGAGGGCTGGTGCGCCCCCTCCCACCTACACCTTGCCTCCAACCCTAGTTGCCTTGCTACCTTCCTCTCTCCCTCCCGACTGTTTGTAGGCGAAGCCCTGCTGCAGAAATTCTCCACCATATACAGCACACCGTCGTGTTGTAGATCCAATCCATCTCTCCACCATACTTGCTGGTCCGAGGAAGGAGGATACGTCGAGGTGCTGCACGTGTGCATCTCACGGAGTCACCGCCACTTGTGGTGCTAGATCGGATCGGATCGCGAGGAGGAGAAGCGAGTACGACTACATCACCCACGTTCCGACGAACGTTCCGCTGTGCGAATCTTCAAGGGTATGAAGATCTAATCCAATCTCTCTCGTTGATTGCATCTCCTATATTAGATCTTGGCTTTCCCTCTGTTCGCATCCGTAGAAAATTTTGATTTACTATGCCGCGAAACCCTTCAGTGGTATCAGAGCTAGATCTACGCGTAGATGTGTTTCACGAGTAGAACGCAACATGGTTGTTGCGGGCGTTGATGTTTTCTGTTGCAAGCCTCTTGTTTGTGTTCTTCTTATGACGCGGGATAGTGAGATTGAAGCGGTCCAGGCCAACCTTACGCGACGTCGTTCGCGAGACCGGCTCCGCACTTGACGTGTGGCTTGTTCCACACATGCAGCTGGTGGATGTCAGTTTCTCTCACTATAGTTGTCATGGGATTAACACCGGAGTTTGGCAACCATAATATCACCGTTGTGGCTTTTCGTAGGTAATAATCGTTCTCAGCATCTACTCTCATAAGCCACGTAAAACATGCAACAACAAAGTAGAGGCGTCTAACTTGTTTTTGCAGGGAGTGTTTTCTGTGATATGGTATGGCCCAAGATGTGATGTGTATATTGTATGCGATGATCATGTTTTGTAATGTTTCACGACTTGCATATCGATGAGTACACAACCGGCAGGAGCCATATGGTTGTCTTTATAATTGTGTATGACCTGCGAGTCAACTTCTTATACGCCATGTAATAGCTTTACTTTATCGCTAAGTAGTTAGCAATAGTTGTAGTTGCTATTCGTGGTGGAGGCAATCATGGTGGAGTGATGGAGATCATGCCGGAACGCACAAGATGGAGATCATTGCACGAAAATTGGCTATACCATGTCACATAAAGTTATATGCATGTGATGTTTATCCTTTTATGTATCTTATTATGCTTAGATCGCGACGGTAGCATTATAAGATGATTCCTCACTTAAATATCAAGATAAAACTGTGTTCTCCCCAAGTATGCACCGTTGCGAAAGTTCGTCGTGTCCAAGCATCACGTGATGATCGGGTGCTATAGACTCTACGCTCACATACAATGGGTGCAAGCCAGTTTTGCACACGCAGAAATACTTGGGTCTAGCTTGACGAGCCTAGCATGTACAGACATGGCCTCGGAACACAAGAACCGAAAGGTTAAGCATGAGTCGTATGAATGATATGATCGACACTTTGTTGTCCACCATTGAAACCACATCTCTTCTCGTGATGATCGGATTAGGTGTGGTGAATTTGGATCGTGTTCACTAAACAACTTGAGGGATGCTGAATTTAGTGGGAGTTCATCTAGTAATTTGATTAAGTTGAACTATTTATCATGAACATAGTCTAAATTGTACTTGCAAATACTGTAGATCACATGGCCAAATCCAACTTCAACTTCAACGTTTTTGCTGAGAAGGAAAAGCTTAGAAACAATGGGTCTAACTTCACCAATTGGTTCCGCAATCTAAGAATCATTCTGTCTGACGGACAAAAGGACTATGTCCTTGGGAAGGCGTTAGGTGACCCCCCTGCTGCAACTGCGCCGGCTGATGAGAAAGCTGTCTATTAGTCGCGCAAAGATAATTATGGTGTGATTAAGAGCACCATGTTGTTTGCTATGGAACCGGAACTTCAAAATCGTTTTGAAACCTATCCCGGGCCCTTTGAGATTCTCGAGGAGCTGAAAACCATGTTTCAGACTCAAGCCCGTTCTGAGAGATATGAGATCTCTGAGAAGTTATTTAACTGCAAGATGGAGGAAGGGAGTTCCGTTAGTGAGCACGCCATAAAGATGTCGGGCTACACTCAACGCCTTGAGCAACTGGAATGCACGATTCCAGAGGAGCTCAAGATTGACAGGGTTCTGCAATCACTCCCTCCCAGCTACAAAAGTTTTGTAGTGACTCATAATCAGATTGGTTCCACTGATACGATCACCGAGCTCTTTGCAAAGCTGAAGGCTGCGGAAGTGGACATCAAGAAGGATAATCATGTGTTGATGGTCAACAAGCCCTCCTTTAAGAAAGGTAAGGGAGCAAAGAAACCCTTCAAGAAGGGCGGCGGCAAGCGCAATGCCCCTGCTGAGAAGAAGCTCAAGTCTGGTCCTAAGCCCGACACTGAGTGCTTCTATTGCAAGGACAAGGGTCACTAGAAGCGCAACTGTCCGAAGTACTTAGCGGACAAGAAGGCTGGCACCATCAAAGGTATATTTGATATACATGTTATTGATGTTTTCCTTACTAGCCCTCGTTGTAGTGCCTGGGTATTTGATACCGGTTCAGTTGCTAATATTTGTAACTCGAAACAGGAGCTACGGAATAGACGGCGGCTTGCGAGGGATGAGGTGACGATGCGCGTTGGCAACGGATCAAGAGTTGATGTGATGGCCGTCGGCACGCTCTCCTTAGTTTTACCTTCGGGATTAGTTTTAAACCTTAATAAGTGTTATTATGTGCCTGCGTTGAGCATGAACATTATTTCTGGATCGTGTTTATTGCAAGACGGTTATTCATTTAAATCGGAGAATAATGGTTGTTCTATTTATATGAGTAACATCTTTTATGGTCATGCACCTCTTGTAAATGGTTTATTTCTTCTAAATCTCGAAAGGGATGAAACACACATCCATAACATTGAGGCAAAAAGATGCAAAGTAGATAGTGATAATACTACTTATTTGTGGCACTGTCGTCTAGGTCATATTGGTGTAAAGCGCATGAAGAAACTCCATTCTGATGGACTTTTGGAGTCTCTTGATTTTGAATCATTTGACACATGCGAACCATGCCTCATGGGCAAGATGATCAAAACCCCGTTCTCCGGAATGATGGAGCGAGCAACGGACTTGTTGGAAATCATACATACCGATGTATGCGGACCGATGAGTATTTCGACGCGCGGTGGATATCGCTATTTCCTCACTTTTACCGATGACTTAAGTAGATATGGGTATATCTATTTAATGAAACATAAATCTGAAACATTTGAAAAGGTCAAGGAATTTCAGAATGAAGTGGAGAACCATCGTAACAGAAAGATTAAGTTTCTACGATCCGATCGTGGAGGTGAATATTTGAGTTATGATTTTATCACGCATCTTAAAGCAAGTGGAATCGTTTCACAACTCACGCCACCCGGAACACCACAGCGCAATGGTGTGTCTGAACGCCGGAATCGAACCCTATTACATATGGTCTGATCAATGATGTCTCTTACTGATTTGCCGTTATCATTTTGGGGTTATGCATTAGAAACCGATGCATTCACTTTAAATAGGGCACCATCTAAATCCGTTGAGACGACACCGTATGAGCTGTGGTTTGGTGCTAAACCTAAGTTGTCGTTTCTTAAAATTTGGGGATGCGAAGCTTACATCAAGAAGTTGATGCCGGACAAGCTCGAACCCAAAGCGGAGAAATGCGTCTTCATAGGATACCCTAAGGAAACTATTGGGTATACCTTCTACCACAGAATCGAAGGCAAAGTGTTTGTCGCAAAGAACGGTTCCTTTCTTGAGAAGGAGTTTCTCTCGAAAGAAGTGAGTGGGAGGAAAGTAGAGCTTGACGAGGTTATTGAACCTTCTCTTGAATTGGAGAGTAGCGCAGCCCCTGAAATTGTTCCAGTGCCGCCTGCACCAACAATAGAGGAAGCTAATGACAAGGATCATGAAGCTTCGGACGATGCTGCTACTGAACGTCGCAGGTCGACAAGGTCGCGTGCCCCTCCTGAGTGGTACGGCAACCCTGTCTTGACTGTCTTGTTGGTAGAAGACAGTGAACCTACGAACTATGAGGAAGCGATGATGAGCCCAGACTCTGAGAAATGGCTAGAAGCCATGAAATCCGAATTGGGATCCATGAGCGAAAACCAAGTATGGAGTTTGTTGGACCCTCCTAGCGACCGAAAGGCCGTTGAGTGCAAATGGATCTTCAAGAAGAAAACGGACGGGGATGGTAGTGTTACCGTCTATAAAGCACGGCTTGTCGCGAAAGGTTTTCGACAAGTTCAAGGTGTTGACTACGATGAGACTTTCTCTCCCGTAGCGATGTTTAAGTCCATTCGGATTTTATTAGCAATTGATGCGTTTCATGATTATGAAATATGGCAGATGGATGTCAAGACTGCTTTCCTCAATGGCAACATTGATGAAGAGTTGTATATGATGCAACCCGAAGGTTTTGTCGATCCTAAGGATGCTAGTAAAGTATGCAAACTTCAGCGTTCCATTTATGGACTGAAGCAAGCATCTCGGAGTTGGAACCTTCGTTTTGATCAAGTGATCAAGAGCTTTGGATTTGTTCCAAATTGCTACGAAGCTTGTATCTACAAGAAAGTGAGTGGGAGCTCGGTGACGTTTCTGGTACTATATGTGGATGACATATTGATTATCGGAAATGACATCAACATGCTTAACGATGTGAAGAGTTATTTGAACAAGTGTTTTTCAATGAAAGACCTAGGTGAAGCTGCTTATATATTGGGCATCAAAATCTATAGAGATAGACAAAAACGCCTGATAGCTTTAAGCCAGAGTACATACCTAGACAAAGTTCTGAAAAGGTTCAGAATGGATAAGGCAAAGAAAGGTTCAATGCCTATGTTGTCAGGTAAGATATTGAGCAAGGCTCAGTGTCCAGCTACGGTAAATGATAGGGAAACTATAAGCAAGGTGACTTATGCCTCGGCCATAGGTTCTATCATGTATGCCATGCTGTGTACTAGACCGGATGTGTCCAATGCTCTTAGTTTGACGAGCAGATATCAAAGTGATCCAGGAGTGGAACACTAGACAGCCGTGAAGAACATCCTAAAGTACCTAAATAGGACTAAAGAAATGTTCTTAGTCTATGGGGGTGATGAACAGCTTGTCGTAAAAGGTTACGTCGACGCTAGTTTTGACACCGACAAGGATGATTCCAAATCTCAGACATGATACGTTTATATTTTGAATGGAGGAGCTGTGAGCTGGAGAAGCTGCAAGCAAAGCGTGATCGCGGGATCTACAGTGGAAGCGGAATACATGGCTGCTGCAGAAGCGTCAAGTGAAGGAGCTTGGATCAGAAACTTCATCACTGAGCTTGGCGTGGTTCCAAGTGCATTGGACCCACTGGAGATATTGTGTGACAACACTGGCGCCATAGCACTCGCTAAGGAACCAAGATATCATCCAAATACCAAGCATATCAACCGCAAGTTTCATATAATCCGAGATTATATTGCAGATGGAGATCGGAAGATTAGCAAAGTACATACAGATCTGAATGTCGCAGATCCATTGACTAAACCTCTTCCACGTGTAAAACATGATCAACACCTCAGTGCCATGGGTGTGAGATTGTTACCAGAAGTAAACTAGATTATTGACTGTAGTGCAAGTGGGAGACTGTTGGAATTATGCCCTAGAGGCAATAATAAAGATGTTTTTATTATAATTCTTGTTCATGATAAAGTTTATATTCCATGCTAGAATTGTATTAAGCGGAAACTTTAATACTTGTGTGGTTTGTGAACAATACCGTGTCCCTAGTACGCCTCTATGGACTAGCTCATTGATCAATGATGATTAAGGTTTCCTAACCATAGACATGAGTTGTCAATTGATAATGAGATCATATCATTGGAGAATGATATGATGGACAGACCCAAACTAAGCGAAGCAATTAGATCGTATCATCGTGTTCATCTTTGCGAAGCTTTTCCTATGTCAAATATTGTATTCCTTAGACCATGAGATAATACAACTCCCTGGTATCGGAAGAAAGCTTTGAGGTCATCAAACGTCATCCTATGAGAGGGTGATCATAAAGGTGTCTCTCAGGTGATCGGAAAGTATCTGTTGGGTTGTATGTATCGAGATGGGATTTGTCCCTCCCAAGTCGGAGAGATATGCTTCGGGCCCACTCGGTAATCGATATCAACACCGCTTGCAAGCATGTGGTTAAGGAGTTAATCACAAAGTGATATCGGATTACGGAACGAGTAAAGTACTTGCTGTGAACGAGATTGAACTAGGTATGACGGTACCGACGATCGAATCTCGGGCAAGTAAAATATCGCGAGACGAAGGGAATATATATATGGGATTGTTTGAATCCTGGCATCGTGGTTCATCCGATATGATCATCGATGAATGTGTGGGAGTCAATATGGGTGCCCAGACCCCGCTGTTGATTATTGATAGAAGATCATGTGTGCATATTCTCGAACCCACAGGGTCACACACTTAACGTATCTCGACGCTAGGATAGATTGGATAATTGGTTTATGAATTTTTTGTTTGGAGTCTCGGATGGGATCCGGGATATCACGAGAGGTTCCGTAATGGTCCGGAGAATAAGATTCATATAAGGCAATGCAGTTTTTGGAGTTCGGAATTGTTCCGGGTTAATCGGTATTGTACCGGAAGCTTCTAGAACCTTCCGGAAGGGGACCAACGTGGCCCCACCTTCCGGGAGGGGGCATGGGCCTATGAGGGAGTGTCCTGGCCGCATTGGGCCAGGGGCACAAGGCCCCATAGGGCCCAGCCGATCCTATAGGGTTTAAATCGTTTAAACTAGAGATAGGGTTTCTAGAAGAGGGGAGAGTCCTTGCCCCCCACTCCTCCCTCCCTTGGCCGCCGACCCAAGGCTTGGAGGAGGGGCAAGGGCTGGCCGCCCCCCCCCCTCTATAAATAGAGGGCTGGTGCGCCCCCTCCCACCTACACCTTGCCTCCAACCCTAGTTGCCTTGCTACCTTCCTCTCTCCCTCCCGACTGTTTGTAGGCGAAGCCCTGCTGCAGAAATTCTCCACCATATACAGCACGCCGTCGTGTTGTAGATCCAATCCATCTCTCCACCATACTTGCTGGTCCGAGGAAGGAGGAGACGTCGAGGTGCTGCACGTGTGCATCTCACGGAGGCACCGCCACTTGTGGTGCTAGATCGGATCGGATCGCGAGGAGGAGAAGCGAGTACGACTACATCACCCACGTTCCGACGAACGTTCCGCTGTGCGAATCTTCAAGGGTATGAAGATCTAATCCAATCTCTCTCGTTGATTGCATCTCCTAGATTAGATCTTGGCTTTCCCTCTGTTCGCATCCGTAGAAAATTTTGATTTACTATGCCGCGAAACCCTTCAGAAGGATGGAGGTAACCGTTTGTGTACGGATTATCGAAAGTTGAATGATGTCACCATCAAGAACAAGTACCCCTTGCCTAAGATAGAAGATTTGTTTGATCAGTTGACAGGTGCCCAGGTGTTTTCTAAGATTGATCTTAGAACTGGCTATCATCAACTCAAAATTCGTGCAGAGGATAACCCAAAGACTGCCTTTACCACCAGATATGGATTGTATGAGTATACAGTCATGTCCTTTGGATTAACCAATGCCCCCGCTTATTTCATGAACCTCATGAATAAGATTTTTATGGACTTCCTGGATAAGTTTGTCATTGTTTTCATCGATGACATTCTGATTTATTCCAAATCAGAAGAAGAACATGAGCTACACCTAAGGACCATTCTTGGAACCCTTAGAGAGCATCAGTTGTATGCAAAATTTAGCAAATGTGAATTCTGGTTACAGGAGGTAGGATTCCTCGGTCACATTGTATCAGCCGGAGTAATTGTCGTTGACCCTGCCAAAGTGAAAGATGTAGAAGATTGGCAAGCCCCAACCACTCAAACCCAAGTTCATGCTTTTCTCGGATTGGCGGGATATTACCGCAAATTCGTAGAAGGATTCTCGAGTATCGCCCGACCCATGACCCAATTGCTGAAGAAGGACAAGACGTTTGACTGGACAGACAAGTGTGAAGCGAGTTTTCAAGAACTCAAAAGGAGATTGATTTCAGCCCCAATCTTGATCATGCCGGATATCACGAAGCCCTTCGATGTGTATTGTGACGCATCCAAGATTGGTCTCGGATGTGTGCTAATGCAAGAAGGCAAAGTTATATCTTATATATCGCGACAATTGAAGCAACATGAACAAAATTACCCAACCCATGACCTCGAACTCGTAGCCGTAGTTCTAGCCCTGAAGACATGGAGACATTACCTGATGGGAAACCGTTGTGAGATTTATTCGGATCATAAGAGCCTAAAGTATATATTCACTCAGAAGGAGTTGAATATGAGGCAGAGAATATGGATTGAGATAATCAAGGATTACAACCTGGACATTCACTATCACCCTGGTAAAGCCAATGTGGTAGCCGATGCCCTTAGCAGATTGCCGTGCCGCTTGAACTCCATGATTTTGAAGGAGCAACCAAGTTTGCACAAAGAGATGGAAGATTTTCGAGTGGAATTAGTAAGTGAAGGATTTTTGGCTAGCATAGAACTTCAGCCCACTTTGATCAGTCAGATTAAAGAGGCGCAGAAAGGAAATGCTAGTATCGACGGAATCAAATATCGTATCGGTACAGGCAAAGTACCCGGATTCACCGAGGACGAAGAAGGAGTTTTGTGGTACAAAGGACGCCTTTGTGTACCAGCAGATTCGGAGTTGAAAGAAGTTATCTTGAAGGAGGCTCATGATACTCTTTATTCTATCCATCCCGGAGGAACTAAGATGTATCAAGATTTGAAAGAGCAATTTTGGTGGCATAAGATGAAGAGAGAAATCAGAAGCTATATCGCCAAGTGTGATATATGTCAGCGAGTCAAGGCAGGACATCAAAGACCCGCTGGATTGTTGCAACCTTTGCAAATTCCGGAATGGAAATGGGATTCTGTAGGAATGGACTTTATCACTGGACTACCTACTTCTAGTAGGGGAAATGACTCTATTTGGGTCATAGTGGACAGATTGTCCAAAGTCGCCCATTTCTTGCCCGTCAAAACTACCTATCAGAGTTCGGAGCTAGCAGAGTTGTACATCGCTAGGATCGTTAGTTTGCACGGAGTCCCCAAGAATATCGTATCGGATCGACGAACTCAGTTTACCTCGAGATTCTGGAAGAAGGTCCAAGAAGGTTTAGGAACCCGCCTAGATTTCAGTACCGCGTATAACCCTCAGACCTATGGACAAACGGAGCGAGTAAACCAAATACTCGAAGATATGCTTAGAGCATGTGTGCTAGAATATGGATCCAAGTGGGAAGACTATCTGCCATTTGCAGAATTTTCCTACAACAACAGTTACCAAGCCAGTTTGCAAATGGCCCCATTTGAATTCATGTACGGAAGAAAGTGCCGCACCCCTTTGAACTGGTCGGAAGTAGGAGACAGTCATATTTTCGGACCCGACATCCTACGAGAAGCAGAAGAGAAGGTTCACAAGATTCGTGAGCACCTCAGGACAGCCCAATCCCGACAGAAGAGTTACGCCGACAAGAGACGTCGAGACCTCGCCTTCAACATCGGAGATTTTGTTTATCTGAAAGTGTCGCCATTGAAGGGAATGCAGCGTTTCCAACTCAAAGGAAAGTTAGCCCCTAGATATATCGGACCTTTCAAAATTCTGAACCGTCGAGGAGAAGTATCTTATCAACTGGAACTACCTGAAGAGATGTCAGCTGTGCACAATGTGTTCCATATCTCGTTACTTCGCAAATGTCTCGAAGTCCCCGAGAAGACCGAAGTGTTCAAGAATATCGATCACCGGACCATAGAGATCAATGATGACCTGACCTATCCTGAAGTACCCATCCGTATATTGGAAGAAGCCTTTCGAACCACCAGAACCCGAAGCATCAAGTTTCTCAAGATTCAGTGGAGCAACCACACAGAAAAGGAAGCTACCTGGGAACGCGAAGATCACATCAGAACGGAGTTTCCAGATCTCTTCAAATCCTAGGTAATCTTTTCGTCCTTTTTCAAATATCAGGACGAGATTTTGTTTAAGGAGGGAAGGTTTGTAACATCCCAAAAATACCAAACTTAGATCTGTAGGGGTTCGTAGCATGGAAAACAAAAAATTTCTATCGCATACAAACAAACAAGCCAAGATCTATCTACTAGATTGTAGCGACGAGTCGATGGAATAACTTACCCTCGAAGATTCCAAAGCGTTTAACGAGAGCGGATTCTCGTGGGTGATGTAGTCGTACTCTTCTCGATCTCAAGATCGTGTAGACGATCCTTCCGGCGCTGCGTTCTGGCAGCGCTCCCGCAGTCGGTCACACGTTCGGTACTCGACGAAGACCTTCCTCTCCCTTGTTCCAGCAGGCAGCGGAGGTTGTAGCACTCTCCTCGCAATTCCGGCAGCACAACGGCGTGGTACCGGAAGTAGAGGGGAAATCCCGCAGGGCTTCGCCTTAAGCCGGAGCGAGTATGGTGGATTATGAGAGAGGGCAATTAGAGGTCTAGAGATTAGACACACCAATTAGAAGGCTCTAAACCGCTGGCTAAAGCAATTAGAAGCTCTAAACCAAAACGGCTCTAAACCGGAGATTAGAGGTAGAAACTTGTGTGTCCTAGGAGGGGAGCCCTGCCCCTCCTTATATAGATGGGAGGGGGTTGGCGCGCCAGGGGAGGGAGGGAGTCCCTCCCCAACTCGGCCTAGGGCTGGCCGCCGGCTTGGAGGAGAGAAACTCCTCCTCCAAGTCGGTTCCAACTCCTCTTGCTTGTTTCCCACAGTTTCTTGTTTTAGCCGTTTGACTTTCAAACTGGACATTTGACTTTTCTGTTTTAGGATTCAATTTAATCCTTTATTTGGGACAGCAAGAACACTTAGTACATGATGCAATCATTCCAATATGTAATGACACATTCATGTACCCCTTCCCCCCCGGAGTGCCGAACAATCCGGAACCTTCTAGAACATTCCCGATGAAAACACCGGAATCATTCCCGAACTCCGAAACGGGACTTTCCTTATATGAATCTTATTCTCCGGACCATTCCGGATCACCTCGTGATATCCCGGATCCCATCCGAGACTCCGAACAACATTCGGTCTCTTTCTCATAATACCATAACTACTCAAACAACGTCGAATCCTTAAGTGTGTCTCCCTACGGTTCGTGAATTATGCGGACATGATCGAGACACTTCTCCGAACAATAACCAATAGAGGAATCTGGAAATTCATATGGCTCCCACATATTTCTACGATTACTTTGCGATCGAATGAACCACTTACATACGATACCAATTTCCCTTTGTCTCACGATATGTTACTTATCCGAGGTTATGATCGTCGGTATCTCTGCATACCTAGTTCAACCTCGTTACTGATAAGTACTCTTTTCTCGTTCCCGTGATATGTGATCCCTTGTGACCAAGTCACATGCTTGCAAGCTAATTGGATGACATTCCACCGAGAGGGCCCAGAGTATATCTATCCGTCATGTGGATGGACAAATCCCACTCTTGATCCATGTGTCTCAACCAATACTTTCCGAACACTCAATGCCACCTTTATAACCACCCAGTTACGGTGTGGTGTTTGATGTCATCAAAGCATCCATCCGGTAAAGGTGATATGCATGATCTCATGGTCGAAGGAATTAGGTTACTATGT
Source organism: Avena atlantica (assembly GCA_910589765.1). NCBI lineage: Eukaryota > Viridiplantae > Streptophyta > Magnoliopsida > Poales > Poaceae > Avena > Avena atlantica. The sequence goes on along the minus strand of OU342734.1, from coordinate 477,318,986 downwards.
ATCAGAAAGCATATAGCAATTGAACTATTGAAATGACTTGATCTTTATGCTACGCTTATCTATAGGAGTATGTCCACCATATCATTCTCCTAACGATATGATCTTGTTGTTGATAACATCTCAATATTCATGATAGGGAAACCACAATCATTAATCAACCAACAAGCTAGTGAAGTATAGAGGTTATACTAGGGACTTCAAATTAAGTTTACAAATCACACAAGTATCAATGTTTCCTTGTTAATACTATTATAGCATGAATGTAAACATTTATCATAAACACAAAGATATAATAATAACTACATTTATTATTGCCTCTAGGGCATATCTCCAACAGTCTCCCACTTGCACTAGAGTCATCTAATCTAGATTACATGGTAATATACCGAACACCCATGGCAGTTTGGTGTTGGTCATGTTTTGCCCTCGGGAGAGGTTTAGTCAACGGATCCGCCACATTCAGATCTGTGTGTAATTTGCAAATCTTTATATCCCCATCCTGGATATGTTCTCGAATAGCGTGAAAACGTAGCTTGATATGCTTCAGCTTCTTGTGTGACCTTGGTTCTTGCGCATTGGCTATGGCGCCCATGTTATCACAGTAGATAGACATTGGGTCCAGCGCACTAGGAACCACACCCAGCTCTGTAATGAACTCTTTCATCCATATCGCTTCTTGTGAAGCCTCCGAAGCAGCCATGTATTCCGACTCAGTTGAAGATCTCGCCACAACGCTTTGCTTTGCACTCCTCCAGCTAACTGCTGCACCATTCAAAATAAATACGTATCCGGATTGTGATTTAGAATCATCCGGATCTGTGTTCCAACTAGCATCGGTGTAACCATTAACAACGAGCTGTTTATCACCTCCATAAGAAAGAACCATATCCTTAGTTCTTCTCAAGTACTTAAGGATGTTTTTGACCGCTGTCCAATGATCCACTCCTGGATCACTTTGATATCTGCTAGTTAAACTAACAGCATATGCAATGTCGGGTCTAGTATATAGCATGGCATACATTAGAGATCCTATGGCTGAGGCATAGGGAGTCTTACTCATCCTTTCTCTATCTTCTGCCGATGTCGGACTTTGAGTTTTACTCAAGGTCGTATTGGGCAACATGGGCAAGAACCCTTTCTTGCTTTCTTCCATTCCAAACCTCTTTAGAACTTTGTCCAAATATGTACTCTGTGACAATGATATTTGGCGTTTCGATCTATCTCTATAAATCTTTATGCCTAATATGTAAGCTGCTTCGCCAAGATCCTTCATTGAAAAACTATTATTCAAATATTCCTTGACACTATTAAGAAGGTCTACATCATTCCCAATCAACAATATGTCATCCACATATAGTATTAAGAATGCTACAGAGCTCCCACTCACTTTCTTGTAAATACAAGCTTCTCCATAAGTTTGTATAAAACCAAAACTTTTGATTACCTTATCAAAACGTTGATTCCAACTTAGGGATGCTTGCTTCAATCCATAGATGGACCGTTGAAGTTTGCATACCTTGTTAGCATCTTTAGGATCGACAAAACCTTTGGGTTGCATCATATACAACTCTTCATCAATGTCTCCATTGAGGAATGTTGTTTTGACATCCATCTGCCATATCTCATAATCATAATATGCAGCGATTGCTAACATAATCCTCACAGACTTTAGCTTCGCTACCGGTGAGAAAGTCTCATCGTAGTCAACTCCTTGAATTTGTCGAAACCCTTTTGCGACAAGTCGAGCTTTATAGACAGTAACATTACCATCAGCATCTGTTTTCTTCTTGAAAATCCATTTGTTCTCGACAGCCTTTTGTAACACCCTCAGAATTAGACCTATGCAAGTTTGAGCAAAATTCGCCAAACCCGCATAGAAACGATTCAAAGGTGCCCACCAGGCACTTTCGTGCGGGTGGAAAACGAAGTAATAACATTACACAACAGTACTCGATGGGACCCACAGAACAGATATATATATACAAGCGACTCCATGAGTCAAGAATACAAATATACGGTACAAAGATTCAAATCACCTTGTAAACGATAGAACGTCCGACTACGGACAAGGTGCAAATGGGGCTAAGAGCCCTGAAGAATAACCAATGGCGTCCATAACCCTGCCCAGGCCAAGCCGGAAGGGTAACCCTGCTAACGACGTCGATCTCAAAACCTGCTTAAACAAAAGGGGTGCCGATAAAGGGCAAAGGAAAAAGAGGAGCGTCAGTACTGAGGCCAGTACACGGCGAGGCTAGAATTCGGCGGTCCTCGCCTACAAAGGTATGGTGGACTGAAGCGGCAGCGGCAGCATGCACTAAACAACCTATAGAGACTCGATACAACTGGCGACAGTCAGAGAGGGGTAAGATAGACCTATCCGGATCCAACCTGAAGCTAACACCAAACAAACCCATCCTGGTGTTTCCCCCTCGAGACCAAACGAGGAAATCAACCGAGGAACTCACACAGTTGGCAGTTTTATTTATTCAGTTATCGTTGCAGTAATTACTAGTCAGGTATAGATAATCATCCTGATAAAATAAGCAGTGGGCACTTTTAGTTAACCATTCCGTGATAGTTGCAACAAGTACTAATCAGGTACAGATAGCATGAGATAAACCCAAAACCCAGCAGTTGTTGGTACTTTTATTCAGCCATTCCGTTGTAGTTGCATTACTTACTAGTCAGGTACAATGGTCGCAAGCGACACTCCAAACAAGCAATGGTGGGCAGTATTATTTAGCCATTCCATTATAGTGAAGCTGATTACTAGTCATTATAAAGTCAAATTTATAGCAGTAAACTTTAGTTATGCTTGTCTATGGTCGAGATACTGTGCTCCAAGTCGTCCATAACCGCGGACACGGCTTTCAGAAAGTTTTAACCCGGACGGGGTGCACAAATAGCAACACACACACGATCAACCTCGGAAAAACCAAATCAAAACCCAACGAGGTCTTCACGACAGAGCAATCACAAGATTCAGAAATATTTCAGGGGGCCACCCCATTAAGCTACCCGCAACGAAGTAAGCTAGCTCCGAGACGGACTCAAGGTCTGGGTATACGGCTGTGAACGACTGGGAACCCCAAACGGGGCTTGTCGACACCGCGGAATCGTGTCCCGATCCTAAACAGTACAGGTGCTATCTGTCGCACAATCGTAAATAAAGCAGTAAAACATGGCATAAGTACAGGATCGTAAATAAAACCTCAAACTAGTTTGTGGCCCCAAGAAATAAGACGGAATCAAGCTCTGGCTAAGGGGGGGCCATAATTCCCCATATGTGGATAGCGCGATAAATCAAGGAACAGGTATCAAGTACTCGGGGTCCTACGGGACACAAGTGGGCGTTCGGAAACCAAATATTATCTATCACCCACCGATGCCTCTGCTTATTTCAATTTTAGTTGTTAAACAGAAATTAAAGTGAACAATAAGTAAAACTATGATCATCTCCAACAGCAACAGGCGGCAATACATCAACAACTGTGGCACTGGACGAAACGCAACAGCACTTGAGCAAGCGACTACGACGCGCAAGTCCCACTATCTACCAAACAACGGTTAATAGGAGGTGTCCAAGGCAATATAGGGCTGCACGGTATATCACAAGTACGGAACTAAAGCATCGCAACACAGATAGCAATAGATCAACAGGGGGGAAGTAAATACTATAAAAGTAAGATAGGTAGAAAGGGGGAGATGCTCGCCTGAAAACATTGCCGAAGGGTTATTCGAAGATCGGGGCGAAGCTCACATCAACTCAACGGCCTTATCCGCGAAGAAGCAAAACACTAGAAGAAACACCGGATGCGCTATTTAATACAACGGCAGAAGATCGGCATGATGCATGTATGATGTATGGCATGGCAAGGTGCGATGCAATTAGGTCAACATTAAGCGGAACCGGGGTCCCGACATTTAATTAGATGGTTCGAGTTATTTAGAACCCCCGCAATTTAAATGTTGTTTTAGCATGGCAAAGGATAGCACCGGGTTCGCTACACAAATTTAAATGAGGCCAATATGAGACTGGATTTGCCCGCATATGGGCCCCATATTTAATTATAAGGTGAATCGGCATAAGGCCCCCAAACCACATGATATGGATGCATGCATGAACAATTTATATGCAACAGTTATATAGGTGACATTTATGAAATAGGGTTCTCGGATAGGGGTTCACACATTAGGGGTTCGACGATCTTGGGGTTCCGGGGTTCGGGGGTTCGGGGTTGGTCTCGGGGTCCAGGGTTCGACGGATTGGTCTCGGCGGGAACGTTCTCGGTAGCAGGGTAGCTCTTGTCGCATCCGGGGTCTTCGGGTCATGTGGTCGGTCTTGGCGTCAGGGTTCTCGCGTCAGGAGTGAAGTATTTGACGTCCTCGAGGGAGTACTTGTCGTACATGTGTCTTCGGTTCCGTGACGATGATCTTGTCGTTCGATGTCGGGGTCTTCAGGGTTCCCTGTCGGAGTGCTAGATGTTCCGTGATGGAGTTCTTGTCGGAGATTCTTCGGACACCTTCGGCTTGGTACGGTCTTGGCGTCTCGCGCCCGTGGTCTCGTGGGGTCCTTCGGGTCTCGGGGCGTCGGGGTACTCGAGTCCGCGGGACCGGGGCCGCCGGTTCTCTCTCGACGAACTTGTGGCACCGAAGGTTAGGTAAAGTCTTGAGGTTCGCTCTTCGGTGGCAGGTCGAGGTTGTGCGGATGGTCCTGTCGTCGATGTAGGCCTTGGCGTTCCGGCTTCAATTACCGGTGTAATTGGTTCCAGAAGCGGTGGTCGCAGGCAGAACTTGTCGAGATCACCGAGGATGACCTTGTCGCCCTTCTCATCCTAGCATGTGGTGGACTTGTCCGAACGTACGACAGCATGACACCAACAAAACAGGGCTCCCGACGGTGGACCTGCCGGACGCGGGGCACGCTGGGCTTGCAGACAAGGATCAGGGCGGCGTCGGTGAGGGGGCCCGGCGGAGGCGGCTCGGGGGCGACGGAGGACGGGGCGCGCGGTGGCCTGAGGGGCAGGGACGTGGTCGGCGGCGGAGGCCCAGGCGGCGGCGGGCGCCAGGCGGAGGGGAAGAAGCGGGGTCGCGACGGAGGCGACCTTGCCGGCGCGGAAGGACGGCGCCGCTGCAGAGGGTGGAGGCGGCCCCGGCAGAGGTTGCCGGCGAGGAGGCGGGCGTGCGGCGACGGGCGAGAGCTGGCCGCGGGGAGGCGAGCGCGCTGTGCGGGCGGAGCTCGGGGCGGTTGCCGGAGACGGTGGAGGCGGGTGAGGGCGCGACGGCGGCGGCGGACACGCGGCGGAAGGCGGTCGCGCGCGAGGCAGAGGGGGCATGGAGGCGGTGGGGAGAGAAGGGAGGAGGAGGAGGGGGTGCGGCGCGGGTCGCCGGTGCGGGGCGCGCCAGCGGCGCAGCCAGGGGAGGCGGTGCGTGCGTCGGGGTAGGTGGGGGGAACGGGCTAGAGGTGGGGCGCGGGACAGGAGGGAGGAAGGGCCACCGCGTGGGGGGGCGTGTGTGGCTTGGGGACGTGGGGCCCAGGGGCAGGCGGCTGGTGAGGGTCTGCGCGCGTGTGTGTGTAGTGTGAGGGCTGGTGAGCTGAGTGGGGGAGAGAGGAGAGAGATTGGGTGGGGAGGGGAGAGGGTTGGGCCATGTGGCGGGCTAGGAGTGGTTAGGGAAGAGGGGAGAGATGAGGTGGCGTCCAGGGATTGGGTGGGGTGATGTGGAGGGGTGTGTGGGTAGAGTTTTAGGTGGGAATAGGATTTAGGTGGGGCTGGCAGGATGGACCGATTTAAAAACAGGGGTGGTCGTTCGGGTCTATTCGGCCCGTTCGACTGCCCCACTAAAATAATTTAATATTTTATTTACTTTAAGTGGACCATTTGCAAACCGATAGCAACAAAACAAAATACTCCGGAGCCCCGGGGTTTGGCGTTTGAATAAAGATGGGGCGTTTTAGAAAACAAAACGGGCTTTGCGAAAATAGTTTTATGCAAACAATGCATGATGATGACGATGCTATGCACAAATTCAACGCGATTTTCTAGTAGTGGTTTTGCGGGATGCCACAATTCGACACCACTAACAATGGATCTCGCCCTCGAGATCCGCCTCATGGTACCGGAAGGAAGGTCGGCGAACGGCATCTCCTCGCTTCATGTAGAACCTCGCGACACCACTAACAAGGGTTCATCCTCCATCTGGAAGTCGGCGACACCACCAACAATGGTTCGTTGTCCCTGATCGTCGATAGAACACTCCGGAGAAACAAAGGACGAAGATAGAGGCATCAAACGATAAGGCCACCTCTAACTTCCATTAGAAGAGGGAAAAGTTACATTGATCCACCAGTTCGATGTACCGAGCGAACAGTACGAGTCGGGTAGGGTGATCAGTCCATCCCGTACCCAAACTATCAACTCTATACATGAGTAGGAGAATCAGGCGACTCAACTCTCGAGATTTAGACTGAAGATCTTCATAGGCGGTATCCGGATCAAAGGGATGATGCCAGCAGAAATCGTATGAAAGACACAATGATTAGGTTCCGCGATGGTTCCATTGGCATGAACAACACATGCTCAAGGTATACTCCAACTTCACCAATGCTCGTCCTTCTCATATGTTTTTCAGCGACACTGATATCCAGCAAGGAACACACATGGATAAAGAGGTCAAGAACAAAAGATTGGAGGAAGGGTACAACAGACAAGTTGCAGATTGATGATCGTAGCACCTCCGTTACAAAAAGGAAGAAAGCGAAACCCTGAAGGTACGACGGAAACCCAACCACGAGAAATCCTGGACTCGAAGAGAGAGATGAGAGCGGATTCAAAACACGTCGAGATAAGAGGAGAATAGCAGAGGGGTAAGGAGTAAAATCAGACCTAATCAGAACTATCCAACCGATTTTGCACAATAGTTTTGACACTCTACTTCGGCCATTAGCTAGGTTATCCTACAGGCTGGACTTGTGGGGTATCGCAACTGCTGAGCTCTGATACCACTCTGTAACACCCTCAGAATCAGACCTATGCAAGTTTGAGCAAAATTCGCCAAACCCGCATAGAAACGATTCAAAGGTGCCCACCAGGCACTTTCGTGCGGGTGGAAAACGAAGTAATAACATTACACAACAGTACTCGATGGGACCCACAGAACAGATATATATATACAAGCGACTCCATGAGTCAAGAATACAAATATACGGTACAAAGATTCAAATCACCTTGTAAACGATAGAACGTCCGACTACGGACAAGGTGCAAATGGGGCTAAGAGCCCTGAAGAATAACCAATGGCGTCCATAACCCTGCCCAGGCCAAGCCGGAAGGGTAACCCTGCTAACGACGTCGATCTCAAAACCTGCTTAAACAAAAGGGGTGCCGATAAAGGGCAAAGGAAAAAGAGGAGCGTCAGTACTGAGGCCAGTACACGGCGAGGCTAGAATTCGGCGGTCCTCGCCTACAAAGGTATGGTGGACTGAAGCGGCAGCGGCAGCATGCACTAAACAACCTATAGAGACTCGATACAACTGGCGACAGTCAGAGAGGGGTAAGATAGACCTATCCGGATCCAACCTGAAGCTAACACCAAACAAACCCATCCTGGTGTTTCCCCCTCGAGACCAAACGAGGAAATCAACCGAGGAACTCACACAGTTGGCAGTTTTATTTATTCAGTTATCGTTGCAGTAATTACTAGTCAGGTATAGATAATCATCCTGATAAAATAAGCAGTGGGCACTTTTAGTTAACCATTCCGTGATAGTTGCAACAATTACTAATCAGGTACAGATAGCATGAGATAAACCCAAAACCCAGCAGTTGTTGGTACTTTTATTCAGCCATTCCGTTGTAGTTGCATTACTTACTAGTCAGGTACAATGGTCGCAAGCGACACTCCAAACAAGCAATGGTGGGCAGTATTATTTAGCCATTCCATTATAGTGAAGCTGATTACTAGTCATTATAAAGTCAAATTTATAGCAGTAAACTTTAGTTATGCTTGTCTATGGTCGAGATACTGTGCTCCAAGTTGTCCATAACCGCGGACACGGCTTTCAGAAAGTTTTAACCCGGCCGGGGTGCACAAATAGCAACACACACACGATCAACCTCGGAAAAACCAAATCAAAACCCAACGAGGTCTTCACGATAGAGCAATCACAAGATTCAGAAATATTTCAGGGGGCCACCCCATTAAGCTACCCGCAACGAAGTAAGCTAGCTCCGAGACGGACTCAAGGTCTGGGTATACGGCTGTGAACGACTGGGAACCCCAAACGGGGCTTGTCGACACCGCGGAATCGTGTCCCGATCCTAAACAGTACAGGTGCTATCTGTCGCACAATCGTAAATAAAGCAGTAAAACATGGCATAAGTACAGGATCGTAAATAAAACCTCAAACTAGTTTGTGGCCCCAAGAAATAAGACGGAATCAAGCTCTGGCTAAGGGGGGCCCATAATTCCCCATATGTGGATAGCGCGATAAATCAAGGAATAGGTATCAAGTACTCGGGGTCCTACGGGACACAAGTGGGCGTTCGGAAACCAAATATTATCTATCACCCACCGATGCCTCTGCTTATTTCAATTTTAGTTGTTAAACAGAAATTAAAGTGAACAATAAGTAAAACTATGATCATCTCCAACAGCAACAGGCGGCAATACATCAACAACTGTGGCACTGGACGAAACGCAACAGCACTTGAGCAAGCGATTACGACGCGCAAGTCCCACTATCTACCAAACAACGGTTAATAGGAGGTGTCCAAGGCAATATAGGGCTGCACGGTATATCACAGGTACGGAACTAAAGCATCGCAACACAGATAGCAATAGATCAACAGAAGGGAAGTAAATACTATAAAAGTAAGATAGGTAGAAAGGGGGAGATGCTCGCCTGAAAACATTGCCGAAGGGTTATTCGAAGATCGGGGCGAAGCTCACATCAACTCAACGGCCTTATCCGCGAAGAAGCAAAACACTAGAAGAAACACCGGATGCGCTATTTAATACAACGGCAGAAGATCGGCATGATGCATGTATGATGTATGGCATGGCAAGGTGCGATGCAATTAGGTCAACATTAAGCGGAACCGGGGTCCCGACATTTAATTAGATGGTTCGAGTTATTTAGAACCCCCGCAATTTAAATGTTGTTTTAGCATGGCAAAGGATAGCACCGGGTTCGCTACACAAATTTAAATGAGGCCAATATGAGACTGGATTTGCCCGCATATGGGCCCCATATTTAATTATAAGGTGAATCGGCATAAGGCCCCCAAACCACATGATATGGATGCATGCATGAACAATTTATATGCAACAGTTATATAGGTGACATTTATGAAATAGGGTTCTCGGATAGGGGTTCACACATTAGGGGTTTGACGATCTTGGGGTTCCGGGGTTCGGGGGTTTGGGGTTGGTCTCGGGGTCCAGGGTTCGACGGATTGGTCTCGGCGGGAACGTTCTCGGTAGCAGGGTAGCTCTTGTCGCATCCGGGGTCTTCGGGTCATGTGGTCGGTCTTGGCGTCAGGGTTCTCGCGTCAGGAGTGAAGTATTTGACGTCCTCGAGGGAGTACTTGTCGTACATGTGTCTTCGGTTCCGTGACGATGATCTTGTCGTTCGATGTCGGGGTCTTCAGGGTTCCCTGTCGGAGTGATAGATGTTCCGTGATGGAGTTCTTGTCGGAGATTCTTCGGACACCTTCGGCTTGGTACGGTCTTGGCGTCTCGCGCCCGTGGTCTCGTGGGGTCCTTCGGGTCTCGGGGCGTCGGGGTACTCGAGTCCGCGGGACCGGGGCCGCCGGTTCTCTCTCGACGAACTTGTGGCACCGAAGGTTGGGTAAAGTCTTGAGGTTCGCTCTTCGGTGGCAGGTCGAGGTTGTGCGGATGGTCCTGTCGTCGATGTAGGCCTTGGCGTTCCGGCTTCAATTACCGGTGTAATTGGTTCCAGAAGCGGTGGTCGCAGGCAGAACTTGTCGAGATCACCGAGGATGACCTTGTCGCCCTTCTCATCCTAGCATGTGGTGGACTTGTCCGAACGTACGACATCATGACACCAACAAAACAGGGCTCCCGACGATGGACCTGCCGGACGCGGGGCACGCTGGGCTTGCAGACAAGGATCAGGGCGGCGTCGGTGAGGGGGCCCGGCGGAGGCGGCTCGGGGGCGACGGAGGACGGGGCGCGCGGTGGCCTGAGGGCCAGGGACGTGGTCGGCGGCGGAGGCCCAGGCGGCGGCGGGCGCCAGGCGGAGGGGAAGAAGCGGGGTCGCGACGGAGGCGACCTTGCCGGCGCGGAAGGACGACGCCGCTGCAGAGGGTGGAGGCGGCCGCGGCAGAGGTTGCCGGCGAGGAGGCGGGCGCGCGGCGACGGGCGAGAGCTGGCCGCGGGGAGGCGAGCGCGCTGCGCAGGCGGAGCTCGGGGCGGTTGCCGGAGACGGTGGAGGCGGGTGAGGGCGCGACGGCGGCGGCGGACACGCGGCGGAAGGCGGTCGCGCGCGAGGCAGAGGGGGCATGGAGGCGGCGGGGAGAGAAGGGAGGAGGAGGAGGGGGTGCGGCGCGGGTCGCCGGTGCGGGGCGCGCCGGCGGCGCAGCCAGGGGAGGCGGTGCGTGCGTCGGGGTAGGTGGGGGGAACGGGCTAGAGGTGGGGCGCGGGACAGGAGGGAGGAAGGGCCACCGCGTGGGGGGGCGTGTGTGGCTTGGGGACGTGGGGCCCAGGGGCAGGCGGCTGGTGAGGGTCTGCGCGCGTGTGTGTGTAGTGTGAGGGCTGGTGAGCTGAGTGGGGGAGAGAGGAGAGAGATTGGGTGGGGAGGGGAGAGGGTTGGGCCATGTGGCGGGCTAGGAGTGGTTAGGGAAGAGGGGAGAGATGAGGTGGCGTCCAGGGATTGGGTGGGGTGATGTGGAGGGGTGTGTGGGTAGAGTTTTAGGTGGGAATAGGATTTAGGTGGGGCTGGCAGGATGGACCGATTTAAAAACAGGGGTGGTCGTTCGGGTCTATTCGGCCCGTTCGACTGCCCCACTAAAATAATTTAATATTTTATTTACTTTAAGTGGACCATTTGCAAACCGATAGCAACAAAACAAAATACTCCGGAGCCCCGGGGTTTGGCGTTTGAATAAAGATGGGGCGTTTTAGAAAACAAAACGGGCTTTGCGAAAATAGTTTTATGCAAACAATGCATGATGATGACGATGCTATGCACAAATTCAACGCGATTTTCTAGTAGTGGTTTTGCGGGATGCCACACCTTTCGGCTATCCGATAAGTCCACCAAAGTCCATACTTGGTTTTCGTACATGGATCCAACTCGGATTTCATGGCTTCTTGCCATTTATTGGAATCTGGGCTCATCATCGCTTCCTCATATGTCTCGGGGTCATCGGTGTTGTCCACCAACATGACATTCATAACGGAATCATACCAATCTGGAGTGGTACGAGTTCTCGTTGACCTCCGAGGCTCTGTAGCAACTTCAAAATAAATACGTATCCGGATTGTGATTTAGAATCATCCGGATCTGTGTTCCAACTAGCATCGGTGTAACCATTAACAACGAGCTGTTTATCACCTCCATAAGAAAGAACCATATCCTTAGTTCTTCTCAAGTACTTAAGGATGTTTTTGACCGCTGTCCAATGATCCACTCCTGGATCACTTTGATATCTGCTAGTTAAACTAACAGCATATGCAATGTCGGGTCTAGTACATAGCATGGCATACATTAGAGATCCTATGGCTGAGGCATAGGGAGTCTTACTCATCCTTTCTCTATCTTCTGCCGATGTCGGACTTTGAGTTTTACTCAAGGTCGTATTGGGCAACATGGGCAAGAACCCTTTCTTGCTTTCTTCCATTCCAAACCTCTTTAGAACTTTGTCCAAATATGTACTCTGTGACAATGATATTTGGCATTTCGATCTATCTCTATAAATCTTTATGCCTAATATGTAAGCTGCTTCGCCAAGATCCTTCATTGAAAAACTATTATTCAAATATTCCTTGACACTATTAAGAAGGTCTACATCATTCCCAATCAACAATATGTCATCCACATATAGTATTAAGAATGCTACAGAGCTCCCACTCACTTTCTTGTAAATACAAGCTTCTCCATAAGTTTGTATAAAACCAAAACTTTTGATCACCTTATCAAAACGTTGATTCCAGCTTCGGGATGCTTGCTTCAATCCATAGATGGACCGTTGAAGTTTGCATACCTTGTTAGCATCTTTAGGATCGACAAAACCTTTGGGTTGCATCATATACAACTCTTCATCAATATCTCCATTGAGGAATGCTGTTTTGACATCCATCTGCCATATCTCATAATCATAATATGCAGCGATTGCTAACATAATCCTCACAGACTTTAGCTTCGCTACTGGTGAGAAAGTCTCATCGTAGTCAACTCCTTGAATTTGTCGAAACCCTTTTGCGACAAGTCGAGCTTTATAGACAGTAACATTACCATCAGCATCTGTTTTCTTCTTGAAAATCCATTTGTTCTCGACAGCCTTTCGGCCATCCGGTAAGTCCATCAAAGTCCATACTTGGTTTTCGTACATGGATCCAATCTCGGATTTCATGGCTTCTTGCCATTTATTGGAATCTGGGCTCATCATCGCTTCCTCATATGTCTCGGGGTCATCGGTGTTGTCCACCAACATGACACTCATAACGGGATCATACCAATCTGGAGTGGTATGATTTCTCGTTGACCTCCGAGGCTCTGTAGTAACTTCAACTGAAGTTTCATGATCACCATCATTAGCTTCCTCTCTTATTGGTGCAGGCACCACAGGAACTTCTTCCGGTGCTGCGCTACTCGCAATTTCGACAGAAGGTTCGACAACCTCGTCGAGTTCTACTTTCCTTCCAGTCACTTCTTTCGAGAGAAATTCCTTCTCTAGAAAGGATCCATTCTTGGCAACGAAGATTTTGCCTTCGGATCTATGATAGAAGGTATACCCAATAGTTTCCTTCGGGTATCCTATGAAGACGCATTTTTCCGCTTTGGGTTCAAGCTTGTCCAGCTGTAACTTCTTTACATAGGCTTCGCATCCCCAAACTTTAAGGAACGACAATCTAGGTTTCTTCCCAAACCATAATTCATACGGTGTCGTTTCAACGGATTTAGACGGTGCCCTATTTAAAGTGAATGCGGCTGTTTCTAATGTATAACCCCAAAATGATAGCGGTAAATCTGTAAGTGACATCATAGAACGAACCATATCTAAGAGAGTTCGATTACGACGTTCAGACACACCATTACGCTGTGGTGTTCCCGGCGGTGTCAACTGTGAAAGTATTCCGTATTTCTTCAAATGCTCGCCAAACTCGTAACTTAGATATTCACCTCCATGATCAGAACGTAGAAATTTAATCTTCTTGTTATGTTGATTCTCTACCTCACTTTGAAACTCCTTAAACTTCTCGAAAGTTTCGGATTTATGTTTCATGAAATAGATATACCCATATCTACTCAAGTCATCCGTGAAGGTAAGAACATAACGATAACCACCGCGCGATGCTACACTCATTGGACCACACACATCGGTATGTATGATTTCCAATAAGTCCGTAGCTCGCTCCATCATACCAGAAAATGGAGTCTTAGTCATTTTTCCCATCAGACATGCTTCGCATCTTTCAAGTGATTCAAAATCAAGTGATTCAAGAAGTCCATCGGAATGGAGTTTCTTCATACGTTTCACTCCAATGTGACCAAGACGACAGTGCCACATATAGGTCGAATTATCGCTTGATTTCAAACGTTTAGCCTCAATGTTGTTGATATGTGTATTTCCACTATCGAGATTCAATAAGAATAGACCATCTATCAAAGGTGCATGTGCATAAAACATATTACTCATATAAATAGAACAACCATTATTCTCAGATTTAAACAAGTAACCGTCTCGCAATAAACAAGATCCCGATATAATGTTCATGCTCAACGCAGGCACCAAATAACAATTATTTAAGTATAAAACTAATCCCGATGGTAGATGAAGGGGTAGCGTGCCGACCGCGATCACATCAACCTTTGATCCGTTTCCCACGCGCATCGTCACCTCGTTCTTCGCTAGCTTCCGTTTATTCTGCAGCACCTGTTTCGAGTTACAAATATGAGCAACCGAACCAGTATCAAATACCCAGGCACTACTACGAGTACTAGTGAGATACACATCAATAACATGTATATCAGATATACCTTTCTTCTTGATGTTGCCGTTCTTCAAATCCGCCAAGTACTTTGGGCAATTCGGCTTCCAGTGACCTTCTCCCTTGCAGTAAAAGCACTCAGTATCAGGCTTAGGTCCAGCCTTGGTCTTCTTCGTCGGCGTGGTAGCTTTCTTACCACCCTTCTTGAAGTGTCCCTTTTGCTTAGACTTGCCTTTCTTGAATTTGGTGGTCTTATTGACCAACAACACTTGGTGCTCTTTCTTGATCTCCACTTCTGCAGATTTCAACATGGCAAAGAGTTCTGGCAACGTCTTGTTCATGTTCTGCATGTTGTAGTTCATCACAAAGTTCTTGTAACTTGGTGGTAGTGATTGGAGGACACGGTAAATCCCCAAAGCATTAGGAATCACTATACCCAAGCTTTGAAGTTTGTTTGCGTGCCCAGACATCTTAAGCACATGCTCACTGACGGAGCTGCCCTCTTCCATCTTGCAGTTAAAGAACTTTTCAGAAGCCTCATAGCTTTCAATTGCCGCATGAGTCTCAAAAATCAATTTGAGATCCTCGACAATATCATATGGGTCTGAATCCTCAAACCTTTTCTGAAGCTCCGATTCCAAACCATACAAGATAGCACACTGAACTATGGAGTACTGATTCTTCCGAGCGAGGTAAACATTCTTTACTTCATCGGGAGCATCAGCTGCAGGTGGGTCACCCAGCGGTGCATCCAGCACATAGGTCAAATTACCAGCTGTGAGGACAATCCTCAAATTGCGGAACCAATCCGCGAAGTTGCTTCCATTGTTTTTCAACTTTTCTTTCTCTAGGAACGCATTAAAATTGATGGTAGGGGCTGCCATTGATCTACAACATATTTGCAATAGTTTAGACTAAGTTTATGACAAATTGAGTTCAAATTAATTAATGTAATTAAACTAGGTGAACTCCCACTCAAAACAATATCCCTCACATTGTTTTAGTGATCACACGAACCAAATCCACTACATCAACACCGATCATCACGAGAGTTGATATAATTTCAATGGCGAACAATCATCATGTTCATCATATCTACTATATGATTCATGCTTTACCTTTCGGTGATCCGTGTTCCGAGACCATGTCTGTACATGCTAGGCTCGTCAAGATCAAACCTTAGTTTCCGCATGAGCAAATCTGGCTTGCTCACGTTGTATACACTTGCGGAATCTAACACACCCGATCATCACGTGGTGCTTCGAAACAACAAGCTTTAGCAATGGTGCTGACTAAGGGTGAACACTTTATGACTTGAAATTCATGTGCATGAGGGATCATCTTATAATGCTACCGTCGTCTACTAAGCAATACAAGATGCATAAAGGATTAACATCACATGCAATTCAATATATATGTGATATGATATGGCCTTTCTTCTTTGTGCTTCCGATCTCCATCTTCAAGCACGAACATGATCTCCATCATCACCGGCATTGCATCAAGGTCAATGACGCTACTCCATGGTTGACGTCCACCGGCTTCAACTATTACAACTACTTTGAATAGACACGCGGGTCTTAACATAAATTAAAGACAACCATATGGCTCCTGCCGGTTGCCGACTTACAATAAGGAACATTGCATACATCAAATATAATCACAATCATGGCCATATCACATCACTGCACACCCCTGCAAATCAAAGTTAGACGCCTCTACTTTCTTTGCATATTTTACGTGGTTTGGGGCTTTCAATAAGTGTCGTTCTAACTTACGAACAAGAACCACAACATTGATACTAGTATTGTTAATCACCCGTTGTAAATTGGATCTTAACTAGGCTAGGAGAAACAGGCACCCGCAAAGCCACTTATGCAATACAAGTTGCATGTCAAGTGTGGAGCAAGTCTCATGAACGATGTCATGTAAGGTTAGCCCGGGCCGCTTCATCCCAACATACGCAAGATGCAAAGTACACAAGAAGCAATCGACAATAAAAGCATCAACGCCCACAATGACCATTGTGTTCTACTCGTGCAACAGATCTACATATAGACACGGCTCTGATACCACTGTAGGGGTTCATAGCATGGAAAACAAAAATTTTCTATCGCATACAAACAAACAAGCCAAGATCTATCTACTAGATTGTAGCAACGAGTCGATGGAATAACTTACCCTCGAAGATTCCAAAGCGTTTAACGAGAGCGGATTCTCGTGGGTGATGTAGTCGTACTCTTCCCGATCTCAAGATCGTGTAGACGATCCTTTTGGCGCTGCGTTCCGGCAGCGCTCCCGCAGTCGGTCACACGTTCGGTACTCGACGAAGACCTTCCTCTCCCTTGTTCCAGCAGGCAGCGGAGGTTGTAGCACTCTCCTCGCAATTCCGGCAGCACAACGGCGTGGTACCGGAAGTAGAGGGGAAATCCCGCAGGGCTTCGCCTTAAGCCGGAGCGAGTATGGTGGATTATGAGAGAGGGCAATTAGAGGTCTAGAGATTAGACACACCAATTAGAAGGCTCTAAACCGCTGGCTAAAGCAATTAGAAGCTCTAAACCAAAACGGCTCTAAACCGGAGATTAGAGGTAGAAACTTGTGTGTCCTAGGAGGGGAGCCCTGCCCCTCCTTATATAGATGGAAGGGGGTTGGCGCGCCAGGGGAGGGAGGGAGTCCCTCCCCAACTCGGCCTAGGGCTGGCCGCCGGCTTGGAGGAGAGAAACTCCTCCTCCAAGTCGGTTCCAACTCCTCTTGCTTGTTTCCCACAGTTTCTTGTTTTAGCCGTTTGACTTTCAAACTGGACATTTGACTTTTCTGTTTTAGGATTCAATTTAATCCTTTATTTGGGACAGCAAGAACACTTAGTACATGATGCAATCATTCCAATATGTAATGACACATTCATGTACCCCTTCCCCCCCGGAGTGCCGGACAATCCGGAACCTTCTAGAACATTCCCGATGAAAACACCGGAATCATTCCCGAACTCCGAAACGGGACTTTCCTTATATGAATCTTATTCTCCGGACCATTCCGGATCACCTCGTGATATCCCGGATCCCATCCGAGACTCCTAACAACATTCGGTCTCTTTCTCATAATACCATAACTACTCAAACAACGTCGAATCCTTAAGTGTGTCTCCCTACGGTTCGTGAATTATGCGGACATGATCGAGACACTTCTCCGAACAATAACCAATAGAGGAATCTGGAAATTCATATGGCTCCTACATATTTCTACGATTACTTTGCGATCGAATGAACCACTTACATACGATACCAATTTCCCTTTGTCTCACGATATGTTACTTATCCGAGGTTATGATCGTCGGTATCTCTGCATACCTAGTTCAACCTCGTTACTGATAAGTACTCTTTTCTCGTTCCCGTGATATGTGATCCCTTGTGACCAAGTCACATGCTTGCAAGCTAATTGGATGACATTCCACCGAGAGGGCCCAGAGTATATCTATCCGTCATGTGGATGGACAAATCCCACTCTTGATCCATGTGTCTCAACCAATACTTTCCGAACACTCAATGCCACCTTTATAACCACCCAGTTACGGTGTGGTGTTTGATGTCATCAAATCATCCATCCGGTAAAGGTGATATGCATGATCTCATGGTCGAAGGAATTAGGTTACTATGTATCAGAAAGCATATAGCAATTGAACTATTGAAATGACTTGATCTTTATGCTACGCTTATCTATAGGAGTATGTCCACCATATCATTCTCCTAACGATATGATCTTGTTGTTGATAACATCTCAATGTTCATGATAGGGAAACCACAATCATTAATCAACCAACAAGCTAGTGAAGTATAGAGGCTATACTAGGGACTTCAAATTAAGTTTACAAATCACACAAGTATCAATGTTTCCTTGTTAATACTATTATAGCATGAATGTAAACATTTATCATAAACACAAAGATATAATAATAACTACATTTATTATTGCCTCTAGGGCATATCTCCAACAAGATCAACAAACACTAATCAGCAAGTTTAGGTTTAACAAAAACTTTTCTAAATGAATTCATGAATGCATGTATATGTGTATGCATGGATTTTGAATTTCTTTAAAAACCACCTTGTTTGTGTGATCCATTGCTTGTAAAATGTTTCTTAGGTGAAATAAACATCATCTAAAACATTCCCCACACTTTTCCTAAAGACAAGTAAATCAAAACAAATATATTAAGTGAATGGTCATTTTGACCAATTTAACTCCCATGCCTACTTTGGCTGTCCCAAACTTTCAAAACCTAACAGAAACTTTTATGGATCTTTGCACCCCTTGAATGTACTCATAACAAAGTATCAAGGCCCACTTTGTGATCATCCAGAAACTTTCAAATGCATAGTTTAAATGACAATTCAAAATTGAATCTTCTTTATATGGGAAGATCCCACTTTTTCAAAACCCACTCAAACAAGCTCAACTTTCAAAACCCAAGCATCTGCAGACTCACCAGAACCAATCTAGCAAACCCACCAAAATTCATTTCAAAATTTAAAACTTGATTTCATGCGGCCATTTCATCAAACAGGTTGCAGACACAAATCAAACAAAACATCAAACACTATAGTGTGCAGTGATTCTTGCCTAACTTGTTCCCTAGTTAGCTCACACACACCTCAGTAGATCATCTAGAAAGATTAGCCCAACACTAGCACCCCTGTGAGCTTGACATTGTCATTAATGGTGAACAGCCGAGCACCCCCATGTCACCCCATTGTGGATAGCAGGCTAGAGGAAGAACTAGCCATGCCAACCTTGTCTGGGAGGCAGCCCACCGTCCACCGCCACTGCCTCTCCCAGCCGCGAGCGTTGCCAAGCCCTGGACCACGCGCACGAGACACGCCCAGACCATGCCGAGCGTGCGCCAGAGCGCCACCCTCGACCATCACCCACAGACCGCGTGCTGCCCTCACCGCGTGCACACACGATCACCACCGACCCAGGAGACCGCCAAACATCCCCGTTTGCCGCCCCGTGCCATACAGCCACCGCCCGCCGTCGAAGACGACGCCTCTGCCGCGCAGAGCACCGCCCGTTCCAGACCAAACCACACCGCCCCATGCCTCGCGACCATGTCGTTGAGCATCGCCAGGAACACATCACCGTCCCCTACCCTTGCCCATGCCATTAGCTGCCTGTAACGTCGCCCCCGACGAGCTCACCGTGCGCCCCGACGGTCCCCTCGCTCGACTATAAATAGAGGCCACCCCCGCATGATTTCTTCACACCATCTCACTCCCCTCTCCCCACTGACCGTGCCACACCATTCTCAGAGCAAGGCGAGCACAACCTCGCCGGAATTTCACTCGAGCCTGCCGCTGCCGGAGAAGAAAGGAGCCAGCGATTGGAGCCGCCCCAGGAGAAGCCACCGGTACCAGGAGGTTCGCCGTCGTCGACTTCGTCGTTCGCCCGCCTCGCCGACCCTCGCCCGTACCCCAGTGAGCCCCCATCACCCCTCACTGGCCGCGCTAGGTTTCGTTCTCGCCGGAGTTGTCTCGCGTCGACGATGACCCTCAGCCGTTAGATTAGAACTAGATCGAACGATCCACATTGCCCCATACCGCATCGCCCAGCCTCGTGTCACTGACGAGTGGGGACACCCACTTAAGCAGCCCGCGGGAGCACTGCGTTTAGCAGGCCGGCCCGTTATAATTTCCCGCGCAGCCCAACAATTCAAATTAAAACTTTTCTATTTCAATTCAAAAACACTTCAGCACCCAACTTCAAAAATCAACCCAGATCGATTCAGTGCACCAAATTGGATGAAACCAATTTTGTTGGAAAGGTCTGTGAATGCTTAATTCAAGCCCGTTGTATTCAAGTCATTTGGATCTATAGATCACCCATAGCAAAAATAACAAGGCAGAAGCTTTTCTGCATTCAAACATTTTTTAAATTTAAACCATAAAATATTTTGAGTTGATTCCAACTCTCAAAAATCACATTTAACCATACCTTTCATAATATATAAAAATATATATAGGTTTACTGGCAGAAATATTGTTCAAGTAATAAAAGAATGCTTCATAACATTTCTAGCCACCTTAATTAATTAAAATAAGAGGGTAAAACCTTATTAAAATTGTGACACCACTTTAAATCACATTCCCATGGACTACAATATGTGGTGATGACATGTGTCAACATGATCCCATGTTTAGTTTGGAGAATATTAAATCTTAAGTAGTTTTTCAATGAGTATTAATTACTTTTCTAAAAATAAAAGAAATTTAAACCAAGCCTTAACCTTGTAATGTTAGAGATGATGCTAGATCATCTATAGGGCCCTTGTGTGTGATGATTGCAAGTAGTTAAGTATTGTTTGGTGATTGTGTACCTCGTATTTATTCATAGACGCTAGTACCGACCAAGGATACGAGGAGGAAGGAGGATACTACGAAGAGGAAGCCGAGGAGAACTTCAACCACTGCTCTGCACAAGGCAAGCTAAAACTTGCAAGACACTCTACTTTAGCAAGCCTAATGCAAGCTAGTAACTATGCAGCCTTACTAATCAAGTTGACCTATGCAAGCTAACACTTGCAAGATACCTTACTGATGCCACAAACCCATACTTGTGACCCTACTTGCTTGTTAAAAACCAATCCTAGTTTTATGGCAAGCTTCTTACTTTATTTTTTTTATCAAAGCTTACTTAGAGTCAACCTAAGAGTTTGGTAGATACTAGATAGTTGTGCTGAAGGTTGCTTAAAGAGCATAAAATTTGGCCTAAGCTAGAAACCTTGATATCAGCCTAAGATATAAGGTTGGACTTAGTGAAACTCTACTAGTACCACCCCTCATTAGTACTACCCCCCACTTGTAGATGCTAGTGCTAAGCATAAAACTTGATCAACTTTAGATGGGAATACTTGATGGAAAAATGGTTATGAAAACCTTGGAATGATGGATCATTCTATTGAAATGTTTTGGACATGTGTTTCCAAACACTTGATAATTTTGGTGATGAAAATGTTGAGGCATGAGCCTTAGCCCTTTATAAAACTGATGGTTGTCTCGATGCGATATCATTCCAATTTTTAGCGTACAACCACAATACCCGAATATTGGGTAGGGCTTGACTGGAAACTTATATACCTTAGTATTAGTTCCCTCACGGCCAAGGTCTGAGCTGAGGCTACCTTGTGAAGATTGTCCACCTGTGCAGTACCCAAGATGACAGTGGTCATGGTTGGGAGGCCAAACTCACAGGAGAGGTGCTTATACTAGGGAGTTTAATTGAAAGGTTAGGATTGATTATCCGCATACTGAGTATGGTGAATTCAGGATTTATTCCTGACGGATGTATCGAATGTTGTGGTGAAAGTGTACAATCTCTGCAGAGTGTCAAACTATTCGAATAGCCGCGTCCGCGGTTATGGACAGTTGGAGTGGCCATATTGTTCCCCCGTCAGACCTTTTAAAATGACTTGTGAAATGAATTGCGACTTTGACTTGACCACAACAGAGTTGTGACCTGGATTACAAGATCCCATTTAGGAGTTATAAAATTGTGACTAGCTTTGGAACTTAGTAAAGATAAACCTGGCTTTTTGCAAAATAATCCTAGAGCCTAGTGTCCTATTATCCAAAAAACCCCTTTACTTGTTAGTATTAGTTTGCGAGTACTTAAAGAGTACTCATGGCTTTTGTCCCTGGCTATTCCCATGGCCAGACTATGAAGAGGAGTACCTGGAGGAGGGACCCCAGGAAGGTTACGACAACTAGGATCATCTCCCATCGTCAGCATTGCCTGTGACCCCGAAGATGGAGCTTCGCCTACGCTACCGTTATTATTACGTATTCCGTTGCTTGATGTTGTATTTAGAACTGGATCATGAGATCCCTATTTGTGTAAGAACTTATGTATCGTTTGTAATGGATGAAGTACTATGGTATCCAATTCTGTTATGTCTCGCAAAAATGGTAATCCTGGGATTGCGATGTATGGCATAACAGGCATCTAGGATTGAAAAATCCGGGTGTTGACAACTTATAGTCCGAGGTGGCAGTTAGAGCATCAAACATCCCACCGTGCATATAATGGACTTGCCGGGTAATGCTGTTACTCATCATTTTCTTTGATTCTTTGCTTAGACTCTGAGAATCCCGAAGATACGCCAATATATGCAGCCGAATGCCAAGAAGATGTGTTCTACGAGGAGCCTGACCTGTTAGGAGGTGTTGAAGGAGTGGATTACGAAATCCGTTATGGTGTAGATGGCAACGAGTCAAACTAAGTACCCTAGTTAGTAGTAACTGACGGAGCCGAGCAGCATGAACCATATAGAATAAGCTGCTGAGCTCAACTCTTTGTTGGAGTTGTTACTTTTAAATTCCGCTGAAACACTTTATATTTTGGTTTGTAAGTTGAATCTTTTCGAAGTTTGAAAATTCTGGTATTGTAATAATAATAATGTGTGTATATTTGTAATATGGACCCGCAATATTTCTGTTGTACCACTCTGAGGGATGTGATATTTACGAACGGTGTTCTGTGAACATCATGTCAACGACTATAGTGTACTACACATACAATGGTATGCTGGGTCACCGCAAGATTTTACTTGTGTAGTAATTTTTTCAAAAGCCGTTGTCATGTTTCGACCGACAGATGTAGGGAGCCCCAAGTACTTTTCTTCTAAAGCCTCTTTATCGATTCCCAAAATTTGTCGGACAGAGGTTTTAACTTCATCTACACAGTTAGAGCCGAAGAATACAGCCGAATTGTTCTTGTTCACCAGCTGTCCCGAACCTTTATGATATTTCTTCAAAATTCTTTGCAGGTGTTCTGCACCCTAGTGAGAATCTTGTGTGAAGACAAGACAATCATTAGCAAAAAGCAAGTGCGAGATCCACGGTGAGTAAACGCCAACCCGGACACCTTTACATAGAAATTGGGGTCCTTAAAACTTGAGTAAAGATGACAGTCTGTATAAAGTAGAAAGAGATATGGTGATAACGGGTCACCTTGTTGAATTCCTCTTGATGGTTTGAATTTCTCTAACAATTTTCCATTCACCCTAACCGATAAGGATACTGATTCCACACATCTCATGACAATATTAATCCAGTTAGCATCAAAACCCATCTGAGGAATTGTAAGTACGACCATTCTACCTGGTCATACGCCTTAGCCATATCTAGATTAATCACACAAGCTCCTGACTTCCTTTTCTTTTTCTTCAAATAGTGTATACATTCATATGCGATGAGCACATTGTCCGTAATAAGTCATCCCGGTATAAAAGCACTTTGCTCATCTGATATGATCTCATTCATAATTATCCGAAGACGGTTTCAAGTACGTTAGAGCAAAGTTTATATATCACGTTACATAAAGAGATAGGTCTGTAGTCCGAAAGTAACTGAGGATGTCTCACCTTTGGAATCAGCACAAGGATTGTGGAATTCATTTCCTCGGGAAAAATTCCACCATTCAAGAAGTTTATCACCGCTGCACACACATCCTTCTTTAAAATATCCCAATGGGTTTGAAAAAAAATAGTTGTAAAACCATCGGGGCTAGGAGTTTTGTTGGGTTTCATCATGTAAAGGGCTTTCTCTACTTCCTTCTTCGTAAATGGACTGCAAAGTATTATGTTCATTTTATCCGTAATTTTCCGAGATACATGCTGGACAACCACCTCTGGCTGAAGGCCTTCCTGGGCTGTAAATAGGGTAGAAAAGTAGTTTATGGCCATTAATTGTAGATCCTTATGCTTATGAAAAATAACACCATCCTCTCCTCAAGGACTGAATAAAATTTTGTCTTTTTCGTTGCTTACACTTAGCTTGAAAGAACGACGTGTTTCAGTCGCCTTCTTTTAGCCACTGCACTTTTGATCGTTGTCTCATCATTACCTCTTCTCGAGCTAGTAATTCAGACATGCGCTCCAGTAAATCCCTCTCTTCCTTTGTTGGTCCTGAATATAGGTTCTGACTACGAATATTCTCAAGTCTAGTACACAACTTCTTCAGTTCACCACGTACTGAACCAAATGAATTATAACTCTGCATATTCTTCAAAGCATTTCCAATATCCTGCATGTTTTGTCCTGTGGAGACCCAGGAGGATTTAACTAGCTGAAAATATGAAGGATCTCGATGCCACATATTTTCATACTTGAATTGGTACTGTCCTCCTCCACCTCCAGCTCCAGAAAAAGTACCATCCCAGATTTTGATTAATAATGCACAGTGGTCAGATTCAACGATCTGAATATGAGTGGCCGAGCTTGTCCCAAATCGGTCCAAGAACTTTTCATCCGCAAGGCCCTGTCCAGCCTTACCTTTACATTGTTGTCACCCTCCTGTCGGTTATCCCATGTATAAGGCAAATGGGAATATTCAAGATCAGTGAAATTACAATATTTTGTTGCTTCTCTAAATCCAGCAATCTACCACTCCTCTCGGTTATTCCTCCCAAAGTATTCTTCTGCTGTGAGCACTTCATTAAAGTCTCCTGCACTTCATTAAAGTTTACTTCACAAAGATATTTGAATTGGTACCGTCCTTCTCCACCTCCACCTCCAGCTCTCCAGAAGAAGTACCATCCCAGATTTTGATTAATAATGCAGAGTGGTCAGATTCAACGATCTGAATATGAGTGACCGAGCTTGTCCCAAATCGATCCAAGAAATTTTCATCCGCAAGGGCCCTGTTCAGCCTTACCTGTTGTCACCCTCCTGTCGGTTATCCCATGTACTCCCTCCGTTTCAAAATATAAGATGTTTTATCTTTGTGAAGTTGAGTGAATCTACATACTAAAACAAGTCTAGATTCATTGTCTTTACAAATCTAAAACATCTTATATTTTAAAACAGAGGAAGTATAAGACAAACTGGAATATCCGAGATCAGTAAATTACAATATTATGTTGCTTCTCTAAATCCAGAAATCTGCCACTCCTCTCGGTTATTCCTCCCAAAGTATTCTTCTGCTGTGAGCACTTCATTAAAGTCTCCTGTACATAACCAGGCGAGGTTGGATAAATGTCGAAGAAATTTCAGCAATCGACCATGACTCGTTTCTTAGTTGTCGATTTGGTTCACCATAAAACCCGTAAATCTCCAATCATCGCCACCTGAGTCATCATCGGTAATCCACACATCAATGCACGACTTGTTGTAACCTTTTAGTGGAACATTGAGCTCATTTGTCCAGTACATCACTAGACCACCACCTCTAGTATTAGAACAATCTACACCAAAAGCATTCTCAAATCCGAGCTTCCATCGCAAATTCTCGGCACTCCTAGCACACATCTTCGTCTCGGAGAGAAAAACCACCTTTGGTTTGTATATCTCCACGAGCTGGCGAATTTCCTGAATTGCTGCAAAGCCTCCACAACCTCGACAATTTAAACTCAAGACTGAGGCTTGAGTTTAAATTGGGGCAGAATGAGGCTTGTTTCAAGTACTATCTGACCGACCCAAAACTGAGCAAGGCGCAGCGGGAGGAAAACAAAGCAAGAGGATTCTCAGCAATCCAAGTTATTTTGAGGAGGATTTGACTGACCCAGAGAACACCAAACAGAGCAGAAACAGATGAATGGCAACAGTAGAGAGTGGGGGCACGCAAACCTTCTTTAGGGTGTGTTCGGTAGTGGTCCAGCTTCTAGCTTCTTCCAACTCTGGCCAGGAGCGGCACCGAACAGACAAGCTCCGTGGAGCTAGATCTGCGAAGCGGACCAAGTTTGGTGTGTAAATCGCGGAGCAGCCCTTTTCCCGATTCTCGGAACGGCATATCGTGGAGCAGCGGTAAATTACAACTATCTGCACCGTCGAGTGAAAAAACGGTTCGATCACGTCGTCGTTCCCTCATCCAGCCTGAGCCGTGCGCCTGCCTTCAACAGCTCGAAAAAAAAATAGCTCGATCTCCCAAGCATGCCTCGGTCAGATCGATGCACGACTCTGCTCAAGTGGAGACCAGGGAGTTGATCCCCGCCTGCAATCAACTCGATCTCCTAGGGAGTTGGAGGCATGTACTCCCAGAACTATAGAATAGGCTGACCAAACAGACCAAAATTAATCCGCCTCTATCCACTTTCCCCCCGTCCGTAGCTTTGCCCAACTCCGTCCTAATCCACACGCACGCCCAACCTCGCGGGGGAAGGGCAACAGCTATGCCCATCGCTCTCCCTCCTCTCCCTTGACGGCATTTCCCTCATCTTCTGGCGGTGTAGGTTGGGTTTGGGGAATGGATTATACAAGCTCTGGGGAAGACGACCGGTAAAGAAAAGTAATAAAAACAGTGGAGCTGCACTTTATGGGCTCGATTCCATGACTTCTGATCGTTTCCATACGCAGGCCAGCCCAGTCGAAACTAGCTTTCGGCCCAGATTAACGATGGAGCAGCGCCGAACGTTTTTCGCTCCAGTAGCGACGCCGGAGTAGCATTCCAGAAGCAGGATCGCTGGATTTGGGGAAGCCGAACTGTTTCTTAGTGCTTGCAAAAACGCTAGAAGAGCATCTGTTCGATTCCAGCCGTGGTATCTAGATGACCACTTGAGGTTTCGCCTCCTTCTTCCGACGGGCTGATTTCGTCCTAGAACTTCGTTCTTTTTAGATCAATAGGGACCCCGTCCCCGGTTCTATTGATAAAATCAACGAAACCTGGAGTGAAACTCAGGTTCAGCACAAAGTCACATCTTACAGAAAAGGAGATTTAACGCAAAACTAGCAACTAAAACAGATAGTAAAGCAGGAGGGGAGCCACACAGGGACATCCCAGCTAACAGAGAGTGCCAGCCTAATAAAGAGTTACAGAGGGGGAGAGGGAAACACAGCTGCTGCCAGTGTGGAGGTTGGTGTAGCCCAGGTCCCCAGCCGTGCAACTCTTTTGTTCGCTGGCGACGACGGTTCAGAAAGATCCTCTCCTTCAGTTTCAGCACTCCTGCTCAGCCACTCATCAGAGCGAACGGTGAGGCCAGAATCTTGGAGAGGTGAGTGCAGAACTCCTCCACCTTTTCCAACATCTCCTACTTGAAAATCAGCCTCCAGTGTCTTACTGAGGTCAAAATCTTCCCCAGCACCTGGTGTAAGTTCATCCAGGGAAGACCATTAAAGATTAGATCATTCCTGAATTTCCAGAGACCCCAAAGAACAGCTGAACACACTGAATTAAGAACAGCATGCTTTTTGTTCAAAATCCAGTTCTTAGCTACCGACAGGTAATCATTTCCAATAGATAAGCAAAAAAATTGGGAGATGATGTTCCAAACCTGTTTTGCAACCAAACACTGGAAGAAGAGATGGTCAATAGACTCATTTTCAGAACAGAAAACACAATCCTCAGGTTTATTCAGATGTCTTTTTTTTAGGTTGTCTCTAGTCATTAACTTGTTATGAGCTAATAACCAAAGGAAGATGTGGACCCTAGGTGGGACATGAAGCTTCCAAACAGCAGGAATATAAATGGGAATAACACCCCCAAAATTTATGATAGCATAAAGGGAAGTAGTGGAGTAAACTCCCTTGGCTTCATATTGCCAAATCAAGGCATCAGTATTAGAATTAAAGGAAATACCAGAAGCAATTGCCTCCAGTTTAAGCCACTGACTTAGCAGATTACCATTAAAGTTCCTCCTAAATGTAAGCCTAAGAGAAGAGCCATCCCAAATTTGCTGAACTTCGTTCTTTAGATCAACGATTCAGCTTGGACCGGAGCAGATCAGATGATATAGAGGCTAGATGAGCAGGGATTATATAGCTTGAATCGCTGGATAGAAGGAGTAGCTTGAATCGCTGGATAGCTTGCATCTAGTTAAGTTTAGGCCATTATACAGGAGGGGAGTAAACTTAGTTGCTGATGTTCTTCAGGCCTTGTTTTGCACTGCAAATCTCCGTTGGACTGTTTTGCAGTCCGGTTTTTCATCCGTTAGACTGAGCCCAGCGAATCTGATACACGCGGGCTTACCCCTCGCGTTTATATCGCTCCATCGATCATCGGACGTCGGGTCAGCGCTCGTGTTTTGGGTGACCACCAGCTGATACCACCCGTGGGATAAATACTCTCTGTTCCACGAAAAGACCCTTGTACAAAACAAGGCCTCAGCTCAGGGGAGACAAAATCACTCCACTCCCATGGTGTATTTAGGTAGATGATGATCCACCGAGCTTTGTTTTGTCTTTGCTTACTGACGATGTTGTTTCATTAATAAAATCCACAACAGAGTCCTGCTTATTATTGACGATGTTGTTTCATCATTAATAAAATCCACAAGATCGAGTGTCCTGCATGCTGTTCTCCTCAACAACAAAAACAACAACAAAAGAAAACTGGAGATAGTATATGGCCCGACCGCAAAATACCAGCACTGAATCACACATATTAGCAAAAATGCAACGGTACATATAATTTAAACTTAGTAACAGTAAAATAGATATCAACTTACAAGTACGACTGCTCAAGTTCCCAAATACAAAGTAGATGACCTCACACGATTTATATACAATAGGCATGTCTACCGACAAATCTTGGCAAGGCTCTATTGACCGAAAAGGAATCCTCCTCTCATTGGATGCACAGTATTGTATTGAAGGTAACACATTTTACATACACTCTCCACCTTGCTATCTTCACATGTGCACGTCCTCTTCAGACCAAAATATGGAACATGAAATCGCCGGTAGCATGTCTTGCAAGCGCAGTCGGCTAAACAAAATAAAAACATGGCAGGCAACAAAACAAAACTGTAAGAGA
The DNA here is from genome assembly GCA_910589765.1 of Avena atlantica. Lineage (NCBI taxonomy): Eukaryota > Viridiplantae > Streptophyta > Magnoliopsida > Poales > Poaceae > Avena > Avena atlantica. The sequence goes on along the minus strand of OU342734.1, from coordinate 477,290,073 downwards.
TCAATGAGAGAGATCAATCAGAGAGAGAGAGATCAATGAGAGAGACCTTGACCATTACGACGAGTACCCCACCCAAGAGGAAAACCAAGGAAAGTGTAGGCTTCAGTAACTGGTTCATCTGAAAACTCAAGAAGTAAATAGACCATATTCAGTTGACAACATGTTATAATAGCAAACGACTTAAACAGCTTCCTTATCTATCTTTAAAAACAAGCAGCTTAGACAAATCAGGTTTATCAATATGCAGCAACGACTTTTGTTGAATATCCCTATAGCTTAGGTGAGCTTAGGTTGTGTAGGAAGTCTAATAAAAATGACAGCAGTGTATTTTCAAATGTCAGTTGTATTCCTCTCTTCTTTCCAAGGAAATTAGACGGCAACTTCGTAATCTCTTTGCCCAACTCAGCCAAAGAAAAGGAAAATACAATTAGTTATGTCTATCCTAAAACAAATGTGTATGCATAGGTCATGACAACAGAGGTAAGGGTGCATCAAGCTGCTAGCAGGTAGGTACAAACCTATGGGGATGCTTGTGGTAACTTCAACGACACCGTTGGTGCGCCTAAGCTCAAAAAAGAAGAGAGTTCGTGGAGCAGCGAGGAAGGAGAAGAAGCCAGAGCGCTTCCGACGAGCAACAAAGTTGCCATGACTCCATAGAGTGTTGTCTTTATATGTGGTGTATCTGGTGACCACACCAGGGGCAGCTTCGTACTCATCATCCTGATAAACCAAAGAATCATGGAAAAAAAACATTGGTAAAGTTAGCAAGTTAAACAAAACAAAACAAAGAAGCATCGATTACTGACTTTTTTTATATGTGAACCGTAGGGGTTGTATGATTTTCATATTATATAAAAATATATACAAAGAGTATCATTGAATGTTACATTAAGGCGGAAAGAAGTGGTGAATACTAAAAACAGCTGGCGACATGAGCTAAGTAAAAGTATCCAAAACCCAATCTAGAAGCACCAAAGAATCTTTCACTCTATGTTGATGAAGCAGCAGATCATGCTGAAAGCGAACTCTCCAACGTGCAAGCGATCGAGGGGGCCTGATTTTTTAAAAAATATGGTCGTTCCTTTCTTTCCACACATTCCATGCAACGCAAGTCACCACCTCCATAAAGCATGGTCCAAGGAAAGTTCTTTTTGCTTGTACAAAACGTTCAGATAACTCCAGCGACGAACAATCCCAAGAAACACCAACCATCTCCCAACAAGCAGTAGCAAATGGACAATGAAAGAACAAATAAATGGTCTCGAGTTTCGTGAGCCCGGCCTGCACATAGAACACAGAATAATCCTCCCTCCACCTGCCAACCTTTTCTCCACATGATATCTTTGGTATTCAGGCCGTCTAGTAACAGCAGCCAGGCAAAAACCCGAAGTTTGGGTAGACATTTTGATTTCCAAATTGCAGACAGCGTGACATATCTTCAGAAAAGGCCCCAAACATGAATTTGTAGATTTTGGATGACGTGTAACTTTTACTACCCCAGGCAAAATTTCTAACGTCCAGCTCAGTGGATGTAAGCGTCAAAGATTGGATAATTTCCCTCAATTGAGTAAGTTGCTGAAAAGCTTGAGTGGACAACAGAGAGAAAGGATCCTGGGTTTGAACAAATTTTGCTACCGAGACATGCATCTTCATTAAGAGCATAAGAGTGAAGCCATGGGAAAAGGAGTTCTTGTCCTACCAAATTTTGCTACTGACTTGACTTAATTACTAGACAAATTTTTTATAGTAGTTAATCGCTGAGCGAAATCTGCTTAAAATGTAATAACTATATGAAAGTACTTACTTTTTCATGAATATAATTTCCAAGTGTGCGCTGTTTATATGCATTAGTGATCATCATCTTCTTTTAAGGTTTGAAAGAATGCAGCTAATTAATTGCCAGAAGAAAAAAAAATGATCGAGTAAGGGGGAAAAACATATCACCGGATGCTTGGAGTTGTGCCACTCTAGGCACGGCAGCACAACCTTGTCATGCAAAACTCTGAGTTGCGAGGGTATCAGCTTCTTCCGCCTAACATACATGCATAGAACGTGTATGTAAATACAGGGATCATCTGATTGAACCGAACAGAGGGGAGAAGGGGGCAATGAATCCATCGAATTGGACGGATTAATTACCTGATGAACGCATCACGCTGAGCTGTGAGCGCCTTAATGGAACGGATGGGCTCGGGATCCAGTCGGCGGAAGGGCAGCAGCAGCAGCAGGAGGCTCGGCCAGTTGCACCCGGGGCGAGATTCAAGGAGGTCACGACCCGGCCGCTCCTCGCCCGATCCGGTGCCGACGGCGGTCTTCATGATCACCTCGTATCCGCGCCGGATCAGTACTCTTACCGCCTTCTTCCACCGCCTTGCCCTTGCGTTTGCCTCCTCCTCCTCCTCATCAGCCGGCAGAGGCGCTGGATCGCCGCCGCTTTCAAGGAGGTGACGACGAGACTCCTCCCTCTCCTCCTCCTCACTCGATGATGCTGCGGTGCCGACGGCGCTCTGGCAGTCAGTCTTCATCGCCCGCCCTCCCTCCTTAAGCAACGTACCTTTGACTTGGCCTTCTTAGCAGCACACGCATCTGGCTGGCTTATAGAACCCCGGAGTCGACTCCGACGAGGCCTCGAGTCTCCTCCTTCGCGGCCTACTTGGTTAGGGTTGGCATCGGCTGCTTCTGCCCTAAGCTATCACCCAATTCTTTCTGCCTCCACCTCTCCGGGCCGTGGGACAAGTGAGAGAGGTAACGCGGGTTGGATATCCACAGCTCAAACCTGGCCAAAGGCCCGTTTAGAGCGTGCCGTGCCGGGCCGGCCCGTTGGCCAGGTTTGCCATAGCTTCCCAGCAATGGAGGCCATGGGCCGTTGAGGATGATGAGGCATACTACCAGTACGAGATTGGCTCGTCCCGGCCGGAGTTGGCGTCCCCCGCCATGTCGCGCTCCCTCCCTGTCCCAGCGGCGGACCCGCTGCGCTGGAGGGCTTCGTCGGCGTCGGTGTTCGCCGGCTGCCGCCCGGGCTGGTCGGGGGCCACCGTCAGCCTCCGCCCCGACGTGGGCCGCCTGGTGCTACTCAACGGCGCCGGCGTCGTGGTCGACGCCCGGGATCGCCGCCGCGGGGAGTTCATTCGCCAGGGCGCCTCCCTCTCGTTCCCGGCGCACTCGGTCAAGGTGGGCGCCCGGGTTCTCGCGCCGCCGCGCGCACCGATTCCGCCTCCGCCTCGGCCTCTGTCTCCGGAGCAGGTGGAGGCCCTTGCTGACCTCCGCGGGAAGGCATGGGGGGACGTCGAGGACGACGAGACGGTGGGGGACCCCATGGAGGCCCCGCCGGCGGTGGTTCTCGGGGTGCGGGTGGACGGCGACTGGTCCGACGAGGAACACGGCGTGCCCCGGCCTCGGTGCCCCTCTAGCCTCGCTCTCCCCTCCTTGGGAGACTTCATCCCGCTGGCCGGGGCTGCCTCGCGGCGGCCTCGCCGGCGGAGGAGCTCTCCGGCTCGGGCGGCCATGGCGGCGCCCCAGCAGGGATGGGGAGGCCTGGGGAGGGGGGTGCGTCGAGCCGTGGGGGCTGGGGCCGCTGCTGGGCTGGCTGCTCGTGGGCCTCGGCCCATGAGGGGCGGGCCCAGCCAGGCCGTGGCGTGGCCGGCGTTGCCCGCTATCTCCCGCGCGGGCGGGGCGGTTGGGCGGCCTGGCAGGCCGTCGTCGGCCCAGCCTGCTGGGGATAGGCGGCCCAGCCCAGTCCGGGTTGCGTCCCCGTTCAGTAGGGCTCCCTTGGCGGCGACTGAGCCAGCACGCGTTCCTCCGTGCGTCCCTGTCCCGCCGTCGCCGTCCTCTGCTGCGGCTTCCCCTCCCCCCCGCCGGTCGTTCCTGCAGGCCCTGATGGCGCCCCGCCGTAGCCCGCCACCTCCGCCTCGCCGCCCATCTCCGCCACCGCGGCTGCCGTCCCCCCGTCGCGGTTCATCGCCGCCCCGACGCGGCCCCGCCTCCCCGCGCCGTGGCCCCTCCTCCCAGCGCCACCCGCCTCCCCCGCGCGGTGACCAGGGGGCATACCGACCCCCCTCTCGTCGCTCGCCGCCGTCCCCTCGGCAGCAGCAGGGCAGGCGCGCTTCCCGGTCCCCTCCCCGCGCTCGACGTCGGGTGGAGGCCCAGCGGCAGTCCCCGCGGGCTTCAGCGGTTGACAGGGAGCGGGAGCTCCGCCTGCGGGAGGCGGCGATGCAAGCCCGCGACGCTGCTGCGGGTCCGCCGGCACCCCGTGGGGGGCGTGCGGATGCCGGGCCCTGGCGGGTGGAGGCGGCCCCTCATCCCCCCGCTGCGACGGCTCTTGCGTCCCGGTCCGAGCCTGTTGCGGGCGTGTCGGTGGCCCCCAAGAAGAAAAAGAAGAAGTCCAAGAAGAAGCGCAAAGTCGCCGCGGCCGTGGATGGGGCTGTGGTTCCTACCCCGGGGACGTCGGGCTCGATCCCGATGTCGGCTTTGGGGGTGGGGGCCGCCCGGGTGCTGGCATCGGCTATCCCCCGCCCTCGGGAGACGCTGGAGTACTATGGCCATGGCGTGGATGGCGGCTTCTACTTCATCGAGCTGGGTGGTGTCCCGATGTCCGTCCCGGAGACGCTGGCCCGGGTGTCGATTCTGCCTGTCCAGGACCCGCCACTCTCGGTGGAGGTGACGGAGTCCCTGATCCAGGAGGAGCTCCGTGCGGTCATGCCTGGCTTCGAGTGGCCGGTGCGGCGCTTCTCTCCCTCGGAGTTTGTGGTCTCCTTCCCGTCGGTGGCCATCCTTCGCATGTGCTCCCTCGGGTCCTCGTTCACGCTTCCCCTCCACCAACTGAAGGTCTCCATCCAGCCCTCGTCGGCCGCCCAGGACACGGTGGCCACTCTCTCGGAGGTCTGGGTGCGCCTCCACGGCCTCCCGCTCGAGGCGCGGCGGCCTGAAGTGGTGGCCCTCGTGGCTCAGACGGTGGGGAAGCTGACGGAGGTCGACGTGGGGTCTCTCTCGGGGCTAGGCGCAGTGCGTCTGCGGCTCCTCTGCCCGTCCCCTGCCGTGTTCCCGGTCTCCCTGCCACGCTTCTTCTTCGACCGGGTGGGGCGCGACCTCTTGGTGGAGCTTGACGAGGAGGAGACCGGCCCTGCGGCGTCACCTCCTCCCCCGCCGGCCAGTGGTGGTACTGGTGCGGGGGGGGCAGTTCTGGGGACGAGCACTCGGACAGCGACCTTGGGTCTGACCCTGACTCGCCGCTGGCTACCGACGGGTCTCCTCCTCCTCCGCCTCCCCCTCCCCAGGGGGCGTCCGGGGGCGTCTCGGGCTCTCCCCCGACGGCGGGGCTCTCGGGAGGGGACCCTCTTTTCTCTGGGAGTCCCCCGCTCTCCCTGAGCGCTCCGGCCAAGCTGCCTTCGGTCGACCTTCCCCGTTGCCTCCGCCCTGATCCTCCGGCCCCCTTCGACCTCGACATCACGCAGTATGGCTCCTACCTGCCTTCGCCCCGCTCTCCCCGCCCTGGTTCTCCTCTCGCCCCTCCCTCGCCTGAGGCCCCCACCTCGGAGAGCGAGGGGTTGGTGGTGTGCGCCAACCTGTCCCCGCGGTCTCCCGGGGTGGTCTGCTACTCCCTCGCCCCGGATACCCCGGACCCTCTGGGACTGACTCCGGACTGTGGGGACCCCACCACCCCTGCCGCAGTCTCCAAGCTGCGCCGGGCCAGGGCTCCCAGACCTCCCCCCCCCCCCCCGCCCCCGTCGCGCCACAGTGTCCGCCTCGCTGACTCCAGGTCCGGCTTGTCCGGGCCTGAGCCGACGGTGGCGGAGCGCGCCTCCCGACGGGTTGCGGCTCGCGACGAGTTCTCAGGTACTGTTTCCGTCCCTCTTCCGCCGGACCCTGGTCCTTCTGGTTTGTCTGGCTCGCCTTTCTGTGTTCTCTCCGAGGTCTCCCTGGCCCACCTAGGTGAGGTGGCTGCGGATTGCGGTATTGTCTTTCGGGGAGAGAAGGGGCCGAGACTGGAGCAGATTGCGGCCATTAAGGCGCGGGAGGGGTACGCGGGAGCAATCGCTGCTGCCCGGGCACGTGATGCCCGGGAGCGGGAACGCTCCCGCATCCTTGCCGAGGCTAGGCCCGACGGGCCTGGCCCCAGCAGGGAGACCCCACCTGCCCCTGATGCGCGCGAGACCACCCACAGGTCGACCCCCCCGGGCCGACCGCGTGGGAGGCCCCCCAAGTCCGCTGCGATCCGTTCCTCTTCTTCCCGCGCTCGCTCGGTCCCCGCTCAGGGGACCGCCCCGGCCTGAGTGTCCACCATGGACATCCTTCGGGCCTTCCGGGTGTTCATTTGGAACATCCGGGGGTTTGGCAGTGAGGGCCGTCGCCGCCAAATCAAGGAATCTCTTCGCTTGGATGCGCCGGATATTGTCGGTCTTCAGGAGACGATTCGCCAGGACTTCTCCATCGCCGAGTTGGAAGCTTTGAGCCGCTCCAAGTTCTCCTGGTCCTGGCTTCCTGCATCCGGGCACTCGGGAGGGATCCTCCTGGGGGTGAAGGAGGATACCTTCGAGGTTGACGATATGGACCGCGGGGAATTCTTTGTGAGCATGGCGCTTACCCATAGACAATCTCGCTTCAGGTGGGAGGTGATCATTGTCTATGGCCCCGCGGACCATAGGAGGTCCGCTGACTTCTTGCGTGAGATCAAATCAAAAGTAGAACGGACGGTTATCCCGGTGGTGGTCGCCGGGGATTTTAACCTGATCCGCTATGCCGATGATAAGAGCTCGGCAAATGTGGACCTCCCTAGGATGCGTATGTTTAACGACTGCATTGCCGAGCTTGCTCTCCGCGAGATCCGGCGTGTGGGCGCTAGATATACTTGGTCAAATAAGCAGCTGAACCCGATTCGCAGTGTTCTCGATCGCGTCTTTGTGTCGGTTGATTGGGAGGTGGCCTTCCCTCTTTGCTCGTTGCGAGCGGTCACTAGGATTGGGTCGGACCATACCCCTCTCCTCCTCTCCTCTGGAGGGGGCCGCCCCCCCCCCCCCCCCCGTCTGAACCGCTTCCACTTTGAATCCTTCTGGCTGCAGAAACGAGGATTTGTAGAGATGGTTCGGGCTAGGTGGTCGGCGGCGGCCGCTTCTACCCCTCGGGTGTACTGTGCGGTGGATATCTGGCATCACTGTGCCAAATTATCCCGACAGTTCATGCGAGGCTGGGGGGCGAATTTGGGGGCGGACCTTAGGAATCAGAAGGAGTCCATTCTGCGGGATATCCAGGCCTTAGACCGGGAGGCCGATCTTCACGGCCTCTCCCCTGAGGCCTGGTCCCATAGGTACTCCCTTGAGACTTCCATTATGGAAATTTACAAGGGAGAGGAGGCTTTCTGGCACCAGCGGAGTCGCCAGAACTGGACGGTCCTGGGGGAATCGAACACGGCTTACTTCCATGCCATTGCCAATGGTAGGAGGAGGAAGTGCTCGATTCCTTGCCTCTGGGAGGGGGAGTCGCTGCTGGAGTCCCCTCAGGCACTCTCCTCCCATATTTATGCCTTCTACCGGGGCCTTTTCTCCGCCTCGCCGCAGTCGGGTGTCTCGCTGGCGCCTGACTTCTGGGCCGGTGAGGCGCTTGTCTCCCCCGAGGAGAATGCTGGTCTCACTCTCCCCTTCCTAGGGGGGGAGGTGGAGGCTGCTCTGAAGTCCATGAAGTCTAGGTCGGCACCGGGCCCTGATGGTCTCCCGGTGTGCTTCTTCCAGGCGTTTTGGGCTCAGTTACAGCCGATTATCCTGCAGCTCTTCCAGGAGTTTTTCTCTGGTACCCTGGTGATGTCCCGTTTGAACCTCGGCGTGATTACCCTGATCCCCAAGGTTGTGGGGGCCACGGATATCCGCCAGTTCCGTCCGATTACGGTGATTAACGTCATTCAACGCCTGTTCGCCAAGGTCTGTGCTATCCGTCTCGCTCCGGTGATGGAGCGCATCACCCATCCTCTCCAGTTCGCTTTCCTCAAGGGACGCCTCATTCATGACGACGTCCTGGCACTTCAGGAAATTATCCATGAAGTTAAGGTGCGTCGTCAGAAAGGGGTGTTCCTGAAGTTGGACTTTCAGAAGGCCTATGATCGCTTAGACTGGGCCTTCCTGAGACTCGTCCTGGAGAGGAGGGGCGTCGATGACCGCATGATCTGCTGGATCATGCAGTTCGTGAGGACTGGCACGACGGCGATCAACATCAACGGGGAGATCGGGCCGTACTTTAGCCCGTCCTGCGGGGTAAGGCAAGGGGACCCGATTTCCCCTATATTGTTTAACGCCGCGGTGGACGCCCTGGCAGAAATTTTGGATAGAGCCCAACGCTCGGGGCACATCTCCGGGGTGGTGGGGCACTTGATCCCTGGGGGAGGGGTCTCCCACCTCCAATATGCGGATGACACCATGATCATGGTGCAGGGTTCGGACCGGGACATCATTCACCTAAAGTTACTGCTTCTCTGCTTCGAGTCCATGTCAGGCCTGACGATCAACTTTGACAAGAGTGAGGTGATGGTTCTTGGGTACCCCGAGGAGGAGCGCCAGCGGATCGCGGATGGGCTGAACTGTAGGCTCGCGGACTTCCCGATTACGTATCTGGGAATGCCCATCAGGGAGACGCGTGTGTTGATCAGGGACCTGACCCCTTTGGTTGCTAGGGTGCGCTCGAGGGCGGAACCCTGGAGAGCACGCCTTACGTCTAAGGGGAGCAAGTCGGTGCTGATTAACTCGTGTCTCTCGAGTCTGCCCATGTACCAGATGGGGCTGTACCTGCTACCCGAAGGGACACATGCCGACCTCGATAAGGAGTTGTCTAGGTTCTTTTGGTCGGCAAGGGATGGCCATCAGAAATACCACATGGTCAAATGGGCGAACGTCTGCGCCCCCAAGAGCTTAGGGGGCATAGGTATCCTGGACTCTCGCCGCTTTAATGTGGCGCTGATGTTAAAGTGGGTTTGGCGCATTCTTAGGGACGACGGCGGGCTCTGGCTTCAGCTTATCAAAGCCAAGTATCTCCGGGGCCGGCCCCTGTTAGCTTGCGAGCGGCGGGAGGGCTCTCAGTTCTGGAGAGCCCTCCAGGAGATTAAGCATTTCATCGGGCTCGGCCTCTCCTTTGAGGTTGGTTGCGGTCAGGGGATTAGACTTTGGCTTGATCCCTGGCTGCTCCCGATCCCGTTGGGAGTCCTGTACCCCAGCCTTTTTGCTATCTCCGCCTCCCCAGAGACTCTTGTGCAGGAGGCCTTCCGGGAGGGCCACTGGAACGTCTTGTTCCGGCGGCATCTTAGTGCGGCGGAGGAAGCGGACCGCCAGCGACTGCTTCGCTCCCTCCCTGGGGCCTTATCTGAGGCCCCTGACTCGGCAGCGTGGCATCTTCACCCCTCGGGCGAGTTCACGGTGAACTCGGCTTATCGCGCCCTCTTCCAGGGCCCTGAGTTAGGGTGGTCGGCTCCTCTGTGGAAGGCCCCCCTGCCGCTTAGTATCCGCATCTTCGTGTGGCAGTTGCTGCGGGACCGGCTACCCTCGGGGGCGGAGGTGGCCAAGCGTAACGGCCCGGGCAATGGCTTGTGTCCCCTATGTGGGACGCCGGAGACCTGTGCCCATATTATGTTCTCCTGTTCGGCGGCCCAGGCTCTTTGGGGCTTCGTCAGTGAGGCGCTAGGGCCGGCCTGGGAAGTGCAGGAACTTGGGGAGTTCCTGCAGTCCCAGGCTAACAGGGCCGGAGGAGGTCGCCGTCTCTTCTGGCTCGTGTTTGCGGCTATCTCGTGGTCCTTGTGGAACGTGCGGAATAAGATGGTGCTTGAAAAGGTTTATCCTTCCCGTGTGTCTGACCCTGTGTTTTCCTTTCTTGCCTTTCTCCAGCAGTGGTCTCCCCTGGTGAGGCAGCGTGATCGGGCAGCGTTCGACAGCTCGATGCGTGCCCTGAGGACGGCAGCGATCCCCCTAGCTGCACCGGCTCCCCCGGGCTCGGCGTCCTGAGTCCTCCCGCATCCTCCGTGTGCTTTTTGTTTTTGTTTTTGTTTGGGCGTGATTGTGCTGTTGCCCCAGCGGATGTGTGGACTCCCCCCCCCCTTTTTTTTCTTTCGTTTTCGGTTGGCCTAGGCCATGGTGGTTGTTGGCTGCACTTTGTTCCTGGATGTTGCTTTATTTATAAAGCGGGGCGAAAGCCTGTTTCGAGAGGGGGGCCGTTGAGGATTACGTGCAGATGGGCCGTGGATGGACGAGAGCATCTCTACTCGGGGCCCTAAAGGGCTACGGTGCCGGCGCTCAAAATCGCGTTCATCCGGCTCTTAGAATCGCGCTCAGCCGGTTCTTCTAAATTTTATTTCGTGTGCCCGTTATGTTGTCCGGCACCTCCAGGCTGAACCCAAGTGGGGGCGCCGGATGGAGCTGAAAACGACGCGGACCAGTCCTGGCAGTGGGAGAAAGCTTCATTCCCTCCCTTTTCGCCACTTCTCGCTCCGTCTTCCCGCCCTTTTCCCGGCTATATGTAGGTGCCCCTCCCTCGCTCCTCCTCCCGTCACCGCCGTGGAGAGGCCCAAACTCAATTTCTACGAGGTCGTGATGCTCGTCCACTATGACATCCTCGCACTGCCGCACGCGAGGCTTTCAGTCGGCTTCGAGCTCAGTTACGCCGACATGCCCGTGGCGCCGAGTTGGCGATGCAGACAGAGGAGCACCACCATGAACTGCCAAAGAGGTTCAAGAAGGAGCGGACGAAGGAGCTCGCACTGTGCCGAGCTCATCAGCGACAGCTCCACCCGGATTTGTGCAACCCCGAAGGGAGGCAGCACTTCTGGGCAGTGCGCGGGTGTACGGTCTACACCGTTATCGACGAGGAACGCTATCAAGCCTAGGCGGCACACCACGAGAAATTCATGAGGAGGACGGAGGCCGCCGAGATCATCGACCTCGAGTCTCACACGGAGGAGGACGGCGACGTTGTGGACAGCGCCGATGGCGAATCCGGTGACAACAGCGGGGAAAGCGGCATAGTTGATTAGGATGGCGTGGAGTTGGCGATGCAGAATCGCCATTCCAATATTATCTATGTATGTGAATAGTTGAAATAAATTAAATATGTAAACTATTGGAAGGGGCGTGACTAAGAACGATTACCCCCTTAAACTAAAAAAAAGCCGGTGTTTCCCCATATGGGATAAAATTTGATGCCGCCAGAGCCCAGATAGGGGACTGAGTGGAGTTCGTCCCTCTTATCATGATGTCTCCAACGACCGCTTTATTCAATCGACTGTTTTGATGGATTATCGTGTGCCGAGTGGGAATTAGAGCCTCTCCACTTGTTGGGCGAACCCAGGCCGAAATCCGGACCAAACTTTGACCGGACGAAACACGTTTTCGGCCTGGAAACGCCGAGTTTCCCACTCGCGTTCCCAGCCCGAGTTTCCGGGATGCCCGTTTTCGCTCAAATTCGGTTCAAATTCATCCAGATTTCGGCATAGTTCGGCATACTATGAATAAAAAACATTTTATGGCCGTAGTTTGGCAAAATTTTAAACATAGTTCGGCGTAAGTGTAAACATAGTTCGGCCTATAGTGAAAATACAACATATTTCAGCCAAGTTTGGCCAGTTCATGCTCGGCATCTATGTATTGCCCCTGCGTATCCATATGTGCTCAACAAGATCATCCTGCAATTGTTGATGTACCGTCGGATCTTGGATCTCCTGACGCATGGCGATGAATGCAGCCTAGGTTGGAGGCACCTGATGATCAGGCTCGACAAGAGGACCCTGTCTGTAGTATGGCGCGTTCTACTCGAGCAAACTCACTGGATCCTTCCTCTCATCCTTAATGATCATGTTGTGCAAGACCACACAATAGTTCATCACTTCTCACATCTAATCTTTCGACCAGGTCATAGCAGGGAACCGGACAACTGCAAACCTCTGTTGGAGCACACGAAATATCCGCTCCACGTCCTTCCTGCAAGCTTCCTGTTCCTTGGCAAACTGAGAATGCTTAGGAAGCATTGGGTTTGAGATAGTCTTTCCAAATGTTGGTCATCTTGGATAGATGTTATCTGCTAGATAGTATCTCTTGTTGTAGTGGTGCCCGTTGATCTCAAATTCCACGGGGGGAGCATGACCCTCAACAAGCTTGGAAAAGATAGTTGAGGAGTTGAGAACGTTAATGTCGTTGTTCGATCATGCCATGCCAAAGAAGGAGTGTCAGATCCAAAGATCATGTGTAGCAACTGCCTCAAGTATCACAGTGCAACCTCCTTTGTGGCATTTGTACATTCCTTGCCATGCAAATGAACAGTTCTTCCACTCCCAATGCATGCAATCTATGCTTCCAAGCATACGAGGAAATCCACTACTTTCATTGACTGCGAGTATCTGAGCAGTGTCTTCAGCAGTGGGTGATCTCAAGTACTATTTCCCGAACACTGCAATCACTGACCTGCAGAACCTGTACAAGCAATCGATGGAGGTGGACTTGGCCATGCGGAGATAGTCATCGGCACTATCACCCGGCGCTCCATATGCAAGCAACCTCATCGCCACTGTGCACTTCTGCAGTGAGGAAAACCCAACCATGTCGGTGCAGTCCTTCTTGCAAACGAAATAGGGGTCGAATTCCTTGATGGTATACACAATCTTGAGGAAGAGCTTCCGGCTCATCCCGAAACGGCGCTGACATGGTTATACCCCACGGGTACACTACATTGATATATCTGGTTCAGCCCAAGTAAGGCCCACGACAAGATACGCGGCCTATGGAGATTTTGGGTGGCCCAAGCCCATGACGCCTTCGGATCCTTGGTGAACAAGACTAGAGTAGATAGAATTTCAAAGGGGCAAACCCTAATCTGTAACCGACTCGACCTGGTGCCCATGACCTGTCTATATATATAAAGGCTAGGAGGGCACGGCGAGGAGGACGATCAACTCACCTCATACACACCTCACGCTAGATTGCATCTGCGCACCCCTGTAATCTTTGGTTCCGCCGTAATCAAGAGAAGATAAGCAGGAGTAGGGTTTTCCCTCCGGGGGCCTGAACCTGGGTAAACTTTGTGTCCCCGTGTTGCTTATTTGTTAACCGTACCACGATCTCCAGCATCCCCATCTTCTCCAAAACCCAAGTCCATAACAATGGGCATTGACAAGATCGAACCTCGTCAATTGGCGCCATCTGTGGGATTCGGGGGCGCTGATTGTGCGATCGTGATGGTCCCATCCAAAGCGATCTACAACTCCTCAGCGACGGAGAGCCACCTCCTCTTTGGCGCTTTCGACTTCACCGCCCACTCGCCAGCCACCATGAAGGATTTCGATCCCGTAGGCGACTGCTTCCATCAAGATTCTGTTCCGGAGATTCTGCTTCCAGGTGGGGCAGACCGGCACCCTCCGCCTCCCAGAGCGGGTGCCACCATGTAACACCCTCAGAATTGGACCTATGCAAGTTTCAGCGATTCCCGCCAAACCCGCATAGAAACGATTCAAAGGTGCCCACCAGGCACTTTCGTGCGGGTGGAAAACGAAGTAATAACATTACACAACAGTCCTCGATGGGACCCACAGAACAGATATATATACAACACGACTCCATGAGTCAAGAATACAGATATACGGTACAAAGATCCAAATCACCTTGAAAATGATAGATCGTCCGACTACGGACAAGATGCAAATGGGGCTAAGAGCCCTGAAGAATAACCAATGGCGTCCATAACCCTGCCCAGGCCAAGCTGGAAGGGTAACCCTGCTAACGACATCGATCTCAAAACCTGCTTAAACAAAAGGGGTGCCGACAAAGGGCAAAGGAAAAAGAGGAGCGTCGGTACTGAGGCCAGTACACGGCGAGGCTAGAATTCGGCGGTCCTCGCCTACATAGGTATGGTGGACTGAAGCGGCAGCGGTAGCATGCACTGAACACCCTATAGAGACTCGATACAACTGGCGACTCTTAGAGAGGGGTAAGAAAGACCTATTCGGAACCAACCTCATACTACCATCAAACAATCCCATCCTGGTATCTTCCCCCTCGAGACCGATCGAGGAAGTCAACCGAGGAACTCACACTGTTGGCAGTTTTATTTATTCAGTTATCATTACAGTAATTACTAGTCAGGTATAGATAATCATCCTGATAAAATAAGCAGTGGGCACTTTTAGTTAACCATTCCGTTATAGTTACAACACTTACTAATCAGATATAGATAGCATGAGATAACCCAAAACCCAGCAGTTGTTGGTACTTTTATTTAGCCATTCTGTTGTAGTTGCAATACTTACTAGTCAGGTACAATGGTCGCAAGCGACACTCCAAACAAGTAATGGCTGGCAGTTTTATTTAGCCATTCCGTTATAGTGGAGCTGATTACTAGTAATTATAAAGTCAAATTATAACGGTAAACTTTAGTTATAGTTGTCTATGATCGAGATACTGTGCTCCAAGTCGTCCATAACCGCGGACACGGCTTTCAGAAAGTTTTAACCCGGCCGGGGTGCACAAATAGCAACACACACACGATCAACCTCGGAAAAACCAAATCAAAACCCAACGAGGTCTTCACGACAGAGCAATCACAAGATTCAGAAATATTTCAGGGGGGCCACCCCATTGAGTAGATCCGCAACGAAGCTAGCTGACTCCGAGGCGGACTCAAGGTTTGCGACAATGGCTGTAAACGACTGGGAACCCGAAAGTGTGACTGGGCTTGTCGATACCGCGAAAACACTCCGCTTACCTAAACAGTACAGTGTGCTCCTCGCACAATCGTAAATAAAGCAGTAGCATGGCATAAGTACAGGATAGTAAATAAAACCTTAAACTAGTTTGTGGCCCCAAGAAATAAGACGGAATCAAGCTCTGGCTAAGGGGGGTCGCATAATTCCCCGTATGTGGATAGCGCGATAAATCAAGGAACAGGTATCAAGTACTCGGGGTCCTACGGGACACAAGTGGGCGGTCGGAAACCAAATATTATCTATCACCCACCGATGCCTCTGCTTACTTACTTCAATTTTAGTTGTTAAACAGGAATTAAAGTGAACGATAAGTAAAACCGAGACCAACTCCAACATCAAACATGTGGCGACACTCCAACAACTGTGGTACACGGCGACACGCAACAGCACTTGAGCAAGCGACTACGACGCGCAAGTCCAACTATCTACCAAACAACAGGTAATAGGATGTGTCCAAGGCAATATAAGGCTGCAAGGGATATCACGGGTACGGAAACTAGAGCATCGCAACACAGATAGCAATAGATCAACAGGAGGGAATAAATACTATAAAAGTAAGATAGGTAGAAAGGGGGAGATGCTCGCCTGGAAACATTGCCGAAGGTTCATCCGAAGATCGGGGCGAAGCTCACATCAACTCAACGGCCTTATCCGCAAAGAAGCAAAACACTAGAATAAACACCGGATGCAATATTTAATACTACGGCAAAAGATCGGCATGATGCATGTATGATGTATGGCATGACAAAGATGTGATGCGATTAGGTCAAATTAAGCGGAACCGGAGTCCCGACAATTAATTAGATGGTTCAAGTTATTTATCTACCCCGCAAATTAAATGTTGTCTTAACATGGCAGGAGATAGCACCGGGTTCGCTACACAATTTTAAATGAGGCCAATATGAGACTAGATTGGACCGCATATGGGCCCCATATTTAATTATTAGGTGAATCGGCATAAGGCCCCCAAACCACAGACAAGGATGCATGCATGAACAATTCAATATGCAACAAGTTTATATTTCATTTATAAAAATAGGGCTCGAGGAAAAGGGGTCACACATTAGGGTTCGACGATCTTGGGGTTCCGGGGGTTCCGGGGTTCGGTCTCAGGGTCCAGGGTTCGACGGATCGGTCTCGGCGGGAACGTTCTCGAACAACGGGGTGGATCTTGTCGTGCTTTAGGTTCGGGTGCGGTTCTCGGCGAACTGGTCGGTTCCCTGTCGGAGGTCTTGGCGCGTCGGGATCGGTCTTCGGTTCGGGGCGAAGAACTTGGCGTTCGGCGTCCGGGAAGGAGAACTTGTCGTCCAGGGTCTCGGTGTCCGGGGTGAAGTACTTGGCGTTCCGGGTCGGTCTCGGATCCACAAGATCAAGGCGTCGAATTTCCGGGAGGGAGATCTTGGGGTCGGTCTCAGGGGAGGAAGGAGAATCCGCCAGGGTTCAATCTTCGGCTTCGGGGAACGGTCTTGCGGTCCGTGAGGGAGATCTTGAGGTAGAACTTGGTGCCGGTAGATCTTGGGATACGTCTTTGGCAACACGGAGGAAGTAGACATCAGGGTTGTCCCTGAGAGGATCTTGGCTGCAACACATGTGTCCGGAGACAAACAATCCATCCCTACTGTCACCCACAAAACAAACCAACATGCCGATTTTTCCAAGCTTGAAGACAGCGTCACTTGCAGCAACGGGAACCACAAGCACGAAAACGTCAGCCCTATAACACCAACACTGGCAGAGGGTGCACGAACGAGAGATGGCGATGATCAGGCGATGTGCGCGTGTGAAGCTTGCTCGGACCGCTGGGTGCGCTCAGGAGGAGGATATCCGTCGGGGCGAGGACGTGCATGCTCCAGGGGCGGCCACGTACAGCGAGCAGCAGGGGCGGCCGTACGGCGCTGCAGGGAACAGGGCCGGCTTGGCGGGACGCAGGGGCGCCGGGCGCGGAGCTCGGGGCGAGGCCGCGGCGGTCGGTGACGGCTCCGGCGGCGAGGTCGGGAGGCGCTGGCGGGCGGGCTTCCAGAGGAGCGGGGCGAGGCGGCGGTTGGAAGTGGGCGGGGCTCGGGCGACGGAGGGGAGGGAGCTCGACGGAGGCCATGGTGGCTCGGTCGGCTCCGGGGAGGCGGGGGTGGAGAAGGCGCGCGGGAGGGTCGCCGGCGGCGCTGTTGGAGGAAGGGGAGAGCGGCGGACGGTGGAGCGGCGAGGTTGGTGGAGGCAGCCGAGCAGAGGAACGACGAGGGGGGCCGCGGGAGGGGGCGACAGGCGCGGAGGCGGTCCGCTCGGAGGAGAGGCCGCGGCGGCGCGCCGAGGAGGCGGAGGAGGCAGGGAAGGGGAAGGAGGAGGTGGCGTGAGCGGGGCGGAGCCTGGGGCGAGCGGCGGCGACGAGGGGGCGCCGGCGGCGGTGAGCAGAGAGAGGAGGAGAGAGAGGAGCGTGGGGAGGTCGGGGGGAGGAGGAAGACGAGGGAGGGAGGTGGTTCCAGGGGAGAGCGGGGTCGCGTGGGCCGTACAGGACAGGGGTGGGCCAGGGCGAGAGGGGTCCGGCGGGTGGGGTGCGTGGACAGGGAGGGGTGTGGGGTTGGTGGGAGCGGTCCAGGGTGGAGGGGGAGAGAGGAGAGAGAGAGGGGGTGGAGGAGGAGGTGGCCAAGTGGCGGCATGGGATTGGGTAGAGGGGGGAGAGGGTGAGGTGGCAGCGTGGGACTGGTCCGGGTGAGGTGGCCGGAGGGTGTGGGTAGATAGGTTGGTAGAAAAGGGTTTGGGGTGGACCATTTTAATTCCTGGGGGTGGTCGTTCGGGTCGAATGGGCCCGTTCGACTGCCCCCACTAAAATAATTTAATATTTTATTTGTGTTAAACGGACCGTTTGCAAAACATAGTTAGTCAAAACAAAAATTCCGGAGACCCGGTTTTGGTTTTTTGAATAAAGATGGGGCGTTTAGAAAACACAAACAGGTTTTTCTGCAAATAGTTTTATGCAAGCAAATGAAAGATGATGACTATGCTCAAATGCAATGCGGCATGATGACATGAGCATGCGGTCATGACGATGCAATGCACAAAAACAACGCGATTTTCTAGTAGTGGTTTTGCGGGATGCCACACACCACCATCCATCAGGCCTGCTTCGTGGGTCCCACCCATCGGCGTGTTACGCACGTTGACGCTGACGCTGACAAATGAGTCATAAGACAGCAGCAGCTGCAACTCAGATCTGTGCGGTCCTCCATCAGACGAAGGAGCGTATGGTTCCGGATCCGAAAGTTGCGGCAGCAGCGATCCAATCCGTGGGCATTACCAATGCACCATGGTCATCCAGGGCGAATCGGAACTGCCACTAGGTTGGAGTGCCCACGTACCGCCACCCAACCCGCCGCCCAACCCACAGGATGGGAACGGAGGAAACGGAGGAAACCCATCCCTCCAACCCAATGAAGGCGACGCTAATGCCTGCCAGAAGATCAACCTCAACAAGGACGGATGGCGCCAGGCACACGAAGCCATGGCGGGCAACAAGATCCTACATGTGAATGCTTCACGGGATCTGCTGATGGCATACCACCTCCTCATCGGCGAGCATAACCGACAGGTAAAACTGCAGGAGGACCTCGACAAACGCAAGAAGGCAGCTTCAGAGTCTAGCGTGCGGCGAGCTGCACTCTCCGCCGCTGGTGGCTCCAGTTCGCACGACAACCACGCCAACAAGCATCGCTCTCGCACAGAGCACATGGACCCCACCGCGCATTGCGAGGTCACCAGGACCCTCAACACGTCCTTCATGGCGATGGACGTCAATGGCAACGTCATATCGAAAACGTCGTAGGCTGCGATCACGGCAGCCACCACGTACCTCGCGTTCTATCCACCTCCGGTGGGTGACCCGAAGAGCGCCATGCACAAGTCCGCGCTAGCCGGACTCGGACTCGTAGGAGCTGCGCTCCACGATGAGGCTCCTACTGACATGGTTATACCCAACAGGTGCACAACATTAGCATATACGGTCCAGTCCAAGGAAGGCCCACTACAGGAAACACGACCCATGGAGTTTTCGGGTGGCCCAAGCCCATGACGACCTCGGATCCTTGGAGAACAAGACTAGAATAGATAGAAATTCAAAGGGGCAAGCCCTAATTTGTAACCAGCTCGACCTCGTGCCCGGGACCTGTCTATCTATATAAAGGCTAGGAGGGCACGGTGAGGAGGACATCTCAGCTCACTTCATACACACCTCACGCCAGATTGCATCTGCGTACCCCTGTACTTTCCGGTTCTACCGTAATCAAGAGCATACAAGCTGGAGTAGGGTTTTTCCTCCGGGGGCCTGAACCTGGGTAAACCTCGTGTCCCCGTGTTGCTTGTCTGTTAACCGTTACGCGATATCCAGCATCCCCATCTTCTTCAAAACCCAAGCTCATAACAATGGGCATTGACGAGATCGAACCTCGTCAATTAGCCCCGTCTGTGGAAACTGGGAGCGCTGATTGTGCGATCGTGACGGTCCCAACCAAAGCGATCTATAACTCCTCAGCAACGGAGAGCCACCTCCTCTTCGGCGCTTTCGACTTCATCGTCCACTCGCCAGCCACCATGAAGGATTTCGAGCCCGTGGGCAACGTATCGAGATTCTGTTCGGGAGCTTCTATTTCCAGGTGGGACAGAATGGCACTCTCCGCCTCCCAGAGCGGGTGCCACTGCTATCAATTAGGCCCGCCTCGTGGGCCCCACATCCCAGCGTGCTACGCACGTCAACGCTGACAGACGAGTCGTACGACAGCAGCAGCTACAACTCAGATTTGTGCGGCCCCCCATCGGATGAGGAAACCTACGGTTCCGGATCTGAAAGTTGTGGTAGCAGCGATCCAATCCGCGGGCGCTACCAGTGCGTCGTGGTCATCCAAAGCGACGTGGAATAATCTTGTGTGACGGTGTCGTAAGTATTGGCTCCAGATTCCCATAACGTGGCTAGCTCCTCCTTCAACAGCCCAAGATACAGATTGATGTTGGTACCAGGTTGTTTCGGCCCTTGAATTGGCATACTCATTTGTATGTACTTCTTCTTCATGCACGGCCATGGAAGGAGGTTGTACATCCATACAAATACGGCCAAGTGTTGTGTGTGCTGCTCTGGCTACCAAACGGACTGAGTTCATCGGTGCTCGTACCAAGCCTAATATTCCTCTAATCTCCACCGAATTCTGAAAATTCGAGGTCCAATGTTTTCCACTGGCTAGCATCTGAAGGGTGCGTTAGCAGCTCATCCTTTTCGGGGTCATCGTCATCTCCTGGCTTCTTCCTTTCCGCATGTCATCGCATGAGCTTCGCTTCCTTAGGGTCCGCGAAATAGCGTTGTAGACGAGGAGTAATAGTAAAGTATCATACCACTTTTCGAGGTGTTTTCTTCCCTTTCTTGTATCGACTCACGCCGCACACCGGATATATGGTTTTCTCCGCGTCCTCGCCCCGATAAACGATGCAATCATTGATGCATACGTGGTATCTAATGTGACATCCAGAACGACATCATCCGCTAGTATGTACCGCGGCAATGGCTAGGTACGCCTACATCAGCCAGTACCCCGACGACGACTAGTACGTGCCAGTGATGTGGATTGTAGACCAGCCTCCACTTCTGTGATGGAAAGGATTATCAATGTACGAATCGATGAATTTTGCTCCGTATGCGATGCACGACCTTACATATGCACGGAGGAAGTATCCTTCGCTAGTCTCATGTATTAAAAAAAAACTGCGGCATTCGCAATTTCCTATATACCACCATGATGCATTATTGATTTTTTTTTTTAACATCGTCGGTCTTCAAAACTGATTTTTTAACATCACCATCATTATGTAGGTTTACGCTGCGTTTGGATGCATGGAAATGGGTCTGAAATCTGGGAATTGGAATTTGATCCTCTAATTCTGCTGTTTGGGTGGGCTAAGAATTAGCGCGTGGAATCTGTAACCAATTCCAGCCCGAGCGACCCCGCGTAGGAAAAGGCCCCCGATCGATTCAGAGGTAGGGAGCTCCGAATTAGTCTAGAATTGCGAAGCGGTACGTGCTGGACAGAACTTGACACTCGCGACTGGCCTTCCTCGTGGGCAACCGGGCGGCGGCGGCGTAGGTAACCCCCTCTCCCGGCCATCGCTTTCCTCCCGGTCTCGCTCTTCCTCGGCCAGCTCCCCCCTGGCCGCCCCTCTCCCCGCCCGAAAGGTCCCAGTGCTGGACGAGATGAGGCGAGGGGATGGCCTACTGCAGGCGTGCGCGAACCAGCTCGTCGAAGGGAAGAAGAGAGCCCCCGAGGGCGTCAAGCGGCGCAAGGAGCAGCGCCAGTCGCAGATGATCGAGTGGGTGCTGCCGCTCTCCAGGGCCCTCACCGCCAATTGCACGTACCAGTATTGTTTTATTCAGTGTGCGTCTGCTGCTTGTCCATGCTCTGATCATATTTTGTTTTGTTTTCTTCTGCTCAGATCTACTAGTTGTTTCTAATTTCTTCTTCTTAAGATACTATATGGTTGCGCCCACACCGTTCTAGACTCCAAACGTGCTAGGTTCGGCGGTTCCAGGAAGTTCCTAGAAACAAAAGCACTTCCGCACTGCAAACACATGGAAAAAAGTATGCAATGAAGATGACTGGTCTTCGTTCTTTCATCTGATCAGTTCCATGTTGTCGTGGAAGCCCTTGGGAATACCTTTTAAACTTAATCTTGTTGGTAAAAAGAAGTCAACATCTTTTCATATCGTCATGAGTGCATACACACGTAAAAAACGAGGCATACGACCACTCTTTTGGCCCAATTAGTTTAGTTATTAACTGTAGTATGATTTGTAATTTATAGCCACACACAACTATTTTCATATATATACACGAATTTATATTGTCTAAACTCAACAAATCATCTAATTCAAGTATTCAACGATGAATTGGAATTGGAGGCCATCCTCTGATTCCAACAGCAAATGAAAAGCACATCCAAACAACTGAATCGAATTGGAAGCCATTTCCTTTCCAGCCCGAGCGACCCCGCGTAGGAAAAGGCCCCCGATCGATTCAGAGGTAGGGAGCTCCGAATTAGTCTAGAATTGCGAAGCGGTACGTGCTGGACAGAACTTGACACTCGCGACTGGCCTTCCTCGTGGGCAACCGGGCGGCGGCGGCGTAGGTAACCCCCTCTCCCGGCCATCGCTTTCCTCCCGGTCTCGCTCTTCCTCGGCCAGCTCCCCCCTGGCCGCCCCTCTCCCCGCCCGAAAGGTCCCAGTGCTGGACGAGATGAGGCGAGGGGATGGCCTACTGCAGGCGTGCGCGAACCAGCTCGTCGAAGGGAAGAAGAGAGCCCCCGAGGGCGTCAAGCGGCGCAAGGAGCAGCGCCAGTCGCAGATGATCGAGTGGGTGATGCCGCTCTCCAGGGCCCTCACCGCCAATTGCACGTACCAGTATTGTTTTATTCAGTGTGCGTCTGCTGCTTGTCCATGCTCTGATCATATTTTGTTTTGTTTTCTTCTGCTCAGATCTACTAGTTGTTTCTAATTTCTTCTTCTTAAGATACTATATGGTTGCGCCCACACCGTTCTAGACTCCAAACGTGCTAGGTTCGGCGGTTCCAGGAAGTTCCTAGAAACAAAAGCACTTCCGCACTGCAAACACATGGAAAAAAGTATGCAATGAAGATGACTGGTCTTCGTTCTTTCATCTGATCAGTTCCATGTTGTCGTGGAAGCCCTTGGGAATACCTTTTAAACTTAATCTTGTTGGTAAAAAGAAGTCAACATCTTTTCATATCGTCATGAGTGCATACACACGTAAAAAACGAGGCATACGACCACTCTTTTGGCCCAATTAGTTTAGTTATTAACTGTAGTATGATTTGTAATTTATAGCCACACACAACTATTTTCATATATATACACGAATTTATATTGTCTAAACTCAACAAATCATCTAATTCAAGTATTCAACGATGAATTGGAATTGGAGGCCATCCTCTGATTCCAACAGCAAATGAAAAGCACATCCAAACAACTGAATCGAATTGGAAGCCATTTCCTTTCCAGCCCGAGCGACCCCGCGTAGGAAAAGGCCCCCGATCGATTCAGAGGTAGGGAGCTCCGAATTAGTCTAGAATTGCGAAGCGGTACGTGCTGGACAGAACTTGACACTCGCGACTGGCCTTCCTCGTGGGCAACCGGGCGGCGGCGGCGTAGGTAACCCCCTCTCCCGGCCATCGCTTTCCTCCCGGTCTCGCTCTTCCTCGGCCAGCTCCCCCCTGGCCGCCCCTCTCCCCGCCCGAAAGGTCCCAGTGCTGGACGAGATGAGGCGAGGGGATGGCCTACTGCAGGCGTGCGCGAACCAGCTCGTCGAAGGGAAGAAGAGAGCCCCCGAGGGCGTCAAGCGGCGCAAGGAGCAGCGCCAGTCGCAGATGATCGAGTGGGTGCTGCCGCTCTCCAGGGCCCTCACCGCCAATTGCACGTACCAGTATTGTTTTATTCAGTGTGCGTCTGCTGCTTGTCCATGCTCTGATCATATTTTGTTTTGTTTTCTTCTGCTCAGATCTACTAGTTGTTTCTAATTTCTTCTTCTTAAGATACTATATGGTTGCGCCCACACCGTTCTAGACTCCAAACGTGCTAGGTTCGGCGGTTCCAGGAAGTTCCTAGAAACAAAAGCACTTCCGCACTGCAAACACATGGAAAAAAGTATGCAATGAAGATGACTGGTCTTCGTTCTTTCATCTGATCAGTTCCATGTTGTCGTGGAAGCCCTTGGGAATACCTTTTAAACTTAATCTTGTTGGTAAAAAGAAGTCAACATCTTTTCATATCGTCATGAGTGCATACACACGTAAAAAACGAGGCATACGACCACTCTTTTGGCCCAATTAGTTTAGTTATTAACTGTAGTATGATTTGTAATTTATAGCCACACACAACTATTTTCATATATATACACGAATTTATATTGTCTAAACTCAACAAATCATCTAATTCAAGTATTCAACGATGAATTGGAATTGGAGGCCATCCTCTGATTCCAACAGCAAATGAAAAGCACATCCAAACAACTGAATCGAATTGGAAGCCATTTCCTTTCCATCATGGATTTGGAATTTTCATTCAATTCAATTCCAAACTCCAATTCAGTACATCCAAACACAGCGTTAGGGTTTTGGGCGGTCTGCCCGTAGGTTTGGGCTTCATGCCTGGAAGTGGAGGGGGGTCGCGAGATCTTCGAAGCTGGATCTTGCGTGTTCTAGGGTTCGTCTTGCTCGCCCGGTGGCTCTCCTGGTCGGAGTCTGCTGCGGTGGAGGGCGGCGCGACCTCCAAGTTCAATAACAAGGCTTCTGAGCTCCTCTTCTTGCATGGTGAAGCGGCGGTGTCCTATCCCCTGGCCGGCGGTGGTCGCGAGGAGGGGATGCGTGGTGCTGGCGAGAACCGTGCTTCGGAGAGGAGGCTCGCTGGCCCGTACGTTCTAGCGCTCCGATGCGGCGCTAGGCGGTTCTTGCCCTTCTTCGCTTCTCGGGGCCCATTTTGGGTCGAAGGAAGGGAGGAGAACAAGAAGGGCAATTCCATAAAGCGTTGTTCGCCTCTGACTTCACTGACGGTGACCTGGCCCCCTTCTCTCGGCATGCCATGGTGGCGAGGGATGGAAGGGGGGTTGCTCGGAGCGGAAGATGATGTAGAGGTCGTCCGAAGCTGCGTCCTTATGCTCTCCTTCGCAGCGGTCCATGGGTAGCGAGGCTACTGGACTTCTGCCTCTTCTGGCCGAATGGCGGCCTCGGGATTCAACCTCCATGGGAGGCCCTTCCCTCAAGTGTGGCACTAGAGCTCGACCTCCTGTTCTTGGCAAGTGGTTCGTCCCCGCCGAGTGCGAGAGGGCGGGTGGCTTCGTTTCCTCTCCGGTTCAATGGGCGTCAAAAGCAAGAGACCCTTCTGACCTCGCCGTCGGCTGGGGGTTGCCGGAGTTTGGTGGTGGCGGTGCCCGGGGACCTGATTGTTTTTTATTTTCTAGTCCTAGGGTGCTTTTTGTAAAGTGGAGGCCCCTTTCCATCTTATCTAGTTTTGCTAGGGTGTTAACTCCTAGGGGTTTCCCTGAACTTTGTACCTGCCACGTCGTAACACGCAGCTTCTAGGGTCTTTCGACCCTTTTATTGTTTAAAAAAAAACATCACCATCATTATACATCAAGGTGGCTCATCGCCATCACACGCAGGATTTGCCGTATACGCACAACAGTTGTGAAGAAATGTCTTCGTCGTATTCAAGACCCTGCCTCCACTTCTCTGATGGAAAGGATTATAGCTCAGTCCTGTTATCGATGTATGAATCGAAGAATTCTGACTTCAGTACAAATATCTAGAACCTACCTTTGCTAGGCTCATGTGTATACAAAAAAAACCTTAAAAAGATACACAACTTTCATGTACCATATCATACATCAAGGCCGGCCGAATGTTGAAAACTGATTTTTAACATCATCTATCTTGGCTGCTTTTTTAACATAATCAGTCTTGAAAACATCTTCGTCGCAATCAAAACCCCGCCTTTGCAATCACTCAACATGAGCCTTTGTTGTTCCAAGCATAACGACTTAGAAATTCCCCACCTCAGTCTCTGCACCATGGTAATGGGTGGCGCTGATCTTGGGGTTAACATGCCCGAGGGTGCCGACAAAAAGCGAGACTTGGCATCGCACCCCTCAAAGTTGGGAAAGATTATGGACACACACGACTGGATCCCCTCCAATCCCAGAGGTCCAGGAGCACATTGTGTATGTCCATGAGGATTGTAATGTAATGAGAGGAAAAGAGCCAATCCCTAGGCCATGGCTAGGGTTTCATTGCTATCATCCCAACCTAATGACATGAAACTTTCATAGGCGGTCATCAGGGGAGAATCAGACCACCCACGTGTGTTGTGACATGAGCAGCAAGACGATATGTCAATCACAAGACATTCAGCAACCCCAAGTGACAAACGACCATGCTATCTACTCCCTCTGTTTCAAATTGTGTAGATTTACTCCCCAAGCGTGAGTGAACCTATATATACTAAAAGAAGTATAGATAGATTAGTTTAACAAAGCTAAAACATCTTATATTTCAAAACAAAGGGAGTATATATAAACAGGGGAGATAGCGATAACTTATTGTATGACATCAGTGTGACCATATATATATATATATATTCTGACGCTTTTGCAGACAGTAGTGGTGCATAAACTTCATAGACACGAGAAACTCTTTATCTTGTGGCAGAAATTAACCAAGATGATACTGCAGTAATAAAGTGATTGAACGTTGAAAGCACTTTAGAACATTTGTTACAGTCGTTCTTGGTTAACTTCTTCTTTCTGGGATTTTTTTGTTCTGATTTTCTCATGCAAACTCCATGTACTACTTCCTGAAGTAGCATCCACTAATCTGATCATAATTAATGCCCTTTCAAGCAAACACATATACATTTTGGCTGCAATTCTGACAGTGCTCAGTCTGATCCTGTCGTTGCCCTGAAGCTCTCTCTATCCGCACAAGCTTGCAATCTACAACTCGCTCCTGTACCTGCGTAGCGTGAAGCACAAACCTGAGAAGCACAAGGAATTCCTTAGCGGTCCAGCATGAATATCCATTACTAGCAGAAAGTCTGTGCACCTGCTGCATCTACGCAAATTCTTCATGTTCTCAACTTTCAAATACGCAGTGAAATCATGAGTCGGTCGGATCCTATTGTTCTTCTTTTTGCAGGATCGATGCTGACGCCTTCATAGATCAGCTCCGTAAAAGGATCAGTCCTGCTCGACGTACGGGTACCCCCAACTCACATGTAGCCTGATCTCACATGTGTGTGCAGCTGCTGCTAGACACCCGCGACGGCGGGATTTTAGGCGATCAGGTTAAGCTTATCTTGTCATGGGGCCTGGATTTGTTCTAGTGTCAGTTTGGCTGTATTTGTGAAACAACAGCCATCGCTGAGTTGCATGTTCCTAACATTGGTAGATATATATGCAGTGGTGGAAGTGTGAGAGTTTCATAACTGTGCATACATTGTTTTGTTCATAATTCTAAATAACCTGTATATGTGTTGTCCTTGGGAAAGTAGGCACTATCTGTGTAACAATTTGAATTTGTCCTTTGGGAAATTCCCCAATCTCCGGCAAGATTTGTTTTCCCTAGATAATTGGGCGTTTTTTTACTCCTGTCATGTCAACAAGTAGACAAGACTACATGAGTGCATACTACATACTTATTATCTGAAGAAAACAAAAAAGAGAATAAGAGCCAGCCTGTGAAAAGAGTGACCCAAAAGAGAATGATGATAGATAATAGTGTGCCCCCTCAAAATCCGCTATTTCAGCGCTATATCGTAGCTAAATCATGATATAGTTGGGCAATTCTACAGAGATTCCATTTGGTGGTACTATGCTCAAAACACTAATTTATACACATGACTCCGGCAATTGTTCCTACACCAACTGTCAGAGTGATCCTAGACCAAGGGCCAGCAGATCTCCAGTTATATTTATGCAAAAGGTCGCGTATAATGTTACTTACTGTAGCTTACTCTTCCATAAGTACATATCACAGCACATGAGATAACATCTTAGCGGTTGCAGCAACCAGTAGCGGGAGTAACGCTCCAATGATAACAAATAAAACGACAAATAGAACCAGATGCTAATTTATACACATGACTTGGCAATTGTTCCTACTCATCAATCCTTCCAGCGTACATGAGCAATCTTTGGCCAGCTTTCTCCATCAGGTGCACAGCAGCTCTTTTTCAAGAGTTCACAATTAAGAACACTAATGTGCTGGAGGGAGGTTGGCAAATCTGGTAGAGATGATATTCTGTGGCAGGATATGATTTCGAGCTTTGTGAGACTGGAGAGGCACTTCAGATTTGTTGGAAGGGACCTCATTTCGCACGACATAAACTCTAGGTGCACCACGGATGAGAAGTTTGCAGATTCTTCGAATAGAAACGACGTCTCCTCGCAATCGCGAATAATCAGAGTTGGTGGAACTGTAAAGCCTTCAGCCGAGAGCATGTGGTTCAGCACCATGGAGCTGCTAAGTTGCAGTGATTTCTGGATCCGCAATTGTGAGATGCACTTAATGGTGAGGTTCGGAACATCTACCAAACTCAACTCACGAAGTTGCAATGAAGTCAATCCTTCGAGCGTGCACAAATCTGGCAAATGAAAAAGTAACAATGTTCTAATGGAGGTTAGGCTACCAAATGTCAAGGACATGCGGCTTCTGCAACCCGATATTGTTAAATAACTCAGATGTGGCCAGTCATCACAGAAGAAGTCAGCTGCAAGCACACATCCCATTATAGTGAGACAACCAAGGGATAATGGCATAAATTCTGCTCCGCGCGCTAACTCCAAAGAAGGGCAACAATCCAATCCAACACGGGAAAGAGAGGTGGCAGCTCGTATGCCACCTAATGATCTGAGACACCAGCAACGTTCGATGAACAATTTGTCAAGCTTTGTCAAATGTTGGAACACCACTTGTGATGGAAGTGTAGTTAAAGTCATGATAACTGATAAGGACAGGTTTCTTAATGAAGTGAGGCCGTCAAGGCAAACAGCCAATGCTCCATCCGTAATATTGCATGAAGAAAGATCAAGTTCGCAGAGTCCTGATGGTGGAACCAGAGGCAACCCTACTCTGCCTCCATAAACTAGTCTTATCCTCTGCTGGTGGCAACATATCCATGCCTTGATGATATCCTCTTTTACAAGATCTGTTTCTCTATCAAGAGCACTTCTGATGGTTTGAAGATGTGGCATACCGGCATCAATCAATGGGATCAACTGCTGCAGTGACAAATGTTCCGACGGAAGTGCCATCGGAATGTTCCATGGTGGAGACACCTCCCATAGACAAGCAAGTTGTGCTTCCAAGTAATCTGTCCTCGAGATGTTCTCGGTTTGATCATGTTTTTCCTGCTGTTTCAGCTCATCACTGGAAACAAATATAAGCAGTGGGCACCAGATAACTGCCAACTTTTTGAGGCCTGCTGGAAGACGAGGCAATTCCTTGAGGTTTGGGACGTTGCAAAGGAAAAGTGAACAGAAATTCCTCAAGAGCTCGGTGTTGGGTGGTAGGCTGTCTAACATACTACAGTTAAGAAGGCTAAATGATTCCAAATTCTGGAAATACGAATCGTCGGATAACCAACTTGGGTATTTCGCTGATCTATAACCTTCAATTGTAAGGGCCCCAACTTGAGGCGGTGGCTTCAGACCTTCTAAAACCTCCAAATCTAAATGATCCTCTCCAATAACATCATTCCCGCAACACCAGACAAGTTCCAAACTTTCAAGATGACTTTTCTGGTGTAGCTTCGACTCTAATGCTTCATCCTTTCCAGTGACAATCTCGAGATTTCTGACAGCTAAACTACCACCAAGCTCTCTCATGTCACCCAGCTGTCGTAACTCATATCCCTTCTGCCTTTTCAATGAAAAATCCCTAAGCTCTTGGAGTGACGTTAGCTTTCCTATGTTAGGAATTTGAGGCAGATCGCCAATATTTCCGTACTTCGTATCACTGTACACCTTAAGATGTCGTAACATACTTAAATTGCAGATCATGTCAGGCAAACTCATGACTTTGTCATTGAACTGAAGCAGCTGCAAGTGATAAAGAGTACACAATGATCTCGGCAGTTCAGAAATCAGCGTTCCGATAATGTTCAGATATCGAAGGTACTTCAGCTCACCAATAGATTCTGGCAACTTGCTACTGCTATAGGATGACAAATATAGTACACGCAACTTCTTCAAATGCTGCAGTATCTGATTAAAAACATCACTCACGTCATCTGTTAGTGGGTCAATGCAGATAACAGTGCGCAAATGATGTAGCTTGCAGATACTTTGCTTATGTTGTTTCATACTCTCAACACGAACTGACAGATACCGAACAGTGTATGGTATTTCTGTCACCTTATCATCTTCCAATCTGAAGCAGACTTCTTTAGCGAGCAACTGTGCCAGATCATGGAGGAGATCATGCATAACATAGGACCTCCAGTTAACTTGCTGAAAGAATGAAGCAGACACCATCTCATTGAAATAATCCCGCCCAACATCTTCCATTCTCTTGTCCACGTTGCATGAATCAACGAACCCCTCTGCAACCCACAGGTGAACCAACTTCTCAATTTCAAACCTGTGGCCTTTTGGAAATAAGCTGCAATAAAGAAAGCACCGTTGCAAACGTGGATCTAACTTCTCATAACTCCACAACAGAGCTCTCCTGGTCTCACTTATGTTGTCAATCTGTATAGTTAGAGCATCTATCCATGCACTGATATTTGTTTTCCCTTTCAATTGGGAGCCCACAACTTTTGCAGCCAAAGGAGATTTTCCAAGCCTTTTAGCAATTTTCTCTGCAATCCCTTCTTGTCTTTCACGCAGCTCTGGATTTCTGATTTCTGGTCCAGAGAAGGCATGGTATTTGAGCAGTGCCAGGAACTGACTATCTTCCATACTTGTCAAACAAAATACTTCACTGCAACAAAGAGCAGCCGGAAATGTATCCCGTCGAGAAGTTACCAAAACTTTGCTTCCCGCCTGCCGAGAAAATAGAGGAGCTAACAGTTGGTCCCAATCCATCTCATTGTTCGAGTCATCAAACCAAATATCATCCAACACCAGCAGGAATTTATCTGATCCTTGCAGTGCGTCTCTTAACTTTCCCTGGAGAGTATCAAGGTTATCAAGACGTGGACATTCCCCCTTTGTGGCGGACTCGATAATCTCTTGTATATGACGACGGACATTAAGCTTGCGAGAGATGCAGACCCACAACCTGACATCAAAATATTCTTCTACCCTCTTGTCATTGTAAACATATTGTGCCAAGGTTGATTTTCCCATACCTCCGGCTCCAACAATGGCCAAACCCGAGTATCTTGCAGAACAAACCTCAGCAGCACTCGGCTTGGTAAGGAGATGTATTATACGATCGCGGTCCTTGTCACGACCAATCACTTGCAGAGGTGGTGTTGATGTAATCTGAGGAACAACAACTGTTTGTACAGTTGGGCCCTCAGTAATACTACCAGCTGGCAAGCAAAGCAGTTCACGGAAGTCCTTGGCTTTCGCCAGGATGGCCTTCAGTTTATTCAGTTCACGAATATGCTTTATGTTCTTGGGGCGCAGATTGGACAGCCTACTCGACACCACCTGTAGAGGCTTTAGAGCAGTGCTGGTGGAGGAATCATCCTTGCCCTTTGCTTTGCGCTTGAGGATGTTGTACTCATGGTCATCTGACAGGTCCTCAGCGTTGTCCAAGGCTTGTTTAAGGTCATGGAGCCATTTATCCAGAATGGCCCCATGGTTGACCTTCTCAGCAGCATTAATCATCATCTCGAACTGCGGCATGATGGTGGTCTCCAGTTCATGGAGCTCACGCGCCATGTCTACACCAAGGTATTTCGAAGCTTCAGAGAGGAGCACCTTCAAGAGTGGTGATACTGTCAATCGTAAGCCTGCCAAAGCCACCGCTGCCTTGGCCATGGAATTCCTGATTTTTGTTGTTGTTTTCCCCTTTATTTGGTGAATGCAGAAACCCTAAATCTTGTGTAAAGACAGGAGAAGGTGTGAAATTAGGAAGATTAATAAAACATGCTGAGTGAAAAACAGGTAAAAAATACTAACATTAGACGAAACGAGAAAATATTATGGTTGGAAAAGATAATTAGTGAAGACAGATCAGGATGAGAAAAAGAATCATACAAGGAGATTTTGATTTGTTCCTTCTTTTCGTGTGATCAAGGTATTCAGATTGCTGACATAATTCTTCGTTTCTTCTTCTGTGTAAATAAAAATATTCAGATTGACGACATACGTTTAAAGATGAATCAGTTCCTGAAAATCTGAGGGATGACCGAAGAAGTGAAGACAGCAAAGAAAACTTACACTGGTAACAATGTGAAGAGCGACAAATGCAGCGCTGTTTGAGAGGTGGCGCGGCACCAAAGGCAGATGTGAGGTTGGCACAAGAAGATTGGAACAGGAGCAAGTGTTGGACTGCAAGAGAAACGAGACCGGTCCTCTCCAAAGAGCACAGACAACGAAACAACAGCAGGCAACAAGAGCAATATGAAAATATGATTTTAATCCACCAAGTTGGCATTCTATAAGTTTTGCTGAGTTGGAGTTGTTGATATACCTATCCAGTAATGTCCAGAGCTCTCTGATTGACAGTTAAAATACATGAAGTAGCCTAGACCATACCAATAAGAACCAAGTGGCGGTTCATACATGTTATGAAACAGCGAAACTTTTGGCGCATTACGTTACCTTTGCTTGTCCTTTCCCCTTTTTTTCTCCATCACCATCAGTGGCCTTTCATTCATGCTTTCCGAGCACCATCATTTCAAAGCTATCGGTAAAATAAATTGACCCCGGTGGTCTTCATGTCTCCTTGATAATATAGAATTGCAAATGAGTAATATGATTTTCATCAAATTTGGCTTCGAGAACATTTCAATTCCAAATAGGTAAGTACAAATCAACATAACTGAATTAGAAATTTCTAACAATCTGATTGAAATAACTACATACTATTTGCAGAGGGAAAAAAAACTAAAAGCTAGCATCATCTAGGACCAAAGTGATATCAGTAAGCTTTGCCAGTCATTGAGTTGCCTGAGGCCTTAACTTCCCTCGAAGTGTGGCGGCGGCCGGCCGACCCGGCGTCACGGCACATAGAAGGTCGTGACTCGTGAGGTCGTGCAGCAGAGGGAACCGGGCGATGGCGGCGGGCAGATGGATGCCCCGAGGCGGCGACGCAGTGCAGGTGGTAGATCTGGACGACGCGCCGCCGCCGGCCGGAAAGTTGCCTGAACGGCCGCCGCTGGGCCGGAAACTGAAGCAACCGGAGCGCACTCCAGCTTCCGGGCCGCATTGACGACCGAGCCGGCATTTTTGTGTAGAGAAGCGCTTGAAAAAAATATTTGGTTTGCTCACGCAACGTCCGGGTCGGTTTCGCCAGAAGACTGATCATGATCCAAAGTTACAAAAGCTAAGTGACCCTCTCACTCTCTCAGCCCATTCACGACGCAAAAAAAATCGTATTTGTAAATTTTACAAAGAGTTCCAAAAGTATAAAAATTATAAAAAATCGTTGAACCACATAGCGACAACTACAAACACTAGCTTGTTGTAGAGCTTGTTGTTGTAGACGGATGAAGAAGTCATCATGCTAAGGACCAAAAGAGCCAACACACCAAAGCAGCAACCATCGCCAAAGATAATTACCGTAGATCAAAAGAGACTGACCTAAAACTATACGGACGAATACGAAAAGCGACCGGATCCAAAGAGATGCGCCAGACACACGACTCCACGCGACCTCCGTCGGCACCATCGAAGTGAGAATAGGACGAGAAAGACCTTATTCTGACTTTAGTAGGTAGCCGTCTTCTCAACGTCCTAAAGAAGACACTGAAAAAATCTAAACGAAGAACGAAAATCCTCCCACTCGACGAGAGACAGTGGTCCGACACATCTCCAAAACCCTAAGAACTCCAAAGACGGAGCGGATTGGCGACGTCGCCGGCAAGGGAACGAAACCTAGGTTGGTTTTAGTCTGTCGTCGTCTTCGTGTCGTGAGGCCTCACGTAGGTAGTGTCTCGTCTAACACAAACTTTACATGCGTTTTTATGTTAATGATTTTAAATCATTTTATTGCACATAGACAGCAGATGCAGGTACGATGTGTGTGGGTGCAAAGTTTAAAACTTAAACATGTCCATTTATGTTATGTGTAAAAATGACAAACTTATGTATTCCACGTATTCCCTCCGACCCATATTACTTGACTTGGATTTGTCAAAATTTGGATAAACCTATATACTAAATAGTGTCGATTTATCCAAATCTAGACAAATTTGAGTCAACTAATATGGGTCGGAGCGAGTACTAAATTTTAAACTTTAGGTTAAGTTAGAAAGTTTTTAACTCAATACGACCAGAAATAAACATATCTAAATTCCTATCATTTCACTCATATACCTGCCGTTAGCATGCAATTTGTTTAGAATTTTTTGCAACTTACAATGTACCTATTTTGCACCGCAAGAAAAACTTGAATTTTCCTATTTTCCCTTGCGGACCCTCCTCCTCTCGCCCTATTGGCTACCTACTGGGGTTCGGACGCGCCCCCCTTACATAAATTCCTTGTCATCTAAGCATATGTATATGGCGCCTCCCAAACCGTGTCCAGCAGTAGTGTTGAATAAGGTATTTGGGAGTGCCTGATCACAATGTCGGTCATTTGGGAGGGCTTCCACATACCGGTGGCACCCCAAAATCGCCCCTCAAACAAATTCGGCCCAAATAGTTCAAATTAGTGGCCACCTGGTCAACGCCTCCAACACCATAGACGTTCGGAGATTATAAAAACCAAGTCCGACGATCATACAATGTCATTCAACTACACGACTGCCAAGTCAAGCCCAAGACGCCATCAAAGTCGGGTGATCATCATACAAACCAGCCAACCAAGCGGTCAATGGAGGGCGTCTTGTCCTCGGCAACTGTTGTCGCCGCTTTAGGAGCCAACAATGCGCTTGCCATTGTAGAGGCTGCCATTGCAGCCTCCTCCAAGTTGGTGTTGTTGTCCACCAGGATGGCAGCCTCCTGCGTCATGTTGGTGACCACGACCTCCGACGCCACGTTTAGCATGCCTAGCATAGCGGCCTGGGCGGTGACTCTTGTTGTCACAACTTTCTCCTCGTCAAGCTTGATCTTGATTTCCGCCTTCTCCATCATAGACTCCCACCTTGCCCGCGTTTGTTCGGCTCTATCTTCTGCATTCGATGAGCAAGAGAAGATCATCTTGTCGATGGTCTCATCCACCTTGTCCGCTGCTCCCGTGTTGGCCCTCTTGGCCTTGGCTTATAGTTTCCAGTTGGCACCCTTGGAGGAGTTGGTGGGTGCATCCAAATAAATGGGCTTTCCATCGTTGAGGCTAATTCGAACCTTCTCCCATTTTGGGCAAGTCTCATTTTTTTGTGAAGCAACTCTTTTTGCACATTGCTTTGCTTGTACATCTTCATGGCATCCTTCAACTAGCTAGCAAAACAAACATACATTCAACCATGAGAGGCAACACATAGTACAACAATGCATGCCAAAATGAACAAAGTTAATGTTCACTTGATCCATCATCTTGGCGTTGTCTTTCCTTCTTCGGACCTTCTAAAGATCGCCATGAAACTTGTTGCAAGATTCCTATATCATTCCCAACCGCTATGTGACGATGCACCTTAGTTGCAGATCTTGTGCATCTTCGCGTACTCGCAGTAGTGCCGGAAGGTACACTTTTCATGGTGAATGATTTTTGTGTACGTGGTGCATCCATGGTGCAGTACCCATATACACGTGTCCAGTAATACATAAGTACTGTAGAAAAAAGACTGGAAATACTAGTCCACACTGACGACTGACGGACAACACTGTACACTGTGGAGTGTAGTGTGAACCGGACTGCACTTCTCGCCTGACGCGACCAGACCAGCTTCGGCGCCGGCGGCCGGCCGACCAGTGCCACCCCACCGATTCCATCCATGGACGGCGGCGGAGCGGGGGCTGCACGCGCGGATGGCGACTGGCTGCATGTCTACGGCCGGGTCGTCGCGATGCTGCTGCCGCGGGTGGATGCACTCGCCGCCGGCCGCGCGCGGCTGGAGGCCGTCAACGCGCTGCAGCACGAGTTCTGGGAGGCCCGCGACGCCCTCCTCCAGCACCGCCTCCTCCAGGTGACCCATCCGTCCAATCCCCAGTTCTTTTCCTAGCTAGGGTTTCCCTTTCCTCTCTTTGGCTCCTCACTGACGCTGCCTGCTCTGAACTGCCAATGGCAGGCGGAGGAGAGCAGGGGGAGGTGGGAGGCGGCCTACATCGACCTGCAGCCCCCCGGGGATGATCCGAAGTTCACCGGTAAGGAATTCAATCCCGCAGCTGCTACTTTCCTCTGCTAGGCGCCGTCACTGTTGTTCTATTCAGGTTTTCGGTTCCTGCTAAAATCTGGAAAAAAAAATTGGTGAATACGAACGAAATGCTCAGTTGTGAAATAATCTTCTAGATTTTAGCTTTTACTGCTAGCTGTGCAAAATGCTGCATCTTTATGTGGGAAGCTCAGTGCTTGGTGTGAAATATCTGCACATTTAGGAACCAACATATCTTTTATAGTACTCAACGAATTTGTGGGAAGGGGGATTTGGGGCACAAGCTCCTGCTATGTTCTGCTTTCTTATGATGAGGTGTATGTCTTAATGTAATTACCCTCCCCTGACTAGCGAGGTTAGGTTGTCTCGTTTTAAGTACTACTACTTTGTTGTTCCTACAGGGGGAATTTTGTGGAGGTTTATGTCCTCATGTGACAGTTTTGTTTGAATTAGAACCTAACGAATTGGGTTGTGCTCCTGCATGTTACTTTCTACTTTTTTTCCACTCTGGTTACTTAAATGATCATTTCGTAATTGTGTGATCTTGTTCTTAGTTATTCACTGGCTGCCACAAGATTCTGTGGACCAGGCAGCCAAATGAAACCTGTAACTAGTTAAATCAATATTATTTTTTTAACTGACCACCCAGTCTTTATGAAATTTTGTTGCTACTGATATCGTTGTATGCTCCTTTCGATGCAGAGCTTCAAGTGAGTGACTTGGAGGACTTAACAACTTTTGTAGATGTTTTGGCAGCAGAAAACACGGAATTTCAGGTACGTACTGAAACATAAGTTGCATGGCAGGAAAAGCATGAAACTCATATTGTGCATCTCGTTAGTTTTATTAATCAGGGTTTTGTGAACTTGCTTGCTTCTTATAATGTTAGATAAAAGCGGGGGAAGTTGATGCTGGTGCAGAGAATAGTCAAAATGCTGCAGGCCATGGCATCACGAGAGATTTGGAAGCAGAGCTACGGAATTTGAAGCAGGCTTATGAAGCCGTTTGCTCAGAGAAGGATAAGGAAGTTTGTGCATTAAAGCAGAATATAGAACAGCTGCAGGTAGCGTCTCAAAAGAAGGATGGTGAGATTCACAGACTGCGAACACGAGCAAAAGCAGCTGAGGCCAAAAGGAGATTGGTTCAGGGTAAGCTACAAAACATGTGCTCTCTGACCAAGGAGATAGGTGGAGTAATTGAAATGTGCAAAGATCGGCAGCGTGAGACGAGTCAAACGCGCAAGAAAGATATGAGTGAGACGCAGAAAAAAGGTTGTTCTGAAGGTCCTGCTGTAAGGGTGGAAACAAAAAATGATTCTTCTAAGCAAATGCTAGCAAAAGGAGGTCAACCTGAGGCTATCCAGAAACGCAGGTGTCTCGCTTTCTTGTTGGATGTAAGTACTTCATTTCCTCACACTAAGTCTTGCCATACATGTATGGTCAATGGACAATGTTGTGCCTATTAAGTAAAGCTGCTTGATCAAATTACTATTATCGAAAGTCACAGATTGCGTGTTAATTAGTTTATCATGTCATGTTGTTTGATCAATAGCTGTTTTACTAATATGCAGACAAATAGACTGGTTTTACTTTGTAGAGCAGGAACGTTATTTTCTTTGTGTCTCATTTGTTTGGTGATGTTGTCTTGCCATACGTATAGCCAATGGACAATGTTGTGTTTATTAAGTAAACCTGCGTGATCAATTATAACTTGTAACTTTGTAACATTAATCAAATTTTTTTTTATCCAAAGACACTTCTTGCAAGTTAGTCGCTTGCCAAGAATCGTGTTTTCGTATATGCCACTGTATTTTTTTCTCAAGATATAAGCATCCAAATTTATGATAGGGTGCACGCATGAGATATGTTGCTGTAAAGTGGAAACACAGTCTTAGAATAAAGTGAGGAATTTGGTTTGCTTTCTATGATATTTGATATCACTAGGTCCAGTAGGAATGCGCTCGGGGCAGTGTTCAGTAGAATAGGTTATATTTTTAAAAGGTGATGCCGTGATGGTCGAGAGCAGAGGAAGGATATCAATGAGGCACATAAAAAAATCTACGTCTGAAGTGTTTTTATGGAGATCTCCAGGATTTTCTCACGAAAATTGGGCTGGTCTTGATTTCCCATTTATCTATATTTCTCTCATTCTCATTCTCATTCTCTGAAAAGCTTTTTTTTGGATCGCCATTTCATTGGTCTAATAAGGTTTTGGTTTCAGTGGGCTTATCAATTTACTGAGTTTATAGCATAAAACTACCAGTTTACTACCTAAATTTACCGTATCATACCACTTTATGTTTTCGGAACACAAAACTACCAGATTTTGGTCCGTTCTTTGCAATTCGATCTAAACCGCGTTTGAGAGCGTTTTGACACTGTTTCTGACCAGCCGACCCCACCTGTCGGTATGACGTGGACAACGCCCGCTCACGGCCGTTAACGGTCGTTAACTCGTTGTCTGAATTTAGGGTTCAGTTCCCTGTCGTCCTGAACCAGTCCCTCGTGCTCTGCCTCTCCCTGTCGTCCTGAACCACTCCCCGGCGATGGCGGCAGTGAATCCTGACGGCGACGCACATGACCCCGGCGACGGTGACTGCTTGGATTCAATTACTGACGGCTCCTCCAGTTCTCCTCCTCGTCCCGACAAGTCGGTGGCGGTGACACCGCTGGCCTCGCCGGATCACAGAGCGGCGGCTGCCTTCTCCAAGGCCGTCCTCGCATCGCCGGCGTCGAAGAGCCACCGGTGGGGATCATCTATTGGCAGTATTGAGTAAGTATTCCTTTCTCTCTGCCCCATACTCTCTGCTCCCTGTAAATTTTCTTGTCCTAGCTAGATCTGAATTATAGGTGGTTAATCTAGTAGTGCATAATACCAGTTTATTTTATGTGTAGTTTGGATGATGAAATTTGGGAGGTTAGGTTCAATTTTCCTGGGGAGGATAATCTAGAAAGAACAGTAAGCAGGTCAGATATAACTGTACTGAACCTGTATGCACTGATAGAAGGCCATGGGTTTGGTATTAGAGATAACATTTATTATGTTAGAGAAGAAGGAAAAGGCAAGGAAGGGATGGAGGTAGTAGACAACATGGCAAAGGTTGACCAGATGCTTGAACAATATGAGAATGAGCAGGTTCTTAAGCTCACAGTAATCAAGGATAAATGTGCATGGCCAGTTGGACTGAACAGTGCAGAAGTACAACCTCCTTCTCAAATTGAAGAACCAATTTTGTTCTCAGTGGACACTGATGGAGTGACCTACATTTCAGAAGAAAATCTTGGAGAGGAAGAAACTTTTTTTCCTATGGCTGTTGACTTCTCTGATGTGTTATATCTTGGAACACAGCAGAGCTGCAACATGAAGAAGGGAAAGGAAGTAATTCCATATGAGGAGAATTCTTCTGATGAACTGGAGAACATACAGGACATACAAGATTTGATGAATAAGAAGAAGGAAAAGGAGGGAACACATGATGATCCAGAGAGACTTGCAGTACTAGAGAAGTTGAAGCAATTGAAGAAGCAAAGAGAGGATCCTTTTATGCACATAGAAGGAGACATAGAAGTGGAGGAGATATTCTCAGAAGATGAAGAATCAGAGGCAGAGCCAGTTTCTGAACCATTGCTGAAGAGAAAGGCAATCAGGCCAGGGCCAACTAGCAGCTCACACCATGAGCCTTTAGTTGAAGAAATGTATTATTTCATGCCTTCAGCAGATGAGGACAGCAGCCCTGGTGATATAGGAGATAGTGATGATGATGGTTTTGTGAAGAAATTTAAGCTAGCCACTGGTAGTAAGAGAAAGCTGAAGAAGCCAAAGAAAAGAGTTTGGTATGATGAGACAAGGGCTGACCCACATGAACAATTTGCATTGAAGCTGTGCTTCAAGGATGTTTACCAATTCAGGAGGGCTCTTAGGACTTATCACATAGCCTAACTAAGAATTTTAAGTACTGGAGAAATGACAGTGAGAGGATTATAGTCCATTGCAGTGAGAGGGACACAACTGGTTGCCCATTCTACTTGACAGACTCATATATTGCCCATGAGAAAACATTTTGCATTAGAAAAATGAGAGGAATGCACACTTGTATTGCCCATGGTGAGAACACTAAAGTCACTATTGATTGGGTTGCTAAGCAATCTGAGCAGGCAATGAGGATTGACCCCAACACATGTGTTGATACTTTAATAGATAATGCTAAGCTAAAGTTTGGAGTAGAAATTCCTAGATCTAAATCCTATAGGGCAAGAAAGAAGGCATTTGCAGTGGTCATGGGTGATCAAAAGGCCCAGTATACTAGGATCAGAGATTATCTGCAGGCTGTCATTGACAGTAATCCAGGGAGCAGGTGCATTGTGACTACTAGGCAACTAGTAG
This sequence comes from Avena atlantica, assembly GCA_910589765.1. Lineage (NCBI taxonomy): Eukaryota > Viridiplantae > Streptophyta > Magnoliopsida > Poales > Poaceae > Avena > Avena atlantica. The sequence goes on along the minus strand of OU342734.1, from coordinate 477,250,015 downwards.
AGCACCCAAGCAGCAATCCAAGGTTCCATGGTTTATTTGTGTGCCTCAATGCTTCAAAGGAGGGCTTCCTAAATGGATGCAGACCATTCATAGGGCTAGATGGATGTTTTATCAAGTTGACCACTGGGCAACAGATACTTGCTGCAACTGGGAGAGATGGAAACAACATCTTTCCCATTGCCTTTGGTGTTGTTGACAAGGAGGATTATGCTAGTTGGACTTGGTTTCTCACTGAGTTGAGGTATTGCATTGGGGAGTCAGGGCAGTTTGGCCATTACACTATCATTTCTGACAGACAAAAGGTAAATGTCCATTATACTAGACTTTCTATGAATTACTATCTTAGTCACATATCATTCTTTTGCTATATATGGATACTAACTTGTACAATTCTCTTGCAAAATGCTAATCAGGGACTACTCAAAGCAATTACCAGAGTGTTTCCACATTCGCCTCAAAGATTCTGTCTGAGGCACATATATGCTAATTTCCAGGCAGCTGGCTTTAGAGGACCAGAATTGAAGAAAATAATGTTTGCTGCCAGTTACTCTTACACCAAAAATGGTTTTGAGCTTGCAATGGAAACTCTGAAGGCAGAATGTGAGGATGGATATAATTGGATGATGCAAATTCCTGTTGAAACTTGGGCCAGGTATGCCTTTGACACTAACTGCAAGACAGATTTGGTAGTTAATAATCTCAGTGAAGTGTTCAACAAAATGATTCTAGATGTTAGGAACAAGCCTATTCAAACAATGCTAGAAGGAATTAGGAATAAGATCATGGTAAAGAATAGTGGAATAAGATCTAAGGTTGGCAACACAAGGTGGGAGATCACACCTCACTATTCTGAGAAACTAGAAGAGGAAAAGAAGTTTTCTAGGCACTGCAATGCTAAGAATTCAGATGTTGGACTGTGGCAAGTTTCTAGTTCAAAGAGAAACTTGACAGTTAACTTGATAGCACAGACATGTTCTTGTAGAAAATGGGATGTGACAGGCATTCCTTGCAGCCATGTTGTGTCTGCAATCATGAAAGTGAAGCAGCACCCAGAAGATTATGTAAATGGCTTTTTCAAAAAACCAATGTACAAGCTAGCATACTCTGGTGTAGTCTACCATGTTCCTGGCCCAGAAGATTGGACAAAAACAGATACACAGGACATAGAACCTCCTGTTTTCAGGGAAAAGCCTGGGAGAAAGCAAACAGTTAGGAGGAAGAGTGCATTTGAGGTTCCAGGTCCTAGAGACAGTTCTAGGATGGGTACTATCACTTGTAGTAACTGTAAAGCTGTAGGGCATAGGTACACCTCCTGCCATGTTGCCTTGAGGCCTGAGCTACAGATAAGGAAAGAGCAACACAAGGTACACCTTCTGCCTTTTTGCATTGCATTGATGCCTAATATTATTTTCTGCTGAGCCTAAATTATGCAACCATGACATATGCAGGCTAACAGACATGACTATGGTGAGGAAGGCTCTGGAACTACACCTACAACAGCACCAAGAGCATCAGTTGGGCCTTCTGCACCAAATCCTCCTGCAGCACCAAGAACTTCAGCTGGGCCATCTGCACCAAATCCTCCTGCAGCACCAAGAACTTCAGCTGGGCCATCTGCATCAGCTCCTCCAACATGATCTGCAAGGCCAAGAGCAACTGCTGCCAGGAAAGGGGCAAGGGTTTCATTGCACCAAGAACAGCTGCTCTAGGAACTTCTAGGCCAGCAAGGTCGATCAAACCCACTCGTAAGGTAAGAGAATACCTGAGTGCCAGTGGGATTGACAACATGACAGTTGAAGACCTGAAGAAGATTATGTGATGCCTGTGTGCACATGACTGTTGAGTGCCAGTGGGTTCTGTCTTATAAAACTATTTGTGTTAAACTGTTTGTGCACATGACTGTTTGTGCCTGTGTGCACATGCCAGTGGATTATGTGATGCCTATGTGCACATTACTGTTTGTGCTAAACCTATGTTTGTGTAAAACTATGATGTGCTGAACTATGTGCATTGAGTTTGTGCTAAACCTATGTTTGTGTTAAACTAGATTTGCTGAACAAACTATGTTGGTTCTGTGCTCTAGATCATATGGGTGTTGAACACACTATGATCTTGATGACAAGCACTATAGATAAGGAAAGAGCCATTTATTAATGGTTCAACACAAAATCCAACACAATAATCTTAGTGGCGGAATTTAACAATCCATTTAACATCAGGAGATGGACATTGTTCATAACATAATGGTTCAACATTACAGGACATAGTTCAAATGGTTCAACACATCACAAGCACTACCACACCAAACACAATGGTTCAATACATCACATACAAACAATGGTTCAATACATCACATACACATAATAGCACTAAACATTTCATGGCTCATCACATATGGCCTTAATCATGTTGAGCTTTTCCTTGGTTGCAAGATTGGCTTTGAAAAGATCATGAAGAGAATATTCTAACTTTTTCTTCTCCTCCTTCAAAATGCCTTTTTCATCTTCCCAACTCCTTTCCCTACTCTTCATAATCTCTGCTTGTGTGTTCCTAACATTCTTCAGCTCTTCCAACTCATTTTTAAGAAACTCCACTTCTTTCTTCAGCATGTTCCTTTCCTTCACCACCTCCAAAAAATCATCTTGATCTTTCTCTTTTTCCTTCTCCTTGTTCATGGCCTTCCAGTTTTGATCCAACACCTTAGCCTCAGTATTGTCCATAAATTTCTTTATTTCAGCTAAGAGATTTGAATGTTTCTTCTCAAGCTTCTCCTTCTCTTCAGCCATTTCTTTTAACATCATTGTACTCTCATACCTCTCATCAATTCTTGCTGATTTGCAAGTATTGTACATTTCCCAGAGTCTGAGAAGAGCATTTTGCAAAGTCTTAGGCCACTCTTCATCTACCCATGACTGGAACCCACAGTTCTCTACTTCCTGAGAACAAAGCATACCACTCTAATTAATATATTTGCATCAGATCAATAAAGCAACAAAGCAGGCCATTTTGGTCTCTACTAAAGAAATTTCAACAAGCCATTGATCTCTTATTAATAACCTAACATGAGAAATGAAAACAAAGCAGGTAATTGGTCTCTAATTAACAAATTTGCATCACATCAATAAAGCAATAAAGCAGGCCATTTTGATCTCTAATAAACAAAGCAGGTCATTGGTCTCTAATTAACAATCACTCTAACTAAATATGTACAATGTGACCAAGAGAGGAACTGTCAAAACACACAATCTGGACCGGGTATCAAATCAAGCACAAATATTTACTAAGGTGCATACAACTTACATTCACAACTGGACATAAGTAGAATTTGCGACCAGTGTCTGTCCCTTCAAACGCAACACACTTGCGCGGCTCCTTCTTGTGCACACGACAGAGCTCAGGGCACCCAACAGCAATGCCATCAAATGTTGGATCATCGACGGTGCAAGGGGCAAAGTCCAGGGCGGTAAATTCCTAAATAGAGATCGGGGGCAAAGTCCAGTGCGAGTTTAAGAGCTAAATCGATGAAAAAGTAGCAACAAAAACAACCCTAGATCGGAGATCGGGGGAAGCACAGGAACATGGAGCTTACCGGTAGGCGGGAGGACGAGGAAGAACCTTCATCCCAACTGGGCATTGCAACGGCGGCGACGGAGGGACGAGAAATGGGTGGCGGCGGCGGAGGGACGACGGCGGCGGCGCGCAAGCTATGGTGGAGGTGGGGGGAGAAATTGGACTGACGCGGCCCCGGTGCCACCCGTGCGGCCGTTAACGGCCGTGAGCGGGCGTTGTCCACGTCATACCGACAGGTGGGGTCGGCTGGTCAGAAACAGTGTCAAAACGCTCTCAAACGCGGTTTCGATCGAATTGCAAAGAACGGACCAAAATCTGGTAGTTTTGTGTTCTGAAAAGGTAAAGTGGTATGATACGGTAAATTTAGGTAGTAAACTGGTAGTTTTATGCTATAAACTCCAATTTACTAGTTGCTTTTTGGCTAACAGAATGATGAGCAGAATGGAAATGATTGCCAAATGACCAATCAAGTTGTAGAGCCTCCTAAGAAGAAGAGGGTATCAGGAAGAAATGAAGTGGAGAAAGAGAACAATAAGGAAGTCGCCAGCAGCAAAGTGCACAGTGAAAGCAATCGGTAGGTACTCAACACACGTTGGAACAGTCTATTGTGGAATGATTTGTGAGTTTGTCTGTCACCATAGCTGGCCACATAAACTTTAGAACTTTGTAGATTTTTTTTCTTTAACACCACATCAGAGTTGAAAATGAATTGTATGCAGCACTGCGTAAAATCTAAAGCACACATGCTCTTAATTACATTCTGCATGAAATAACTTAGCTCTTGGAAACATTTTTCCCTTTAAGATATGCATTAGACTCTTGTAACTATGTTCATTTGTCTTAGATTACGAGCATGGGCGGATAAACAAGCAGGTGCTACTCTTCCCACCATTCTACTCCTTAATTGATATAAATTCGAGATGTATGAAAAGGATAACAAACTATTAGTCCCACAGTTTGGTGTAAATGAGTGAATTTTATTATGACAATATCTGTGGACAAATATGTACACCAGGTAATTTGCATGAAAATTCAAGTACTCCAAGAAAGTAGCACTACCTAGGGATGCACTTGATTCATGTCATCTCAACCTACTGAAATGAAACTCACAAAGGTTAGGGGAGAATGAGACCCACATATACCATGAGCAGCAATATAAGTCAATCAACAAAAATAGCATGCCTAAGTGACAACAACCATGGTATATAAACAGGGGAGATAGAGGATAATTTATTGTGAGACATCAATGTGTACTGTGTACATATATTCTGATAATTTTGCAGAAAAGTAGTGCATAAGCGCTTCCTGATGGATCGTATCGGTACTTCGTAGAGATGAGAAACTCTTGTTATATGGCAGAAATTAAGCAAGTTGCCACAGTTGAGTGATTGGGAATGCGGTGAATACAAAAAAGACCTTTAGAACATTTGTTACAGTCAGAGTTAACTTATTCTTTCTGGCTTTTTTTCTGATTTTCTAAGGCAAACACGTACTTCCTGAAGCAGCATCGCTAATCTAATCTAATGTGGTTACAAGAAGGCCGATATGTTTTGGCTGCGGATTATTGGTTTTAACCCAGTCTTGTATTCTGATGGTGTTCTGTCTTGCAGCTCTCCACACAAGCTGGCAATCTACAATGCCCTGGTGTATCTCCGCAGCGTGAAGGACAATTTCAAGAACAAACCTGAGAAGCACAGGGAGTTCCAGGCGGCCCAGAGTGGATTCCTCAGCAGGAAGTCTGTGATGCACGAGCACCTGCATCTACGCAAATTCTGCATGTTTTGAACCTTTGCATGGTGAAAACTTCAGTCGGGTCCCTCTTTTTTTTGCAGGATCGATGCTGACACCTTTATCAGCGCTGTAATGGTCCTGCTTGACGGGCACCCCGAACTCATCCTTGGGTTAAAGAGTTGTTTTACTTGTACTCCGACACAAGCATTAGGGAGCACCGACACCAAGTGTCAGGGAGTACATTGACTTCAAGGGTAAAACCGCAACAGAGGAAAACTAACGGTTGCTTGTTTCAATAGACATAACTCTATTCTGATCCAGTGCACTAGACATGAAGCACACGTCTCTGCTAGAGCTGGTAGTTTTTTCATGACAAGTATTTCTCCTGTTCTTTATACAAAGTTCTATAAAAAATGAGAAAGTACATGCATGTGATCTCTCTCCAAATGAGGAATCACTTCTAATGCCATAGATCCTATCTTGCCTGGAGCCAATGATCTGATAATTGATTCCTGTTTGATTATATGTAGGAGATAAACAGCCTGTTTGATGATCTTTAGTCATTAGTCCTGTCTTGCTTGTGCTTGGAGCAAATGAGTTGCTGCCGCCTTTTTAGAAGTCGAAGAATTAACATTATACTAGATTATATATTGAGACTATGCCTCTCTTTTTTTTACTGCATTGACAGAACTTCGGGCTGCTTTTGAAGTGTTGGTGGCTGGGCACTGCCGCAGGAGGACCCAAAATGAGGAGCTCACAGATTGATAAGACAGGGAACTGATGGTTTAGTCAGAGGCTCCAGTTTATTTGTAGTTGTTCACATTGTATGTGGCCCCATTTTTGTCAGTGAATCGGAAATTCACATGTGCCAGCCAAACTGTTCCTCCACGCGTCAGGGGTAAAATGGACATAAGTTTGACCATGTATGTATGTAAAAACCTTGAAGAACCGTACATTTTCCTCGATAATGTGGATTCTTTCTTAGGATTCAGCAAGTATCTATAGCTTCTCAGTTAGTGTATGGAGTTTTCAAGCTTTGTAGGTTGGCTGTAGATTTAAATGCTCGCTAATGTATGGAGTTTTCAAGCTTTGTAGGTTGGCTGTAGATTTAAATGCTCGCTAAGAAAGTAACCCTGGAAATTGACTTGAGAGTAGAGGTATGGTTCCTCGGGTAGATGAGCATCCCTCCACGAGGCCCATCTATTGCGCAGTATCTAATCGGGCTCTCTTTAAACTGCTATCCTAAGCAAAATATGCCCTTTGATGATGCGAAGTTTCCTTCTACTTACAAAAAAGCATCGTGTTCATGGAATTGCATTACATAGAAGATGGTCGAAATGACAGGCTATCTTGCTGTTCATATACATGCATTACAGATTGGTGGCCAAATTAACATACATGTACGCGTTGTGACTTTGCCATATAGATTGGTGGCCATATATAATTAAGCAGTTGCACTCTCTCTTCTCATTTTGTAGCAAGCTTACGGAAGGCCATGGCTGCACCATCCACCGGCTTTGGGTGCGGAAGGTAATCAATCTCCGCGTTAGGATTCAACAAGTCCCATCTGGAATTCATAATCAATGAAGGCCAAATTAATTAATTGCAAAGAAACAATACTATCTAGTAGTAGCAAAAAAGAAATCTGCTACATATATATGTTCTAATGTTCAAAACATATTGGTGATTATAACTATGTATCTGAATTAGTAATATCTAGTTAGCACTCACTCAGAATTAATTAGTAATCTCTAGCTAGTACTCACTCGTAGCCGATGGAGAGGTGATGGAGCATGACTGTGAGCTGCAGCTTGGCGAGCATATTGCCAGGGCAGATCCTGTACCCACCTCCGAACACTTGGTATGTTCCTGGCTTGGCCGCTTCCTGCGTTATTTATTGCGAATTCTTAGTCAATCTTCATCATTCATATCAAACTTCAACAATTAGATAGAAAAGAGCATTAAGAAACCATATTTATTCTACTTACATTCCATCTATCGGGGTTGAAGGTAAGTGGATCCGCGTAGTACTTCGGGTCGGTGTGGAGTGACCTCACCATCACCAGCACTCGCCACCCCTCCGGTATGGTGTACCCTCCGTACTCCACATCCCTCTTTGCCACACGGGGCATCATTGATGCTATGTTGGCCATCCGGATCGTCTCCTCCACCACCTTTGCAGTGTACTTCATCTTCGGGATGTCGTCATGCGTGATAAAATACGAGCCACCTTTGATTTCACTCATTGCCACATTCTCCTCCTACCAACATGAAATTTTACTTAGCTTGGGATGCCTCGTTTATACTATAGTATCTTAAAAACATCTATGGTTGCAAAGGTATTGAAAATATTGCATAGAAAAAATTTAGCACGAAAAATGGTTGATACCTTCCAGGGTAATTAATTACAAAGGTAATGGTTTTAAGCTCATCTTTGCTAGATCATGCCTTAGTAATGTTCCTTTATGTATGATATTGTCTATGCCTGAAGGAGGTATTGATAAGAAAGTTTTTTTAGAAGAAGTTTTGGCAGGAGGAGCAACTGGGGTTTTTATCGGATGGAGGGGTAGTAAGAACAATTTAATCTAGGATGCCGATGCCATCCCACAGGATGTTTCACTATTTTGGTTCGAGACAAGGACACCGAAGCCACTCTATGTTATAGATAAATGACTGTGAAGGGTGGAGGGGGTATTTATGTCATAGCAAAGTTTTTAGGACAAGAGAGAGGAGAAGAGGAAGGGTCAGGGCGGAAGAGGAGATGAGAGTGCAAGAGTGGTAACTATAGAGGAGTGGACCCAAACGAAGTGTCCGACTAGGGTTAGATCATGGGCACATCATCTCAAATACCATAGCCACATTATATATGAACATGTTAAGGAGGTGGCCATCACCGATTTATTTTCTGTGTCATGTTATTATATCGAACTCTTGATATTAATATATATACTCCTTTAAAAAAATGTTATTATATTGAAAACTTGTCACAAGAAAACAAACTACCATTGTTTGGATGGTTTAAATTAAAGAGTGGTTATATCTACATTCCAAAATATCAAACTCCAGATTTGATGTATGTATGCCTCATTAAAGTTGAATACTCCACATTATTTTAGTATGAAAAGACATTCTTAGCGATTTCAAAATGTATGTGGTGGCTCCCAATCTTGAAATCCCGTGACTTTAGTTTTTAGTAGTCGATGTATGTCCGTGTGGTGATGTACATGCCTTTGGTCATCTAACTTGTTCATGTAGTTTGTAGAAAAGAATTATGCCAAGTTGCTTTGTGAACATTATTAGTAGCTAGACCACTATATGGCATACTACCTCCATACCAGTTTATTGGGCTAACATGAAGTTTAAGAAAAAAGTTTGACTATAAAATTTATCAATAAAACATGAGTTATATGTCATAAAAATGATATCATTGGATTGATATTTAAAAGATCTTTTCAATAATATATTTTTTGTGACATATGATTCATATTTTGTTGGTCAAAATTTATAGTTAAACATATTTCTTGAGCTCCGTGTTAGCATAATACTCCCTCCGTCCGCAAATAAGTGTACTTCTAATCTTGTCCTAAGTCAAACTTTACTATATTTGACTAACTTTTTAAGACAACGTACCAACATTTATAACACTAAATTGTTACCATTAGATTAATTTTTAAATCTAGTTTCATAATATGTCAATTTGATGTAATATATGTTCCTATATTTCTCTATAAAATTGGTCAAATTTAGTTATGTTTGACTTAGGCAAAAGCTAGATATACACTTAGACTTACTCGGAGCTTGGCAAGGGCGGTTGGGGATTTGGAAAGGTGGTACATGGCCCACATGATTGCGGTGGCGGTGGACTCGTAGCCAGCGACGACGGCAGAGATGATGTTGTCCACCACCTCTTCATCACTCAACTTCTTCCCTTGCTCGTCCTCCATTTCCATGAACCCGCTCATCACATCGTCGTACTTCTTGCTAGTAGTAGTATGTTTCCTCGCCTCTAGCTCCTCTCGGAACACCGCGGTCAGCTTCCGGCGGCACCTGAGAGCGCCATGGACCGCCGTCCCTGGAAAATCCAACGGCAATGCCCTGAGCCCCGCGACCAAGCCGGTGAACCACTGCTCGATCTTCACCGTCAGAGGCGACGGCTCCATGCTCACAAACATCTTGCAGATGTTCGTGAACATCACCTGCAAATAATTTAATTAACCGAGAATATAAGTATTTCTAGAAATCATATGATGTAAGAAACATATTCCATTCTTTAGCTTACTTTCTTGGCCTCGTGAGAGGCGATGATGGTGCCCACGTCGGCCCAAGAGCTGAGCGCCGCCAGGATACCCGGCTGCACCACGGCAGCGATGGTCCGGAGCGAGCTAGGCCGGTTGATGGCGCCGAGGATGACTCCTCTCAGCCTGGTGTGGTTGCCGCCCTCGACGATCCCGATGGCGTTCAGCCCCAACAGCTCCGGCACCGGCCAGCGGACGCCGAAGGTGTCGCTGCCGGCCTGGAACACGAACTTGTTGGCCGCCGGCGCGCAGACGACCACGGTGGGGGACCCGAACAGGTGCGTCCGGTACATGCCCACCTTCTCGCCGCCGTACGCGCGCCTCTTGGCGCCGATGAACTCGTCGGGGCGACGCGCGCGCTTGAAGTACCAGAGCAGGGAGATCGTCTCGCCGAGGAACGGCAGGCCCATGTGGCCCGGCGGGAGGCGGCGGCGGCCACCGTTGCTGTCCTTCTTGCCGCCGTGCTTGAGGAAGAAGGCGGCGCGGTACCACGCGTCCGCCGCGTGCCACAAGGCCAGGCAGAGCAGCGGGACGGCGCCCAGCAGGTATGCCCACGACCACGAGACTACCGGCATTGCCACCATCGACAGATGATCTTGACTGATTCTCTCGGAATTAATCTCTGCAGAAGATAATCTTGAATGGTTCTCTCGGAATTAATCTCTGGAGAAGATGATGGGGCTAACTGGTGTCTGCAGGAGTGTTTATAGAAACGAGTGTGGATTCCGAGTGGCTGATCCGTTGGTGTCTGCGCCCAGATGGGAACAAATATAAAGCTGGCGACTACTACTAGTAGTAAATTAGCTATATAGCAGACACCCAAAACCCACAGATGGCACCTGCCAAAATGAAAACTATAGCCCACGACAGTGATGCTACATTAATCCTGCCAAAACAATGTGATGTCAAGTGGTGCGTAACTATCATGTCTCGACTTTGGGAACACCGCCCCGCTATGAATTGGTAGTACTAGCTTAAGGTTTTGTAAGTGTCAAACAGTTGTCTTCTATATTTAATTATTTGTATAATCTCAATATAAATTATTATACAAGATCCATTTGTTATTAAGCAATCTAGTTTTACTTGTTAGATACCATCTTATAAAAAGAAAGTACAATAATAGCTAATCGGGTAAGCTATAAGAATAGAAACCATATTTAGCACCTAGGGTGCAGAAAAATTATTTTACATCCAACTTATTTTTACATGGTTATATTCGGAAAATTATTTTTTTAATAGAAATATATTCCTATCGAATGACAGCAATAAACCTCGACATAAAAAACTCTTTGTATAAGTCATTACAGTGTAAAAAAATAAAAAAATACGTATTTTATGTCATATAAACAAAAAAATTACGTCATGTAAATATTTATTCATGTTCTCCTTGACTTTCTTGGTAATACAAATTTTACGTGACGTAAAAATTATGTACGTTGAAAAGATACAAGGTGGGTGTAGAAGAACTATTGTTCACTTGGGCGTCAAATAGCGCCACCCGCTATAAAAAATAAAATATACTAGTATATTTTTTCTTAGTTTTTTTAGATATATATATTTTTTTTAGTTGGATGAGGGAAGGGAAGGGCTCTTGGCTAAGAGTGGGCTGCCCCATGCTCTCATAGTCACTTTGTAAATATGTGAGGTGAGCCATTTACTAATAAAGTACTATTTATTCTAAAATAAATGATTTTAATTTGTCTAGATTCACATGTATCTATAACTAAAACACGTCAAGGTACATATGAATTTAGACAAATTCAAGTTACTTATCCCGAACAAAGGGAGTAGTAAGTATTTATAGTTAATTATTGTACATGTTGACTATAAGCTAGTTATACTCCCTTATACCCAGTTTATTAGACCAACACATAGTTCAAGAAAAGATTGATTATAAATTTGGTCAATGAAATATGAATTATATGTCATTAGAAACGTCTTTTTGACTATGAAACCAATGGTATGATTTTTTTGTGACATATGATTCATATTTTTGGCTAAATTTATGATCAATTTTTTTCTTAAACTACATGTTAGCCTAATAAATTGTTGTGGAAGGAGTATATGACATGACAAAATTGAAAGTGCATGTTGATCCCCATGTGTGGTTTTGGTAATTAATGACAATCTCTATGGACTAATGTTTGTATCAAGTTGCACTTGTAGGAATTGTCCATTGGCATCGTTTAGAGCATGTGTTGGCTTCAAGGTAAAAGAAATGAAGAAGAAGAATAAAGAAAGGAAGATCAAGGGTGTCTTGAAGAAGAAGATAGAGTTCCTCAAGTGTATCTTCAAGACATCATCCAAATGGAGTTAGAAGAAATGTTGTGCAAGCTAAAGATGCGCCATATATAGAAGATCTCATGCTTAAAGCTTGTCGTCCTCGTGATCATGGATCGATGAAGACAAGGACAAAGAAGAGGTTTCCCCATGGTATATGGGGAGCAAGGTGCATGAATTCATCAAGCAAGCGCAAGGAAGAGCAATCAAAAAAGGTGTTCCATCTTGAGGAGGACAAGATCATCATCATCAAGATCAAGTGGAATATGCGCAAGGCAAAGGTATGATCTTAATAGGGTTTCCTTTTTACCGGTCTTGTGGTGTTTGTTCAGGAGACCAGTTTATAGGATAGATAACCGTATTATCAAGAGGGGCTCTCAAGTGAGTAACTCGATCATATCTTTCATAGAGAGATTAAACCTTTGCATACTTAGCATCATCTTTCTTGGTTGTTATTTGGATCTTATCCATCCGAGGTTCTAGAGCTTGTGGTAATATTCATAACAAGCTCTAGTTCATCAAAAACGGATTTCCCCTTTATGTCTTATTGCATTTTTTATCTTGGAGGTTTTCTAGATTCTCACGAAGAGAGTTATCTCACTTTAAAATACATGAAGTATTATCACTTGGTGGTATCCAATATTTCCAACAAAATTGGTTTTGGGTCAATCGGAGTTTCTAAACTCTAGCTATTTGAAGTTTGCCTCTTATTTGGTTTTATCCTCCCTGGCTCAAACAAAAGGTTGATGGATTATCCATACCGGAATCTCCAGTGTGCGAACACCGGAGTCTTCGGTGTGGACAGGAGTTTCACCTCATACTTCTGGTGTGGATCCAAGTTGAAGCCCAGGGTCGTTCTGTATAACGGTCTGTTTGACACGAGAAAAACGTTCTGGAAAAGTCGAACGGAGGCTACTCGAGGGGAGAAGAATGGTAGCGTGTTTTTCTCATGCGCCGAGGTAAAGAAAAAGAAATGCGGGCGTGCCAGTGTACCGTAGTACACAAGAAAAGGTAGGGAAGATGCATTTCATTAATCTCTCGTGGAGAAACAAAGTACAAATCCCTAATACAGTGCTCTCCGTGGCCTGCTTGCGCGGCCAGCCTGACTATGGCGATTGCGATCTCATGGTTCCCGGGGCCTCGGAAGGCACCCGGTTAATTACTCTCGCGGGTTACGCCGCGAGACACCTCCGATTAAGCTGTGTGGTCGTCTTCATCGTCTTCGCTTTGCGTTCTCCATGCATGATGTGGTGGTGGTGTGTGTGTGGGCGGCGGCAGAGCCCGTGTCCTCGTCGGTACACGCGCCACGAGTAGCATGGCCTTTGCTCCGGCCATGCCCGCCCTCGCCATCGTGCCTCGTCGGTCTTGACAGCGTCGATGTAGTTGGAGTTGGAGTAGCATGGGTCCGCTCAGCTGGGACTTCTCGACGACCAGCAGCCTCGTCGGGGTGCGCAAGGGGTATGCCTCACAGGAGTAAGTGTTGGTGGAGATCGGCGTCGGTGCAAAACCGACGCGCGCCTACAAGTCGGTGCAGCCGACGTGGTCGACACCTCGTCTTGGTCCGACGCCGAGTTCACGGCTGTCGTCCTAGACAAGGGCGTCGTCTCACGGGCTCGTGGAGATGGGAATGGCGCCGACTTGCATACTAGCAGCCCTTCATCACTCGTCTTCGGCACGCCTCGCCGGAGTGAAGAAGGCACCGGGCTCGATGGGAGAAGAGATGGCGCCAGGCTGCGCGCCAGGCTGCGCGCCAGGCTGCCGTGCGCCCTCGGGCCGTCGTCTGTGGCGTTGGAGATAGCGTCGGGCTGTACGCCGGTAGCCGCATGCCCTCGGAGCCGTCATCTTGTTGGCGTTCATAGGAGGTGAAGAAAGGTTGGGCTGCACGCCGGCAGCCCGGCCGCCGTCTTGGGCAGCATGGTTCGTCGAGATGGACGTGGCGCCGAATGCACGCCGGCCGCCTTATCGCCGTCGTCTTCGGCATGCTTCTCCGGCGCGAGGAGGTACCGGGGTCCACGCCTCCATCGTCTTCGGCGCCGCCGTAGAGCACGGCTCGATGGGGAGGAGATGGCGCCGCTACGGCACGCCTACAGTCGCATGGCCGCCGTCTTTGGCGCGCCACACCAGAGGGGAGATGGCGATGGCGCCGGGCTGCACGACGGCAGCCTCACGTCCTCGAGGCCGTGCTCTTGGTGGCGGCGGAGATGGAGGTGGCGCCGGGCTGCACGCCGGTAGCCGCGCGCCCCCGGTCCGTCGTCATGGTGGCGACGGAGATGGAGATGGCGTCGGGCTGCATGCCGGCAGCCTCACGTCCTCGAGGCCGTGCTCTTGGTGGCGGCGGAGATGGAGATGGCGCCGGGCTGCACGCCGGCAGCCGCGCCGTCGAGGCCGTCCTCTTGGTGGTGTTGGAGATGGCGCCGGGCTGCATGCCGGCAGCCGCGCCGTCGAGGCCATCCTCTTGGTGGCGTTGGATATGGCGCCGGGCTCCACGCTGGTAGCCGCTTCGTCGAGGCCGTCCTCTTGGTGGTGTTGGAGATGGCGCCGGGCTGCATGCCGGCAGCCGCTCCGTCGAGGCCGTCCTCTTGGTGGTGTTGGATATGGCGCCGGGCTGCATGCCGGCAGCCGCTCCGTCGAGGCCGTCCTCTTGGTGGCGGCATGGGCAGCCGCGCGTCCTTGAGGCCACCGTCTTGATGGTGGCGGAGATGGCGCCGGGCTGCACGCCGGCAGCCGCGCGCCCTCGCGGCCGTCTTCGGCCGGCCTCCCGGATCATGGGAATGGAGGAGGCGCTGTCCCTCAGCAGCCCCGACTGCGTGGAGCTGAAGATGGAATCAGGCCGCACGCCGGCGGCCCGTCGTACTGTGACAGCTGCTTGTACCCGGACTCCGGTCGTCGCTCGGCGAGGTACGCATGTCGCATGCTTGATGAAGGGAGAGAGAGAGTAGAAGGAGAGAGAAGAAAGAGAGGATCAACCCGTAGGCTCACCATTAAGGACCGGCGCCAGCTTCTCCTCCATGGCAACACCTCCTTGCTCCTGAAACCTGATCGGGTGTACCGTGTACGTGTGGTGTTTGGAGTTGGGAGTGGATGATTGGGGCCTGGTGTGTGTGTGTGTGATTTTGCGTGTTGATGGATTGTTGGATCCTGCTTGCTCCGGTGTGCGCTCGTCGTCTCCACGTACTAGCTGTGCGTGAGGCCGTGAGTGTACGTGCGTGTAAAGATGGTGTGGTCGTGAATGATCGTGAGTCCTCTCTGTTGAGGACTCTCCTGTTTTTATAGGCAGCTCGCGTCGCGAGAAGGATAGCGACGAGGCGCTGATTCTTCGGACTCAGTTATGTGGAGAGGTTGATCTCTTCGCTGCACGTGGTGTTTGTTCCCTGAAATACGAGATTGTACTTATCTGTTCCTGTGGATAACATGGATTGGCACAACCCTGCCGTGCGCGTATAACCTGGACGAACGCTGGTGTTGCGCGTCTAACACCTACCGTGCTCAAATATGAGTACGCCGGCCGGTTCATTGTATCTCATCTGATACGTACACTCCTAATCTTTGATGTATGAACGTATGGGTACATAAAGGAGCTCGACATGTACACATGCAGAACTAATCGAGCAAAGCCTAGCAGTACAAGTCGTGTACACGTGAACTCCCACTAGCTTAATTTCTTTATTTTTCTCATCTACCATGCACCAGTACTTTCAACTTGGGCCGGTACAAAATATGGTCGAACACGGTCCGGAGATAGACCAGAAAATGGATGGAAACTCCGGTGTATTCTGGCAGACCAGAATCTCCCGAGTGAAAAGTCTGTTGGAGATATGCCCAAGAGGCAATAATAAAGTAGGTTATTATCATATCTTTATACTTATGATAAATGTTTACATACCATGCTATAATTGTATTAACAGGAAACATTAATACTTGTGTGATTTGTAAACATAAAAGAGTCCCTAGTAAAGCCTCTCGTTAAACTAGCTTGTTGGTTAATATATGATCATGGTTTCCTGATCATGAACATAGAGATGTTATTAACAACAGGGTCATATCATTAGGATAATGATGTGATGGACATACTCCTATAGTTAAGCGTAGCATAAAGATCAAGTCATTTCAATAGTTCAATTGCTATATGCTTTCTGATACATAGTAACCTAATTCCTTCGACCATGAGATCATGCATATCACCTTTTCCGGATGGATGCTTTGATGTCATCAAACACCACACCGTAACAGGGTGGCTATAAAAGTGGCATTGAGTGTTCAGAAAGTATTGGTTGAAACACATGTGTAGCATCCCAGTTGTCTAACTCCTGTAATGCTACATGTTATAATAATAAAAAGGGCCATTTCCAACATATAATTGTTGCATCATTATCATATCATGCTCATGTCATCATGTCACCTTGCATTTGAGCATCATATAAAACCCTTTCTTGTTTGGCTCTTATCGCATGTGCATGATTAATTGTAGTTGCCTCTTGATATTGTATTTGGCTCTTGATATATTGTTAAATGCCCAAGTTGAGTTGAGGGCATCTCTCTTATTGACTCCACTACCTTTTCTTTCACCACCTTATAATTCCACCATCCAATTAATATGAGCTTGGCATTTTATTTGAGTTATCTCTAGCTCATGTTGTTGGTTGGATTCCACCCATAATCTTTTGCTTGGCCTTTGCCCACCTTTTGGGAGTGCAAGGATTAAAGCCACATGAAATAATGTTGTTTTCACAATATAACCATATGGCAAATATTGTTGCATGGGCCATGCAAGTGCCACTTTTCTCTTGGCTTTGGGAATGTTTTAGCTTTGTTTGCATGGGACACCTCCCCTTGGTTTAAATCTTGTTTTGGGCTTGTAGTTTCTTCATCAAATCATCTACCTCGCTTCTCCCCTTTAGTTAAACCCCTACCCCCCATGCTCCATGCACACACATGTGCTAATGTGGCATGCCTAAACCTAAACCCACCTCTTCTCTTGGTTCTTGCTTGGTCATTGTTTGGATCATGCATGGGCCAAAGAAACACCCCATCATCACATGATCATCTCTCTCTCCCTCTCTCTCTTTTTCTTGCATTGGTCTAGTTAAGGCTTGTTTGGAGCATGCATGATCAAGTGCAAGTACCACCTCCCTCCATCCATACCCTCTCTAAGCTAACCCTAAACCTACCTCATGCCATCTCCCCATCCTAGCTAAGCAAAAACCCTAATCTCTACCTTCCCTAAACAAAACCCTAAGCCATCCCAAAACCCCATACTAGCTAAACCCAAACCCCACCTAGTCTAAGCAAAACCCAAAGTACTCCCTCTCTCCCCTTCCCTCTAGCGTGCAGGCCCCACCCCAGCTATCTACCCCTCCTATCTAACCCTAGCTCGACCCTCTAGCTCTCTCCTCCTCTCTCGGCCACAAGTTTCCACCAACCCGAGCCCTTACTCCCCTCTTTTCCTCCCTGCCTCAGCAGCCCCACCCCGCAGCTGCCTGCCTCCCTGGCCTCAGCAGCCCCACCTGGCAGCCTCCCTCAGCCCTGCCGCGCGACCCCCTGGCCCCCATGGCGATCACGTGAAGGAGGGGTGAAAAGGTGGCCGAGCCGACCTGCCCCTCCCCCACGCAAGCCTCCACCTCGCCTCCTCGTTCTTATCCACCCCACACCCCTCTGGCCTCTCCCTAGATTCATCCCGAAGCCGCCCTCCCCTTCCTCCTCCCTCTCCACCCTCATCCACTCCGACGCCGGCCTCGTCGTCGGCTCCCTCTCGTCGTCTTCGATCCAGGAGGCGGGCGTGGTGCTGACGGTGTCGAGGAAGCCCCCGAGGACGTCTGCGTCGCCCCCGTGATCAGCAGCGAGGAAGGAGAAGCCCAGCACCGCCAGAACCAGCGCGCGCCGGCGCAAACCCTAGCTCTGGCAGAGCGTCAGCCTCGCCGTCGTTCACGACCACCCCTGCCAGATCCGAGCCCACCATCGGCCCCGCGGTAAGCCCCTGGTCCTCCTAGACATCGTCCCTCCCTTGTTCGCTTCCTGGTTGCGCGGGGCACGGCGACGAGCACCCTCGGTGCACGGTGTAAACGTCGTCGTCGTCTGCTCCAGTGCGCGCCAACAACCTCACCTAGCCGCTTAGCCCCCTCCTAGCAGCCCTCCCAAGCCAGCCGCACTGGTTAGCCCCACCCGCGCGCACGGCAGCGATCCCGCGTTCGATCCCCCACCGCGCCGCGCGCCGCGCCGTTCCGTCAGTAAGTTCAGGGGAAGAAAAACAGTACCAGTGGGTCGTTTTGCAATTACACCCCTCCCCTTTTTGCCACGCCAACCCGCGGTCCAGCCTGGCCCATTGTCAGTGTCTGTGTAGTTTTGCAGAAAGGCTCCGGAGTTTTCTCAAATAAACCCGCGGTCCCTCTCTTTCCCAGACACTGGCGTGTGGGTCAGCAAACTCCTGGCCCCACCTGTCTGCGACCCAGGCTAGAGTAGGCTGGGTATAAAACGTCCCAGAGACTGTTTTAAAATTCAAATCTAGTTTAAATTATTTCAAATTCAAATCCAATTCAGATTTTAAATAACTTTTCCTTCGTAATTCCAAATGACACAAATGATATATGTTTGGATATCAGAAAAATGCCAGGATTTCAAAAATGCCATTCAAATTGCCTTTTGCACATTTAAATTTCCAAGTTTAATTAAATTACACCAATTGCCACTATAACTTAAATAATTAATAACTTTTGTTTTATAATTCCAAATTTGGCAAATGCTATGTCTAAAATGATCAGCTCGACGAGACCTTTCTGTTTATGCTATCCATGACTTCAATTGCAGCATGCATCATATAAAAATATAGGGTACAGCAAGTGTTATGACAACAAAATGGGACCAAAACCCCATAAAAATGTTACTACTTGTCCTCCACACCTCACCATGCCATGCTACCTTATTGCCATGTAAATTGTGCATCATTCATCATGGCATGATTGTTTGCTTGACGCATCTTATTCATATGTTTGTGCTCTATATTCATGTTGGCCTTGTTTGTTTGGTTTTTCTCGGATAGACACTGAGCAGGGGTTATATCAAGAGAACCAGGAGCACTACCCAGATCCGTCCCTTGCTTCAACTGAGTTAACAGGCAAGCACTTCCACATGCTTGCATACATACAGTACCTATTGCCTCTATCTTATTCTTGCATCATTGCGTCGCGAATGCATTAAATTGAATCCCAAGTATGCATAGCCTTTACTTTTAAACCCCACCAAGCTTGTTCCTCCATCCCATGAGCCATTACTATAGGAGTTGTTTGAGCCATGCGAGTCGTAGAACAGCATGTGTAGGGTATGTGAGCGTCTGTTGGATAATGAGGTACCTAAACAACTTAACCTGAGTAGTTCTGGGATAACTAAAGAAAGTGGCACCGGTGAGCAACATCTGCTATTTGGTTTTTCCTGCTCACTTGTGTCCCGTAAGACCCCGAGTACTTGATTCATGTTCCTTGATTTATCGCGCTATCCACATCCGGGAGGTATATGGGACCCCCCTGAGCCAGAGCTTGATTCCGTCTTATTTCTTGGGGCCACAAACTAGTTTGAGGTTTTATTTACGATCCTGTACTTATGCCATGCTACTGCTTTATTTACGATTGTGCGAGGAGCACACTGTACTGTTTAGGAATGGTGACCCGTTTACGTGGTATCGACAAGCCCAGCCACACTTTCGGGTTCCCAGTCGTTTACCGCCGGCCCCACAAACCTTAAGTCCGTCTCGAAGTCAGCTAACTTCGTTGCGGGTTCTACTTTAAGGGGTGGCCCCCTGAAATATTTCTGAATTCTGTGATTGCTCAGTCGTGAAAGCCTCGTTGGGTTTTGATTGGTTTTTCCGAGGTTGATCGAGCGTGTGTTGCTATTGGTGCACCCCGGCCGGGTAAAACTTTCTGAAAGCCGTGTCCGCGGATATGGACGACTTGGAGCACAGTTTCTCGATCATAGACAAGCATAACTAAAGTACCGCTTTAATCTGACTAAGTGATTTGACTAGTAAATAGTGCAACACTCATGGAATGGTTAATAAAATTGCCAACGGATGGGGGTTGTTTCGTCCGCTTCCTTGTTAGTGAGCAGGGAGGAGGATGGATCTGATGAAATTACTATTATAACTGTTGTTCTTAATTCACGGACATCCGGCTATCATTGGTTAGGCGGATGGTTAGCGTTTATCTGTAGAACTGCTAGGGTTTATCTTTCGCTGCAATTGCGTCACCCCAGGTTGTGTCCCCTTTAGAGGCATTAAGACTTGCTGAGTACCCTTAGGGTCTCACACGATAAATTATTGGTTCAGATGGACAGGTACCCCCGCAGGACGGATACTGGGTGGAAGAAGCTGATGATGTGGGCAACGATCGTTCGGTGTAGAGATTCCGGGATCGGGGATCCGTGAGACCTGTAGTTGGGATGTGCTTATTTCTATGGCATCTTATGCCGATTTGCTTCTTATCCGTACTCGGATTTTGTTTGCCGCTTCCGCATGATACTCTGATGTGTGTTGTATGAGGAAGTATCCTAAATTTTAGATCTATCTAGGTTATTTGAATCTTGCCGTATGGCGTTGCTATATTTTCTTTCTTTCTAGATGGTATGGCTCTGATGTACTCTTGTATGGTGGCTTGCGTACATACCCACTTGTGTACGTAGTTGATCCCTTCGCCTGCCGATTACGCCGCCCGTACAGGTCCCGTTGAGAGGGTAGTGGTTGGGACGTCTGAAAGGACTACCAGTGAGTGGCTTTTGGGGCCCCACCGTACTATTTCAACCACTACCACTCATCCAGGCTTGTATCTAGGAGCGTAATTTACCGAGGTAGTTACAATTGGTATCAGAGTCATCCCGACCTTCAGGGTTTCAGCCAAACGGTCGTTGTCAGTCTAGCAAATATTTTGGTAGTTATGTATATTAGGGAAAAACAAAACGAGAGAGTAGGACTGCTTCCACTTTTCTTCTTACCCTCCCACCCACCCTTTTCTGGTAAGGAAGTGCAACGTTTCAATCCTCTTCTCAAAGTTCAAACTAGGATTCACGTGTTCTGGGTTTCCGTAGTACCATAGGTTGTGTGTGTATGTGTGTGTGTGTGCTTAATCTTTTGTCTATCTGTTGCATCCAAGTTGTTATCTTATCTGCCTTTGGTTATCAACTGTTGGTACATTCCATACCGACAGGCTTTTGCAAACCGACGCAATCTATCTTCCTCTTGTATCCGACGCTATCGTGTTTGGGGTGTTTGTTTCCGTAGTTACCAATCTTTAGGTTTCGTTGTGAGAAGAAGGGGTTAGGATATGTGTTCCACTTGTTCATGTGCGGAGTAATGATTTGAGTGCGGGATGGAGTCGCGACCATACCACTACTTTTATCATTCGCTTTTGTATATTGAATCGGTAGAGTCACTAATCTTGATTCGTTAAGTAATTTTGCGCATCTATTGGTATTGTAATGCCGAAATTTGTGGAAAATTTTTCTTTGATATATTTGTGTACCACACTCCTTTTCAGTCGTGTGCGATATGCTTAATATCTTTTAGGTGCTATGAACTTTGTTGATATTTTAATATCATCTCAGTAAATTGTATCCTTTAAATCTTGGTTAATTCCATCTTGGTACTATTTTGGATTATTATCATTCTCCATTATAGTACTGACTTGAGTTTTATATCAATGACAGGATGGCTCCACCACGCCGGACTGATGAGGACATACCTCCGGAACTGGGCTCCGCGCTGTCAAACATCGCTAATGCTTTGGCAGCTATGCAAGAGAACCAGCAGCGCTTTGAGGAGAGCGTCAGAAGAAACGAGTTTGCTCCACTTCCTCCACCTCCCAAGCGCGGAGACATCAAGAGCTTCCTCAAGTTCAACCCTCGTCAGTTTGATGTGTCTGACCGACCTCTGGACGCGGATGATTGGCTGCGTGAGATCTCAAGGTTGCTCGAGACTGCTGATGTTCCGGAACAGGAGTGGGTCAAGTGTGCTACTCACCTTCTCAAGGGAGATACAACTCTTTGGTGGGAAAACTACTTGAAGGCAAGCTGCACTGGGTTCCAGCCAACTTGGGAGAGGTTCACTGCAGCTTTCAAGGAGCAGTTTCTCTCAGAGATTGTGATGGAAAGGATGAAGGAGGCTTTCCTCAACCTGAAGCAGGGAAATGATAACGTCAACACCTACATCAGGAACTTCATGAATCTATCTCGTTATGGTGGTGATGAGGTATCTGATGACAAGAAGAAGCAGAAGAGGTTCAGGCAAGGGCTCAATGCATCGATCAAGTATGCGATTACTCATGCAAGGCCGGCATCTTTCCTGGAACTACAACACACAGCTTTGCAAGAGGAGGCAAGTCGACAAGTGTTTGAGGAGTCCAAGAAACATAACAGGGATGCATCAAGCTCTTCGGTTATGGCAGCTCCTTCTAAGCGGCGTGTCTGGGTTCCTAACACCCCACCGTTGCTTCCGGCTTCACCAAGACCTGCAAGTTTCGCGCCAAGGCCACCAAACTTCACCACTGCGGCTCCCAGGGGCTACAACAACCATTACCCTGGAGCGCCTGGCGGAGTCCCTGGCTACTCTGCTCCGCGTCCACATGGTGCTTGTTTCACATGTGGAGGTCATGGACATCCCAACTGGAACTGCCCAATGAAGAACAAAACTCTCCCTCCACCCCCGCCAAGATCTGCAACAAGCTCTCCTTCGGTTCGTGCACCACCGCCTCGGGCTCTCAACATCAACACTAAGCCCGGGTCTGCGGTTGTTCGTGCCAACTGCGTCAACGCCTCTCAAGCTGAGCTCGCACCTAGAGTTGTAATGGGTATGCTATCCGTGAACTCAGTTCCTGCACGAGTTTTGTTCGATTCTGGTGCATCGCATTCTTTTGTCTCGCATAAGTTTGCACAAGAGCATAACCTGGATAGGGTTCCTTTATCACGTCGTCTGGTGGTGCTATCTCCTGGTTCAAATATGAGGGCTGCTCATATCAGTCATGGCAATCAGATTGAGATTGGTGGTTCTTCATTCTTGGCTTCTTTAATTCTTCTGGGCAACTCTGACATTGATGTCATCTTGGGCATGGATTGGTTGACAGCAAATGCAGCTGTGATTGATTGTGCTGAACGCTCCGTGTCTCTGAAGATTCCTGAAGGTCATATAGTTTTTTCTCCAAGTCTGACTCCTGCTGTCCAGCTCTATTCCTTGGCGGCTCTGAATGATGATGCTATGGAAGCTATTCAGAGTGTACCAGTGGTCTGTGAGTTTCCAGATGTCTTTCCTGAAGAGTTGCCAGGTATGCCTCCGGATCGCGAGGTTGAGTTCGTGATTGAACTTGAACCTGGAACGACTCCTATCTCCAAGCGGCCATATAAAATGGGTCCTTCTGAGTTGGCTGAACTCAAACGACAACTTGATGAACAAGAGAAGTTGGGTTTCATTCAACACAGTACTTCTTCATGGGGTAGCCCGACAATCTTTGTGAAGAAGCGTGACAGAACCGATAGGCTATGTGTTGACTACCGGGCTCTCAATGCTAAAACCATCAAGGACAAATATCCTCTTCCACGGATAAATGATCTTTTTGATCAGCTAGCAGGAGCTGTGGTGTTCTCTAAGCTGGACTTGAGAAGTGGTTATCACCAAATCAAAATTCGCAAAGAAGATGTGCCCAAAACAGCTTTCACCACCCGCTATGGCCTGTATGAGTACACGGTCATGTCTTTCGGTCTCACCAACGCACCTGCTACCTTCTCGAGGCTGATGAACTCCGTTTTCATGGAGTACCTTGATAAGTTTGTGGTGGTATATCTGGATGACATTCTGGTTTATTCCAAGTCTAAGGAGGAGCATGAAGAACACCTGCGGTGTGTCCTGAACAAGCTTCGTGAGAACCGCTTGTATGCAAAGTTCTCTAAGTGTGAGTTTTGGCTGCCTGAAGTAACATACCTGGGTCATGTTATCTCTGCCAAGGGCATTGCAGTCAACCCGGAAACCGTGAAGACAATAGTTGAATGGCTTCCTCCTGCTAATGTCAAGGAAGTGCGGAGTTTTCTCGGACTGGCTAGCTATTGCCGTCGCTTTGTTCAGAACTTCTCGAAGATAGCAAAGCCTCTTACCGATCTCCTCAAGAAAGGCAAGAAGTACCTGTGGACTCCTGCTTGTCAAGAAAGTTTTGAGACACTCAAAGAGAAGCTCACTTCCACACCAGTCTTGGTTCCTCCGGATACATCTAAGCCTTTCCAGATATTCTGCGACGCCTCTTTGCAAGGATTGGGCGCGGTCCTTATGCAAGAGAAACAGGTGGTTGCTTATGCCTCTCGTCAGTTGAAGGCGCATGAGATTAACTATCCCACACATGACCTCGAGCTAGCAGCAGTTGTCTTTGCTTTGAAGCTATGGAGGCACTACTTGCTTGGTAACCGTTGTGAGATCTTCTCGGACCACAAGAGTTTGAATTATATCTTCACTCAGCCTGATCTCAACCTTCGGCAGAGGAGATGGATTGAAGCAATCAATGACTTTGATGTGACCATCAACTACACTCCAGGCAAAGCAAATGTCATGGCAGATGCGCTTAGCCGTAAAGCTTATGTCAACAACCTCATGATAGAAGAGCAGCAGCCTCTCTTGTGCGAGGAATTCCGTCAGCTCAACCTTGAAGTTGTGGAACAAGGGCATCTCCTGAACCTTCTGGCTACTCCTCTCTTGGAAGAAAAGATTCGCTCTCGTCAGCGTGGTGATCCGCACACCAGAAAGCTCATCTCTAAACTTGGGCTTCCGAAGTATGAGTCCTTCCATGTTGATGATCAAGGCACGCTTTTCTTCGACCACCGGATGTTTGTTCCAAACTACCCGGGTCTGAGAGACCAAGTTCTCAAGGAGGCACATGATTCGGTTCTCTCTATTCATCCTGGCAGCACGAAGATGTACATGGACTTGAAAACACAATACTGGTGGCCTGGGTTGAAACGGTATTGTGCCAAGTATGTCTCAGAATGTGATGTCTGCCGCAGAGTGAAGGCTGTCCATCAGAAACCATTTGGTCTTCTACAGCCATTGAAACCTCCGGAATGGAAATGGGAGAAAGTAGAGATGGACTTCATCACTGGGTTTCCTAGATCGCAGAAGGGCAACAATGCAATCTTTGTTGTCATCGACAGGCTGTCTAAAGTGGCTCATTTCTTCCCCGTCAAGGAAACAATTTCTGGAATTCAGTTGGCTGAGCTCTATATCAACAGAATTGTCTCGCTGTATGGGGTTCCACTTGAAATCAGTTCAGACCGTGGGAGCATCTTCACCTCAAAGTTCTGGGAGAGTTTCCAAAAAGCTTTGGGAACAAAGTTGAACTTCAGCACTGCTTACCACCCTCAGTCGCAAGGACAAGTGGAAAGAATCAATCAGATTCTGGAGGATATGCTTCGAGCTTGCGTCATCTCGTTTGGCATGAAGTGGGAGGAATGTCTTCCATATGCTGAATTCTCCTACAACAACAGCTTCCAGAAGAGTCTGAAGATGGCACCATTCGAGGCTCTCTATGGACGCAAGTGCAGAACTCCGATTGGTTGGTCAGGTGCAGGAGAAAGAATCTGGTTTGGCCCTGACCTTGTAACTCAAGCAGAGGAGAAGGTGCATATCATTCTGGAGAACCTGAAGATTGCTCAAAGTCGTCAGAAGAGCAACTATGACAGGAAGCACACAGATATGGTGTATGCCCCTGGTGATCTCGTCTACCTTCGTGTCACCCCCATGAGAGGAACACACCGCTTCGGTATTAAAGGAAAGTTGGCTCCTAGATACATCGGTCCTTTCAAGATACGTGGTAGAAGAGGAGAAGTTGCTTATGCACTGGAGCTTCCGGAAAAACTCAAAGTCCATGATGTTTTCCACATCCCTCAGCTCAAGAAGTGCTTCAAAGATCCCGGCAGGACCGTGGATCATGAGCTAATCGACCTCCAAGAAGATCTGTCCTATCAAGAACACCCCACCAAAATCCTTGAGACCGCAGAACGAAGGACTCGCAACAAGTCCATCAAATTCTGCAAGGTGCAGTGGTCACACCATTCTGTTGATGAAGCCACATGGGAGCGTGAAGATGAACTCCGTGCCAACCATCCTTCTCTCTTTGTGTCCTCTTCTTCTTCCTAGAATCTCGGGGCGAGATTCCTGTTTAGTGGGGGAGAGTTGTAGCATCCCAGTTGTCTAACTCCTGTAATGCTACATGTTATAATAATAAAAAGGGCCATTTCCAACATATAATTGTTGCATCATTATCATATCATGCTCATGTCATCATGTCACCTTGCATTTGAGCATCATATAAAACCCTTTCTTGTTTGGCTCTTATCGCATGTGCATGATTAATTGTAGTTGCCTCTTGATATTGTATTTGGCTCTTGATATATTGTTAAATGCCCAAGTTGAGTTGAGGGCATCTCTCTTATTGACTCCACTACCTTTTCTTTCACCACCTTATAATTCCACCATCCAATTAATATGAGCTTGGCATTTTATTTGAGTTATCTCTAGCTCATGTTGTTGGTTGGATTCCACCCATAATCTTTTGCTTGGCCTTTGCCCACCTTTTGGGAGTGCAAGGATTAAAGCCACATGAAATAATGTTGTTTTCACAATATAACCATATGGCAAATATTGTTGCATGGGCCATGCAAGTGCCACTTTTCTCTTGGCTTTGGGAATGTTTTAGCTTTGTTTGCATGGGACACCTCCCCTTGGTTTAAATCTTGTTTTGGGCTTGTAGTTTCTTCATCAAATCATCTACCTCGCTTCTCCCCTTTAGTTAAACCCCTACCCCCCATGCTCCATGCACACACATGTGCTAATGTGGCATGCCCAAACCTAAACCCACCTCTTCTCTTGGTTCTTGCTTGGTCATTGTTTGGATCATGCATGGGCCAAAGAAACACCCCATCATCACATGATCATCTCTCTCTCCCTCTCTCTCTTTTTCTTGCATTGGTCTAGTTAAGGCTTGTTTGGAGCATGCATGATCAAGTGCAAGTACCACCTCCCTCCATCCATACCCTCTCTAAGCTAACCCTAAACCTACCTCATGCCATCTCCCCATCCTAGCTAAGCAAAAACCCTAATCTCTACCTTCCCTAAACAAAACCCTAAGCCATCCCAAAACCCCATACTAGCTAAACCCAAACCCCACCTAGTCTAAGCAAAACCCAAAGTACTCCCTCTCTCCCCTTCCCTCTAGCGTGCAGGCCCCACCCCAGCTATCTACCCCTCCTATCTAACCCTAGATCGACCCTCTAGCTCTCTCCTCCTCTCTCGGCCACAAGTTTCCACCAACCCGAGCCCTTACTCCCCTCTTTTCCTCCCTGCCTCAGCAGCCCCACCCCGCAGCTGCCTGCCTCCCTGGCCTCAGCAGCCCCGCCTGGCAGCCTCCCTCAGCCCTGCCGCGCCACCCCCTGGCCCCCATGGCGATCACGTGAAGGAGGGGTGAAAAGGTGGCCGAGCCGACCTGCCCCTCCCCCACGCAAGCCTCCACCTCGCCTCCTCGTTCTTATCCACCCCACACCCCTCTGGCCTCTCCCCAGATTCATCCCGAAGCCGCCCTCCCCTTCCTCCTCCCTCTCCACCCTCATCTACTCTGACGCTGGCCTCGTCGTCGGCTCCCTCTCGTCGTCTTCGATCCAGGAGGCGGGCGTGGTGCTGAGGGTGTCGAGGAAGCCCCCGAGGACGTCTGCGTCGCCCCCGTGATCAGCAGCGAGGAAGGAGAAGCCCAGCACCGCCAGAACCAGCGCGCGCCGGCGCAAACCCTAGCTCTGGCAGAGCGTCAGCCTCGCCGTCGTTCACGACCACCCCTGCCAGATCCGAGCCCACCATCGGCCCCGCGGTAAGCCCCTGGTCCTCCTAGACACCGTCCCTCCCTTGTTCGCTTCCTGGTTGCGCGGGGCACGGCGACGAGCACCCTCGGTGCACGGTGTAAACGTCGTCGTAGTCTGCTCCAGTGCGCGCCAACAACCTCACCTAGCCGCTTAGCCCCCTCCTAGCAGCCCTCCCAAGCCAGCCGCACTGGTTAGCCCCACCCGCGCGCACGGCAGCGATCCCGCGTTCGATCCCCCACCGCGCCGCGCGCCGCGCCGTTCCGTCAGTAAGTTCAGGGGAAGAAAAACAGTACCAGTGGGTCGTTTTGCAATTACACCCCTCCCCTTTTTTCCACGCCAACCCGCGGTCCAGCCTGGCCCATTGTCAGTGTCTGTGTAGTTTTGCAGAAAGGCTCCGGAGTTTTCTCAAATAAACCTGCGGTCCCTCTCTTTCCCAGACACTGGCGTGTGGGTCAGCAAACTCCTGGCCCCACCTGTCTGCGACCCAGGCTAGAGTAGGCTGGGTATAAAACGTCCCAGAGACTGTTTTAAAATTCAAATCTAGTTTAATTATTTCAAATTCAAATCCAATTCAGATTTTAAATAACTTTTCCTTCGTAATTCCAAATGACACAAATGATATATGTTTGGATATCAGAAAAATGCCAGGATTTCAAAAATGCCATTCAAATTGCCTTTTGCACATTTAAATTTCCAAGTTTAATTAAATTACACCAATTGCCACTATAACTTAAATAATTAATAACTTTTGTTTTATAATTCCAAATTTGGCAAATGCTATGTCTAAAATGATCAGCTCGACGAGACCTTTCTGTTTATGCTATACATGACTTCAATTGCAGCATGCATCATATAAAAATATAGGGTACAGCAAGTGTTATGACAACAAAATGGGACCAAAACCCCATAAAAATGTTACTACTTGTCCTCCACACCTCACCATGCCATGCTACCTTATTGCCATGTAAATTGTGCATCATTCATCATGGCATGATTGTTTGCTTGACGCATCTTATTCATATGTTTGTGCTCTATATTCATGTTGGCCTTGTTTGTTTGGTTTTTCTCGGATAGACACTGAGCAGGGGTTATATCAAGAGAACCAGGAGCACTACCCAGATCCGTCCCTTGCTTCAACTGAGTTAACAGGCAAGCACTTCCACATGCTTGCATACATACAGTACCTATTGCCTCTATCTTATTCTTGCATCATTGCGTCGCGAATGCATTAAATTGAATCCCAAGTATGCATAGCCTTTACTTTTAAACCCCACCAAGCTTGTTCCTCCATCCCATGAGCCATTACTATAGGAGTTGTTTGAGCCATGCGAGTCGTAGAACAGCATGTGTAGGGTATGTGAGCGTCTGTTGGATAATGAGGTACCTAAACAACTTAACCTGAGTAGTTCTAGGATAACTAAAGAAAGTGGCACCGGTGAGCAACATCTGCTATTTGGTTTTTCCTGCTCACTTGTGTCCCGTAAGACCCCGAGTACTTGATTCCTGTTCCTTGATTTATCGCGCTATCCACATCCGGGAGGTATATGGGACCCCCCTGAGCCAGAGCTTGATTCCGTCTTATTTCTTGGGGCCACAAACTAGTTTGAGGTTTTATTTACGATCCTGTACTTATGCCATGCTACTGCTTTATTTACGATTGTGCGAGGAGCACACTGTACTGTTTAGGAATGGTGACCCGTTTACGTGGTATCGACAAGCCCAGCCACACTTTCGGGTTCCCAGTCGTTTACCGCCGGCCCCACAAACCTTAAGTCCGTCTCGAAGTCAGCTAACTTCGTTGCGGGTTCTACTTTAAGGGGTGGCCCCCTGAAATATTTCTGAATTCTGTGATTGCTCAGTCGTGAAAGCCTCGTTGGGTTTTGATTGGTTTTTCCGAGGTTGATCGAGCGTGTGTTGCTATTGGTGCACCCCGGCCGGGTAAAACTTTCTGAAAGCCGTGTCCGCGGATATGGACGACTTGGAGCACAGTTTCTCGATCATAGACAAGCATAACTAAAGTACCGCTTTAATCTGACTAAGTGATTTGACTAGTAAATAGTGCAACACTCATGGAATGGTTAATAAAATTGCCAATGGATGGGGGTTGTTTCGTCCGCTTCCTTGTTGGTGAGCAGGGAGGAGGATGGATCTGATGAAATTACTATTATAACTGTTGTTCTTAATTCACGGACATCCGGCTATCATTGGTTAGGCGGATGGTTAGCGTTTATCTGTAGAACTGCTAGGGTTTATCTTTCGCTGCAATTGCGTCACCCCAGGTTGTGTCCCCTTTAGAGGCATTAAGACTTGCTGAGTACCCTTAGGGTCTCACACGATAAATTATTGGTTCAGATGGACAGGTACCCCCGCAGGACGGATACTGGGTGGAAGAAGCTGATGATGTGGGCAACGATCGTTCGGTGTAGAGATTCCGGGATCGGGGATCCGTGAGACCTGTAGTTGGGATGTGCTTATTTCTATGGCATCTTATGCCGATTTGCTTCTTATCCGTACTCGGATTTTGTTTGCCGCTTCCGCATGATACTCTGATGTGTGTTGTATGAGGAAGTATCCTAAATTTTAGATCTATCTAGGTTATTTGAATCTTGCCGTATGGCGTTGCTATATTTTCTTTCTTTCTAGATGGTATGGCTCTGATGTACTCTTGTATGGTGGCTTGCGTACATACCCACTTGTGTACGTAGTTGATCCCTTCGCCTGCCGATTACGCCGCCCGTACAGGTCCCGTTGAGAGGGTAGTGGTTGGGACGTCTGAAAGGACTACCAGTGAGTGGCTTTTGGGGCCCCACCGTACTATTTCAACCACTACCACTCATCCAGGCTTGTATCTAGGAGCGTAATTTACCGAGGTAGTTACAACATGGATCAAGAGTGGGATTTGTCCATCCATATGACGGATAGATATACTCTGGGCCCTCTCGGTGGAATGTCATCCAATTGGCTTGCAAGCATGTGACTGGCTCACAAGGGATCACATATCACGGGAACGATAAAAGAGTACTTATCAGTAACGAGGTTGAACTAGGTATGCAGAGATACCGACGATCATAACCTCGGATAAGTAAACTATCGTGAGACAAAGGGAAATTGGTATCGTATGTAAGTGGTTCATTCGATCGCAAAGTAATCGTAGAAATATGTGGGAGCCATATGAATTTCCAGATTCCTCTATTGGTTATTGTTCGGAGAAGTGTCTCGATCATGTCCGCATAATTCACGAACCATAGGGAGACACACTTAAGGATTCGACGTTGTTTGAGTAGTTATGGTATTATGAGAAAGAGACCGAATGTTGTTCGGAGTCTTGGATGGGATCCGGGATATCACGAGGTGATCCGGAATGGTCCGTAGAATAAGATTCATATAAGGAAAGTCCCGTTTCGGAGTTCGGGAATGATTCCGGTGTTTTCATCAGGAATGTTCTAGAAGGTGCCGGAATGTCCGGCACTCCGGAGGGGAAGGGGTACATGAATGTGTCATTGCATTGGAATGATTGCATCATGTACTAAGTGTTCTCGTTGTTCCAAATAAAGGATTAAATTGAATCTCAAACTGAAAAGTCAAACGGCCAGTTTGAAAGCCAAACGGCTAAAACAGAAAACTAAGGGAAACAAGCAAGAGGAGGTTGAAACCGACTTGGGGGAGGAGTCCCTCCTCTCCAAGCCGGCGCACCACCTAGGCCGAGTTGGGGAGGGACTCCTCTCCCTCCCCTTGGCCGCCGGCCCTCCTCCACCTATAAGAGGAGGGGCAGGGCCTCCTCCTCTAGACACACAAGTTCCTATCCTCTAATCTAAACCCTAGCCAAAGCCTCCGGTTTAGAGCCGTTTTGGTTTAGAGCTTCTAATTGCCCTAGCCTTCGGTTTAGAGCCTTCTAATTGGTGTGTCTAAACCCTAGACCACTAATAGCTCTCTCATACTCCACCATACTCGCTCCGGCTTAAGGCGAAGCCCTGCGGGATCTCCCCTCAACTTCCGGTACCACGCCGTTGTACTGCCGGAATCGCGAGGAGAGTGCTACAACCTCCGCTGCCTGCTGGAACAAGGGAGAGGAAGGTCTTCGTCGAGTACCGAACGTGTGACCGACTGCGGGAGCGCTGCTGGAACGCAGCGCCGGAAGGATCGTCTACGCGATCTTGAGATCGGGAAGTGTACGACTACATCACCCACGAGAATCTACTCTCGTTAAACACTTTGGAATCTTCGAGGGTAAGTTATTCCATCGACTCGTTGCTACAATCTAGTTGATAGATCTTGGCTTGTTTGTTTGTATGCGATAGAAATTTTTTGTTTTCCGTGCTACGAACCCCTACAGTGGTATCAGAGCCGTGTCTATATGTAGATCTGTTGCACGAGTAGAACACAATGGTCATTGTGGGCATTGATGCTTTTATTGTCGATTGCTTCTTGTGTACTTTGCATCTTGCGGTATGTTGGGATGAAGCGGCCCAAGCTAACCTTACATGACATCGTTCATGAGACTTGCTCCACGCTTGACATGCAACTTGTATTGCATAAGTGGCTTTGCGGGTGCCTGTTTCTCCTAGCATAGTTAAGATCCAATTTACAACGGGTGATTAACAATACTAGTATCAATGTTGTGGTTCTTGTTCGTAAGTTAGAACGACACTTATTGAAAGCCCCAAACCACGTAAAACATGCAAAGAAAATTAGAGGCGTCTAACTTTGTTTTGCAGGGGTGTGCTGTGATGTGATATGGCCATGATTGTGATTATATATGATGTATGTAATGTTCCTTATTGTAAGTTGGCAACCGGCAGGAGCCATATGGTTGTCTTTAAATTCTGTTAAGACCCGCGTGTCTATTCAAAGTAGTTGTAATAGTTGAAGCTGGTGGACGACAACCATGGAGCAGCGTCATTGACCTTGATGCAATGTCGGTGATGATGGAGATCATGTTCGTGCTAGAAGATGGAGATCGGAAGCACAAAGAAGAAAGGCCATATCATATCACATATTATGAATTGCATGTGATGTTAATCCTTTATGCATCTTGTATTGCTTAGTAGACGACGATAGCATTATAAGATGATCCCTCATGCACATGAATTTCAAGTCATAAAGTGTTCACCCTTAGTTAGCACCGTTGCTAAAGCTTGCTGTTTCGAAGCACCACGTGATGATCGGGTGTGTTAGATTCTACAAGTGTATACAACGTGAGCAAGCCAGATTTGCTCATGCGGAAACTAAGGTTTGATCTTGACGAGCCTAGCACGTACAGACATGGCCTCAGGAACACGGATTACCGAAAGGTAGAGCATGAGTCATATAGTAGATATGATGAACATGTTGATTGTTCGCCATTGAAGCTATATCAACTCTCGTGATGATCGGTTTTGATGTGGTGGATTTGGTTCGTGTGATCACTAAAACAATGTGAGGGATATTGTTTTGAGTGGGAGTTCACCTAGATTAATTTAATTATTAATTAGAACTCAATTTATCATAAACTAAATCAAAGTGAATTTGCATAGTTGTTGTAGTCATTGGCATCCGTTTACCACCTTGCGCTTAGTTATAATTGAGATGATAGAACTATAGAATTCTGGTTAGTTACTTTACGAACTGGTATCGTATTGTTTTGAAGTGTTAATCTAAAGTTTAAAGTCCTATTGCAAACTTTCAGTAAGTTCCGGTTACTCCATGAAGTTTAATAATTAGTATTAAATCAAGAGTAACAATTCCAAGTGTTAGTATATAAGTATCATGTTTGTCTCCATGATTCTTGATATTCAAAGGATTCTCTTAATATCAAGGTTATCTAGGATCTGAAAGAGTTGTTTCAGAAACCATGGTGTGTGGAAGATATTGTGATATCTGAAACGAAGTTTTGGTTGCAACATGATGGAGTATAATATGGCAAAGTTCATGTTCTCATATTTTGATGAGAATTTGCAAAAAGTTGGAGACACTTGTTGTCCTAAATCCTCCAAAAGGTTTTGGATAGCAACATTATACTCATAATTCATCGTTATAAGCTAAAAGTAGCTTGATCATGGACGATTCCATGATAAGGGTGAATATTTGATGTAGGTAAAATGTTTACTACACCAAGAGATTACTAAAGAAAGGAATTTGAAAGAACACCAAACATTTAATGATGGTGATCTACTTCAAAGTGCAAGTCCAAAGACATTGGTATTTAACTATACACGCTTTGGACTATATGTCATATGTATGACTCCACTATTGATGTTGATAGATTCTTTCAAACATAAAAGGAAATATTGAAAGAAAATCTCATAAATATATGGCAGAAAGGAAAAAACTAGAATTGTTCAGTTTAAGTTTATAAATGATATACATGTTATGGCTATATTCTTTGCTTATTAAACAATGTGGTTCTTAAGTATTTAATTCTGAATTTGTTGGTTTGAATCGTCATACGAAACAACAGAATTCATGAACTACAGTGGCCTAAGTAATTAGCAAAAGAATATGTGATGATGTTCATCGAAAACAAATAAAGGGTTATTGTGTTGCTCGTTAAACACCAAAGCTTGCCTTCAAGATTTGTTTTATCAAGTATTATGAGAACAAAAGGGTTGTTCAAATAATTGCCGTAATCCATAAAATATGGATGATTCACAAATCTCGTTGGAAAAATCACATCCATAAAACTAGTGCTAAAATGTCGAAAGACAAATTGATTGAAAGATCACTTAGGAAGTGACATCGCCGTTTAAATTATATTGGAAAGAAAACATGAAGAAACTCCATGTGGATGGAATTTTGGAGTCTTTTGATTTTTGATCACATGACGCTTGTGAAACTTTCCTAGAGATAATTGAAACTTCGTTCATAGGCCAAAAGGGAACGAATGACTAGCTTATTGGAACTTGTACATATTGTTGTACGAAATCCATTATGTGTAGTCAAGAGCAATGGATTTCAACTTCATATGCTTTCTCCAAAAATTTGAGTGAATATATGAATATTTACTTAATAAGGATGAAGTGTGAAATATTTGAAAAGTTCAAAGATTTTCAAGATGAAGTGCAAAATCATTGTAACAAGAATATAAATAGTTTATGATAAGATCATAAAGGAAGATATTTGAGTTACAAGTTTAGCATAATACCTAAGATTTAAGGAATCGTTCCGTGGATTTGCATTTTCCCGAAACACCATAAGAGTATGGAGCGTTCGAGATATGTAATTAAACCTTGTTTGACATGGTAAGATCAAGGTATAATTCATAAAACTGCCATTGTATTTTAAAGATTAAAAGCTTTAGAGATTACCGTTTTTCCACTGAAAAGAGCTCCATCATAATCCGTTGAAATGACACCATATAAAGTTATGGTTTGGGATAAAACCCAAGTTGTCCTTTCTTAAACATTGGTATGCTATGCATAAGAAAGATGTTTGCAACCAAAGTCGGATGAACCTGTCTTTGTATGTTATTTCGAATAACTGTTAAGTAATCCTCCATAACATCGGAGACAAAAGTGTTTGTCACTTAAAACGTCAAGTTTCTTTGAGAAGGAATTTTTCGTGAAAAGTTAAGTGGGAGGACAATAGAACTTTGATAAGGTTAAAAGAACCTTAGCTATATGTGCAGAGTTGCGCAGCGCCGAAAAGTGTTCCGGAGGCAGCAACAATGCTCATGGCTCACGTACCTCAAAGGTTGTGGTCACGAAGATCCAAGTTCCTATTGAAACAAGTAGGTCGGATGAACAATCAAATACCAAGATTTGAGGGTTGAATCATTATTTGAGAATAATGAACCGACTACATGCAAAGAAGCGATGATGGGCCCTGACTCCGTCAAATGGCTTGAAGCCATAAAATCCGTGATAGTTCCATACATGAGAAATCAAGTTTTGAACTTGAAGGACCCTCGAGAAAGGTGTAAGACCTTACAGTTGTGTCTGGATCTATAAAGAAATAGACATGGATGTTTCACATCTATAATCGACATATTGGGAAAGAGTTTACAACAATGTTCAAAGGTTGACTATGACAAGATTTGATCTATCATAGTGATATTTAGTCTAGACGGATTAATGTAGCAACCACTACATATAATTTTGTTATATGGTAGTTGAATAAACAAAACAAGTTCTTCTAATAGAATCGTTACCTAGGACATGTGCATAACACTGTCCATAGGGTTTTGTTAATTCAAAGGATGCTAAAATTATATGCAAACTTCAATGGTTGAAGTGAGCATCGCGGAGTTGGAATCTTCACTATGATGAAATTGTTAAAAGAGTTTTAATTCATCAGAGACAATGAAGATGCTTGCGTTTGCAAGAAATTAAGTGGGAGCGCTAAGACATGTTTCTAATACATTATGTGGAAGACATATTGTTGATTGGAAATAATGTATCTTTTATTAACACATATTAAGAATTTCATCTCGATGAAAGACTTAGGCAAAACCCAAATATTTGGCATCAATAGATGCTAATATGGTTGTGCCAGAAGTACATAGACGAGATATTGAATGAGTTCAATATAGAAACTACAAGAAAGGTTCTTGTCGCACAAAAAGGATTGAATGAGTTCAATATTGATGATATATTCAAGTGTATTGACATTTGGTAAGTGAAACAAAGATTCAAGTATAGATTGATACTTGATGTATGAAATCACAAAGAATATTTATATCAATCATACTGTGATATGTACAAATCCAGATATGTCCTATGCTCTAAATGTTATGAGCATATACCAGAATAATTAATAAGATGATCATTGGACAATAGTGAGGATATTCTTATGATCTTTTGGAAGAACTAAGAGTATATTATTTGTAGAAGTGACAAATAGATGGTTAGTTCATTGTAAAAGTACTACATTGATACTAGTTTTGTCACAAAATACAAATTAAGTTTATCTCAAGCTAAACTAAGGGTGGCACAATATAATGGAAAGTGAGTTCCATAATGGATTTGGATGAGTTCCAAAGTTAAGACATTGTGACAGATACTACAACAAAAGGCTAAGTATATGACTGCTATTATAGCAGCTAAAGAGGGCATTTGTGTCAAGTAGTTTGTTATCAAACTAGGTGTAGTTCACAGCGGGATAATACTATGAAGAAATATTGTACGACAATATTATCAACATGTTTTAACCCCGAAGAACTAAAGGTCACACCAAAGGACCAAATTTGTACGAAGCCATCTCATTAGAGAATGAGTGATGCGTAGAGACGCAAAGACATGCAATTACACACGGACCTGGAAGTGTCAGATCCGGAGATCAGTTGACCACTAGCAATCGTGTACATACAACACCGTAAAGCCATAGGTGTTGAATACACAAAGGTTTGAAACTAGATTATTGACTCTAGTGCAAGTGGGAGACTGTTGGAGATATGCCCAAGAGGCAATAATAAAGTAGGTTATTATCATATCTTTATACTTATGATAAATGTTTACATACCATGCTATAATTGTATTAACAGGAAACATTAATACTTGTGTGATTTGTAAACATAAAAGAGTCCCTAGTAAAGCCTCTTGTTAAACTAGCTTATTGGTTAATATATGATCATGGTTTCCTGATCATGAACATAGAGATGTTATTAACAACAGGGTCATATCATTAGGATAATGATGTGATGGACATACTCCTATAGTTAAGCGTAGCATAAAGATCAAGTCATTTCAATAGTTCAATTGCTATATGCTTTCTGATACATAGTAACCTAATTCCTTCGACCATGAGATCATGCATATCACCTTTTCCGGATGGATGCTTTGATGTCATCAAACACCACACCGTAACAGGGTGGCTATAAAAGTGGCATTGAGTGTTCAGAAAGTATTGGTTGAAACACATGGATCAAGAGTGGGATTTGTCCATCCATATGACGGATAGATATACTCTGGGCCCTCTCGGTGGAATGTCATCCAATTGGCTTGCAAGCATGTGACTGGCTCACAAGGGATCACATATCACGGGAACGATAAAAGAGTACTTATCAGTAACGAGGTTGAACTAGTATGCAGAGATACCGACGATCATAACCTCGGATAAGTAAACTATCGTGAGACAAAGGGAAATTGGTATCGTATGTAAGTGGTTCATTCGATCGCAAAGTAATTGTAGAAATATGTGGGAGCCATATGAATTTCCAGATTCCTCTATTGGTTATTGTTCGGAGAAGTGTCTCGATCATGTCCGCATAATTCACGAACCATAGGGAGACACACTTAAGGATTCGACGTTGTTTGAGTAGTTATGGTATTATGAGAAAGAGACCGAATGTTGTTCGGAGTCTCGGATGGGATCCGGGATATCACGAGGTGATCCGGAATGGTCCGTAGAATAAGATTCATATAAGGAAAGTCCCGTTTCGGAGTTCGGGAATGATTCCGGTGTTTTCATCAGGAATGTTCTAGAAGGTGTCGGAATGTCCGGCACTCCGGAGGGGAAGGGGTACATGAATGTGTTATTGCATTGGAATGATTGCATTATGTACTAAGTGTTCTCGCTGTTCCAAATAAAGGATTAAATTGAATCCCAAACTGAAAAGTCAAACGGCCAGTTTGAAAGTCAAACGGCTAAAACAGGAAACTGAGGGAAACAAGCAAGAGGAGGTTGAAACCGACTTGGGGGAGGAGTCCCTCCTCTCCAAGCCGGCGCACCACCTAGGCCGAGTTGGGGAGGGACTCCTCTCCCTCCCCTTGGCCGCCGGCCCTCCTCCACCTATAAGAGGAGGGGCAGGGCCTCCTCCTCTAGACACACAAGTTCCTATCCTCTAATCTAAACCCTAGCCAAAGCCTCCGGTTTAGAGCCGTTTTGGTTTAGAGCTTCTAATTGCCCTAGCCTTCGGTTTAGATCCTTCTAATTGGTGTGTCTAAACCCTAGACCACTAATAGCTCTCTCATACTCCACCATACTCGCTCCGGCTTAAGGCGAAGCCCTGCGGGATCTCCCCTCTACTTCCGGTACCACGCTGTTGTGCTGCCGGAATCGCGAGGAGTGTGCTACAACCTCCGCTGCCTGCTGGAACAAGGGAGAGGAAGGTCTTCGTAGAGTACCGAACGTGTGACCGACTGCGGGAGCGCTGCCAGAACACAGCGCCGGAAGGATCGTCTACGCGGTCTTGAGATCGGGAAGTGTACGACTACATCACCCACGAAAATCTACTCTCGTTAAACACTTTGGAATCTTCGAGGGTAAGTTATTCCATCGACTCGTTGCTACAATCTAGTAGATAGATCTTGGCTTGTTTGTTTGTATGCGATAGAAATTTTTTGTTTTCCATGCTACGACCCCCTACAAAGTCTAGGGTCTCCGGTGTGCTCAGGTCCGGAGTTCCTGCCAAGTCTCCGGAGGGAGTAGCAAGACCTGGCCCAGGACATTCTGTATGGGAGTCCAGAGATGGGCCGGAGACAATCTGGAATCTTCGGTGTGAGACAAACATAGACCGGAGTCTCCGGTGTGGAAATTCCCCAATGGGCAGAAAACTGTCTGAAGTGAGTGGGCCTATAAAAAGGGGCCCTTCTTCCCTAATGAGTGATTTCGAGTTCTGCAAGTCTGCCCCTCCATTATTGACCTTCTTGAGCTTTCTTCCCCTTAATCACTCCTATGATTCTTGCATATACTTGAGGTTTTTTAAGGAGAAGATCTAGATCAACAATCCCACCAATAAATCTCTCCTCTAAGTGAGGGGAACATCTTGGGATCTAGATCTTGCAGTCTTTTGTGGATTTTCTCCTTTGTTCTTCCTCTCTTATTCCCCCACAAGTTTTTGTAGCTTTGGTGGAATTTGGGAGAGAAGGACTTGAGCACTTCTTGTGTTCTTTCCATTGCATTTTGTACATCGGTTTGAGTTATTGGTGAGGATTCGATTGGGTGAAAGTTGAGAATCTTTTTACTATTGGGTTCTTGGAACCCTAGACGGTTTAGTTGTTTTTCGGTTTGGAGATTACTTGGGGCCTCCAATTAAGTTGTAGAGATTTACCCAAACTTATTTGTTGGGAGCCTCCAATTGAGTTGTGGAGAAGTGCCCCAACCTTGTGAGAGGTTCCTGATTGCCACCGACAAGTGCACCGATAGTGGAAGTGTGGATCGATCTCATTGGGGGTGAGATTCATAGGAGAAAAAGGTAGGCCTCTTCCGGAGTTGGTGGTTTGATACCAATTGCGGTGACCCAGCATACCACTACATGTGTAGTACACTACAGTCGTTGACATGACATCCACAGAACACAGTTCCGTAAATATCACATCCCTCAGAGTGGTACAACATAAACATTGCGGGTCCATATTACAAAAATACACACATTATTATTATTACAATACCGGAAGTTCAAGACTTCCAAAAGATTCAACTTACAAACCAAAATATAAGTGTTTCAGCAGAAGTTTCAAAGTGAAAACTTAAACTCCAAACTGAGCTCAACAACTTATTGCTATATATTGTTCATGTTGCACGGATCAATTGGCTCCTAGAACTATAGTAATTATTCTGACTCTTGGTACTCTCCTCCATAGACGATATTGTAGTCCTCCCCTTCTACGGCTCCATACAAGTTGGGCTCTTCATAGAAGACCTCCTCTTGACTCTCAATTGCATACATTGGAGTATCTTCGGGATCCTCAGAGTCTAAGCAAGGGATCAAAGGAAAGGGTGAGTAACAGTGTTACCCGGCAAGTTCATTATATGCAAGGTGGGAAGTTTGATGCTCTATCTACCACCTCGGACTATAAGTCCTTGGCATTATGCAGTTTTTGTAAATCTTTCTTCAAAGATTGATTTTATTATGAAAATCTATGACCATCAGCCTTCACAGGTTAACCATAACTTTCATGGAGTTCCTTTCCTACCGCGTTCATAGCTCCTTCCCGGAACAGGGAGTAACAAGTTACAGTTCTTACACTCTGCAGAGGTGCGTTACTTTACCCATAAGGGATCAACTTCTTTGTTGCACAATCGGGCGTACTTTCCTGTCCACAATTCCATGATGTGGGGCCTAGTAGATGATCCAAGCCAATCACTGCTCTCTCCATGACCCCATATGTCTGCACGATCCTTTGGGACTGGCTCACCTCCGTTAAGCCCCCTTTCGGGCAGGGTACAACCCTGATGAGTTCCCGAAGACTCTATGAGCTGGTGATGCCAAGGTAAGTACCTTATAGGTCCGACTAAACCCCGGGTAGCCACTCATAGATAATCTAGACACCAAAAACGCGGGGCCTAAGGGTGCCCACCCATATGTTGGATCCGCACAACGAATCACAACGTCACATTAAGGTAGTCTTGCCTCCCTACGAAAGGAAAAGGATACAACTGACTTCTCCGTCCCATTCCAAATCTCATGGTTAACGCGTAATATACGACGCTAGAATCACTAATGTCATGGGTTATTAAATCCCTAATTGATCATCATTGTTGCAAATAGAAACCTAAGTTCTATTGATTCATTGTATCATCACTTAGGATGATACCAAAAATTTATTTGTTTGAGAAAATAATATTTGCTTTTTCTGGAATATAGATGATAACACACAATTTGCAAATACTTTGATAAAGAGTCTTTAAAGGACATGAGCAAGCGATGAACTTTCCTTGTGATTGCAAGGTAGTGAAGTCAGATGCTTGCACTGGACCTTGAGCTTCTATATCTACAAAACATTATTATTGCCCGGTAA
Organism: Avena atlantica; assembly: GCA_910589765.1. Taxonomy (NCBI): domain Eukaryota; kingdom Viridiplantae; phylum Streptophyta; class Magnoliopsida; order Poales; family Poaceae; genus Avena; species Avena atlantica. The sequence goes on along the minus strand of OU342734.1, from coordinate 477,208,626 downwards.
GGACAATATTTAAAGAGGCAAAATGATTATGCAAGTAATGTAATGCATTATTTTCTTTTGTATGTTCTACCCATTCTTTTAGTTACAAAAAAATTCCTTTAAGTAGTAAAAGATTTGTAAATATTAATTATTATTATTTATTGAATATTGTATTTTTATTTGATTTTTTATTTGATTTTATTTATTTAATAATTCTTTTAAGAATTATCATTTAAATACAAGAATATCTTTTTATGATATAAAACGTTTATTTAGTATTTTTATAAAATACTACAATATTAATATATAATAAAAGTGGTTTTTATTTATTTTTTATCTTCTTTATTTAATTTTATAAAATTCCATAAGGAATACATATATTATAAAAATTTTGATCAAAAATTATATGCATAAAAATTTAGTTCTTAATTTATTTAGATAGATTGGATTATTGTGAATCCAAAAATATTTGATTTAAAAAATTTAGATTTTTATTTTATTTTCTAGAGTTTATTTAAGTTCAGGGGTATTTTGGTCTTTCTTAATTATTAAAACTTTCTTTAGGTTGTTGGGCTTATTGGGCCATTTTGGCCCAAGTGGTCAGAACCAAAAAGGCTCCCCGAAGGGTTAGCCCTCTCAGCCCACTCTCCTGTTGGAGATATGCCCTAGAGGCAATAATAAATATAGTTATTATTATATCTTTGTGTTTATGATAAATGTTTACATTCATGCTATAATAGTATTAACAAGGAAACATTAATACTTGTGTGATTTGTAAACTTAATTTGAAGTCCCTAGTATAGACTATATACTTCACTAGCTTGTTGGTTGATTAATGATTGTGGTTTCCCTATCATGAACATTGAGATGTTATCAACAACAAGATCATATCGTTAGGAGAATGATATGGTGGACATACTCCTATAGATAAGCGTAGCATAAAGATCAAGTCATTTCAATAGTTCAATTGCTATATGCTTTCTGATACATAGTAACCTAATTCCTTCGACCATGAGATCATGCATATCACCTTTACCGGATGGATGCTTTGATGACATCAAACACCACACCGTAACTGGGTGGCTATAAAGGTGGCATTGAGTGTTCGGAAAGTATTGGTTGAAACACATGGATCAAGAGTGGGATTTGTCCATCCATATAACGGATAGATATACTCTGGGCCCTCTCGGTGGAATGTCATCCAATTAGCTTGCAAGCATGTGACTTGGTCACAAGGGATCACATATCACGGGAACGAGAAAAGAGTACTTATCGGTAACGAGGTTGAACTAGGTATGCAGAGATACCGACGATTATAACCTCGGATAAGTAAACTATCGTGAGACAAAGGGAAATTGGTATCGTATGTAAGTGGTTCATTCCATCGCAAAGTAATCGTAGAAATATGTGGGAGCCATATGAATTTCCAGATTCCTCTATTGGTTATTGTTCGGAGAAGTGTCTTGATCATGTCCGCATAATTCACGAACCGTAGGGAGACACACTTAAGGATTCGACGTTGTTTGAGTAGTTATGGTATTATGAGAAAGAGACCGAATGTTGTTCGGAGTCTCGGATGGGATCCGGGATATCACGAGGTGATCCGGAATGGTCCGGAGAATAAGATTCATATAAGGAAAGTCCCGTTTCGGAGTTCGGGAATGATTCCGGTGTTTTCATCGGGAATGTTCTAGAAGGTTCCGGATTGTCCGGCACTCCGGGGGGGGAGGGTACATGAATGTGTCATTGAATGATTGCATCATGTACTAAGTGTTCTTGTTGTTCCAAAACTGAAAAAGTCAAACTGCCAGTTTGAAAGTCAAACGGCTAAAACAGGAAACTGTGGGAAACAGGAAACTGTGGGAAACAAGCAAGAGGAGGTTGAAACCAACTTGGAGGAGGAGTCCCTCTCCTCCAAGCCGGCGGCCCACCTAGGCCGAGTTGGGGAGGGACTCCCCTCCCTCCCCTAGCGCGCCGGCCCCTCCACCTATAAAAGGAGGGGCAGGGCCTCCTCCTCTAGACACACAAGTTCCTATCTTCTAATCTCCGGTTTAGAGCCGTTTTGGTTTAGAGCTTCTAAATGCTTTAGCCTGCGGTTTAGAGCCTTCTAATTGGTGTGTCTAATCTCTAGACCACTAATAGCCCTTTCTCATACTCCACCATACTCGCTCCGGCTTAAGGCGAAGCCCTGCGGGATCTCCCCTCTACTTCCGGTACCACGTCGTTGTGCTGCCGGAATCGCGAGGAGAGTGATACAACCTCCGCTGCCTGCTGGAACAAGGGAGAGGAAGGTCTTCGTCGAGTACCGAACGTGTGACCGACTGCGGAAGCGCTGCCGGAACGCAGCGCCGGAAGGATCGTCTACACGATCTTGAGATCGGAAAGAGTACGACTACATCACCCACGAGAATTCGCTCTCGTTAAACACTTTGGAATCTTCAAGGGTAAGTTATTCCATCGACTCGTTGCTACAATCTAGTAGATAGATCTTGGCTTGTTTGTTTGTATGCGATAGAAATTTTTTGTTTTCCATGCTACGAACCCCTACAGTGGTATCAGAGCCGTGTTTATATGTAGATCTGTTGCACGAGTAGAACACAATGGTCATTGTGGGCATTGATGCTTTTATTGTCGATTGCTTCTTGTGTACTTTGCATCTTGCAGTATGTTGGGATGAAGCGGCCCGGGCTAACCTTACATGACATCGTTCATGAGACTTGCTCCACGCTTGACATGCAACTTGTATTGCATAAGTGGCTTTGCGGGTGCCTGTTTCTCCTAGCATAGTTAAGATCCAATTTACAATGGGTGATCAACAATGCTAGTATCAATGTTGTGGTTCTTGTTCATAAGTTAGAACGACACTTATTGAAAGCCCCAAACCGCGTAAAATATGCAAAGAAAGTAGAGGCGTCTAACTTTGTTTTGCAGGGGTGTGCAGTGATGTGATATGGCCATGATTGTGATTATATTTGATGTATGCAATGTTCCTTATTGTAAGTTGGCAACCGGCTGGAGCCATATGGTTGTCTTTAATTTATGTTAAGACCCGCGTGTCTATTCAAAGTAGTTGTAATAGTTGAAGCCGGTGGACGACAACCATGGAGAAGCGTCATTGACCTTGATGCAATGCCGGTGATGATGGAGATCATGTTCGTGCTTGAAGATGGAGATCGGAAGCACAAAGAAGAAAGGCCATATCATATCACATATTATTGAATTGCATGTGATGTTAATCCTTTATGCATCTTGTATTGCTTAGTAGACGACGGTAGCATTATAAGATGATCCCTCATGCACATGAATTTCAAATCATAAAGTGTTCACCCTTAGTTAGCACCGTTGCTAAAGCTTGTTGTTTCGAAGCACCACGTGATGATCGAGTGTGTTAGATTCTGCAAGTGTATACAACGTGAGCAAGCCAGATTTGCTCATGCGGAAACTAAGGTTTGATCTTGACGAGCCTAGCATGTACAGACATGGTCTCGGAACACGGATCACCGAAAGGTAAAGCATGAATCATATAGTAGATATGATGAACATGACGATTGTTCGCCATTGAAACTATATCAACTCTCGTGATGATCGGTGTTGATGTAGTGGATTTGGTTCGTGTGATCACTAAAACAATGTGAGGGATGTTGTTTTGAGTGGGAGTTCACCTAGTTTAATTTCATTAATTAATTTGAACTCAATTTGTCATAAACTTAGTCTAAACTATTGCAAATATGTTGTAGATCAATGGCAGCCCCTACCATCAATTTTAATGCGTTCCTAGAGAAAGAAAAGTTGAAAAACAATGGAAGCAACTTCGCGGACTGGTTCCGCAATTTGAGGATTGTCCTCACAGCTGGTAATTTGACCTATGTGCTGGATGCACCGCTGGGTGACCCACCTGCAGCTGATACTCCCGATGAAGTAAAGAATGTTTACCTCGCTCGGAAGAATTAGTACTCCATAGTTCAGTGTGCTATCTTGTATGGTTTAGAATCGGAGCTTCAGAAAAGGTTTGAGAATTCAGACCCATATGATATTGTCGAGGATCTCAAATTGATTTTTGAGACTCATGCGGCAATTGAAAGCTATGAGGCTTCTGAAAAGTTCTTTAACTGCAAGATGGAAGAGGGCAGCTCCGTCAGTGAGCATGTGCTTAAGATGTCTGGGCACGCAAACAAACTTCAAAGCTTGGGTATAGTGATTCCTAATGCTTTGGGGATTTACCGTGTCCTCTAATCACTACCACCAAGTTACAAGAACTTTGTGATGAACTAAAACATGCAGAACATGAACGAAGAGTTGCCAGAACTGTTTGCTATGTTAAAGTCTGCAGAAGTGGAGATCAAGAAAGAGCACCAAGTGTTGTTGGTCAATAAGACCACCAAACTCAAGAAAGGCAAGTCTAAGCAAAAGGGACACTTCAAGAAGGGTGGTAAGAAAGTTACCACGCCGGCGAAGAAGACCAAAGCTGGGCCCAGGCCTGATACTGAGTGCTTTTACTGCAAGGGAGAAGGTCACTGGAAGCGGAATTGCCCAAAGTACTTGGCGGATCTGAAGAACGGCAACATCAAGAAGAAAGGTATATCTGATATACATGTTATTGATGTGTATCTCACTAGTACTCGTAGTAGTGCCTGGGTATTTGATACTGGTTCGGTTGCTCATATTTGTAACTCGAAACAGGTGCTGCAGAATAAACGGAAGCTAGCGAAGAACGAGGTGACGATGCGCGTGGGAAACGGATCAAAGGTTGATGTGATCGCGGTCGGCACGCTACCCCTTCATCTACCATCGGGATTAGTTTTATACTTAAATAATTGTTATTTAGTGCCTGTGTTGAGCATGAACATTATATCGGGATCTTGTTTATTGCGAGACGGTTACTTGTTTAAGTCAGAATAATGGTTGTTCGATTTATATGAGTAATATGTTTTATGCACATGCACCTTTGATAGATGGTCTATTCTTATTGAATCTCGATAGTGGAAATACACATATCAACAAAACTGAGGCTAAACGTTTGAAATCAAGCGATAATTCGACCAATATGTGGCACTGTCGTCTTGGTCACATTGGAGTGAAGCGTATGAAGAAACTCCATTCCGATGGACTTCTTGAATCACTTGATTTTGAATCACTTGAAAGATGCGAAGCATGTCTGATGGGAAAAATGACTAAGACTCCATTTTCTGGTATGATGGAGCGAGCTACGGACTTATTGGAAATCATACATACCGATGTGTGTGGTCCAATGAGTGTAGCATCGCGCGGTGGTTATCGTTATGTTCTTACCTTCACGGATGACTTGAGTAGATATGGGTATATCTATTTCATGAAACATAAATCCGAAACTTTCGAGAAGTTTAAGGAGTTTCAAAGTGAGGTAGAGAATCAACATAACAAGAAGATTAAATTTCTACGTTCTGATCATGGAGGTGAATATCTAAGTTACGAGTTTGGCGAGCATTTGAAGAAATACGGAATACTTTCACAGTTGACACCGCCGGGAACACCACAGCGTAATGGTGTGTCCGAACGTCGTAATCGAACTCTCTTAGATATGGTTCGTTCTATGATGTCACTTACAGATTTACCGCTATCATTTTGGGGTTATACATTAGAAACAGCCGCATTCACTTTAAATAGGGCACCGTCTAAATCCGTTGAAACGACACCGTATGAATTATGGTTTGGGAAGAAACCTAGATTGTCGTTCCTTAAAGTTTGGGGATGCGAAGCCTATGTAAAGAAGTTACAGCCGGACAAGCTTGAACCCAAAGCGGAAAAATGCGTCTTCATAGGATACCCGAAGGAAACTATTGGGTATACCTTCTATCATAGATCCGAAGGCAAAATCTTCGTTGCCAAGAATGGATCCTTTCTAGAGAAGGAATTTCTCTCGAAAGAAGTGACTGGAAGGAAAGTAGAACTCGACGAGGTTGTCGAACCTTCTCTCGAAATTGCGAGTAGCGCAGCACCGGAAGAAGTTCCTGTGGTGCCTGCACCAATAAGAGAGGAAGCTAATGATGGTGATCATGAAACTTCAGTTGAAGTTACTACAGAGCCTCGGAGGTCAACGAGAAATCATACCACTCCAGATTGGTATGATCCCGTTATGAGTGTCATGTTGGTGGACAACACCGATGACCCCGAGACATATGAGGAAGCGATGATGAGCCCAGATTCCAATAAATGGCAAGAAGCCATGAAATCCGAGATTGGATCCATGTACGAAAACCAAGTATGGACTTTGATGGACTTACCGGATGGCCGAAAGGCTGTCGAGAACAAATGGATTTTCAAGAAGAAAACAGATGCTGATGGTAATGTTACTGTCTATAAAGCTCGACTTGTCGCAAAAGGGTTTCGACAAATTCAAGGAGTTGACTACGATGAGACTTTCTCACCAGTAGCGAAGCTAAAGTCTGTGAGGATTATGTTAGCAATCGCTGCATATTATGATTATGAGATATGGCAGATGGATGTCAAAACAGCATTCCTCAATGGAGATATTGATGAAGAGTTGTATATGATGCAACCCAAAGGTTTTGTCGATCCTAAAGATGCTAACAAGGTATGCAAACTTCAACGGTCCATCTATGGATTGAAGCAAGCATCCCGAAGCTGGAATCAACGTTTTGATAAGGTGATCAAAAGTTTTGGTTTTATACAAACTTATGGAGAAGCTTGTATTTACAAGAAAGTGAGTGGGAGCTCTGTAGCATTCTTAATACTATATGTGGATGACATATTGTTGATTGGGAATGATGTAGACCTTCTTAATAGTGTCAAGGAATATTTGAATAATAGTTTTTCAATGAAGGATCTTGGCGAAGCAGCTTACATATTAGGCATAAAGATTTATAGAGATAGATCGAAACGCCAAATATCATTGTCACAGAGTACATATTTGGACAAAGTTCTAAAGAGGTTTGGAATGGAAGAAAGCAAGAAAGGGTTCTTGCCCATGTTGCCCAATACGACCTTGAGTAAAACTCAAAGTCCGACATCGGCAGAAGATAGAGAAAGGATGAGTAAGACTCCCTATGCCTCAGCCATAGGATCTCTAATGTATGCCATGCTATGTACTAGACCCGACATTGCATATGCTGTTAGTTTAACTAGCAGATATCAAAGTGATCCAGGAGTGGATCATTGGACAGCGGTCAAAAACATCCTTAAGTACTTGAGAAGAACTAAGGATATGGTTCTTTCTTATGGAGGTGATGAACAGCTCGTTGTTAATGGTTACACCGATGCTAGTTGGAACACCGATCCGGATGATTCTAAATCACAATCTGGATACGTATTTATTTTGAATGGTGCAGCAGTTAGCTGGAGGAGTGCAAAGCAAAGCGTTGTGGCGAGATATTCAACTGAATCGGAATACATGGCTGCTTCTGAGGCTTCACAAGAAGCGATATGGATGAAAGAGTTCATTACAGAGCTGGGTGTGGTTCCTAGTGCGCTGGACCCAATGTCTATCTACTGTGATAACATGGGCGCCATAGCCAATGCGCAAGAACCAAGGTCACACAAGAAGCTGAAGTATATCAAGCTACGTTTTCACGCTATTCGAGAACATATCCAGGATGGGGATATAAAGATTTGCAAAGTACACACATATCTGAATGTGGCGGATCCGTTGACTAAACCTCTCCCGAGGGCAAAACATGACCAACACCAAACTGCCATGGGTGTTCGGTATATTACCATGTAATCTAGATTAGATGACTCTAGTGCAAGTGGGAGACTGTTGGAGATATGCCCTAGAGGCAATAATAAATATAGTTATTATTATATCTTTGTGTTTATGATAAATGTTTACATTCATGCTATAATAGTATTAACAAGGAAACATTAATACTTGTGTGATTTTTAAACTTAATTTGAAGTCCCTAGTATAGCCTCTATACTTCACTAGCTTGTTGGTTGATTAATGATTGTGGTTTCCCTATCATGAACATTGAGATGTTATCAACAACAAGATCATATCGTTAGGAGAATGATATGGTGGACATACTCCTATAGATAAGCGTAGCATAAAGATCAAGTCATTTCAATAGTTCAATTGCTATATGCTTTCTGATACATAGTAACCTAATTCCTTCGACCATGAGATCATGCATATCACCTTTACCGGATGGATGCTTTGATTACATCAAACACCACACCGTAACTGGGTGGCTATAAAGGTGGCATTGAGTGTTCAGAAAGTATTGGTTGAAACACATGGATCAAGAGTGGGATTTGTCCATCCATATGACGGATAGATATACTCTGGGCCCTCTCGGTGGAATGTCATCCAATTAGCTTGCAAGCATGTGACTGGTTCACAAGGGATCACATATCACGGGAACGAGAAAAAAGTACTTATCGGTAACGAGGTTGAACTAGGTATGCAGAGATACCGACGATCATAACCTCGGATAAGTAAACTATCGTGAGACAAAGGGAAATTGGTATCGTATGTAAGTGGTTCATTCCATCGCAAAGTAATCGTAGAAATATGTGGGAGCCATATGAATTTCCAGATTCCTCTATTGGTTATTGTTCGGAGAAGTGTCTCGATCATGTCCGCATAATTCACGAACCGTAGGGAGACACACTTAAGGATTCGACGTTGTTTGAGTAGTTATGGTATTATGAGAAAGAGACAGAATGTTGTTCGGAGTCTCGGATGGGATCCGGGATATCACGAGGTGATCCGGAATGGTCCGAAGAATAAGATTCATATAAGGAAAGTCCCGTTTCGGAGTTCGGGAATGATTCCGGTGTTTTCATCGGGAATGTTCTAGAAGGTTCCGGATTGTCCGGCACTCCGGGGGGGGAGGGTACATGAATGTGTCATTGAATGATTTCATCATGTACTAAGTGTTCTTGCTGTTCCAAAACTGAAAAAGTCAAACTGCCAGTTTGAAAGTCAAACGGCTAAAACAGGAAACTGTGGAAAACAGGAAACTGTGGGAAACAGGAAACTGTGGGAAACAAGCAAGAGGAGGTTGAAACCAACTTGGAGGAGGAGTCCCTCTCCTCCAAGCCGGCGGCCCACCTAGGCCGAGTTGGGGAGGGACTCCCCTCCCTCCCCTGGCGCGCTGGCCCCTCCACCTATAAAAGGAGGGGCAGGGCCTCCGCCTCTAGACACACAAGTTCCTATCTTCTAATCTCCGGTTTAGAGCCGTTTTGGTTTAGAGCTTCTAATTGCTTTAGCCTGCGGTTTAGAGCCTTCTAATTGGTGTGTCTAATCTCTAGACCACTAATAGCCCTTTCTCATACTCCACCATACTCGCTCCGGCTTAAGGCGAAGCCCTGCGGGATCTCCCCTCTACTTCCGGTACCACGCCGTTGTGCTGCCGGAATCGCGAGGAGAGTGCTACAACCTCCGCTGCCTGCTGGAACAAGGGAGAGGAAGGTCTTCGTCGAGTACCGAACGTGTGACCGACTGCGGAAGCGCTGCCGGAACGCAGCGCCGGAAGGATCGTCTACACGATCTTGAGATCGGAAAGAGTACGACTACATCACCCACGAGAATTCGCTCTCGTTAAACACTTTGGAATCTTCGAGGGTAAGTTATTCCATCGACTCGTTGCTACAATCTAGTAGATAGATCTTGGCTTGTTTGTTTGTATGCGATAGAAAAAAATTGTTTTCCATGCTACGAACCCCTACATCTCCTTGTACTTCTCTCTCGTCCTCCTCTCTCCTTCTTCCTTGACCCCGTGGTCACCGATACCACCGCCAGGGCGATTCACGCCGCCGTGGTCCTCTCCGGCCTCCGCCGTGGTGCATGGCGTGGTTGCTAATCTCGCTCCTTCATCCTATATATTTCGATTTGGATTTGGGGTTCTCCGGTGGCCAGGCCGGCTCCGTCCCGAAACCTAGGTTTTGGGGTGGTGTTGGTGCTGCCGCCGCCTCTGCGCCCGTGGTGCTATGGGGTGTTCCTATGTTGTTGTGGTGATGCTGGTCGCCCTCAATCGTTGTTGTGTTCGCTGCCTTGGCTCAGTGCGGGTTGTAGTGCCCCTTGGGTGCTTCTCGTGCCGTCGTGTTCGTCGGCCCCTCTAATTCCTCTTTCCAGCCGCAGCTACAACCTCCAGTAAGTTGTTCTTTCTTACCTCTCGTGCTCTCTGTACTATGCCACCCTGTCCTGTGTGTTTCTAGTGGCTACCCCTGACTAGGGTTCATGTCATGATTAGGGTTCATCCCTCTATTGAGGTTATATATGATGAATTGATATTAGTAGTCATGGTCATTGAGGGTGGTGGATGGTTGTTTGATGTGGATTACTGTTTATAATTGGGCTTTGGTGATGCTAGTGGCTTACCAGACTAATTCCAGTGGGTAATTTGATATGGTTCAGATGATAGTGCTTCTTTGGAATCATTATTTGTGGATCCTAGTGATTTGGAAATTGATTTGGTTATTGACAGTGACTTTGTGAGTGATTTATTCACTGTATCTATAATTGTTGGCTTAAGGATTCATATGTAGTTTGAGGTTAATTAGTTTCTTACAGTGATGTTCTGTATACATAAAATTGGAAATGATTCCTGGTGATTGATACCAGGAAAATGATGATTAGTTGTTTGTCAGTTTATCTATGAAAGCTAGATACTTAATCTGCTTGGTTTAGAATCTGCTCTTGTGACACCATCTTGAAATGGCACACAAGTCTAGGTGCTACTACTTGCCTTGATTTTGTTAATGCTTAAGATTGGATTAATGCCAAAGATGAGTTGGAAACTTCTTTCTTTAAACACTAGTGCCTATGATGTTGGTATGAGGCTTAGGAACTAGATTCCTATGTTGTTGTTCCTCATAGATTTGTTCTGGTAGTGATACCGGTTACTTATTATGAAATCCCTTTGATAAAATGATTGGTGTGCTAATGGTTTTGCATGGATCCATAAGATTTATGGATTCTGGGGTGCTACTCTTTTAAGAGATGTGCCCAGAATTCATAATCTTGACTATGATTGTATTGGATTATAAAATTTGGCCTTTATATCCAGGATCAGTGATGCTAGTCTGAGATCCTGGTTTTACCTGTATGGTTTTCTTATGGCTATGACTTTAGTATTCAAAATCCTCTATGATGGATTCACCCCACTTGGGTGCTTTCTGAGAGGTTTAATATAAGACAACTCATGAATTCTTATCTAACTTAGATAGATAGATCATGTGATGGTTTTATACTACTCACCACAACAGTTAAGTTGTTGGGGTTGTAACTTGTTGATCTTGTGGCTTGATCTTGCTGGTTGTGTTGCTGGCCTGATCTGGTTCTTCTCCTGATGCTGCTCCTGCTACTTCCAGCTCCTAGAACTTGTCCTTGATATTTCTATCCACCTTATGGTTCCTGTTAGCTTGGCCTTGTCCTTGCTATCCACCTGATCCACCCCCTCCTTATGTCACCATCTTGGTGAGTACTGGGATGATTTGGTGTGTGGTTGGTTTGGTTTGGTTTCTTGTGGCTAGACTATTGATGCTTGATGTGTATGTGCAAGGAAATGGTGTTGTGGTGCTTGCCCACGGCTGTGTTGAGTTGTTTTGCTTGTGAGGAAGTTGTGTCTGTGTTTGACAGCACACACCATGCATTTAGGTCTGTAAGCTACTTGTGTGTCTGTTGCACCCTTGTGGATATGCTCAGGGGAATGATCTACCTTTTTATCTGATTACATTTACCTGTCTGGTGAAACTTGCCCCTCTTACTGATTAGAATCATTTGGCTTATGGCTTAAAAATTATGAAAGATTTAGTTCTTTCATATTGGTGGAACTTGCCCCTAAAGATTTACTCAATGATGATAAGTGGAACAGTGCATCTCACTGTTCACCACCGAGAGTAAAAAATAACTTAACCTTTATTTTCTTTCTTTTTGTTTGTTCTTTGTTTTTGTAGGTACAAGGCTTGAAGATTCAAGATTAGAATAGGTTTTCTTTTTTATAGAATAGTTCCTTTGTAATCTTTATTTTATTCTTTTGTAATCTTTATTTTATTATTTTGTAAGAAAGATTGAAATATTTCTCAATATGTAAATACTCCACCTTTTATAATTTATTGTTGTAAAGATTCTTGATTAATTTCATAAGTTATATCTTGTAACTTATTTGTTGAATAAAGATATGGAATAAATATTCATTTTCTTGATTGTGTTATATTATTTAAAGTTTGAGTTACTATATATTATTTCTTTATTAAATAATATTACTCAAACATAATCTTAATCTTTTAAAATATAAATCCAACTCTCAAGTTTGAATTCAAATTCCTTTCCCCAAAACACATTAATCCATAAAGATCATGTCAAAGTTTATAACGATCATTCTCCAAGGCTATTCCTAAACTTAAAGAGTGAAAGAAACTTTGATCACTTTAAGTTTTTATTTGGCAAAAAAGTTACCCACATTTTTACAAATGAATGCATGCAATTGCAGTTGGTTCCTAAATGTTGGGATGTTACAGACTTCCCCCCTAAATTAAACTTTGTCCTGAAGTTTGTTGAAGTGTACCTGAACAGTTCTGGATAGGCTTTTCTTAAATCATCTTCTTTCTCCCATGTGGCTTCTCTTTTGGGATGATGTTCCCACTGTACCTTGCAGTACTTGATTGCTCTATTCCTCTACCTTTTCTAGTTTTCCTCCAAAATTTTACAAGTGTTTTCAACATAGGTCAAGTCTGCTTTTAATTCTATCTCTTGATGTGTGATTGCATCATCAGGAACTTTGAGACATTTCCGGAGTTGTGACACATGGAAAACATTATGAACTTGATCCAATCTTGCGGGTAACTCTAAAGAATAAGCTATAGTCCTGTTCCGACTCAGTATTTTGAATGGCCCAATATATCTTGGACTCAAATTTCCTTTAACTCTGAACCTTTTAACTCCTTTCATTGGACTTACTTTCAGATATACCATGTCTCCCACTTTAGGATGCCATGATCTTCGACTTTGATCAGAATAACTTTTATGCCTACTTTGAGCTATTTTCAATCTATCCTTCTTTTTATCAATGATATCTTGTTTTTCCTTGATATAGTCTGGCGCAAATTCTTTGCTACTTCCAGGATCATACCAACATATTGGTGATCTACATTTCCTTCCATATAGAACCTGATATGGAGCTGCCTTCAGACTACTCTGATAGCTGTTATTGTAGGAAAATTCTGCCAACGGCAGATGATCTTCCCACGAACCTCCAAAATCTAATGCACAAGCCCTTAGCATGTCTTCCAGTATTTGATTGGTTCTTTCCGTTTGACCCCCTGTCTCTGGATGATAAGATGTGCTAAAATCTAACTTTGAACCAAGTGCTTCATGTAATTGCTTCCAAAATGCTGAAGTAAACACTGATACCCTATCAGTTACAATCTTCTTGGGCACTCCGTGCTTACTTACTATTTCTTTGATGTAAACTTTCACTAACTTCTTAGCATTATCCCTCTGATTTACCGGGATAAAATGTGCACTTTTAGTGAGTCTATCAACAATTACCCATATCATATCCTTCCGTTTAGGTGTCATGGGCAATCCTGTGATGAAGTCCATACCAATTTCCTCCCATTTACATTCGGGAATTTCCAAAGGTTGCAATGGCCCTGCTGGACTTTGATGTTCAACCTTCACCCTTTGACAGGTATGGCATTCTGATACATATTTTGCAATGTCTCTTTTCATGTTATTTCACCAGAATAATTCTTTCAAATCCATGTACATCTTAGTACTTCCTGGATGTATAGAATATGGTGTTTCATGTGCTTCTCTGAGTATGACATCACGAATCTCAGTCACATCTGGAACACAAAGACGATCTTGAAACCACAAAGACTCATAATCTCCTAGGCGAAAAACTGATGTTTGCCCTTGAGAAATTCTCCGAATTTCTTCAGCAATGAAAGGATCTTCTGTTTGATGTCTAAAAATTGTGTGCTTAAGATCACTATCCTGCTCTGCAACTACCTGCATAGTAGCTAATCCTCCAAGAGTTTTGGTTCTAACAAATTGAAGTTCTAATCTTTCCAAATCCATTTGTAACTCTTTTGATAACTCTCGATTGCTAGCCTGAATATCTGCACTTTTACGACTTAATGCATCTGCTACAACATTTTATTTTCCCGGGGTATAGTTGATTGTTAAATCATAATCTTTTATTAGTTTCAACCAACGCTTTTGTCTCATATTCAATTCCTTTTGGGTGAAGAAATATTTGAGACTTTTATGGTTAGTGTATAACTCACATCTGGCTCCATAAAGAAAATGCCTCCATCCCTTCAAAGCAAAGACTACTGCTGCTAACTCTAAATCATGAGTTGGATAATTGACTTCATGTGGTTTCAGTTGTCTTGATCCATAAGCAATCACCTTCCGATATTGCATTAACACACAACCCAAACCTTCTTTAGATGCATCATAGTATATTGTAAAGTCTTTCCCTGTTTATGGAACTGCTAGAATTGGAGCGGTAGTTAATCTGGTCTTTAACTCCTGAAAACTTGCTTCACACTTCTCATCCCAATTGAATGGTGTATTCTTCCTTAACAATTTAGTCATTGGTCCAGCTATTTTGGAGAAACCTTCAATGAATCTCCGATAATAACCAGCCATCCCCAAGAAACCTCGAATTGTATTCACATTGGTTGGTGCAGTCCATTCTAGTACGGATTGAACTTTGGATGGATTTACAGCAATTCCATCTTTACTGATCACATGACCGAGGAATTCTACCTCATCTAACCAAAATTCACACTTACTAAACTTAACATAAAGCTTATGTTCTCTTAGGGTCTGCAATGCTATTCTCAAATGATCTACATGCTCTTCTTTATCCTTGGAATATATCAGAATATCATCAATGAAGACTATGACGAACTTATCAAAATATGGCATGAAGATTTTGTTCATCAGATTCATGAATATTGCTGGTGCATTGGTCAATCCAAATGGTACTACAAGATACTCATGGTGTCCATAACTTGAGACAAATGATGTCTTTGGAACATCTTCTGGTTTGATTTTTATCTGATGGTATCCAGATCTTAGATCGATCTTAGAAAATACTCCAGCTCCTTTCACCTGATCAAACAGATCTTGAATTCTTGGTAAGGGATACTTATTCTTTATGGTAACACTGTTCAGGTTTCTATATTCCCCACACATCCTTCTTCCACCATCCCTTTTATCCACAAAGATTACCGGTGTTCCCCACGGGGATACACTTTCCCGAATAAATCCTTTTCTGGCTAACTCATCAATTTGCTCTTTGAGTTCTTTTAATTCTTTGGTCCCATATTGTATGGTGCTTGAGCTATTGGTGTTGTACCTGGAATTAGATGAATAGTGAACTCTATCTCCCGATCTGGTGGCATTCCAGGTAGCTCTGCTGGAAAAACATCTTGAAACTCATTTACTACAAGAATATCTTCCAACTTGACCTCCTTCATTGAGTTCAATTGAAGATCCACCATGATATGACTGTGCTTATTTGCTTGGTAAACTATCCTTGCTCCACTTGGAGTTTTGATTGAGACAGTTTTCTCCTCACAATTTATCTGAGCCCCATGTTCAGTCATCCAGTCCATCCCCAGCACTACTGCAATTCCCTTCAAAGGAATCACGTAAAGGTCCGCAAAGTATGTACAACCACAGATCGAAATAACCTGATCTTGTTTAATGTGGCGTACAATCACATTACCCCCTGTCATAACTACGTTCATAGGGTTTTCTAACGTTGCCCTTCTAATCCCGAATTTATCACAGAATTCTTCAAAAATGAATGAAGTAGTTGCACCAGTATCAAATAGAACTTTGCCGGGATTGGTAAGGATATTGAGCATACCTATCACTGCATGCTTCGAGTTATCCACCTCCTCTAGGGTTGCGCAATTCAGCTTCCCGGTAGGTCTGTTCCTCTTGCCATTGTTGTTCTTGACATTATTCCCTCCTTTATTTGGCTGCCCATAGCCTCCACTAGCTTGCCTTCCATCTCTAACTGGCCAACCTCCTTGTGGTTTGCTTGGACAATTTGGCTTTATGTGACCTCTCTGACCACAAGCATGGCACACAATTGCTGGTTTCGGGCAATCCCTGCTTATATGCCCTGGAAGTTTGCAATTATGGCATATAATATTCTTTATGTTTGGATTTACACTCCGGTTGGAATTGTTGTTGTTATATGGTATATTCCTTGGTTTGAATTCCAGATTGTGATTGGCTTTACTTGCATGTATCCTCTTAGTTTCCTTCTTAGCTCTCTTCCTTCTATCCTCTTGGACATTCTTGTAGTCATCTTCAAATGTGATAGCTGCATCAAGAAACTGCTTATAGGTTTGCTTATTAGTCAGCCTTGACTGCATCCTCACACATGGATTTAATCCACACAGGAAACGCTTCTTCCTCTTTTCTTCCATATTAACTTCTTCCTCGGCATAACGAGACAGTTGGCTAAACTCCCAAATATACTTCATGACACTAGTATATCCCTGCTGAAGCTCCTCAAATTCTCTTCACTTCAACTCCATAACACTTTTCGGAACATGATATTCACGGAATCTCTGTTTAAACTCTTCCCAAGTGTACTCCCTTACCGACTGTTGCATGGCTAACTGATTTTCCCACCATGACGTTGCAGGTCCAGTCAGAAGATGAGTCGCGTACCTCAGTTTATCCTCATCATTACAACCTATAGTCTTCAGCTTTCTTTCTGTATCTGCTAGCCAATCTTCTGCATCCATTGGTTCAGGAGCTGATGCAAAAGGTAACGGCCTTGCATTCTGGAAGTCAGAAAGACTCACTCCTCCGCCTTCAGGTGCTCTCTGATTCCCAGTTCGTCCCCGCAGATCTTCCATGAACTTGTTTTGGTTTTCTTGCATCATTTGCATACACTGCATAAAGTTCTGCTCCATTAACGACCTCATTGGTGGTGGTGGTAATGTCCCCTGATTTCCTGCATCTGCATCGGCCTTCTCCTTGGCCTCACGTTCCATTCGCTGCTGCTCAGATTTGATTTCTACACCCGTGTCCATGACCCCCTAGTCCTGCAACATAAAGCGAATACTCATAATTACATCATGCACATGTGTTCTGAGCTCGACTTTACGCACAGAACTAGTCACACAATGAAAATCCAAATAAAACCCAAATATGCATTTCACATATTATACATTACAAGCCTCATAACAAAATACAGAGTCACCATATTTGTACTGTATGGGTACAATAACAACTTAGCACACTTCCTTATTTATCTATCTACATCATTTCCTCACATTACAATACGCGATACACGATACTTCCTAATAAACCGCCTGCTTCTAGTATCCACGATGCTCATCATACATGCGTGCAGTCCAACCGTGATGACGTGACTTTCGTCGCACAGTTTGTGGAACAAATGACCTTCTAGAAGGAACATACTTAGTATTTGAAGTGTCAGGGCTTGAGTCATTACTCAACCTAAGCGCATTGACTCCCTCCAGCTCAGCTGAAAAGTCTTCAGAAACATGTTCAACATTATCACCCACTTGCATCTCCTGAGATTCATTCCTTGAGTCGACAACAGAATACGCAGATCCTGCTGCTCCCCAGGTGCTCTGTTGGGCAAGATAGTTAAACAACGGATAATGTATATTCCCTGGTTTTTGAGAAGGTGTTGATGATTCAAACACTCTCTCCTCGGGATTTTCTTCTTCATCCTGATTATCTATGAACACGGTATTTCTACTACTGTTACTAGGGTTAATTCTTGCACCCATCCAACTAGATTTCCAACATTTCTGCCAGAACTATCTATGGACATCTGGTGTCCCTGGGATCCTTTGGATGATCCCATTATCCAACCATCAGAATTCTCAATAGGAAGTTCTGAATCAGAACCTTCCTCTGAACCCTGTGGTACTGCATACCTCATATCTAAAGTATGATCATCTATAGGTTCAGGCCTTGGTGAATAAGGATATGGTGTAACAGATTCAGGATCTATAGGTATATCCTTAAAGATGGGGTTTGTACTACTGCTTGCTTCCTTCTCCAACTGGAATGCTAACTGCTTCCTCCTTTCCGGATCAGTTAGATCCTCTAACATTTCATTTTTATCTTCGACAATAACTTGATGTGTCTTATAAAAAGACGCAACAAGAGTTCGTTATCTATCCATAAACTTGGAAGCTAACTTAGGATCCTTCTTAACCAAAGTAAGATAATCCGGTACAGGCTCCGAGTCTATAGAATCATGAGGGATCACAGAAAATGTGCTACCTTCTAGCTCCTTGGCTTTATGCTCCCCGATGTTAGTGAAGGGAATATGCCCGAGAGGCAATAATAAAGTGGTTATTATCGTATTCCTTATTTATGATAAATGTTTATTTACATGCTATAATTGTATTAATACGGAAACGTTAATACATGTGTGTTTAATAAACAAAAAGGAAGTTCCTAGTTATGCCTCTCTCATAAACTAGCTCGTTGATTAACAAGATGATCAAGGTTTCCTGATCATGGACATTGGATGTTGTTAATACCGGGATCACACCATTAGTGTAATGGTGTGATGAACATTCATCCAAAGTATAGCATTACGATCAAAGTCATTGAGTTTATATTGCTATAACAACTTACAAAGTGATCCTAATCCTTAGACCATGAGATCATGTCAATCACTAACACCGGAAGAGTTTCTTGATAACATCAAACGTCACACCGTAACAGGGTGATTATAAAGATGGATTCAGAACTAATAAAGTGTTATGTTGAGGCTCATGGATCGAGAGTGGAATTTGTTCATCCCGGTGACGGATAGATATACTCTGGGCCCTCTCGGTGATATCACATTGATTAGCTTGCAAGCAAGTGATTTGATCACTAGAATGTTATATCACGGGAACGAGAAAAGAGTGCATGTCAGTAACGAGATCAAACTAGGTATGGAGATACCGATGATCGAATCTCGGACATGTAATATATCGTGAAACAAAGGGATTAAGATACTAGCGTAAAAGGTTCCGACGATCACAAGAAAGTCATCGTTGAATGTGTGGGAGTCAGTATGGGTCTCCAGATCCCGCTTCTGATTATTGATCCGAGAGGGGTCTCGATCATGTCCGCATTATTCGCGAAACGTAGGGTGACACACTTAAGATACACCGACATCCATTTGGAGCAAAAGTTTCATGCCGAAAATAATAACAAGCGCATGAATTTATTTCACTAGATACCGAAATGGGTTTTCGGGTGAAATTGTAGAAAGTGTTTCTGCATGTGAAATGAAATACTAGCAAGGGGTTATATGTGAATGTTTGTCATTAAAGTAATTGGCAAAATTCTGAATAATAAAAGGAGTTTTATTTAATGAGAGTTTGCATTACATTTGGTGGAAATTTAATGGGAATTTGAGTGGGTTTTTGAGTGGAGGGAATTGAAAGGCATTTGAGTGAGTGGAGTGTCCACCCACATGAATGTGGAAGAGGTGGGGGCAGCCCCATGGCTGTGAGCATGGCCCCTTGGGTTCCCCCCTCTCCCTATAAAAGGAGCCCCCCTCCCTCTCTCTCACTCACACCTCCTCGTGAAGGATCTCTCCCCCCATCTAGAATTTATCCCCATGGTCTCGGACTAGCGAGATACATGTTCCCGGTGGCTATTCGGCAAGAAAGAGTTGTGCTTCCGCTGCATCGCTAGAGCGAGGAGGCAGAGGTTGCTCGGTGCCTCGAACGTGTGTGCGAGCACGGATGCGCTGCTGTTTTGCGGCGCTAGGACTTCCTCTCGATCTTGAGATCGGCAAGAGATCGTCTACATCAACCACGAGTTTGGACTCGTTAAGATTTGTCAGTCTTCAAGGGTATGTTCTCTACGGATATACATCTGCCCGTTGTTTGTATCTAGTAGATAGATCTTGGTACATAGTTGTTCCCATCGTAGGAAATTTTTTGTTTTCTATGCTGCGAACCCTACAGTGGTATCAGAGCCGGATCTATGCGTAGATACTTTGCACGGGTAGTACACATATGAGTATGTGGGCGATGATGATCATTTTATTGCTTCTTAGTTGTACTTTGGATATTGGTGGCATAGTGGGATGAAGCGGCCCGGACAAACTTTACATGTCCTCGTACATGAGACCTGTTCCACGCTTGACATGCAACTAGTTTTGCATAAGTGGCTAGCGGGTGTCTGTCTCTCCTACTATAGTCAATATCTAATTTGCAACGAGTTGTCAACAATTTGGTTATCCTCGTTGTGGTTCATGTTCGTCGGTAAGAACGGTTCTATCTTCGAAAGCCCTAAGCCACGTAAAACTTGCAATGGATAAATTAGAGGCGTCTAGTTTAGATTGTTGCTGGGCTAGTGTTATGATATGGTGATGTTGTAAGTAGAAGTATGAGATGATACTCTTACAACACACATAGCGTGTAAGTTCCATAGACCTGGGCCTTACACATAAAGGTATGATAAAGATCATACCACGGTGCACATGATGGAGATCATATGCGGGAACCATATCATTTCACTTATAAACATATGATGTTTTGATTGCATCTTATATGCTTGTTTGGCGTTTTATTAGCATAATAAGATGATCCCTCATTTAGATATCAATATAAGAATGTGTTCTTCCTTAAGTATGCACCGACAATGTTTCGTCGCTTCAAGACATCACGTGATGATCGGGTGTACTTGAATCCACAAGCATATCTCGGGTGTAAGAAAGTTACACACGCGAATACTAAGGTTCTTACTTGGCGAGCCTAGCATGTATAGACATGGCCTCGGAACACAGACCGAAAGGTTAAGCATGAGTCATATGTTTTGATATCATGACCATATGGATGCTCTCCTTTGAAGCTACACCGACTCACGTGATGATCGGACTTGGTGTAGTGGATTTGGTTCATGTAATCACCAAAAAGACACGAGGGATGTCGTTTTTGAGTGGGAGTTCATTTCTAATTTGGATTAGTAGAACTCAATTTATCATAAATTAAATAAAAGTGAATTTGCATAATTTGTTGTAGTCATTGGCATTCGTTCACCATCTTATGCATAGTTGTAAATGAGATAATAGAACTATAGATATCTGGATATATACTTTACGAACTGGTATCGTATTGTGTTGAGTGTCAATCTAAAGTTTAAAGTCCTATTGCAAACTTTCAGCAAATTCTATTTACTCCGTGAAATTTAATAGTTGATATTAAATCGAGAGTAACAATTCCAGTGTTAGTATCTTAAGTATCATGTTTGCCTCCATGATTCTTGATTGTTTTAATATCAAGTTTATCTAGGAGCTGAAAGAATTGTTTCAGAAATCATCATGTGTGGCAGATATAACGATATCTGAAACAATGTTTTGGTTGCAATATGATAGAGTATAATATATGTTCTCATATTGGATGAGAATTTACGAAGGTTGGAGATGCTAGACATCCTAATCATCCAAAAGGGTTTTGGAAAGTAATGTTATACTCACGATTCGCCTTTATAAGCTACAGTAGCTTGATCATGAAAGTCGTCATGATAAGGATGAATAGAAGATGTATGTAAAGTGTTTACTACACTAAAATATTACTAAAGAAAGGATTTTGAAAGAATATCGATCATTTTGATGATGGTGATCTACTTCAAAGTGCAGGTCCAAAGGTATTATTATTTGAATATACACGCTTTGGACTATGTGTCATGTATATGGCGCCACTTTTGATGTTGATAGATTCTTTTAAAAATAAAAGGAAATGCTGAAAGAGAATCTATAAAATATATTTGGCAGAAAAAAAAGATTGGAAATATCCAATTTAGGTATATAGATGATATACATGTTATGGTTGTATTCTTTGCTTGTTAAACAATGTGGTTCTTGGGTATTGGATACCGAATTGGTTGGTATGAAATTTCATACGGAACAACGCAATTCATGAACCACAATGGCCTAAGTAACTAGCAAGAGAATATGTGATGATGTTCATCGAAAACAAACAAACCGTTGTTTGTATTTCTCGTTGACATCAAAGCTTGACTTCAAGATTTGTTTTAATAATTGTTATTTAAATCAGGTATTATGAGAACAAAGGTTGTTCAAATAATTACCGTATTCCATATAATATGGATGATTTACAAATCTAGTTGGAGAAATCACATCCATAAAGCCTAATGCTAAAATGTCGCAAGACAAATGATTGAAAGATCAGCTACGAAGTGACATCGCTGTTTAAATTATATTGGAAAGAAAACATGAAGAATCTCCATATTCATGGATTTTTGGAGTCTTTGATTTGATCAAGTGACGCTTGTGAGACTTTTCTCGGGATAATTAAAAACTTCGTTCAAAAGCCAAAGAAGAACGAACGACTAAAATATTGAAATTTATACATATCGATGTATGTAGTCCATTATGTATAGTCGTAAGCGATGGGTTTCAACTTCATATACTTTCTCCGGAATTTTGAGTGAATGTTCACTTAATGAGAATGAAGTATGAAATATTTGAAAATGTTTCAAGGACTTTCAAGATGAAGTGGAAAATCATTGTAACAAGAAAATAAATGGTTTATGATTTTATCATAAGGGATTTATTTGAGTTGCAAGTGTAACAAGAAAAATAAATGAATTATGATTTTATCATAAAGGGATTTATTTGAGTTGCAAGTTTAGCAAAACACCTAGATTTACATCTCCCGAAACACCATAGGAATATGGAGTGTTTGAGATTTGTAATGAAACCTTGTGTGACATGGTTTGATCAAAGGTGTTATTTATAAAACTGCCATTATGTTTTAAAAGATTAAAGCTTTAGAGACTACCGCTTTTACACTGAAAATAGCTCCATCTTGATCCGTTGAAATGACACCATGGAAGTTATGGTTTGGGGTAAAACCCAAGTTGTCATTTCTTAAATTTTGGTATGCTAAACATAAGTAAGATGTTTACAACCGAAGTCGGATGAGCATGTATTTGTAGGTTATTTCGAATAACAATTGGTTATTCCTCCATAACACCGAGGACAAAGGGGTTTGTCGCTTGAAATGTGAAGTTTCTTGAAGAAGGAATTTTTCATAAAAGTTAAGTGGGAGGACAATAGAACTTTGATAAGGTTAACGAACCTTAGCTAAATGTGCTGAGTTGCGCAGCGCCGGAAATCGTTCTGGAGGCTGCCAAAATGCTCATAGCTTATGTGACTCAAAGGTTGTGGTCACGGAGGTCTAAGTTCTTATTGAACCAAGTCAGTCGGATAAACAATCAAATACTGAGATTTGAGAGTAAATCATTATTGTTTGACAATGATGAACCGGCTACATGCAAATAAGCGATGATGGGCCCTAACTCCGTCAAATGGCTTGACGCCATAAAATCCGTGATAGTTCCATACACGAGAAATCAAGTTTTGAACTTGGAAGACCCTCCGAAAAGGTGTAAAAACCTATCAGTCGTATTTGGATCTATAAAGAAACAGACATGGATGTCTCACATCTATGAAATAGTCGGCATGTCGTAAAGTATTTTATGACAATGTTCAAGGAGTTGACTATGCCAAGATTTTATCTTTCATAGCGATATTTAGTCTGGACGGATTAAAGTAGCAACCACTACATATAATTTGGTATATGGTAGATGAATAAACAAAACAAAGTTCTTCTAATAGAATGGTTACCTAGGACGTGTACATGACACGATCCAAAGGGTTTTGTTAATTCAAAGGATGCTAAAAAGGGCATGCAAACTTCAATAGTTGAAGTAAGCATCACGGAGTTGGAATCTTCACCATGATGAAAAAGGAGTTTTTCATCAGGAGACGATGAAGATGCTTGCATTTGCAAGAAATTAAGTGGGAGCGCTGAGACATATTTCTAATACATTATGTGGAGGACATCTTGTTGATTAGAAATGATGTATATTTTATTGACAAAGGTTAAGAATTTCATTTTGATGAAATACTTAGGCAAAACCCGAATATTTAGCATGAATGTCTACAGTGGATAGACTGTGACGCTAATATGGTTGTGCCAAATGTACATATATGAGATATTGAAGGAGTTCAATATAGAAACGACAAGAAACAGTTCTTGTTGCATGGAAAGGAATTGAATCAAGATTCAAGTGTATCGACACTTGATAAGTGAAACAAGATTCAAGTGCTTTGACACTTGATGAGTGAAATCACGAGAATGTTTTGATCAATCATACCATGATATGTACACATCCAGATATGTCCTATGCTCTAAGTGTTATGATCATATACCAAAATGAATCATAAAATGATCATTGGACGATAGTGAGGATATTCTTATGATCTTTTGGAAGAACTAAGAATATATTTGTGTAGAGGTGACAAACAATTACAAATAGTTCATTGTAAAGCTTTACATTGATACTAGTTTTGTCACAAGATACAAATTAAGTTTATATCAATTTAAACTATGGTTGGCACAATGTAATGGAAAGAAGATTCCATGATGGATTTGGATGAAATCCATAGTTAACACATTGTGACGAATACTACAACAAAAAGGCTAAGTATATGACTGCTATAGTAGCAGCAAAGGAGGGAATTTGTGCCAAGAAGTTTGTTATCAAACTAAGGTGTGGTTCACAACGGGCTAACACTAAAGATATATTGTATGACAATAGTATCGACATGTTTTAACCCCAAGGAACTAAAGGTCTCACTGAAAGACCAAATTTATACAATGCCATCTCATTGGAGAATGAGTGATGCGTGAAGACGCAAAGACATGCAAATACACACGGACTTGAAAGCGTCAGATCCGTAGATTATGTTAACCACTTGCAATCGCGTATACAGAACACCGGAAAGCCATAAGTGTTCAATACGCAAAGTTTTCAAACTAGATTATCGTCTCTAGTGCAAGTGGGAGACTGAAGGGAATATGCCCGAGAGGCAATAATAAAGTGGTTATTATCGTATTCCTTATTTATGATAAATGTTTATTTTACATGCTATAATTGTATTAATACGGAAACGTTGATACATGTGTGTTTAATAAACAAAAAGTAAGTTCCTAGTTATGCCTCTCTCATAAACTAGCTCGTTGATTAACAAGATGATCAAGGTTTCCTGATCATGGACATTGGATGTTGTTAATAACGGGATCACAACATTAGTGTAATGGTGTGATGAACATTCATCCGAAGTATAGCATTACGATCAAAGTCATTGAGTTTATATTTCTATAACAACTTACAAAGTGATCCTAATCCTTAGACCATGAGATCATGTCAATCACTAACACCGAAAGAGTTTCTTGATAACATCAAACGTCACACCGTAACAGGGTGATTATAAAGATGGATTCAGAACTAATAAAGTGTTATGTTGAGGCTCATGGATCGAGAGTGGAATTTGTTCATCCCGATGACGGATAGATATACTCTGGGCCCTCTCGGTGATATCATATTCATTAGCTTGCAAGCAAGTGATTTAATCACTAGAATGTTATATCACGGGAACGAGAAAAGAGTGCATGTCAGTAACGAGATCAAACTAGGTATGGAGATACCGATGATCGAATCTCGGACATGTAATATATCGTGAAACAAAGGGATTAAGATACTAGCGTAAAAGGTTCCGACGATCACAAGAAAGTCATCGTTGAATGTGTGGGAGTCAGTATGGGTCTCCAGATCCCGCTTCTGATTATTGATCCGAGAGGGGTCTCGATCATGTCCGCATTATTCGCGAACCGTAGGGTGACACACTTAAGAGACACCGACATCCATTTGGAGCAAAAGTTTCATGCCGAAAAGAATAACAAGCGCTGGAATTTATTTCACTAGATACCGAAACGGGTTTTCGGGTGAAATTGCAGAAAGTGTTTCTGCATGTGAAATGAAATACTAGCAAGGGGTTATATGTGAATGTTTTATTTAAATAAAAGGAGTTTTATTTAATGAGAGTTTGCATTAAATTTGGTGGAAATTTAATGGGAATTTGAGTGGGTTTTTGAGTGGAGGGAATTGAAAGGCATTTGAGTGAGTGGAGTGTCCACCCACATGAATGTGGAAGAGGTGGGGGCAGCCCCATGGCTGGGCGCATGGCCCCTTGGGTGCCCCCCCTCTCCCTATAAAAGGAGCCCCCCTCCCTCTCTCTCACTCACACCTCCTCGTGAAGGATCTCTCTCCCCCTCTAGAATTTATCCCCATGGTCTCGGACTAGCGAGATACATGTTCCCGGTGGATATTCGGCAAGAAAGAGTTGTGCTTCCGCTGCATCGCTGGAGCGAGGAGTCGGAGGTTGCTCGGTGCCTCAAACGTGTGTGCGAGCACGGATGCGCTGATGTTTTGCGGCGCTAGGACTTCCTCTCGATCTTGAGATCGGCAAGAGATCGTCTACATCAACCACGAGTTTGGACTCGTTAAGCTTTGTCGGTCTTCAAGGGTATGTTCTCTACGGATATACATCCGCCCGTTGTTTGTATCTAGTAGATAGATCTTGGTACATAGTTGTTCCCATCATAGGAAATTTTTTGTTCTCTATGCTGCGAACCCTACAGTTAGCTATCGCCACCACAACAACAACATGACATGCTGCTAAGTGACTCCTACCTTCACCTATAGGTAGATCGTGATATAATCCAAGCTCCTCTGGGAGTTTGATACTCACACGATACTTGGATAACATCTGACCATCATAATAGGTTATGGTGTTCACTGGAATTCTAGTTGGACAACTAAAAACCTCTAAGAGTTGACGAAGTTGGTCCGTGAATGATCCTTGGTAGTCATCGATAGTCTCCTCTTTCCTTACCAAAGTCTGTTTTGGAAATTTTGGTGCCATAACTCTGTATGCAAAAAATATATTTTTATTACTAAGCAATAATATATTGCATCATAACAAATAATTATCGCACTAAATCATAACGGAATATTCTCATTCGAATACCCATTATATTCTTTTAGAGAATTCTTTATCGTTGCTACACACTCCTACAGGTAATACCCTTTACTAGGTTTCCAACCTAAGGTCAAAACAATTTGCTCTGATACCAACTGCGGTGACCCAGCATACCACTACACGTGTAGTACACTATAGTCGTTGATATGACATCCACAAAACACCGTTCTGTAAATATCACATCCCTCGGAGTGGTACAACAGAAACATTGCAGGTTCATATTACAAACATAAACACATTATTATTACAATACCATAAGTTCAAGACTTCCAAAAGATTCAACTTACGAACCAAAATATAAGTGTTTCAGCGGAAATTTCAAAGTGAAAACTTAAACTCCAAACAGAGCTCAACAACTTATTGCTATATATTGTTCATGTTGCTCGGCTCAATTGGCTCCTAGAACTATAGTAATTATTCCGACTCTTGGTACTCTCCTCCATAGATGATATTGTAGTCCTCCCCTTCTACGGCTCCATACAAGTTGGGCTCTTCATAGAAGACCTCCTATTAACTCTCAGTTGCATACATTGGAGTATCTTCGGGATCCTCAGAGTCTAAGCAAGGGATCAAAGGAAAGGGTGAGTAACAGCGTTACCCAGCAAGTTCATTATATGCAAGGTGGGAAGTTTGATGCTCTATCTACCACCTCGGTCTATAAGTCCTTGGCACTATGCAGTTTTTGTAAATCTTTCTTCAAATATTGATTTTATTATGAAAATCTATGACCATCAGCCTTCACAGGTTGACCAGAACTTTCATGGAGTTTCTTTCCTGCCGTGTTCGTAGATCCTTCCCGGAACAGGGAATAACAAGTTACAGTTCTTACACTCTGCAGAGGTGCGTTACTTTACCCATGAGAGATCAACTTCTTTGCTGCACAACCGGGCGTACTTTCCCGTCCACGATTCCATGATGTGGGTCCAGTAGATGATCCAAGCCAATCACTTCCCTCTCCGTGACCCCATATGTCTGCATGATCCTTCGGGGCTGGCTCACCTCCGTTAAGCCCCCTTTCAGGCAGGCTACAACCCTGATGAGTTCCCGAAGACTCTATGAACTGGTGATGCCCAGGTAAGTACCTTATAGGTCCGGCTAAACCCCCGACAGCCACTCATAGATAATCTAGACACCAAAAACACGGGGCCTAAGGGTGCCCACCCATATGTTTGATCCGCACAAGGAATCACAACGTCATGTTAAGGCAGTCTTGCCTCCATACGAAAGGAAAAGGATACAACTGACTTCTCCGCCCCATTCCAAATCTCATGGTTAACGCGTAATATACGACGCTAGAATCACTGATGTCATGGGTTATTAAATCCCTAATTGATCATCATTGTTGCAAATAGAAACCTAAGTTCTATTGCTTCATTGTATCATCACTTAGGATGATACCAAAAATTTATTTATTTGAGAAAATAATATTTGCTTTTTCTGGAATATAGATGATAACATACAATTTGCAAATACTTTGATAAAGACTCTTCAAAGGACATGAGCAAGTGATGAACTTGCCTTGTGATTGCAAGGTAGTGAAGTCGGATGCTTGCACAGGACCTTGAGCTTCTATGTCTACAAAACATCATTATTGCCCGGTAAGGACAATATTTAAAGAGGCAAAATGATTATGGAAGTAATGTAATGCATTATTTTGATTTGTGTGTTCTAACCATTCTTTTAGTTACAAAAAAATTCCTTTAAGTAGTAAAGGATTTATAAATATTAATTATTAATATTTATTGAATATTGTATTTTTATTTTATTTTAATTATTTGATTTTATTTATTTAATAATTCTTTTAAGAATTATCATTTAAATAAAATAATTTCTTTTTATGATATAAAACGTTTATTTAATATTTTTATAAAATGCTACAATATTAATATATATAATAAAAGTGATTTTTATTTATTTTTTATCTTCTTTCTTTAATTTTATAAAATTCCATAAGGAATACATATATTATAAAATTCTTGATCAAAAATTAGATGCATAAAAATTTAGTTCTTAATTTATTTAGATAGATTGGATTATTGTGAATCGAAAAATATTTGATTTATAATTTTTAGTTTTTTATTTTATTTTCTAGAGTTTATTTAAGTTTAGGGGTATTTTGGTCTTTTCTTAATTATTAAAACTTTCTTTAGGTTGTTGGGCTTATTGGGCCGTTTTGGCCCAAGTGGTCAGAACCAAAAAGGCTCCCGAAGGGTTAGCCCTCTCAGCCCACTCTTCTTGTCCTTCTCTCTCGTCCCCCTCTCCTTCTTCCTTGACCCCGTGGTCACCGATACCACCGCCGGGCGATTCACGCCGCCATGGTCCTCTCCAGCCGCCGTTGTGGTGCATGGCGTGGTTGCTAATCCCGCTCCTTCATCCTGTCCATTTCGATTTGGATTTGGGGTTCTCCGGTGGCCAGGCCGACTCCGTCCCGAAACCTAGGTTTTGGGGTGGTGTTGGTGCTGCCGCCGCCTCTGCGCCCGTGGTGCTATGGGGTGTTCCTATGTTGTTGTGGTGGTGCTGATCGCCCTCAATCGTTGTTGTGGTCGCCGCCTTAGCTCGGTGCGGGTTGCAGTGCCCCTTGGGTGCTTCCCGTGCCGCCGTGTTCGTCGGCCCCTCTAATTCCTCTTTTTGGCCGCAGCTACAACCTCCAGTAAGTTGTTCTTTCTTACCTCTCGTGCTCTCTGTACTATGCCACCCTGTCCTGTGTGTTTCTAGTGGCTACCCCTGACTAGGGTTCATGCCCTGATTAGGGTTCATCCCCCTGTTGAGGTTATATATGATGAATTGATATTAGTAGTAATGGTCACTAAGGATGGTGAATGGTTGTTTGATGTGGATTACTGTTTATAATTGGGATTTGGTGATGCTAGTGGCTTACCAAACTAATTCCAGTGGATAATTTGATATGGTTCAGATGATAGTGCTTCCGTGGAATCATTATTTGTGGATCCTAGTGATTTGGAAGTTCACTACTGTCATGATTTGGTTATTGACAGTGACTTTGTGAGTGATTTATTCGCTGTATCTGTAATTGTTGGCTTATGGATTCATATGCAGATTGAGGTTAATTAGCTTGTTAAAGTTATGTTCTATATACATAAACTTGGAAATGATTCCTGGTGATTGATACCAGGAAAATGATGATTAGTTGTTTGTCAGTTTATCTATGAAAGCTAGATACTTAATCTGGTTGGTTTAGGATCTGCTCTTGTGACACCATCTTGAAATGGCACACATGTCTAGGTGCTACTACTTGGCTTGATTTTGTTAATGCTTAAGATTGGATTAATGCCAAAGATAAGTTGGAAACTTCTTTCTTTAAACACTAGTGCCTATGATGTTGGTCTGAGGCTTAGGAACTAGATTCCTATGTTGTTGTTCCTCATAGATTTGTTCTGATAGTGATACCCGTTACTTATTATGGAATCCCTTTTATAAAATGATTGATGTGTTAATGGTTTTGCATGGATCCGTAAGATTTATAGATTCTGGGGTACTACTCTTTTAAGAGATGTGCCTAGAGTTCATAATCTTGACTATGATTATATTGGATTATAAAATTTAGCCTTTATATCCAGGATCAGTGATGCTGGTCTGAGATCCTGGTTTTACCTGCATGGTTTTCTTATGGCTATGACTTTTGTATCCAAAATCCTCTATGATGGATTCACCCCACTTGGGTGCTTTCTGAGAGGTTTAATATGAGACAACACATGAATTCTTATCTAACTTAGATAGATAGATCATGTGATGGTTTTATACTACTCACCACAACAGTTAAGTTGTTGGGGTTGTAACTTGTTGATCTTGTGGCTTGATCTTGCTGGTTGTGTTGCTGGCCTGATCTGGTTCTTCTCCTGATGCTGCTCCTACTACTTCCAGCTCCTAGAACTTGTCCTTGATATTTCTATCCACCTTATGGTTCCTGTTAGCTTGGCCTTGTCCTTGCTATCCACCTGATCCACCCCCTCCTTATGTCACCATCTTGGTGAGTACTGGGATGATTTGGTGTGTGGTTGGTTTGGTTTGGTTTCTTGTGGCTAGACTATTGATGCTTGATGTGTATGTGCAAGGAAATGGTGTTGTGGTGCTTGCCCACGGCTGTGTTGAGCTGTTTTGCTTGTGAGGCAGCTGTGTTTGTGTTTGACAGCACACACCATGCATTTAGGTGTGTAAGCTGCTTGTGTGTCTGCTGCACCCTTGTGGATATGCTCAGGGGAATGATCTACCTTTTTATGTGATTACATTTACCTCTCTGGTGAAACTTGCCCCTCTTACTGATTGGAATCATTTGGCTTATGGCTTATAAATTATTAAAGATTTAGTTCTTTCATATTGGTGAAACTTGCCCCTAAAGATTTACTCAATGATGATAAGTGGAACAGTGCATCTCACTGTTCACCACTGAGAGTAAAAATAACTTAACCTTTATTTTCTTTCTTTTTGTTTGTTCTTTGTTTTTGTAGGTACAAGACTTGAAGATTCAAGATTAGAATAGGTTTTCTTTTTTATAGAATAGTTCCTTTGTAATCTTTATTTTATTCTTTTGTAATCTTTATTTTATTCTTTTGTAAGAAAGATTGTAATATTTCTCAATATGTAAATATTCCACCTTTTATAATTTATTGTTGTAAAGATTCTTGATTAATTTCATAAGTTATATCTTGTAACTTATTTATTGAATAAAGATATGGAATAAATATACATTTTCTTGATTGTGTTATATTATTTATAGTTTGAGTTACAATATATTATTTCTTGATTAAATAATATTACTTAAACATAATCTTAATCTTTTAAAATATAAATCCAACTCTCAAGTTTGAATTCAAATTCCTTTCCCCAAAACACACTAATCCATAAAGATCATGTCAAAGTTTATAACGATCATTCTCCAAGACTATTCCTAAACTTAAAGAGTGAAAGAAACTTTGATCACTTTAAGTTTTTATTTGGCGAAAAAATTACCCACATTTTTACAGATCAATGCATGCAATTGTACAAATTCCTAAATCTACCCTTCATTGTTTCCTAAATGCTGGTATGTTACACCCCCTTTCCAAACGAGACGTACTCCATATTGGGAGGAACTCGGTAAAACATAGTCGTATCCATGTGCCTCGGTTATCTCTATATCCGAGCTCTTACTTATGCACCTTACTTTGTGATATCCTTCATGCTTGAAGTATATATCCTGCTATCACATAGTTGCTTGTCTTGCTTACCATAAGTTGTTGGTGCACATAGGTGAACCCTAGTTGTTTTAGGTTTCGTCCTTGACAAAGTAAACACTAGTTTAATTCTGTATTTGCTGAGCCACTTTCGGAAAAGTTTTAAACCGCCTATTCACCCCCTCTAGGCGGCATCTGTATCCTTTCAGAAGTCTTATAGCCAGGAGCTGCCTGCTCTACTATTAAACTCCAATATGATACTACAAATCACTTTTTTCATCCATTGTTGTGGCACATTAGCCTTTTGCCAACTTATCAATGCATACTAATACTACTAATAATACAAATACCATAGCACCTTAGAATAGTTGCTTACATGCCACTTTTATCTACACGGAGAAGAAAAATTAATACTAACAAATATATAGGTCGACTGAGCTCTCGTGTAAAGAGCCAACATCTAGACGTGGTAGTGGAAAAAAATATTAAATGAGAGAAAACAGAAAGTGAAAACAAAGTACTAAATTATTGTTGCCAAACTTATAGTATATGAACTTAATGACGTACCAATTTTACATAACATGTTGCTGGCTTTACTACTCTCTCCATCTTGAATTAGACATTGTAATTTTTTCTAGATTTGTATATATTTATACACTAAAGCGCGTCTAGGTATATCCAAATCTAGACAAATATGTGATATCTAATTTAAGATATCCCCATAAAGTCTCATAGACACATCGCATCATTTTTTCATAACATTGTTTATATGTCGCTGCATAGTGAAGACCGCTAACCTGAACTTTCACTAAACTCCATGCTACACTAACCAACGACTTGAATAATGGACTATGTCTTAACATAAGCTTTCTGCATGCCAGTTTTACAAAAAGTCTAAACCAACATGGGCTACCACAAGTCTTTCAAAGATTTGAAGCTTATATTTCATATTCCAGCCGTTTATGAGTTTATTAGAGAGAACCCAACTGTCATAGACTGTGAGTCTATTCAAGAGATGTTCTATATGACAACATCTCTACTTAGATAAGTCACTCAAAACACAACGAGATAAATATCAACATATCATGCAGATTAGGAGCGTATTGCATCTTTATTGGGTTAGCTCTTCTACTCTCTCCGTCTCCCCTCCATTGTTGACCTTTCAGATCTTGTACTCCTATGATTTTTGCGTCTTTCTAAGAGATTTGAGAGAAGAGATCTAGATCTACAACCCTACCAAACCAAATTCCTTCTTTGTGAAGGAAATTTTAGGATCAAGATCTAGGTATTTCCATTGCATTAGGTGCATCGGTTTGAACGATTCAACAAGTAGGCATCAAAGTATAAACATATAACCATGCTATGGTTTGTCTCTAGGATGCGAGGAGAGACCGAAACAATGAAACCATGACTGTGCATAGCGTTGAACCATGCTCGTCATTGTCATGGACTTGATCATCTTTGAGCCGACATTGAGGGGCACGTGGGGGCGAGACTGATGGCAGGACCTGGTTGCTGACAGTGGTCCTAGCTACCTCCGATGTAGGGTCCGCTCCAAGTGCGATTGAAAGGCCGGCGTGCTCTCGCCTTCCCCACAACAACTTCGGTGCCAGTAGTGCCATGGCGCGAGGGGGAGGGGGAGGGCAAGGCTGCAGCGACGGTCTCACCGTAGTCGCCGTTGCCATCAGTGTCGATACCGTAGGATGATGCCACAAATAAAGAAGCCTACGAGTCACCCTCGGCGTATGTAGCGTTGTTGTGCCATCGATCTGCTGATTGACTGGGTGGAGGAGTCCCCTTGGATATCTAAAACGCGTGAGGAGCCCAAGGAGTAGTTACCGCAAACCAGGGTGAACATTAAGGTCATGGCGAATCAAAAGCGAAAGTGGTATCAATTCCACTCCAAGGCCCTGGTACATAATTTCTCCTATTATGTTCGGGCTGCAATTGGATGCAATTTTTCATCAATCGGGTAAAGGCTTTGGGAATAACAGACGCGTGAAACACTGCACATGTTCCTCCATGTCAAAGTTTCAGACTCGATATATCTAGATATGATGCGTCCTAGCCTGCAGCTATTTGTGATTAACCGGACCAGAAAGTGACCCATAAAAAATCGGTGTGGATAGAAGCAAGGCACCCGTATAGAACTCAATTTGCGAATGTATATCTCCTTTTTTAATTTTGGGACCGTTTAACATGGTTGGTGCCTGGTGTTTCGTGATCTACTTCTCATTGTCAGCATTCGTATGATGGTATTCGTTTATAAAATTCTCATAAAATAAAACTCAATTTGTTTGTATTATTATGCACATGCGGTAAATGATAACCAGGGGAAATATGCAAGGCGCTAGAAATTAATCTATTGATTTTTAGTTTATAATCAACTGATTGTGTTTAGATGGAAATTTGATGATGGTAAAAATTCTTAATTATTTTAGAACAATATGTTAACATATTCATAGGAGTACAAATAATAAGTGAATTTGATTCCCCCGATGCAACACACGCATGCTTTTGCTAGTTTTTTATAAAGTGTGAAATTAAAAGAGCAAGAAATTAGCTGACACCAACTCTAAAAAAGTAGAAGCAGAAGAGAGAAGATAGGCCACCATTTTTTGTTGGTGTTTACTAACTTAGAAAACTAGACTAAATGCACGGCCGAGAGAAGATCATATTGATCGTGTTCACTATCTCCCTTACAAAACAAAAAATATAAATCTATTGAGAACTATATAATATTATATAGATTATAGGATAAAAGTGTTTGTCATGATATATCCAATGATATTGATTTGACATGGTAGATGCTCATGGTTTTTTCTAGAAATTTAGTCAAAACTTCTTTTGAAAAAAATTGTAGTATGCCTTAACGAAGGTTGTAGTATAAGCCAACGGTCGTTTCCTCCTCTGTCTCTCTCTCTATCCAATATTCCAATCCAACCCCCGGAGCGGAGCGTCACGAATTCACTCGCCGCTCCTGCACACGGGGAGGAAAATACCGAAACACCCAAACGGTCACCTCCATCCCGCTCCCCGTCGTCGCTGCTCCCCGACCCCATGTCCGCCGCCGCCGTCGCCTCGCCGGCGCGGGAAGACGGTGGCCGGGCCGAGTGGCTGCGGGTGTACGACCGTATGGTGGCCATCCTCCGCAAGAACCACCGGCACGTCGAGGCGCTGCTCGCCGACCGGTCCCGCCTCGAGGCGCTCCTCAGGGTCCAGCACGACTTCTGGGTCGCCCGCGACGGCCTCCTCCGGGACCGCCTCCACGAGGTGATGGCTCGCCCGGATTTCCCCCTTCTCTACAACTTCTTCTTTCTCCTCGCTCGGCCTGCTACTGACGCTGCCTAGGGTTTTGGTTGGAGGTCGGTCGCAGACGCGGAGGGCGGAGGCGTGCGTGCGTAGGTGCGACGAGGCGAAGCTGGAGCTGCTCCTCGGGGACAAGGACCGGAAGCTGTGCCGCTACCAGATCTACGCCGGTAAGAACAAATCCTCCCCACCCCCTCGTTTCTTCTCCCTGCTAGTGCTAATCCTCTCCTCTCCTTCTTGTGGGGGATCTTCCGTCGATTTGGTCAAAGAATTCCACGGTTGAGTGGTCTTTTGGGGGGCTTAGGTGCAAAGTTGGCATCTTTACTAGTAGCACCAAGAACAGGGGTTGTTTCTGGAGGTTTTATGTTGCTACTGCCTACTGATATATCATTGCCTTCTGTTTAGAACACCAAGATGATGACTTGGAAGACTTCAAAACGTGTGCAGAAGCTTTGGCTGCAGAAAACACTAAGCTGAAGGTACTTGCCTATTTGCATCACTCAGTCCTCACAAGCTTCAAGTACAACTTGTCCATCTCATTAACTATTGTTCTGCATCTGCTCATTTTTCTTAATTTTTAGTTAAAACTGAAGCAAGTTGAGAGTTCTGCTGAGCTTAGCGAGAGAACCACGGAACATGATGAACAGAGTTGGAGAGCTGAGATACGGGAATTGAAGAAAGCCTATAAGAACCTGAGCTCGAAGAAGGATAAAGAAGTTTCTGCATTAGTTGCACAAAAGGATTTTGTGTGGAACCAGTTCAAGACCATGGAAAAAGACTATGAGTCACTCCTTAAGAAGAAGAAAATGGAGGCAGCACAGGCTACTGAAACAGCACAAAAGCTGCAGCAGAAGGTGGAGGAGCTACAAGTGGCGGCCCAAAAGAAGGATGATGATATTAGCAGATTACAAGCAGAAGCTAATGGTGCTAAACAGCTGATACTGGCTCTCGAGGATAAGCTACAAAAAGCACACTCCCTGGCCAGTGAGGAAGAGGACGAAATCCAAAAAGTCAAGGGTGGGCACCTTCAGGATAGACAAAAGCGAAAGCAGGACACAAGTGGAACACATAGAAAATCTAGGTCTGAAGGTCATTCTCAACGGGGGAAATCCAAAAATAATCCTAGGAGGCAAATGGTAGAAGATCAACCTGAGACCAGCCAGAAGCGTCAGTGTGCCTCTTCTTTATCAAATGTAAGTATTCCATTACTAGGTATACCATTCATGTATTGACACAGACACCTTGACTGTATGTTTCCATGATAGAAATAGTAAAGTCTACTTTCCTATGACTGCGCTACGTCATTTGATTGTAATGACTAATTCTTGGCAAGCTACATGAGTTGTTCATTGCTGTAAATATGGACAAAGAGTAATGTTAATGATGTAACTCAGTTGAGTATTATTCGAGTTTTTGGTGCTCATTATGGACCATCATGCATACATTCTTAGAGACAAGTAATAACTGAGCTAATTTTTTTTCTGACATTGTACTGCTTCTTTGTTCATCTGTATGCATAAGAAAGCCTGGTCTCCAAAGAGGAAAATACTACCATTTCTTCACTCCCCTTACTGTGAGGACAATATTATGTATCTATGGCATTTCAACTATTTTTCTCATCAGTTACAATGCCTTATTGTTTGTATGCTGCATGAGTTGCAATCAATTTTTGTGTATAGTAAATAGTTCTTTTCTTACAATAGCGTAACAAAGTGTTGATCAATACTTGTAATGTCTAACTGTTTAGGAACCCACAGTAGTTGTTTCTTGCTGTACTAACTAATAAATATGGACAAAGAGTAAGTTTGATGGATTTTAGGTGAGCATTATGTGAGCAGTAGGTGCCATGAAGGACCATTACACATGCATTCAAGGAGACTAAGAAGTCGCCAAATATGTTCCTTCACTACCATCTATTACCTTGTACTGCTGGTTTGTTCATGTAATATGCAAAAACAACACTTACCCTGCAAAGAGTAGAACAGCAAACCATTACTCTTCTTATGGCACTAAACTTCTGCTCATCTATGTCCTAATTCTTGGTAGGCCGCATGAGTTGCGTCCTGCCGTAAATATGGACAAAGAGTTTACTTGATGGAATTTAGGTGAGCATCATGTGAGTCGTAGATGCTCATAAAGGACCATCACAGATACACTTGGGAGACTAATTGTAGGACATATCACTTTAACAACTTCGCTCATCTATGTCCTAATTCTTGGTAGGCCGCATGAGTAGCGTCCTCCTGTAAATATGGACAAAGAATTTGGTTGATGGAATTTAGGTGAGCATCATGTGAGTTGTAGATGCTCATAAAGGACCATCACAAATACACTTGGGAGACTAATAGTAGGGCATGTCATGGTAATACTTTTTGCTCATCTATGTCCTAATTCTTGGTAGGCAGCATGAGTTGCATCCTGCTGTAAATATGGACAAAGAATAAGGTTGATGGAATTTAGGTGAACATCATGTGAGTTGTAGATGCTCATAAAGGACCATCACATATACACTTTGGAGACAAATAGTAGGATATGTCATTGTAACCCTTTTTGCTCATCCGTGTCTAATAATTCTTGGTAGGCTGCATGAGCTGCATTCTGCCGTTAGTATGGACAAAGAATAATGTTGATGGAATTTAGATGAGCATGATGTGAGATACTCATATAGGACCATCACAGATACACTTGGTATGCCAGTAGTAGGATGGCAACTTGTCGTTTTCATTACCTTAGGTGGTTAGTTGTTGGTCTGCATGCATAGTCCAAAATTGCACAACAGTGAGAAAGTATAACATCTTTGCGTGTGTTGCTTCGAACTTTCTTCCTTGCCTATGCTGATGTCCTAATTCTTGGCGGGTTGCATGAGTTGCATCTTGCTGTAAATATGGACGAATAGTAAATTGATGGATAGTTGGAAACTAGGCGTGTGTTCTTTAAGTTTTGAATGCTCGCTGTCACATAGTTTTCTTCAGACTATCGGTACACCTTTGGTTTCCGAACATCTGGGCAATCACAATCAAAGTTTTAACTATATTATAGATAAGTGTGATCTTTCATATATAGTTCTGTTGAAACCCTTATGGTACGTCTAAACCTAATGTGCTTGGTTTTGATTGCTAGAAACTTCTGTTTTTGATATTACGAGTTGCAGCCTGCTACTAAATGTTTTTGAGCAAGGATTGTAGTATGGCATAGGAAAACAATAGTACATTCTTGAAGTACTGAGGGTCTGAAGCACACCATCTTAATGATGTACTAGCAACTATTATAATACTAGTATAAGACCAAGTTTGTTTATATCTGCTGGCTCTTCCTTCTGGTGATATCTGAACAACCATTTGAGCCTCTGCTGTCCTTGGGTTTGCAGTAATTTTGGAGGTGTCCTCTTGCTCGATTGAGTAGCATAACTTATTTCTGAAGTGTCTTTACAGTTTGCTGTTTTGATATTTAGGGAACTGTCATTCTGTTGTTTTAAATGATGTCTCCTTTTTTTATTTCCACATCCGTAGGTTCTGTTCTGAGGGCTAATAATTTAAATGTATCCACTGCAAATTTTTGGTAGTTACAGGAATCTTAACGGCTGCCAATGTCTTTTTGGTACCTTGTCTTGTCATTGTCATTGTCATGAATCATTTCTTAGTTCTTGCATATTATTTGATCTGTTAGATGAAACCTGAGTTAACATGGATTGCAAGGATCATATGGTTACATACCATAGCACTGAAGCGGTATCATTCTGTTTTTAATTTTATATATGGAAGTTAACATGTGCTGAACAATGCCAATTCTGCATGTAGGGTCTGGCTCTCCGGCGTTGCTCCTCCTCGAGGATGCACCTGAAACCTGGGACGTCGTCACCTGCGCCTCAGCAGGTACTCTTCCACTCCAGTTTCAAGGTCCCAAAGCTGAAGACCCCAAATCTTGCCCCTCCTCCTCCTCCCCTGTAGCCTGATCTGATGGTGTCCTGACTGACATGTGTGTGCAGCTGCCGTTAGACAACAACCGTGACGACGGTGTAATCTAGGTGATCAGGTTGTTTAAGCTTTTGCGCGTTCTGCTTCGAGTCCTCCCACTCAGAAGCGGCGGTTGCGTCTGTTTGTAACTTATTTGCGCCCTTGTGTTGGAAGTCTCTTTTGTAACATATTTTGTGGGGGCTGTGCTAACTGGTTAGTTCACTGACCACCAATGTGTGTATATGGATTAGCGATGTAATGATATGCCCTTGGGCCAGAATCTATGCTAGTGTCAGCCTGTTGTGTTTGTGAAACAATCTTTGTTGGGGAAGTAACTGTGCATACATTATTTTGTTGGTAATTAGAGAACGTGTCCATTCTTTTTTGGGAAACTGGACACTATTTCTGTAGCTATATTTGATATGTTCTTTTCCGCAAAATTGGGTGATATATTTTTTGCTTAGAAGAATGCTGATGGATCAATCAGAAACATGCTATGTCAAGGTTTAGACTGTCAACAGTTAAACATTAATAACCCTAAAAAACAACTGGACAGGAATACATATACTTAATATTTGAAGAAAGAGGGGAAAGTTACATCCTGTAAAAAGAATGAACTGAAACAAACATATGGTGCAGATAATATGTACTCCCTTCGTTAGAAAATAAGTGACTTAGGTTTGTCTAAGATTCAAATGCATCTATACACTAAAACATGTCTAGATACATGTGAATTTAGACAAATCCAAATTACTTATTTCTGGACCGAGGGAGTAGAAGTGAAATCAAAGTTTTGAAATAATTTTACATCGTCTGGTAGAAGAATTTCTTCTTGTGGATCTCTCCTTTTTTGAGAGAGAAGGATCTCCCTTTCTCCTTTTTGTGAGAGAAAAAGAATCTCTCTCTACAACCCGGGCCCCAGCCCTCAACTTTCCGCTCTCCTCACGCCTCATCGGGCCAATATAAAGCCCGGCCCGGCCCGGCCCATCTATGCGCGTGCGTGCGTTCCTCTTTCTTGCGCTACAAGAAGAAAACCCTTCCCCGGTCACTGACACGCGGGGCCACCTGCAGCTCTCCGACCTCCGCACGCCTTGCCGCAGTCCATTATAAGGCCCGACGGCCCGGCCCACCCGGTCGCCTTCCTCTGCATCAATTGGAGTCTCCCGTCCCCTCGTCTCCGTCCTCACCGAGCCCTCTTCCTCCTCCTCTTCCCGGATCCCGCCGCCGACTCGCCGCCATGCCGTTCGTCCCTGGACCCTACTCCGGCGTCAGCACCCTCGCCCTCGTAAGCGTCCACTCATCCCGGCAGACTCTCTCGATTCGTCCTAGGCAGATCGGATCTGATGAATTCGTCTGCGATGTTGATTGCAGGTGGCTAGGGTGTCGGCCCTCGGCGTCGGCGTCGTCTACGGATCCGTCAAGCTCGGCATCCTCAAGGTAACGCCCAGAACCTCCCAATCCACCACGCCTGCGCCTTGATTTTGTGTCGTTCGATCGATTGACTGTGGTAGCGTCAGCGACGGTCTGTGTGTGTGGCTGTCGGTGTTCCCATGTTGCCGTGCCGATATCCTAGGGTTTACTATGATTTAGGAGGCTATGGCTGGGCGCGGTTCTAGGGCTGGATTGATTGGAAATTGGGCCTAGGGTTTGGTTAAGAGACTTGCTACAGGATGCGGGTGGTTTATTTCCTGTTAGTCTGCCCGAGGCCGGACCTCCTGTTGAGCAACATGATCCTTGTGCAATTTTGCTGCCACACCAACTTTTGGGCTGCCTGTTTACTCTGCATGATCGTTCCTCGTCTGCCCGTAACTAGATTGGCTTGCTCAGTTGATTTTTCTTCTGGATATGATTATTGAGCACGACCTAGTAGTTCTGAACCTGTTCTTAATAGTATTACAGTGGTTGATGTGTTCTGTTGCTGTCTTGTCGTTCTGTCTAGAGTGAGATTCATATGAACACTGCTTAATTCGTTGGGATGCATGCTTATGGTATGGATTTTAGTTTGTGTATTGGTCAGGCATGCATGTGCCCTTGCTGGGAGTAGTATTTTGTTTCTATGCAGAGTCATGTGAAGATTTGATTGGAAACGCTTGGTGTAAATCTATTTATTTTATGCACTGCTTGGAATTATGTCTAATTTAAGGAACCCAAACTAGTATGTCTTATAAATATGAGAATAATCTGTTATCAACGTGCATATACTTGGCTCCATAATGCATAATCTTAAGATTCTAGTTTTCAGTAATTCTTACTTTGACAATTAATATTAGGCCAGTACTATTTTGTGCACGGCTTGGAAGTATTGTCTTATTCAAGGAATACAAACTAGTACTCTGTTTTGTAAATCTGGGATGATCTGTTATGAATGTACTTATGCTTATCTCAATATCGCTGAATTGTAAGATTATAGTTATCAGTAAATCTTATTTTTGACGTTTCATATTAGACCAGTATTTTATATCACCTAGAGCATGCAGTTACTTTGGTTTATATGTAACCAAGACAAACTCAGCTCTCTGAAAATTGTCTGTCTGAAGTGCTTTTATTACTCTGTAAAGTTACTGAATTGGATGTCGTTCTATAATCTTTCATGGTTGAATAGACCTAGCAAAGCATCAACTTCTGATTTGAGCATCTAATACTTTTCGTGTCTCTTTTTTGTGAATCACTTTTCATGTCAGCTTGATTATTGTTACCATAACATGTATGTCTGAGTACACCTAATTGGTCATTAATTTAATTACCTTGTTCATACTTCTGTGATCCATCCAGCTTCTTACTGCTGTTTCATATCTGCTTGCTCTCCAGGCGACCAAACCCAAGGAGGAAGCAGCTGCTCACCACTGAGGGCAAGGGATGCGTTGGACGTACGCCGTAGATTTCGCAATGTACCTGCTCCTACATACGTGCATGCAGTTTATGATTTGTGGACCTCTTGTCTCTGACCCAAACCTACTTGGGAGTTAAAATCTTCGTAGTTTCTCTTTTGTGGAAATAATGATACCCTCGGCTGAATGACTTGAAATCAGGAAGAGAGATTTGAATCGTTTTTGTTGAGGTGGATGGAAATTGGAATTCTGTTGTGATTGTGTGACAGTAGATGATTTTTTTTCTGTGCGTTTACGTTTTGCCTGCGATTGGTTGGGCCTGTGTTGATTTTATCCGAAATTGTCCAGCTTATACGGATGTTCAGTCTTGAAATCTGAATTACATCTGCTGGTCTGGCTAATGAACATGAGCAAAGCACGGGCAGTATGATACACTTTGGTAAAATAGACTGCACGGTTTATAATGTTGTTTGTGCTTGTCCGAGTGCACAAAATCAAAGCCTAGCCAAAAAAGCATGTATTACCAACTAGTCGCATTGCCTAGGAGGTTAACTTATTTTACATACTTCAAAGCGTAGTAAGTGTCTCGTTCTTTGCTGCTCTGCTCCAGTGGGGGGCAAGCAGAGGAGCTCGAGCCTTGCCTCTTTGACAATATAAGGTCTCTTGGTGTGAAAGTTTTGCAGTACAACTCTGGCCTTG
This sequence comes from Avena atlantica, assembly GCA_910589765.1. Taxonomy (NCBI): domain Eukaryota; kingdom Viridiplantae; phylum Streptophyta; class Magnoliopsida; order Poales; family Poaceae; genus Avena; species Avena atlantica. Next base: position 477,165,799 of record OU342734.1, on the reverse strand, counting down.
CATCTGCGGAAGATGCGAGCAGGACACTGGCTCCTGGACGGAGGAGGCCGACATGGGACCAGAGGTTGCCAGGGCAGCGACCCTGGGGATGGGTCGACGTCGTTGGAGGCGCTTGCCGTGGAGGTCCACCCACATGTCGGTGTGGGTTCTTAGGGAGAAATCCCAAGCTTAGGGTTTGTCGTTACCTTCTTGGGAGGCCTGCATTTAGTAGTTGGCATGTGCTTCTCTTATCGTTAGGCTGGTGGATGTTAGGGTAGCGGCCTCGAGGTTGCTCACTTGGCTTGGCTGTCGATCTTGTGTCGCTAGTGCGGCAAGGTTGTTGGCTTGGTTGACGCGCCTCAGAGAGTAGGTGATTGGCTTTTAGGTCGGGGCGGTGGCCCCGGATGTTGGTTCGACGACTATGGTCTACAGGTAGTTTACTCTGTGCAGCTTGGGATGCGGGTGGCTGAGTAGTGTAGCATCGTGGCTCGGGTGCGAGCGGTGGTAAGTTGGGATGGCGGCCCCATAAGGTGGTGTTGGCGATTCGTCAGGCGTGGCGGAGCGGGATGTCGGGATGGTGGCCTCAAAGGGATGGTGGCCTCAAATCTTTGGCAGCGTTCAGGACATCGACCTCGTGTCGTGTGCGCGACAAGGTCGATATGGCGCAACTCTCCTAGAGGTTCGTCTTGTTCAACTATGTTGGAGCGTCATGTGTCGGCTCTTCCCACAGTGATCACGACTATCTTCTCTTCGACATGGTAGGAGGTCAATTGGTCTTGGCTAGTGAGTCTTCTGTGGTTTTGTTGGTCATGGGTTTTGAGCGGGAGTGGCATTGTGGTGTTGGTGTTTGCTGTATATTTTTTTTCTAGTTTTTCAATAATTAACTGGATATCTCTTTCTTAATTAACTAGATAAGTCAAAAGCTCAGTGTTGGGGCGGTTAGTATAGTGGTGGTGCGGGCAGCCCAACGGAGGTTACAAGCGGGTTTAAAAAAACAAGTAGGCAGAAAACACGGCGTAACAAATAATCTGACATAGTGCATGTTCTTTGTATAGGGAGACTGACATTAGAGATCCACCCGCTTGCAGCGTTCCTCAACATTGACAACGTCAAATTTAACTGACGAGTTCGAAAATAAAATTCAATTAGCTGGTATATGCAGGGTAACAAGTAATCAAACATAGGCAGCACGTGTTTCTTGTTATCCAAAGAGGACTGTACACGGTTAAAACAACAGGCACGACCGGAAAAAATATCTATCCTCTAGAGACAGTAACATCGTGGCTGGCTCCACACATGCTTCTTCAAAAAGCGTTAGGAAATCAATCAGAGTCAAAAAAAGAAAAACAAGTCCCTGTTCTCCGAATAAGGCGACCACTCGTACCTGATGAATGACCGAATTCAGTCTTGCTGTTGTGTTGCGGTGCTAGCTCATGCATGATGAATGACCGAATTCAGTTTACATGATTGTGTTTACCGCCCGGCAGGCCCGTTTCACTCTTGGTGAGCTAAGAAGTCGAACATCTAGCTAAACATTAATTCTTTTTCCTACTCATGCAAGTATAGAGTGAAAAAATGTCATAGTTGTGCGTGCGTGCGTGCGTGCGTGTGTGCGTGTGTGCGCGTGTGCGTGTGCGTGTGTGGATGCAGTACTATTTCTAGCTCCTTCACGAATACTACTTGGTTTGGTTGGGATTCTTGTTTGTTCTTTGGTTATTACTACAGTAGTGTTTATCTTTACTAGTGCGCGCTCTTTCTTTTCGACACACCAGTCCCAGGTGATAATAAAGATGGATGCGTTGAAAACATAAGCAATAATTCATATGATTTAATCCGAATATTAAACTGATAAAGCATGATTATACAAACAGTACTAAAAAATCATGCAGATCAACAAAGTAGATGAACAAATTACATCTATACAAGATAAACCTATCACATCTACACCAAACGCTAGAACTAGAAACTCTAGCAAAATCCGAAAGAGAGAGATTGAGATCACATACAGTGTAGGCTGAATAGCAGCGGCGGCAGTAGCAGCCGCAGCAGCGGTGTCGTCCATGTTGAGGTCGTCGAAGAGGTTGGTGACGTCCTCGGGAAGAAGTCATCGTTCGGGAACTCGTCGTCGAACGACGTCGTGGTTGCCGGTAGTCGCGCTTCAGCGCTCCCCAAAAACCTGATCGCCCCTCATCCGTACAGGTTCATGAGAGGCGGCATTTCGGAGGCCTACTGTCCCGATCTGCGGTGCACGCCGCAAGCCGGGATGGGGAAGACGAAGGCGGCGGCGCAAGGTTCTGGAGGTAGGCGCGTGTGTGGATTGATTACCGATTAGGTTTAGCGCAGACGCTTATATAGTGCAGGTTAGGGAGATCGTGGGGCACAGCCCATGTCCGAGTCGGTAACAGCCCACGATCCATAAAACTGGAAACGGCTGTAATTAACGTGTATGTTAATGACTCATAATTAATTTTCCCAAACAGCAAAATAAAGCTCGGCCCGGTGAGATTCCCGGAACCAGCGGCGCGCGCGCGTTGTGACGAGGCGAGGCGAGGCGGGCGGCGTCGGTGGAGGAGTGCGCGAGGGCTTCTCTCCTTGTCACACCTTAGTGAGTGGTGCAACACTCTACTATATAAGATGATCCAACTCTCCTTTCACTATCAATGTGGGACTAAACTTTAGCACCACTAGCACAGTCATATGCTGCCATACACAAGTGGGCCAAAGAGAATTTTAGAATTTATCTAATGGGCCAGCATCCCAAAACTCACCAAATTCCAATAATCCCCCACAAAGTCTCATTGACACATCACATCACTTTTCTTTCAAAACATTGTTTTATATACCGGTGTGTGGTGGAGACTGTTAAGTTGAACTTCCACGTTAAACTCCATATTACACTAGCTAGCAACTTGAATAGTGGACTATGCCTTGAACTACACGTTTTCTGCGCGCTAGTTTCATACAAAATTGTACAGGGCTGTCGTCGGCTTCCCCGTGGTTTAGAGCTTATGCGTCATACTCCAAGGCCTTTCATGAGTTTATTAGAGAACACCCAAATCTCACGGACTACGACGTTTGACAGTCAAACTCATATAGGTGTGTTCCTCAAGAGATGTTCTGCAAGACAACATCTCTGCTTATAAAAACCACTTGGAACACATTAAGATAAATATCAACATGCCATGCAGATTAAGAGAGTATTGCATCTTTATAGAGATGTAAATATAATATGGGGATAATCTCCTCTCAGTTGACCAACAGCTTGTCTCTCAGCTCTAATTCATGGGATCTCCAATCACATAGAGTGGGTTTCTACTGGGATCAACTCATAGCGTGGGTCTCAAACCCATCTTCCTCGATGCATTATCTATCACATTGCGTGATAAACCCTTTGTGAAAGGATCTGCCAGGTTTTTAGATGTTTGGATATAATCCAACACAATAACTCCGGAGTTTCTTAGTTTCCTTCCAGATTTCAATCTCCTCTTCACATGCCTTGATGACTTCATATTATCCTTCTAACTGTTTACTTTGACGATCACAATTTGATTATCATAGTTCATTGGGATGGCGGGTATTGGTTTTTCAACCACATGTAAGTCCATCAAGAGCTCACGAAGCCACTCTATTTCAATAGTGGCTGTGTCTAATGCTTGCTGTGAGTTCTGCTTTCATTGTTGACCTCGTTTAGATGGTTTGCTTGCAAGATTTCCAGGAAACAGTGCCACCATCAAGTGTAAACAAGTAACCATTGGTGGCCTTAATCTCATCAGCATTAGATATCCTGTTTGAATCACTATAACCCTCAAGTCCCGTGGATACCCAGTATAGTGAATACCATAACTCGCAGTGCCTTTTAAATAGCGCAAAAATCTTTCAAGAGCATGCCAATGATCATCTCCAGGATTTGACACAAATCGACTCAGTTTGCTTACAACAAAGGAGATGCCAGGTCTAGTAGCGAGCCAATAATTTGAGAATATCTCAATTGATCTTTAGCAATCCTTCAATTCTTTCGAAGTATCACACTCGGATCATAAGGCGTTGGAGAAGACTTGCAGTCGCTATACCCGAAGCGACTCAATATCTTTTCCACATGGTGAGACTGAAGTAGTGTAATCCCACCATTGTCATCCTTTAGTAGCTTGATGTTTAATATTACATCAGCCACTCCCAAGTCCTTCATCTCAAAGCAGCGAGATAGGAACTCTTTGACCTCCTCGATAACAGCAAGGTTGGTCCCGAATATCAATATATCATCAACGTAGAGACACATAATAACTTCCTCGCTCCCACCATGGTGATAATACACACATTTGTTAGCTTCAGTTACAACAAAGCCTTCAGCAGTTAAAGTTCTTTCAAACTTTTCGTGCCACCGCTTAGGAGCTTGCTTAAGACCATACAAAGACTTCACTAACTTACACACCTTTTCTTCTTGACCATATACTAGAAATCTGTCAGGATGCTCCATATAAATTTCCTCATATATCTCTCCATTTAGAAAAGCTGTCTTAACGTCCATTTGATGAACAAGAAGACCATGTGAGGCAGCCAAGGATAGTAATACTCGAATAGTGGTCAATTTGGCTACGGGTGAGTAGGTATCGAAGAAGTCTTCAACTTCTTTTTGGGTATAACCCTTGGCCACAAGACGTGCCTTGTATTTTTCAATAGTACCATCAGGTCTAAGATTTTTCTTGAACACCCACTTACATCCTACAGGTTTGCACCCATAAGGACGATCAATGACTTCGCAAGTACCATTAGCTAAGATGGAGTCCATCTCGCTTTGGGCAGCTTCCTTCCAGTAGTCAGCATCTTGAGGTGCATAAGCTTTTGAAATAGAAGTGGGAGTATCATCCACAAGATACACAATGAAACAATCACCAAATGACTTTGCAGTCCTTTGTCTCTTGCTCCTTTTGGGAGCTTCATTGTCATCCTCCACAGGATCATCAGAGTGTTCTATCGGCATAGTGGGTTCAGGCATTATAGCAAATTCCTGACTAGATGAACTAGTCATCTTCTGATTTGACAAGCTAGACATAACTTTTATAGGAAAGATGTCCTCAAAGAAAGTCGCACCATTCGACTCCATAATTGTTCCAACATGCATGTCAGATACCTCAGATTTTACTATAAAAAATCTATAGCCAATGCTATGAAAAACATATCCTAGAAAAACACAATCAACGTTTTTTGGTCCAAGCTTTCGCTTCTTGGGTATTAGAATATTGACTTTCGCCAAACAACCCCAAGTTAGTAAGTAAGAGAGTTTAAGCCTTTTCTTTTCTCATTCCTCAATGGGAGTCATGGTCTTATCCTTTACGGGAACACGGATTAGGACATGACACGCAGTCATTAGCATCTCCCCCCACCATTCCTTGGAAAGACCCGATGTGTCTAACATGGCGTTAACCAAATCAGTTAGAGTGCGGTTCTTTATTTTGGCCACCCCATTTGACTGAGGTGAGTAGGGAGGCGTCCTCTCATTTATAATACCATGTTCCATACAGAATAAATAAAATTCAATTGAAAAGTACTCTCCCACGATCCGACCTTAGCCGCTTGATTTTTTAAGATCAAGTTGGTTTTCTGCCTCAACTTTATAGATTTTGAAGTAGTTCAAAGCTTTATCTTTAGATTTCAGAAGATAAACATAGCATTATCTAGTGGAGTCATCAATCAAGATCATAAAGTATTTTTTCCACCTTTTGTCAACACACCATTCATCACACAAAGATCTGAATGTATAAGTCCTAGTGGTGCTAAGTTTCGTGGTTCCGCAACCGTATGAGACTTGCGGGGTTGCTTTGCTTGCACACAAACTTGGCACTTAGAACCTTTGATAGTGGTAAATTTCGTAATTAAACTCATATTGGCTAGCCGCGTCATGCAACCAAAGTTAATATGACAGAGTTGTGGATGCCAAACATTGGACTCATTATCATTGCAAACATGATTAATAACTTTAGTACATGAGTCTGACAAAGACAAGTGGAACAGACCTCCGCACTCATAACCCTTTCCAACAAATTGTACATACTTAGAAATTACAAATTTATTGGACTAAAAAACCAACTTAAAACCATCTCGACATAAAAGCGATCTGCTGACGAGATTCTTATTGATGGAGGGAACGTGCTGCACATTCTTCAGCTGTACGGTATTCCCCGAAGTAAACTTCAGATTTACCATACCAACACCATGAACAGAAGCATGTGAGCCGTTTCCCATCAGCACAAAAGAAGTCCTTGAGACCTGATAAGAGGAAAACATGGAAATATCAGAACATACATGTGTATTAACACCCGTGTCTATCCACCAATCGAAAGAATGACATACTGAAAGGATAGTAGGTAAAATACCGTACCCAGCATCCTTCATCTCAGTATCGCTAATAACAACATTAGCGGTCTTGCCGATGTTCCCATGTTGACGCTTGTCAAAGCGATTAGAGCGGCTAGGAGCCCAATGATCATGATCATCACAGACGTGGCAAGAGCCTTTCCTCTTATCATTTTTTTTCTTGAAGTTGGTTGAGTGTGTGGCCTTGTTCTTGCCATCAAACTTCCTTTGCCTTTAGATTTGTTCTTATTCTTGAACTTGTGGGATTGGAAGTTTTTCTTCTGCACCAAATTGGCAGTAGAACCTCCCTCAAATCCTCGAGCAGTTTTGTCCTTTTCTCTCGTCTTCTCTTCCACATGAAGAGACCCAATGAGATCCGTAACGGAAAACTCTTGTCTCATATGTTTCAGAGAAGTAGCAAAGTTCCTCCACGAGGGAGGAATCTTGGCAATAATGCCACCGGCCACAAATTTGTTTGGTAAGGAACACTTGAACTGCTCAAGTTCTTTGGCAAGTGATTGTATCTCATGAGCTTGCTCAACGACGGAGCGCTCATCAACCATCTTGTAGTCATAGAATTGCTCCATGACATACAACTCAGTGCCAGCGTCCGAGACTCCAAACTTGGCCTCGAGCGCTTCCCACGCGTCCTTGACATTATCAAATGAAATATATGGGTCAACAATGTTGTCCTCAAGAACATTGAACAAAGCCGCCATAAACATAGTATCGACTTTCTTAAAGGTCACTTCCTGCTCAGCAGAAAGTTCTCCTTCAGGCTTGCCAAGAGTGGCGCTATAGCAGTTTAGGTTTTCAAACCAGAGGACTGCTCTCTTGCGCCATCTCTTATAGTGCATGCCATCAAAAGGAGGCGGCCTAGTAGCCACGGTTACACCAGTGGAATTCAGTTGCCTATAATCAGGTTTTTGGATTGTTAAAAATATAAGAAATAATTCATATGATTTAATATGAATATTAAACTGATAAATCATGATCTACAAACAGTACTAAAACCAATCATGCAGATCAACAAAGTAGATAAACAGATTACATCTATACAAGATAAACCTATCACATCTACACCAAAAGATAGAACTAGAAACTCTAGCAAAATCCAAAAGAGAGAGATTGAGATCACATACAGTGTATGCTGAATAGCAGCGGCGGCAGTAGCATCCGCAGCGATTACAGCAGCGGTGTCGCCCATGTTGAGGTTGTTGAAGAGGTTAGTGACGTTCGGGAAGAAGTCGTCGTTCGGAAACTCATCGTCGGACGACGTCGTGGTTACCACTTTATACATCAGTTATCCAGGTATATGAGTACAAGTTGTCCAACAGCTAACATATCAGTTATCCATAAATATGAGTACAAGTTATCCAGTAACTAACTCTATAGTTATCCATGCTTATATATAGAAGTTACCCCACAAATCATCACTAGACATATATCCAGCAGTGTTGTGTGTGACTAGTCAACTATATTAAAAACTTAACGGTAGGAAGAAAGTAGAAAAGCACAACCATGAATAGGAGATCACACATGGGGGGTATAAAAATGAAGTTAGCCACCAGTTTATACAGCGGTTATCCAGACATATGAATACAAGTTATCCAGTAGCTAACACTGTAGTTATCCAGAAATATGAGTATAAGTTATCCACCCACCTCACACTATAGTTATTCATGCTAATATATAGAAGTTACACCACAAATTATTACTAGACATATATTTAACAGTGTTAAGTGTGAGTAGACAAGTACACTAAAAACTTGACAGTAAGAATAAAGTAAAAAAAGCATAATCAAAGATAAAAAATCACACATAGGGGTATGAAAATCAAATTATCTAACAGTTACATGCATATGTATATAAGTTATTTATTAGTTAATTGAGCAGTTATCTAGGCATATGTATACAAGTTATTCATCTGTTTATGTAGCAGTTATCCAGACATATGTATACAAGTTATCTATCAGTTTATGCAGCAGTTATCCAGGCATATGTATAAAAGTTATCCACCAGTTTATATGCCAGTTATCCATACATATGTGTACGGAGTCATCCACCAGTTAGCTTGATAGGTTTCCCATTATTAGTTTTCGCCATTAGACTATTCATGATGAGATCTTTGAAACCATATCCCATCTTAATAGCTTTCAGAGTTTTTTTCAAAACTAAAAGTTATCCACGTGTAACATGTGAGTTATTTGGATTATAGTATATAAGCTACGTTGGGTTGAAATAGTTAGTTCACCTATTATGCCAGTTACATATGCCTAGCATACACTAGTTTATCCGAAAAATCTAGATGAAAGTATTCCATGAAATTAGAATGACCATCAGGTGACCTTGCTATGCTAGTTCGGTTAGTCTTGTAGCATGGGCCAAATATCACATGTGTCACAAATCATTGAGGCATCGAAAGTAGTGTCCTTGCATTATCATCTAGAATCTGACTTTGATGTTTAGATAAATATTCTTGTCAAGATAAAACCAAATTAGAACTTACTCAGAATATTTTATTAGAATTTCCTGAAATTAGTAGCTTCAGGTTACGAATCAACATCCTTGCTGAACTGCAGTACTAGGCGAGCATCTGGAATCTTATTAGCTAGACCATCAGCCATATGACCATTCTAAGCACAATAAGCAGCAGCTTGGCGGCGGATCTTGGTGCCTCGTATGACTAAGGATTGAGCCTTACGTCAGGACAATCTACGGAGAATTTTCTCCAGGAGTAGCAGCAACAACGACGAGGAAGCAGCCATCCGTCAGTCCTCATCGATCTAATTGACCAGGAGACTGGGAAGCAGGAGTTACGACCTCCAGGCGGTGCCGAAAACCAGGAGCAACACAGCTTCGTCGCGGAGACACAACCTCCCCGACGGAGGGGCAGAGGGTTAGGAGGGGAAATGTGCTCCTCACGGCAGGGCGATAAACCAGGGGCACGGCCGTCCGGCGGAGGCGCGAGGCTGGGAGGAGCACGGCTTCTTGGGGGCAGCGCGAGGAGCTCGTGGCCGGAGACGGGGAAGGGAAAGATTGGGTTTGGCTAAACGTGGGAGGCCAGGTGGTCACGGGTCGGAAAGGAGTGACAGGGTCGTCGGGGTCATCACGGGACGTTTGTTTTTGATCGAACGGCTGGAGTGAGTCCGCTGAGTTTGGCAATTTTCAGACCGGTCTAGGAATAGAGATCCCGAAATTTTATATGCCATGTCATTTATTGAATGAATTATAGTAGTAGTAATACAAATAGACAATCACGTTGGCTCGCGCGGCCATTATTTTGTGAGCACCGTACCATACCTGTGGCCGGTGCTCAACACGTACGAGTAGAACTGAAGATGATAGTACACACACACACGCGCGCAGCACACGGTGTCAAGTCAAATGAAAGCTAAGGAGGACGGTTACTAAAAATTGGGCGCCAACGCCGGCATGCGGCCATTAGCCGCAGCAATCTGGGCTGAGAAGTAGCGGGGTCAGGACGAGGGGCGGCCTCACACACGAAGCACAGTTGCTTGCGTAGACGGGTGTCCAGGGCGAGCGTGTTTTCAACGCTGACGGCGAGGCAGAGGTAGAGGACAGCAACCTTGAGGGCGGAAGCCATGGGGGATTGGATCTTATCTGATCGACCTTGCTGGGAAGTCACAAGTGTGATGGATGGATGGATCGGGGATGGATGGGGGATGAGCGAGATAGCTGTGTGATTATACTGATGCACGTATATATACTAGTGGGTACGGGATCCTATTTGTAGGCTACATGGGGATGCAAAGTGCCAACTCCTTAGTTAATCTAAATCTAAATCTAAACTAATATTAAAAGACCCAGAGGGTCAAATCCAGCGAAGCTGGTCCACACGATTAAATTATCCAACGTTTCGTATTGCTTCCGTCTTTATCGGGACTCATTGTACGAGCGGACTATCCAGGATGAAAACCACCAGACGACCGCCCCACGACTCACGTTCTTCCTCAAAACAAACCTACAGTTCCAAAACAACGACACCATACAACCACCGCCGGTGCTTCCGCAGCTGCGACTCCAGCCCCGCCGTGCAAGCCCCCTCCGGCGCTGCCGCAGCCGCGTCGCCCTAGCCCCACCGCCCAAGCTCCCGCCGGCGGTGCCCCAACTGCGACGCCCCAGCCCCGCCACCCAAGCCCCCGCCGCCGCTGCCCCAGCTGCGACGGCCCAGCCCCTCCGCCCAAGCCCCGCCACCGCCCGCGCAAGCCCTCGCCTGCGACGCCCTAGCCACGCCACCTCCAGCGCCGCCTCAGCCCCGCCGCGCATGCCCCAGCTGCGACGGCCCAGCCCCGCCACTGTCTGCGCCGCCCTAGCCCCGACGCCCAAGCCCCGCCACCGCCCGCGCAAGCCCCCGCCTGCGACGCCCCAGCCCTGCCACCTCCTGCGCTGCCCCAGCCCCGCCGCGCAAGCCCCGCCACCGCCTGCGTTCGCCCAGCCGCCGCCCAAGCCCCGCCGCGCAAGCCACAGCGCAAGCCACCGTTGCAGGCGTAGCCGAATCCGTCGTCGCCCCAGCCACACACGACGCGTAGGCCACCGCCAACACACGCTGCATCCCCGGACAAGAGGCCGCCTTCACACTGGTGCGCCGACAATTTCTTCAGGTTCTACTTTATCATGCGCGTATTATTGTCCTGCAACACGAATTAGATTTTAGGATGATGCTTATGTGCTCCCCAATTCATTATAATCTTTCTGAGTATGTTAAACATGTGCTTATTAATGACCTGCTAGAAGCATTAGATTTGAGGATGTTACTTTAAACTTCTAGGTATCCCTTCTGATGGCCAAATAAAAACACCAACAAACCTCACATCTCTGTCAAATGGAGCAGTACTAATTATACCTCAGTGTTTATAAAATACTGAACTTCCATAGCCAGTTTTGACAGCTCATTTCCTTCAAGCAAGTTGCCGATAGTTTCTTAGGATGTTCTCCCACATCAACCATCGCTAGAGGTTGCCGAATGCTTCAGGAAATTAAATAACCTTTTTTAGGGAACTGACGCATCACCAAAATATGTTTCCTAGCAGTAAAATTCATAACTCAGCCAGTTCAGCAGGAGAACAAAGTCCTCAAACAGTGAGGAACACATTTTTAATGTTCCTGGAGTTTATTTGTAAATCATGTTGTTTACCTTCTTAAAGTTTGATTTAATCTTTCAGTGCTAAACTTGTTCCTACGTAAACTCTCTGACAGCAGAAAGTCAATACCGTTGCAAGTAGTTTATTGCTTAAGTTGTTCTGGAGTGAATGTCTATTTCCTGATTATCTGCTTCCAGTCCATGTTAAGGTTTTTTTATGGAAGAGTTTATGCTGCTCCTCTTGCCGTGGCCTCCATATGCTACACATATGCAGCTCAAGCATACTCAGACCTGATTCTTGTTGTTGCTCACGGTATTACATTGTTCCAGGAAAGATTAGGCTGACTAATGTATGATTTTATATTCTTATTTAGTCGTTTTGGTGCAGTCACATTTTTCACATTTAGCATACCACATTATTTAGGAGACGTGAGAGTAATCAGTAGCAAGACATACTACTGTTATCTAAGAGAGCAACTGCAGTCTGATCCATCAAAATTCACTTGAATCTGTTCTTTTTTTCTTTTGCGTGTTTGATAAAGATTTAGAGATAGAAAACCCGAAGTATTTTTTAATCCACCATGGTCCACGGTCATACTTTCGATAGTACATATTCGATGCAATCAGCAACAAACTTGAGATTTCTATTTTACTTCTGGTTTGTCTAAATTTTGAACATGTGCGATGGTTCTTTCTTCAAGCAGTTATTGGGTTCACTAACCAAGGATGACTACATTGCAATGTGACTTGGTTTGGTAGGCAATGATATATATTATTAGGCCATGGAATACATGTAGTTGCAAGTTTATCTTGTTGCTGATTGCTGCTACCTGTTGTAGAGGCTCTGAAAAAGGATTACAAGAGACTAGAGAGTTGTTGGTATAAGGTAAGCAAAATAATAAATATTCATTTACTAGATTTCTTACTCTGAAACTTTTTTTTCTTTTGAGTAATGAATAATTGACTAGGATTTGTTTCATTTTCTACTACATGGGAATGGATCCTGTAGTATCTTGTTCTTGTTCATCTATCGGACCTAGACCTTTTTGGTATGCTGAAGTAGTATGTACGAATAATTAAAAATAATATTATCTTGTACTAGAGAAAGGAATGAATCATAAAGTATTCTTGTCATAATGGAATATTATTTCTCAAATTATTATTGCTTGAAAAATAAGTACAAACGTTTTTATTTCTTATGTATGAAGAAAATTATGCATTTTTTAATACGTGCATGTGCACGTGCCCGATTACTAGTAGTATATATGCTTGAGACGAACCTCGTGTGTCAGACTTATATACATACTAGGTGAACAGGCGAGCTTCGCCTCGCCGCCTGTATCCCGTCTTGGCACACCGGGGCGGCATGGTAGATTTGCATATGAAAGAAGATTGTGGTAAAGGATCACGCACGATGTACAAGTTACATAGGACATCACCTAGGAGAAATTAATATGTGGTATTTTCACTTAACTGGCCACATCGCTGTCCCTATCACTGAAGACAATGTAGATTCAATAATACAGAATAAAATTCACACGAAAATATTCATAAAAGCTCTGCTGACCGAAGAACATGTAGAAGCTCCTAAGTTGAACAAGTATTTCACTTTCTCATTGAGTTTTTTTGTAGCGAGTCTCTAAAACAAAATTCATGAGCGTTCATTCCACTAATGCACTTACAAGCTAAATACTCCCAAGAAAGTGAAAAAAAAGGTCTCCCAAGAAAGTGAAAAAATAAATCATCCTGGTAGCATGGTAGAGAGTCCGCTCCAATTAAGCAAGCATGCTCAGTTGACATTGAATAGTAAGGAGACTATTTAGTTATTCTTTTTGAGTGAAACATGAGAAATTTGCAACATTGCGGGCCAAATATAACCTTCATCTGACCAGAACTATATAAGCACATGAGAGGACTACACTGGCTTCCGGATGCAATGTCATTTAGATGAACAATTGTACAATTATCAATCCTTATCTAGGCATGAAAAGGTCATTACAACTAAGACAGTTACCTGCTGCTCCGAAGATATGTTCTGCTTCACTGCTTTGTGAAAGAAAAGAGTTGTAGGTGTCTAGAGAAAATTACTACACTTTTTGAAAATATGTATACCTTGTCCTCTATGCAAGAACATGTTACAGGACATATAGGCTTCTGACATGGAGAGCCAGCTGTAAGCAATGGTACCATCAATTACTCCAAAAGCTCAATTTAGTAATAAACTTGTTGTAGAAAAATACATTATTACTTAAACTCAGAAGAGGTTAGGATTAAACAAATGGAATCCATACACATGAATATCAGTGATGGATGGAAGCCTTTAGGTAGACTACAAACAATGGTATGTAATGCAGCAGAAAAATAATATTACCTTCACACCTAGCAAGTACTCTAAAATGCCCGTCAACAATTTTTTCTTCATCTTTGAATGTCTGAACGATTTCCAAACGGATACATATGCGCTCTATTTAGTATGATTCAGTGGTAAGTTTTATTTTTCTTAGAGAAAAAATTAGTTCCCACAACTAACTCTAAGAAATTGTTAATCAATATCCTATCATCAGTCCTCCGAGGCATCGTTACTAAATTACCTTATGTATATATGTTCAAAAGCTGCACCAGAAATAGCACTATATTTTCATAAGACTTGGATAAACCAAACAATTAAGAATGCTTTCACAATATGTACCATGGGTTTTCCTATAGCTAGCAATGTAGCAGAGTTCACGTCCATGCAAGATTTGACACATATAGTGGCTGCAGCCAATAATCACGATTGCTCTTAACCCATCGACTATCAGTCAATAAGTAAATATGGCGGCTAATTTAGTTGCCAGGTTCAGCGTGCACAGGAAATATAAAACCAACATTTATCATTTAAAGAAAATCACACCTTGTAACGGCAAGTCAGCAAGCCAAATATATAGTTTAATTGCCTGAACGCACACAAGGGAATGCCAACAGGTATCTTCACCTGTAACGAATATAGAACCTTTCCCAAAAAAGGTAATTGAGAAAATTGGCCTGTCAAACCTGAAAGAGAAACTGAATTTTTACAGCACAATTATGAAACATCCTAAATTTTTGTTTTAACTTACAACTTATATTCAGTCCTACATTCATTCAAATAAGAGAGCATGAGCATTTGGTTCTTCACTGAGTTTTTTAAATTAGCATATTTCCAATGCTCTAAAAAATGAAAATTTGGGTGTCAAAACATCACCTGAATCATGCATCAGAATTTCTAATTTAATGCTCTCGCTCTTGATGCTAATATCTGCACCGTTGATGATTCCTCAGAACAGAATTAATCAATTACCTTCGGAGAGACCGTGCACCGTCAGAGACTGCGCGCAGGCATCTCCGTGCAAGCACATCCGACTGACCATGATCTACCTGGACTTGTCAGTACTTCCAGAGAGGGCAGAAGAGCATGGCGTATTGGCTACTTGGGCAACTTCCAGCGTTAGCCAAGAACTACTGCACAAACGAAATAAGGAATTCTCTGCATCAATCAAGAACTGCTACAGAAACTAAATCAGGGATTCTCTGAAAGCACATTCAGAACAAAACTGAAGCAGGGGGAACACATGAGCTTTCAACTCAGAGTTCGTCAAGTTGATACATAATTATCATAATCGAGAAGTAGATAAAGCAGCTAGCTACATAGATTGCTTCCTCACCATCTTCTATAGATCTAATCTAATTCATAGAAAAGAATAATATATATATATATATATATATATAAGATATAATAAAGAGAAAATGTGACTTTATTGGCAGAATTAAAAATGACAAGTTCCTCTTTACTCAGAAAGAAAGAACCACTTAGAATAGCTAAACAGATTATATTTGTCGAGAAATGCAAAATTATATGGAGATGATTCTCATTATCTATTTTGACCAATTGTATTATTTCCTTGTGTATTCCTATAGGAGGTTTTTGTACATGTGTCTTATCCAAACAGGTTGTGTGCACAAACCACAACGAAGGTAAATCTGAACAAATACGTCTACTTGATGTAGAGCAGCGGGGAGAAGAGTTGTGGATGAGGACCCACCTCATTGTAGCAGGTTTCAAGGTTGTTGGCGTAGTTGCAGAGGCAGTCATCCAGCGCACGTACGGTGAAGCTGGACCTCGACTATGTAGGCACACCTGCAGGGCTGCAGGTCCAAGAGACACCCTCGCACTGATGTTCGCGGCCTCGTCGGGGAGACTGTTGACGCGGTCGACGTTGTGGTGACGAGGGTCGGATGCTACAGCACACGCGCTCACCAGCGGTCTTCATCGCCAGCATCAGTAAAGCAGCCGGTAGGACCTCCATATTCCTCCTCGGTGGTGTGGCCTCATTCTTCGGTGAGAGAGAGAGAGAGGAACATATGAGAACACACAGCAGGGGAGGCTTGAAGCCTTGAACTCACCTGGTAGCCCACAGCGCCACGTAGAGCCAGTCCGTGCCAGAGCGCTCGAGCCTTGGGTACGGGAAGGTTGTACCAGAGGGTGCCGACCACATCCGCTCCACCGTCAGCATCAACGCCGCTGCGCCTGTGGCCAGGAAGGCCACACTCTCCGCTAAGGACATCGAGCGCGCCATCGAGGAGCTCGGCTGCCGGGTGTGGCCTGTCATCTCATCTCCCGTTTTCCTCCGGCGCTAGTCCGACCTCCGCACTGACGTAGCCCCAGTTCATCCTGGTGACTATGAGCGAGGGCACGCGGTGGCACGACCAATCTAGAGGGGATGGGAGCGATTTAGGAGAAAGAGGAGATTCGGCGGCGACCGGTGGTAGCTGGATGCAAATCGTGAGAGACGTGTAGGGATTCTGGAGACGGTCAAAGCGGTGCCCGACGACTTCGGCGGCAGACAGGCTCATAGTGCGCGGCAGATGGCTCGAGAGGTCTGCCTTTTGCTCACGTTAAGTCTATAAATAATACGTGCGTTCAATTCCAGTGAGATCGATCCATCTTCCAACGGCCGGCCGGCCGGCACAAGATTTCCGGATCAGATTGCAATCCCCGCTTTGCTAGTACTATGTCAACACAAGGCATCATCAGTCGCCGGCTTATGGTTCATCATCCCGTGCCAACTCCTTCAGTTGCCCGCACGTCCATCACTGGCCAATCTCAGATGCGTTGGCGGGATTTTTTTCCCCTACAAATATGCCCCTCTACAACACGGCATCACCAAATATGCCCTCCAAGCACGGCAAACGCCAGAAATGCCCTGACGAGAGGCTGAAAAGGTGACACGTGGCACCTCTCACCACGGCATGTGGCGGTCCAGCCCTCCTACCATAGGGCGAGGCAGGATGACTCTCCTGACATGGTTATAACCTACGGGTACACGACATTGGCATATCTGGTCCAACCCAAGAAAGGCCCACAAGAATATACGCAGCCTGTGAAGATTCTCGGGTGGCCCAAGCACGTGACATCTTCGGATCCTTGAAAAGCAAGACTAGAATAGATAGAATATTCAAAGGGATAAACCCTAAACCTATAACCGACTCGATCTATGCTAGGAGGGTACGATGAGGAGGGCACCTTTTTTCTCACCGCATGCACATCTCCACACTAGATTGCATCTGCGCACGCCTTTAACCTTCGGCTCCGCCGTAATCAAGAGCAGACAAGTAGGATTAGGGTTTTCCCTCCGGGGGCCTGAACCTGGGTAAATCTCGTGTCCCCTGATTGCTTGTCTGTTAACCGTTTCGCGATCTCCAGTACCCCCATCTTCTCTAAAACCCAAGCTCATAACAATGGACATTGACGAGATCAAACTTCGTCAATTGGCGCCGTCTGTGGGGATCGGGGACGCTGATTGTGCAATCGCGACGGTCCCGACCAAAGTGATCTACAACTCCTCGACGACGGAGAGCCATCTCCTCTTCGGCACTTTCGACTTCGCCGTCCACTCGCCAGCCACCATGAAGGACTTCGAGACCGTAGCCGACGGGCTCGAAATTCTGTTCAGGAGCTTCTGCTTCCAGGTGGGACAGACAGACACTCTCCGCCTCCCAGAGCGGGTGCCACTGCCATCAATCAGGCCCGCCTCGTGGGCCCCGCATCCCAGCGTGCTACGCACGTCAACGCTGACAGATGAGTCATACGACAGCAGCAGCTGCAACTCAGATCTATGCGGCCTCCCGTCGGATGAAGGAACCTACGGTTTCGGATCCGAAAGCTGCAGCAACAGCGATCCAATCCGCGGGCGTTACCAGTGCGCCATGGTCATCCAAAGCGACGTGGAGCAACAACCACCATGTTCGGGTGCCCATGTACCACCACCCAACCCAGAGGGTGAAAACGGAGGAAACAGCAGGCAACCATCCCTCCCGCCCAACGAGGGCGACGCTGCCGCCTACAATCGGATCAACCTCAACGAGGATGGCTGGCACCAGGCACGCGAAGCCATCGCGGGCAACAAGATCCTACCCGTGAACTCTTCACGTGACCTACTAATGGCATACCACCTCCTCCTCATCGGCGAACACAACAGGCAAGTGCAGCTGTAGGAGCAGCTCGACAAACGCAAGCAAGCAGCGTCGGAGTCTAGCGTGCGGCGAGCTGCGCTCTCCGCCGCTGGCGGCTCCAGCTCGCACGACAACAATGCCAACAAGCATCGCTCAGAGCACATGGATTCCACTGCACGTCGCGAGGTCACCCGAACACTCAACGCGTCCTTCATGGAGATGGACGTCAACGGCAACGTCATCCCGAAGACGCCACAAGCTGCGATCATGGCAGCCACCACATATCTCGCGTCCCATCCACCTCCGGTGGGGGACCCGAAGAGAGTCATGCACAAGTCCGCACTAGCCGGACTCGGACTCGTCGGAGCTGCACTCCACGAGGAAGCTCCGTAGAAGAAGGCTACGGTCAGATTCAACCGTAGCCCCACACACTCATCGGACGAAGAGGAAGACGAGCATGATCTACCTCGACGACGCAAGAGCCCAAGACGTCGCAGCCGCGACTACGACGCTCGAAACGACCTTGCCCAGCGCAAGGTCGACAAGGCACGTGCCAAGCGTGCGTGCTCAGACGAATCCAAAGAGGACGACGATGGAGAACTCTACGGAGCTCGATGCTTCAGCAGATCTGTTCAGCGAACGCGGATGCCAAGAAATTTCAAGCTTCCTTCGGACACTCCAAAGTTTGATGGGACGCAGGACCCGAAAGCTTGGCTCAGCGACCACCTGACCCTCTTGATTACTACATGCACCAATAGTTATACATGCATGAGATAAGAGAAAGAAAAAGAAGACCATGCATTGGATGGGAGATGGTAATAAATGAGAAAGGACTTATAATTCCTAACATTTTAAAAAAACTCTTAGGCCTTATAATCCCTAACGAAAGGAGTAGCCCTTTAAACCGGTATGGAGGAAGTACTAAAATAAAGTTGCCGTGGCAACAGTTTGTAAAAAGAGGTAGGCTGGTTATAGTAGGGAGTAATATAGACTAGTAACATGTGCATAGAAACTTAGTGGTAGTAACTTAGAATGACTTATTTATTAGTTCATAGACTCATATTGTCTTGAAGTGTGTGATGTTATGGTAAGACTGGTCCTAATAAGAGTATCATAGCAATATCATGCATGCCATGTTGGAAAAAATCTGATGTGACACAATAATTAATGAAGAAAGAGATAATTAAAGTACTATAGGTAGATACCGTATCATAACACGTAAAACTAGAAAATTCTCGTATAAATAAATCTTGTATATAATTTTGTATTGAGATTGTATAAATCATTAAATATAGTACTAATATGATATTATCATATGATAACATGCACCACATACACAAGTATCGTATGCATGATACTAATAGTATGATACTACCACTATGACCAGCCTAACAACATATAGCTAGTTATTACAAGGCTGTTTTTTCTCATTAACTGATATATGACATGTCATTAAAATGCCTAGTTAGTATTGCACGTGGATATATATTTACCACCTAAATTACTCTCGCTATGAGTAGTCTTGCTTGTAAAAAATGTGGCTGATCAGCCCAAGGAGAGTAGGGTTTTTTAATTTTTACCCGAGACAAGGAGTCAAGGACACGCGTGAGGCAGGGGACGCGCCTTGTTGCCGTCCGCCGCCTCGGCTCGCCCCCACCCCCCAAAACCAAAAGAAGCACCGGAGGTGGAGCTTTGCTTCCTCCGGCACCGCCGCCGCCTCCGCCTCCTCGAGCCTTTACTCCGGCGGCGCCCTTCTCCCGACGCATCCCTCCTCTCGCCGCCGGGGAGCACGAGCGGCGGCGGCGGCCGTGGGCGGGAGCGGGAGCCCGCGACAGCGGTCCAGCGAGACCTTCTAGGTTCGTTACTACCAACTCCCCTCATCAGCTTTCTATCACTCGGTGGGGCTGCGGAAACCGCAATGCGTGGCTGCTAATTCCTGCCACGGCTGTCGAATTGCTAGGAGCCCAGGAGGAGAGATGCCATCGCCGAGTAATTCTCATTATTACTGGGTGCTGTCTTGCTCTCCATTTGCAGATTTACTACCGGTAGTAACAAACCAGTAGATGTACCTAGCAATTAGAGTAGAAGCTCTGTAGCACAAGTGTATGGAGTGCAGCTAACAGCGTTTCTAGTACTAAACCAGTAGATCAGATGTATCTAGCAAGTAGGAGCTCTGTGGCACACGAGCAATACAACTAAATCGCGCTTGCAATGCAGATGATGTTGCCCTTCTCAGTTAGGAGGCAACATCTACCCCTTTTTTTTTGTGCTCCCGTTTCGAAATCCAACCACTGCCAGTTAGTTAGTACACTAGCCGTTGGATGGTAATAATTTCTTCCCAAATCCTGCCATGCTTGCTTGTCATGAAGATTCCAGTATTGTGGGAAGACTGCTGACAAAGGGTGGGATGTATGTATGTTAGCTGAACATCTCTACCGAGTGTATATCCCGATAGCCCTTTCATTGCAGGCACTAGTACTGCCCCTTTGTCGCACACAGCTAGTCAACTTGATGTTCTTCTTTAGCAAGTAGGTGCTCTGTATTTTGACTAGCAGAGCTCCACTTGACCCACAAACTAGCAGATCTCACGTTATAGACCAAGCTTGCTGGTGACGGGCTTGGGCTCGAATAGCTCGACAAGGATTGAGCGGATCCATACCCCTATAGTTTCTACAGCATACACTCACATTGTCGAGCCTAGTTTAAGCATCTAGTCCTGATTTGTCAAGCCCATATACGTGGTTCAACGTGTCCCAGCCCATCTTGCGCCAGACAAGGCCATATTATGTTGCCAAAATATTGGCTGGCATTTGAACATATGTATGTATGGTAACAATAATCTGAATTATAAAACAGGAAATTTCAAACAATATGTAGCAATAAACAAGTAAAAATAACTCTTGATTCATTTTAAAACTATCCATATGACAATACACCCCTTCCCTGGATTGACGTGTGTGAGAACGTGGATACGCGGCAGCAGTACATTCACATCCAGTACAGCTGGCAGCACTCCAAATTGAGCATATCCCTGTTTTCATACTGGCACTTTTATTTAGATTGCTGTTTCCTCATTGGATGGCTGAAAAATAAATGGAGCCCTGCTAGATCCACATCCCTTTCCCCTCTGGGGCTCTGCTGCCTTCTCCATTTTGACCGGACAGAGTGTAGGAAAAAAGCTAAAAGTCGGGCCCCAAAGCCCCTGATATCCCAACGACTTCGCCGCCGCCAACGCTCTTCCATTGGAGCCGGCAAAAGAGACATTGATCCCCCCTGACTGCTACCAGAGATCTAGCCGTTGTAACACTTCTTTTCTTGGTAAGTCTTTGATTTGACTAATTGCAACTTGATCTTACTTCTTGCCGCGAGCAGTCAGATCTACTGGCAAGATCCAATCCAGTTCAGGCCCCATTCGGTTGCTTGAGATTGAATCCCTGTCTAGAATAGATCCAAGTCGGGATTTGGTGGATCCATGTGCTCCACCCGATCCAATATTGGGTAATCTCACGCATGGATTGAATCCCTTGCATCTGCAAAAGACGTTCGTTTATGCCTTGTTGACAGCAGGGATTAATTTATGCCTCGTTCGGTTGCTTCGCTTGCTCTGTGTCGTGGAATTGTTCCATGAGTCCGGTGACGATAAATTTTGCCGGGCTGGATAACCAGAATCGGGCCCCAATCCAGGCCAATCGCAGCCTCTATTGGATTAAACGAACAAGGCCTCGGGGATACTTAGTTGGAATCTTTTGTGCCATTTTACTGATGTGCATAGGATTCTTTGTGCAGACACTTGGTGTATGTGCTTGTGCGTGCTGATTTCGGTTGTTTGCTGCGACCACGCGGGAATCGAAGAGCTTGACAGTGAGGATGCCTGGTCTAGCTTTACCTAATCATGATGCAGCGTAATCTTCTACCCGCTATTGTTATGTTTTGTCTTAAATGTTTTTCTTTCTTTGAGAATCTCTGTATAGCTTTTCACAAACTGCAAGGGTCTGTCAGTGTCTGGTAGATAGGTTTGGGATCCAAATCGCACAATCTTTTGCGACTGTAAAGGTACACTGTTAATAAACCATTAGATGATTTTACAGAATATTAGAATAACTGTGTGTTGCACTGTGTAGTATGTTAGGTTTGATGTCTTTAGGTTCATGTATGGTTCCATGTGTGTTTTGATGGTAAATGGCTATCTTTGGCAGTTAATGATTACTCACTGGAAATATATGTGGTATCTTGGCTACTAATGGGAATGTCAAGCCTTTCTGTATGTATAGTGGATGGGTTCCTTGTTCTTGATGTTACATGGATTCTTCTTTTTATTTGATGCAACTTTTTAATGTGTAGGAATAATGGACGTGGATTCAGTTGCCCCAGGTCTGCAGACCAGACGTGCGGTCAGCAGTCTCAGTTATCTCGAGATGAGGAACTTACCCCTGAGGAGTGTTTGGCATTATACATTGAACCAATTGAGCTGTACAATATTATTCGACTAAGAGCCATTGAAAAGGTAAAGATCTATTCCATATTCTAACATGGACTGTCTTGACTCTATTGTTAGACACAAGTGACTCAGTTGAATTTTGCAGCCTCCTTCGCTTCAAAGATGTCTTTCTTATAAGATAGACGCAAAACGGAAAAAGAGGTACATACATTAAATAATTCAAAACTGAAGTATTTCTTACTCTATGGATGCATTATTTCATATATTTAGCTGTGTATCTTGAGAATGGAATTTGGTGCTCTCAGTAATTTTCATGAACTGATTTTGTAATAGACCTAAATTGTAGCCCGGTTTCAGAAAAGCAATTCGTGATATACCAGTGACATGATTGAAAGTTGAAATATGGTTTTCGTGCAATTACTGACCTGTGTTTGTGCTAATAACTGTAGGATAGAGATATCGGTTTCAATTTCTGAAAGCGCAAATACCGAATTGCCAACACATGGTATCTTTCCTCTCCATGTTCTGTTTGCTAAAGCCACTAGTAATGATTCGCTTTATGGGGTAAGCACTTCTTTTTGTTCATGGAAAGTAGTATGTGTCTATCAGATGGTCCATTTTCTCATTTGTAGCTTCATATTGCAGCATTCTCCAGTGTATCGGTTTAGCCGGGTCTGTCTCCTGACTTCTTTTCGTAAATCTGGAGATAGTGACTACAATAAAGCTACATTCACCATCCCCAATTTGAAGAGTTTAACAACCTCCCAAGTTTGCAACCTTAACATTATCCTTATTAGCTGTGGTATAGTGTGCATCCTATATGATTATTTGTGGATAACACCTCTTTCCTGTCATCAATTTGATTCCACTTTTCTTTTCATTTCAAAAGGCAAACGTGGAAAAAATCTTAGTGGAAACTTCTCAGAGACCCATATGGAGTATTCTTCTCCTCAAAGTAAGTTATGGTTCACATTGCGTGGCAGACATTCAACAGTTGATACAATATTTTTTTTCGTTTTGTGGGGCTCGATCTATTTGTTTGTCTCAAACACCAAATTCTTGACTGGACTTGATATTAGAAGCCTTTGCTCAATCTTTACAATTTCAAAAGATGGAAGGGGGCAACCATATTTTTATGTCTTAAGCCTAACAATGTTCTGTATCTAGCACACACCCTGTATTAATGGCAAACAATCAAACCTTTAAACCACCAGCAGACCCAGGTGGTACACTGTGAAGCAGAAAC
Organism: Avena atlantica; assembly: GCA_910589765.1. Lineage (NCBI taxonomy): Eukaryota > Viridiplantae > Streptophyta > Magnoliopsida > Poales > Poaceae > Avena > Avena atlantica. The sequence goes on along the minus strand of OU342734.1, from coordinate 477,142,210 downwards.
TTGGCGAGCCTTCTTGGGGAAGATAAGATATTTATAGCTTTTACTCTGAACTTGAAAATCAGTAAACATGACATTCGTCCATTTGTAAGTGCAAATTTGTATTGTGTCAACTGAACAGCGATCAGCTATGTTTACCTTTATTATAGAGTTGATAGGACGATCAAAGCAATGAACTATCCTAGAAGAAGTGTGGTTAGTTCTCGACAAGGATAGGCATGTCAATAGTCCAGCGGACAAGGTGGACAGTCCGCTGGAGTGCATGCAAAGGTAGGAAACGAATTGGTTTAACGAGTACATGAAAAAAAATTAGGCGGACAGGCCTGCATGGTTTGGTGGACGTCCGCTTGGATCCCTACAATAGGCCCTCTCCATTCTGGGCAGTATAAATTTGTCTTTCACCATGTTCAGGGTATTCTCTTTGATGTAGCTTCCGCACTTAGCAAATACAGTCTCAAGCTTGCGCCTTTGAAATTTGTTAAAGATAAACACTGGTTTTACATCTCAGGAACCAACAATACATTTGTGGTCGTATTGATGGACTAATTCTTGTACATGTGGTACACTTTATCAGAGCTTGGAGGCCAATGTTCCTGGGGTAAAATACCAATTGATTTACTTTGCTCATCTCTGGATAATTGCGTGACTGTAAGTTTGGGGCGTAGTGTGGAATTGACTTCAAAAATAAGTATGTGCCCAGGCTTCATAGAAGTAAGTAAGGTTATTAAAGTATGTGCTGCATATTTTGTCGTTTTATTGCATTTTTTGGAGTAATGTATCTTCCACCCAGTTCATAATCATGAGACGGATGAGCTACCATTGTTATGTGCGACTTGTTTCAGAGAAAGAAATAACCTCACCACATTCACTTGCACTTTGCCACCTATTTGAGTTTTGATGATTTGTTATGCATATTGCTACATGTATGCTCAACAATTGGGAGTATTGGACTGCCTTTACTTTTATATTAGTAACACAATAACTGTCCAAGCTTCAGCATCTGGTGCAAATTCCAATTGTACTTTTATACATGGTTGTACTTTTATATATGGTGCAAATTAACACCTATTCATAATTGAAAATTTCAATGCTTTGCTAAATTAGAGTTATAAGCGTGTAGAACAGTGACCTAACCACCTGTATTAAATTGGCTCCCGATGACAGTGGCAAATTGCCCACAGTGAAAAGTATATTTTGCATTAACTTATAGGTACAGCTGAAAAACTCTTGAAGTTAACAGCATAACAATCTGCATTTAGAAGTATATATGTCTCTTGAACATTTTTCATTGTTTTCATCCCCATACTCCTCGGCTTTCTATATTAATTGCTAGCTGACTCTGCTTTTCTTCTTTCGGTACGCACTCAGCCAACATTTCTTGAGCATGGCAGTTGTTTGACATTTTGTTCTCGTAAGGCAGATGCTACAGTAAGCTCCTCTCTCTTTCTTTGTGTTATCTAATTATCACCGATTCCAAATTTATCGGTAAATTATTGTTTTGAGTACAGAAACACCTTAGTTTTCTGAAAATTACGAGTTATTTCCAGTAGCTTTGCTTAGATCTCGACCTTTTTGTGTTACAGGGTTCATATGAACTACAAGCAAGCATATCTGCACAAGAGGCTGGTGCGAAAGACATACAGTCATCTCCTTATAGTTCTTACTCATATGACAATGTCCTAGCTTCGTCATTACCACGTATCATAAGGTAAAGTAACCCAGCATGCATAGCTCATTTATGAAATTTAATGAAGTTTTATTCTCTAGTCCTATTTATTACATTCCATTATAGAAAATGCATGTTTTATATAGAGTTTAGAGTTGGTGGCTGACCTTGTGGGTGGATGCACAGCTTCTGTCTCTTCTAGGGTTTCTGCACTGAGGGACAAGTATATATACATCAGGTCCTGAGTGAATAGATGGGCCAGAAACATAGAGCCCATTAACAGTTCAACACCCCCCCCCTCCCCCTCAAGATGAGTGATAGATATCTATCATCCCCATCTTGTCACATGCCAAGTTGCATTCTTTTTCGCAAACGCAAAAGCCTTGCGTTTCGATTCACTAAAAGAAAAAGAGAGTATTGTACAAAGTATACACAGGCGCCAAAAGGCTCACACCGACACTTAACACACTTAAGACAGTACATGGTCGAGGCCGCTAGGCGAACATTACAATCGACGCCACCAAACAAACCCTAGTCTAGATGCGCACACTGAACACGAGCCCCGCCATAAGGGGGAGAATCCAATCTGCAAAGAAGGGCAGAGTTGGGCCACTCCGGTTTTGGAGAAGACGCTCAGGAAGCAGCACCACTACCCACCACCATGAACTCCGTCATTGCAACATAAGCCAGCAGCCATCAGCCACACCCGACGAGTGAATCCATGCAAACAAAACACCGCAACAGAGGATCCTCCGCAATCCATAATCCTTGCCAGGGGTAGCCGAACTAGCACGACGTCGGAGCTCCAAGGATCCGCTCGCCAAAGCCAAAGCGTGCCACCCAGGGTCGTACCACCGAGAACAATGCCTCCAAGGAGGGAGCGACGTCCAAGATGCCGTCGTCATCCGATCTGGCAAGCCAGATCCAGGTTTTCACTCGGGGAACTAAACCACGAGGGATGGGGGTTGAGTCGACGCTCCTTGACAATGCCCCTAAGAGGGTAACGACGCCCAAGGGTGCCGCCGCCGTCGGCACCAACCAAGGTTGGACAGGCTTGCGCCCGGAGCACCCCGACCACCACTCACGCATCGTCGCAACCACCGAGACCCGACAACAAGATCTTGTCGCCGACAACTCCGCAACAGTTCGAGAACCTGGTTAGCCCACCAACCTGCTGGCGAAGGCCACCCCAAGTTGCAGGTTCCGCGGCGATTGAGCACCGCGGAGGTAGGAACCTCGTCGCATGAGCCCTCGTGCACCAACCAGCTCTGATCCGCGGTAGAGATGCCCAAATCAGCATCGCAATGCTGGTGCACACGACGACAACCAATCAGCTCCATGTGTGTTGGCGCACGGTAGCGGCAGGCGGAGTGCAAGAGGGCGCAAAGGCTCCACCTTGCACATCACCACCCAGCTTGGTGGAGGAGCTCAACCATCGGCACCGCCAGATCTGGGACGAATCCAAGTAGCAAGCACGAAGCTGCGAGCACGCCACCCTCCCATTCTTGCAAACCTCCTACCCGTCGGAGGTCGCCGCCAAGGTCTTGCCCATCCGAGGAGGGCAAAGACCGCAGCTCACCACCCATGGTGGTAGAGCCGCCCCGCCACGGAGTGCACCGCCAGTCCATCGTAGCCGCTGCCAAACCCAGAGGTGGAGCAACGCGAGGACGATGACGCCGCTATGCATGGAGTGGAGCGAGGTCTAGCTTAGGCGGACTGGCCCGCCTGACCTAGAATGGGCCCAAAGGGCCAGATCTGGGCCTGCAGGCCTGCGTTGGAGGTCGCCGCCGTCGCTAGAGCCAACTCCGGCTAGCACTGCCACCTGGAGCCAAAGCTCCCGCCGCCAGCACCGTTGTCGTCGCCGGAGCAGCCACATCCGCATGGTGGAGCAACGTTTGCTCCTCACGTGCACGTCACAGTGCTGCCGCGTCCTTGTTGTCCGGAGGAAGACAGGCCTACGCCCAGGTTCCCTGCAAGGCTTCGCTCGCGAGCCTTCACCTCCGACCCTGGCATGGTCCGCTGCCGTCGCTGCTCGACGCGTGCCGCCGCGCCTCTCGCCGCCGGGCTCTTCCCTCCAGGCCCCAAACCCAGGCCACGAGGCGCGAATCCCTGCCGCGCCCTTCACCGGTGAGGTGCGCGGCTTTGCCGGCGGCTGCCTCCAGGGACGGGGAGGGAAGGGGGGAAGGTGGGGGTGGGCGGCGGCGGACTGGGGTTTGGCTCTCCCCGTCGCCCTAGGCGACGCGAGGGGAGCGAGCCCCGAGTTGCATTCTTTTGCTCCTAGTACTTTTGTTAAGCAATCCGCAGTCTGTTGTCCAGTGTTCACATAATCAATGTTGATAATTCTAGCATCTAATTTTTCCTTGATAAAGAATCTGTCAATCTCCACATGTTTGGTTATGTCATGTTGAACTGGGTTATTTGCTATGGATATGGCTGACTTGTTATCACACCAAACATTCAGATGTCCATCTCTTAGCACCTTTAATTCGCTTAAGAGATTTCTTACACATAACATATCACTTAATCCTTGAGACATGGCTCGATATTCCGCTTCAGCGGTCGACACTAGGTTACCTCCAATGAACACAATATCCAGAAGTAGACCTCCTATCATCAAGGCAACTTGCCCAATCAGCATCACTGTAGCCATCTACCTCTAGGTGTCCATTACTTACCACAGTCCTTTTCCTGGAGTCCCCTTTAGGTACCTCAGAATTCGATGTACTGCATCCAAGTGACCAGTCCTAGGCTCATGCATATATATCTACTTACAATGCTCACTGCATAAGCAATGTTAGGCCATGTATGACATAGGTATACCAGCTTTCCTACAAGCTTCTGATAATTTTCCCTTTCCACCAATTCCCTAGATTCAGCTGTTATCCTGTAATTTGGATCTATGGGGGTTGCGGTTGCTTGGCATCGCATCATTCCTGTTTCATCCAGAAGTTCCAGAACATGCTTGCGCTGCATCAATACTGCGCCCCTTGCAGACCGAGCTACTTCTATACCCAGAAAGTACTTGAGTTGGGCAAAATTCTTCACCTCAAATGCTTTACTTAGACACCTCTTCAATCTGACTATTTCAGCTTCATCATCACCAGTAATTGTAATATCACCCACGTAAGCTGCCAGAATGGTGATCTTTTGGTTTGAATGTTTGTAAAACACAGTGTGATCACCATTAAACTGTCCATACCCCATGTCACACTCAAACCTTCTGAAACGATCAAACCAAGCGCTCTTGGGGATTGTTCCAGACCATAAAGAGACTTTTTCAGTTTGCACACTTTACCTCCATTTCCAGTTGCAGCCATTCCTGGTGGCACCTCCATATACACCTCTTCCTAAAGATCACCATGCAGGAAAGCATTCTTCACATCAAGCTGATGCAATGGCCATCCAAAATTTGTTGCGCATGACATCAAGATCCTCACGTTGTTCATTTTTACCAAAGGTTTCATCAGTCAATCCCATATGTTTGACTATATCCCCTTGCAACCAACCTTGCCTTTTACCGTTCTATTATCTTCCCTTCAGGACATTGTTTTGCGGTAAATACCCACTTGCATCCAACTGCTTTCTTTCCCTCTATTAAGCCAGTAGCTCCCAAGTTTGATTCTTCCTCAAAGCTTCCAACTCTTCTCTCATAGATGCACACCAATTAGGGTCTTCTTGTTCTACTCTCCAATAACTGGGAATAGACACCAACTGGAGGGACGCAACAAATGCTCGGTAGGAGGGTGACAAGGCTTTGTACGAAACATAGTTGCTAATGTCATGAACATTAAAGCCATACCTCTTTAGGGTCTGCTTGTAGCTGCTCTAGTTCCCTTTCATAGTGCAATTGGTAAGTCTATTGACCCCTCCATGGCATTTAAATTCTCATCCAACGATGCACTACATGAACTATCTCCAGAAGATTGTTCTTCCTCTTGTATTTATCGCTCCTCCTGTACTAGATTATTGTCCTCCTCTTGTTCATCATTCTCCCCCTGTTCAACATTCTCTCGTCACCTCCTTGAGTACACTCCAAGATGTTTTTCTTGGACCCATTGAGGCACCATCAACTTTAGGAGCTGGAGTAGAGATGGGAACCGATCCAATCATCAAATGAGGAGGTTGACCCTTTGTTGCATCAGGATTTGAAATTGTTGCTGGTGTAACTGTACTCTCCCCCTCTTGACCATCAGTCGAAGGGAGATGATCAAGACCTTCAAACAACATGCTCAAATCTGTTTGCTCACCATAAAAAGGTTCAGATTCACGAAAGGTAACATCCATACTCACAAACGTTCTGAGCTTTGTTGGATTCCAGCATTTGTATCCTTGTTGCCCAGGAGGATAGCCAATAAAGATGCATTTCACAGCCTTAGGACCGAGCTTACTCACTGAGGGTATGTGATCTCTGACAAAGCAAGTTCAGCTGAAGACCTTGGGAACGACGGGAACTTGTTTTCACCAAATAGGGAGCGCACGTGGAGATTTCATGCCCATAATCCGTGAAGGCATGCGATTAATAAGGTAGCAGTTAGAACAACCTCACTCCACAAAAATTTAGGTACATTCATTGTGTACATGAGAGGGCGAGTTACCTCTAATATGTGGTGATTCTTTCTTTCAGCTACTCCATTTTGTCAAGGAGTATCTGGGCAGGAAGTGTGATGCATGATACCTTTCTCTGATCAGAATCCTCCAAATATCCTGTTAACATATTCTGAGCATTTGCACCTGCACCTTAAATTTAGTGTTCACATATGCACAAAAGTCCTGAAAGCATTGAAACACCTCATGTTTATGACGTAAAAGATACACTCAAGTCATACGTGTATAGCAATCAATGAAGGTTACAAAATATTTCGTTCCACTGATGGACATAATGGGACATGTCCATACATCAGAGTGCATGAGAGTGAAGGGAGCTATACTTCTGAGCCCCTTACTCACATAAGATGTTCTAGTATGTTTAGCATACTCACATGCATCACATTTCAGTTTACTCATGTCTACTCCACTCATTACATCAGGAAATACTTTGTTCATCTTATCAAAAGAAATGTGCCTCATTCGACAATGATGAATCATGGCCTTGCTCTCCTTGTCACCTTGGACCGCTGCAAGCACCACAGGCTTCTCTCGGTCCAAGTACCATAACCCTCTACATCCGATTCCGTCCCCAAGCTTCCTTCCAGTCCTCCTCTCCTGAATCAAACACATATTTATCAAGAGTTATGCGGTTAATCTGATCAACCAAATCACTTAGTGCTATTAAGTTCATGGAAATGCAGGCACATGTAGGAAAGAGGATAACTTTATGCTAGAGGAATATTGGACAACTCCAATACCTTTTACAGGTTGGGTAGTGCCATTTGTAGTTTGAATGGTTTCGTGATATGTTGATGGATATTGATTGTACAGCTCAAACTCTCTAATATTACCTGTAACATGCTTGGAGGCTCCAGAATCCAACACCCAACCACAATTTAGCTTATGGGCAGCTAGAGAGACATTTTCAGTACTATTACCTTTGTTGGTGTAAACGAAGTGAGCGAAGTGCCCAAAGCTTGTTTCTCCTTGCTGTTCACCTTTCTCCACCTCTCCTTCAACTACACTTCCTTGATTTGGACTTACTGCTGATTGACCTCCCTCCATGTTGGCTCTGGCCCCTCCTTGTGGACCACTTGAGTTGTGATAGTAACTTCCTCCATTTCTGCCTCTACCACCTTTGTAGTATCCCCTGCTGTATATGGTGCCTCTGAAACCTCCTCTGCCCCGACGAGGCGGAGCTGTACATTGATGGCTTAGGTGACCATTCACTCCACAATTGTAGCAGTCCCTAGTCTCCTCCCTCTCAGACACAAGATAGGTTGGCCTTTGTGTGCATTCTTCTTTTTCATTGCACTTCAGTCTTGTCTCCTCTTGCACAATAGCAGCTATAGCAGCTTCAAGTGAAGGCAACTGAGTGTTGTGCATCAGACTTGCCCTTCTACTTTGAAAGTTTTAATTCAATCCCTTCAAAAACTTCGACACCCGCCTACCTTCAACCCATTTCTTTGCTGCCACTACACATTCAGAATGGGCTAACACCAAGGGATCAAGATAATCTAGATCTGCCCACAACTTTTCACCTTGAGTCAGATCATGCACTTTGTCTTCAATTTGAAAAACCAACATCTCATTTCCCTTACCAGAATACATCTGAGCCAAAGCTTCCCATACCTCCTTTGCAGTAGGAAGTGTCTCAACTGACGCAGCAACTGATCGAGTTAAAGAGCTGAGCGACCACACAATTATACCTGAATCAGTAGTGCTCCATTTGTTCCACTCAGCACCCTTCTTTTCTGCAGGTTCATCAACTTCTCCTAGCACATATCCTTCCAAAGCCTTCATCTTCAGCAACAACAATCCTCTCCTGGACCAGCTCAAATAATTGCTGACCCCCTCCAGTTTGACCTCATTTGGGGTCAATTCCAGCTTCTGTACTCCCTCAGCCTGTGAAGAGCCAGCACTCAGAGAAGACAGTGGAGTTCCATCTGCTGCCTTGGTCGCAGCAGCAGCTTCTGTAGTTTTGGCGGTGAGAAGCTCCGCCAGCCTGTCCAGCGCCTTCGCCAAGTCGCTTCCCATGGTTCAGCCTTGCCACAACACTCCCTTTGCACACTGCTGATGCAGAACCCCAGATCTGTTGCAGATCCAGTCATTCCATCTTCATCTTTGCCAGCACCGCCGCCTCCATCCTCTAGTGCTCTGATACCATGTAGAGTTTAGAGGTGGCGGCTGACTTTGTGGGTGGATGCACAGCTTCTGTCTCTTCTAGGGTTTCTGCACTGAGGGACAAGTATACATACATCAGGTCCTGAGTGAATAGATGGGCCAGGAACATAGAGCCCATTAACAGTTCAACATTTTATTACTTCTTAATGCTCATGTGATTTATCCCTCAAGTGTGATTTTATTCTCTCTTTGGAGTATAGGAGCTGTAAATCATTACATGCTGTTCCTTAGGTGGTTTGTCCTAAAAGCATCCGTAGACTAGGTTGAGTAGATTGCAAGTACTTGCTTTCAAGAATCACGCCGAAGCACAGCTAAGATTTGATACTAACTAGTAAAATATACAGATGATATAGATTCATATAGAATTGCTATTCAGCAGCGGTGCTCACATTAGCCGCACCATGAAGCCATTATATCTTCCTTGTTGGACTTAAAACACTTCGAAATTCTCTATTTCAACTAAGTTCACAAAGCTGTTGATTCAGGGATTTTCATCTGATATATGAATTGATTAACTTCCAACTGAGATTTAAATGAACTTCCACTTTCTTGGACCTTTCAACTGAGATTGGAGGGAAGCTTGTTTTGGGAACCTTTCAGTTGAGACTCTGGAAAACATCAACTAGATTGTGTGTTCAACTCTTCAACTGGGTAAATGAACCTTCAATCACTTGCAGAAACTTTCATTGCACACCTATTTTTGTATTGTGGTGGGAACACGCCCAGGATGCCACTGCTGCCTTACATCACATGGAGCATGTTGCAGCCACAACTTCTTCCCGCGGTTTGCTGGCTTCCGACATGTCATGCCTTAGGGGGTGCCGGTCAGGCGAATGGCTTCTAGGGCCAACTTGGCTCTCTTTTAGTGACTATGGAAGTGGGGTTGGGAAAGATATGATTAGATTCAAGGGGCGATGAGTGAGAAGGGCCAAGCAATGAAAGAGGAAAGTGACTGGGACAATGGACACTCCTAGGATGTGTTCATGTGTTGATCAGACCCTTGCGTGTTGTTTCTGTGGCAATTGGACGGCTTGCAAGAGTGTCCACTGGATTCTTATCTAGCGGAAGCACACACCTTAGCAACACTAGGCAGAAGACTGTCTATCCTGAAGCTGGTTGGACTTGGCCATTAGTTACCGTAGGCCTAGTTATTGCATGTTTGCACGTTGCAGTAGTCGAGTTTAATTTTTTGTCAAATACATCTCATATTTGATGTGACCATTTTTACTGTGTATCTTTATTCTGCAGGTTAAGAACAGGCAATGTGGTCTTTAATTACAAGCACAAGAGAAAATTGCTAACAAGGGAAGGTTTGTTGTGTCTCTCCCTCCCTCCCTCCCTCCCTCCCTCGCCCCTCCCCCCTCTCCCTCCCTCTCCCTCTCCCTCCACTTGTTTGCATCATGTATTGGCATTTGTCCTAGGTCTAATGTTTTTCCCATTCACCTAGTGACTTTTATTTTGTATCCATGTTGCGTACGTGAGTAAGGACATTTAGTTGCGGACGTGTGGTTTGATTGGGGAGAAGTTAGGCTGGGAGTGGATGAACAACAGGCGCTGACAGAGGGCGAATATCAGAAATTAGGAGATATAACAGCAGGGAGAAAAATAAAGAATGTAAAGGATGAGTAGAAAGAATATACTTGTATTTTCTTGCTTAGCATAAAAAGAGCTTCACTTCAACCAAATTTTAAGAGATTAGGACTCTATCCTAAGTCCTCACTTAACAAATCTGACTTCAGGATCATGATATTTAATCCCACTTATTCCATGGGAATTTAGTAACCGCCTTTGCCAGCACAAACTCCACATTAACGCAAGAACCTGAAGGAGTGCCAGCGTTGTGGCAACCTTTTGTTTTATGCTAGTAATTTTTTATTGCGTTTTTTATTGCGTCAAATTATTTGTGATGTCATAATATCGTTGAACAAATGTAAGACAAGATAGCTTACTTTAATATTTTGTTATGTACATATTTGTGTGTATTGATATAAGTACAAGAAAGTTAACTACTAGGCATTTTTATTCTGTTATTTTTTGTTTTGTTTTGAACATGGTCAAGGTGCCATTTCATAACCAACTATTGTGATTTGGCTGTGTGCCAGCACCTGTATAATTTTCGAAACTAATGAAAAATGACATAAAATTTTTGTTCACGAGTCATCTTTATCTTACTATTCATCCTTCTGATAGCAAGCTAGATATGCATTGTCATATGTCGCTACTTTCTTTGTCTGCTGTTCATGATCAAGATCCAGAGTTTGATTTCCTGTTTTACTTTTTTTTTACTTCAGTTATGCATCACTATAATGGATATATTTTAGCCTAGATAGTTTTCTTATACTTTGCTACCATGTTTCTATTTCTTATTGATATGTTTATTCCTTCTTACCAGTTACCGAAGAATTTTCTTGCTCCATTTGCTTGGTAAAGTGTGGAAGCTTCAAGGTAAATTTTTTGAAGCAAAATGTCTTTTCTTTTATCTATTTGTCATATGTTTCTGGTTGCTGCTAAGCGATGGCTCTCACCTGCCTAAATTTATGATAAGGCAATGATATTTTTGTTGTCCTGTACTTCAACGTTGATGTTTTTCTTTTCTAGTGAGGAAACTCAGTTTTTGTTTTCCTTCTCCAGTTCCACTAAACCCTATATAGCCTTCTGTTTTTGTTTACTCGAGCCATATCTCATATTGTGATTCTTTTTTGTGATACTAGGGTCTGGAATGTCATTTAATCTCATCGCATGAACTATTCCATTTTGAATTCTCGGTTTGTTATCCTCTGAAATTTCCATTGCAAAATCTTGTTAAGTCAGACATGTTTGATAATTAGTTTTATTTTCTTGTCGACACAGATATGTAAAGACTACCAAACTGTTAATGTTAGTCTGAAGATTGATACCAGGAGAGCAGAGGTAAATTGTGCTGAAGAATGTAGAATGTACTCTACCATTCATTAACTGAGAAATAAAATGATACTTCCTCTGTTTCAAATTATAAGAATTTTAGCCTACCAAAACGCCTTATAATTTGGAATGGAGGCTGTAGTGTATTTGCCTATTTGGAGACGCTGTCATTGAATCCAGTATTTCACTAGTATTTCAAGTATAACATGTCTATGAATATTACACTAATGCAATCTGAGTGTTTGTCCTTTACATTGTTTTGCTTCCTCTGAATTCAAAAGGCAAGGGTGCACCTAGATCGGACGGAATCCTGCCCCACACAATCTGGGCTGCATTTTCGTCAAAATACCGCTTTAAGTTGGGAAAGCTAATTCTCTGTTCAATTTCCAGCTTCTAACTACTACAGGAGATGAACGAATCAAGAAAATATTTTTCTACAGGTGCACTCGTACTCTATTACTTGTAACAATACTAAATTCTCTGCTTAATTTTTCTAACTGTGTTCCATCAGATCAAGGTTTAAGAAGAGGTGTAGAAGATTAGAAACAACAATTGATAAAACCAAACATGTACATCCACACTTGGAACCAGGATCACCTGGAAAGACTGTTCCTGTGCTCAACGATGTTGTGGAATCAAGATCACCAGGAAATATTGGTCATGTACATGCAGATAGTACAAAATCAGGATCATCCAAAGATGCCCATAAAGGGTCTGAGGTGGATTATGTGCCAAACGAAAATGGTAAATTTCACATGCTATGAGCTCTTGTCATATTAAACAAACTAAATGAGAACACCATAGTTACTCTGATCCTTTATCCAGTATTTAGTGGGTTTAAATGTTTCACTTTTCTTATCGTTCTTATGTGTTTTACTCAGAGAAAAGAAACTATATGCCATTGAATGTTGATAGGATCCTCAGTTTGTCACCAAAAAAATTCTGTCTTTTAATGCCACCCATTTCTAAAACCAACCCTTATTTGGCACTGTTGTCAGTCTCGCTGTCACCAACTTCCTGATTTTTTCTGAAATTCCTATCTTGCCCTCGAGAATCCTGTCAAATGATGGACCCAAATGCGAGTTCTTCCCTCTGCCATTTCAAATCCCAAATCAACCTCCAAACAACTTAGTTCATGGCATCTTCTGCGTCCGCCATCATGGAAGCGTGAGGCCATGAGCACAACAGTACACAGTAGCAAGGTCCAGATGTGCGACTATTCATGGCGGCTCAATTGAGCTAGAGCTTGCCTTGTTATCTGTTGTGCTAATGGTGTGCAGGCGATGAGGCGTGGCATCTTTTTTCCCCTTATGATACTGAGTTAGCCACAGAAGGGCAGTATGTTCGATGAGCAATCCACTTAACAGCAATATGTCCTCAGTGTCGGGATGTCCTGTCCCCATTCTAGCCTTCTTTTCCTTATTCTTGTGGACAACTGATTCTTATTTTGCCTGAAATCTGTTGCATAATTTCTGCCTGATGTCACCTGAAATTTTCAATGATTTTCCTGATGTTGCCTATATTTTCAGGGATTTCTGTGCCACGAGCTTCAATTGATTGTCATCCTGCATTACATAGTAGCAATCATTCATTGCCACCAATGATTCTAGAGTTTGGGAAGTCAAGGAAGCTCTCCATTGATCGAGCTGACCCGAGAAAGTAGTCCATTCTGTTTATGTTTTTGATATCCTGTTACTTTCCATTTAATTGTTTCTTGAGCCTCTTCTGATAGAAGTTGTTCAGCTAACTTAGTTGTTTGTGGCTTTGTGCTTATATCATCTGGCAGTCGTCTAATGCTGCAAAAACGCGAGTTCTACCATTCTCAGAAGGCACAGGTGATTGCAATCATGCAACACTCAGCTATCTTTTGTGTATGCGATTGAACAAGTGTTCGTATACTTGTTGCTGATTAGGCTTTCACTTCTGTGGTCGCATACACCTATTGAAACACACATGTATGTCTGCAGCATAATACCTGCACATATGGAGGATATTTAAACATACATTTTTGGTAGAGGACTAAAATATTGAGGTCTGTCAGTAGTAGAGGTTGGTGGAAAGTAGTAGTCTTTGTTCTCTTTACTGCTTCTATATTTGGTGAATTAAGTAAAATAAATAATTTGAAAAATCCTCCAAGAAAGTTCACCTAGCAGGCTGACCATGTGACAGCATTGTATCTGCGCAATGTGCATTAGTTCACTTACTATTTATTTTGGAAGATCATAATAATGTACTCATTTGTATTTTGAATTTACGCCTTGCAATTGAAATTTAGCTTGACCGTGTTTTTACATTTTCTAGAGAATGGAACTGGAAGAGGTTTTGGCAGATCATGACAGTGAAGACGAAATTGATGACGACATCGCTGACTTGGAAGATATGACGGTGAGATGTGATAATCTTTCTGCTCTGCTCAAACTTGGAATATTTGCAGCCTTCTATGTTCACCTATATAAATAGTTGATTCTTGTCATCTTAACTTTGCTGAGTAAATGCAGATGCTCGATGGTTTTTCTGATGTTACAAAAGACGAGAAGCGTATTATGCATATGTGGAATTCATTTGTTAGGAGACAAAGGTCAGTACAGTCCTCAACATTCCCTTCTTAGTTCTGGCTATCACGGTACATATGAGATTGTACGTGCTGTAACTATTTACTATTTTATTGTTTTTGGTGGTAGACAGCCTGATATAACAAATCTGGATTAGGTATTTATTACTCTTGCCCAGGTGAAAAAAAAAGCCATGGACTAGGTATTTTTGTTCCTATAAAGCAACTCTTGCTCAGATGCAATAAACTAAGGACTAGGTAATTTCTTGGAAGGTATCAATTGAGTAACCAAATTTCGGCTGAGTTTTGCCAACTCAATTTGGATTACTGAATGCTGATATATAGCCACAACTGTGTTACTTCTATGATTGGATAGAATTCATAGAACGTTAGGTTGAGCCAGATAAAATCATGAACTTTGAAGTAATACTGTATGTGGGAAATCTAGTTATTTGCCATTAAATTGTTGTTGCTTATGGATCACTCACTGAAATTTAGAGCCTTGCCCTCGAAATTTTACTAAAAATGATGTTACAGAAGGCCCCAAGATGTCCCAATGAATAATGCTTCGCTTGAAAATTTTCAATTATGGAATCCGTTTCGTTCTTTCCCTAGCAAATAGCTAGTGGAACTTATAGTCATGTGCTATACGCTAAACGTTAACTGCAGGGTACTAGCTGATGCCCATATACCTTGGGCTTGCGAGGCATTCTCCCGGCTGCACGGACAAGAGCTCGTGCACAACCCTGCTCTACGGTGGTAAACGACCGCTCTACTAATCTGTTATAAACACCTCACCCTACATGCCTGTGGCTCGATTCGTAATATTTTTAATGCTGGACAAACAGGTGCTGGCGGTTCGTCATGATCGAACTCTGGAACCACAGCCTGCTAGACGCCCGCACCATGGATACCTGCAACAAGTTCCTTGACGAATTGAAAAGCAAGAGCTCCGACCCGAAGCAAACTTGATATGTAGATTAGTCAGCTTAAGCAGGTCCTGCGGCCCATCGATGGCCGTGCTCTGGTGGTGCGACATGACACATTTTGATTTCTGGCATCAGCATTGGACGATTCCATAATTACAGTTGGAGGACAATGATCTGTTGTTTTGGGATTGGCCTGAGTGGTGGCATTGTTATGCGCTGTTGACAGATGTTCTGTTTTCTGTTTCACAGTTTTGTCATTCTCTGTTAGTTTGTTTGAAACACTTATGAACAGTGGAAACTGGTCGTGTGTTCTCCAAACCAAAGGTTAATTCATGGAATTTATAGCGAATTGGACTTCTTTTTGGCAGTTTATCATTTGGGGTCATTGTGAAGTCACATAGTCGTGTCATACACAGAGATCTCACTGTGTTGAATATACCTTGAGGACATGTTCATTTGAAACTTCATTTGTTGAATACCCTTTAAATTGTTCAAGTACAGTACATAGCAGTTGGATTAGACTGCATGCCTAGTAAATCCACTATAGGGGAAATACAGTTCTTGTGAGAGTCGTCTAGAACCGTGCTTGTCGAAAGGTCAATACAAAAGACTCTGTACCCCTTTTAAGTCGGCATACATAATGACCATAAAACTGTTGGGTAGATAGCGCCAATTTAATTACTTTTGCTGAGTGAGATCAGTTAGTTTCCCTGACCCTGCGCATGTTTTCTGTACTGTAATTGTGTTTCACTTGTGATCTACTCCTTGAGTAGTAGTATTTCTGATAAATTTTCCTCAATGGATATCTCTCTTCAGATGTGAATGAAAATTGGCCAAAGTTTGCAATTTGGGATGCGATAATTATATGTCAACGACCAAAAAATATTTCTAGACGAGTCGGTGATATTGCGACACACGCGTTGCAAGCAAGCTGGCCTCTGATCCCACTGATCAAGGTTGATTATTAGTCAGGTTAAGATTTAACCCAATAATAGATGTGAACATGGGGCTAGTGCTAATGCACAACTCGTTGCTCAAGTCAAAACAGCCCAAGTGACTAAACTGTACCCAGTCTTGTTCTCATCAAGACAGGTTCTTGTCGTATGATTGATTATGATTTGTAGTTACACACCCCATGCCTGCACAAGTCAATAGTTGGTATGATTGTTTCTATTTTTAAAATGTATCTACATCTATGGCCAGATAGAAATGTTATTAATATTTTTTTTTGAAGGAAAAAAGTTATTAATTGACAGGTTTAGAATCAACACTTTATATTTACTCTCTTCGACCCATATTAATTGACTCAATTTTTTCTAGATTTGGATGAATTTAGACACTATTTAGTATATAGGTTCATCCAAATTTTGACAAATCCAAGACAATTAATATGGGTAGGAGGGAGTAGGATTTTTTTAAGTCGTGGACCGTCGGTTCTGGATCTATTCTGTACTGGGAGTGCATGGCAAGCAAAGTTAAGTGATGAGAGAGAGAAAAAAAAAACTCAAGAGCAGAATGTAGGTCAGCAGTGAGTTGGCCATTGGAAAATTTGTTTGACACTGAAGTAAAAAAAAAGGTGCCGTAGAAGCAGCTTCTATCTCCCTACTTGAATGAATGGGTACCGTACCGTACGCACATCTCTTCCTTATTTGTTTGCACACAAATCATGCTGCTGCCAAACTGTCCATGCCATGGAAGGTGGGAGCCATGTCTACTACATACATGCATGATGCATACACACTTGCCACTCTAGCTGCCACCAAAGTATTAAAGAGAAATCCACAAAAAAATGATGAGAATCTATATTGTAATCACATATGAGATCATGCCGAAATTCCTTTTCAGATAAGAGAGAGAGATAGAGAGATGTCGGTTTGTTAGAGAAATATTTTTGGTTAGTTAGAGAGATTTCTTGAGAGTGTGGAGCAGTTGCTTACACCATCTCCACTACTAGGCTACTACTTCTACCAGTACACACCACACCACACCAGAAGCAGCTGCAAAAACACATAAAGTATATATAGCTGCAACTTGCAGAAAAGGCAACAGCCGTAGTCTCCTGATTTTAATACACAAGCAAGCAAACCTGCCATCCAACCAACCTCTGACTATTGAACAATAATTTTCTTTAAGTTCAGTTTAACATGCTAATCAAGCATCAATCGTTTTCTCATTCACATGTTGAGTGTGGAGTGTGGATGATTATGTTAATTAGAGAGACTGGGCAGAGTACTTGTGGTGATAGAGTTGTGTAGGCAGTTGTACTTAACACTAACACTTGACCTAGAGTGGAAGGAAGGGGGTGGTTAGTCCTAGCTAGAGGTCAGTCTCATGTGTCGTCTAAATTATAAATTCCGTCTAAATAAAAATCAAGAGGATGACAATGTCTCTAATTTTCTTCTTGATGCGTAGTATTTTTTCACACGCCTCCTTTGCCAAATCCATCCGCTTAAAATGATGAAAATGGAAACTAAGTTGAGAAGTTTTTCATCACTTGGCAAAGCTAATGGCTGAAGTTCTTTGACAGGGAAAAAATATGGAAAGGAAAAGCATAGAATGAAGCATCAGAGAAATGAAAAAAGGAAGTAAAGGCGAATAATTATTTTTCTTATATTTTCATGTTCAATCCCTTAACTCAATTTTTGTAATTAAAGGATCTAGAATAGAAGGAGTAGAAAAAGGGGTCCCGTTTCTCAAAAGAAGGACCTCTTTTGAACTTAGAATCACTTTGTTTTCACTTTAGGTCTCCAATGGGACTTATCAATGTTTTCTCCTAATCGCTATGCGAAAACAATAGGCTTATATTCTAAATTAGTGATAGCCAAACATTACACTGACATGCTAATTACATGGTAATAATGACTTCAACCACTTTGCACATCCCTATATTTCCTAGAAACACTCACATGATAAGTACTAAATATCCAATTTAACTTTAGTGTATTTTGAATAGTATGGATACTATTTAATTTTCATAGGAGTAATAACCTTAGGTACAGTAGATACTATAGTGAATGCTTTAATTTTTTGGAACAAACTCGCTTAGAAAACAAAATCAACCTCCTGGCTTGACGGAAGAAAGGAAGGAAAATTAAAAAGAAATATAATGGTTGCTTTATTACTTAAAAGTGTAAGCGTTTACACCTGGTATCTTCATAACTAGGATGCACACATCCGACAAGAAGTTCAGGACTGAGAAAAAAAAACATAAAAAAAACGAATTCCAAATATATCTCAACAGATGTAAAGTAAAATGCCTAGAAAGCTGGATGTCCAATCCTTAGATCAAGCTGCCACCCATGTCGGGGAAAAATATCTCTCGCCTTATCATCCAAGCGTATAGAGGCCGCCATAAACGGGTCTTGATACTCCACACTTATATAGGTGACCATAAACGGAGCGTATTCGTGCACCAGTAGATAACCTGCATAAGAGAAGATAATTTATCATTAAACATATTGTTATTTCTATATAGCGACCATATTACTCTCACCCTGATAATAATTCTGAAACTATTCTCTACCCCATGCAACCAGTTACCAAAAATATTAGTAACGCTATGAGGAGAAGACAATCCATACACTATATGGATGACTGATCATATAGACCTAGTGAACTTGCACTGGAAAAGTGTTTAATTGTCTCATCATGATAACAAAAAAAACACCGCTTACTTCCGTGCCAATTTCTCTTAATAAGATTGTCTTTTGTAAGGATGGCTCCATGACGCAAATACATTGCGGATCTTTAGCAGTGTCTTCATCTTTCATATTTTTTTATTATTATCAACTGGCACATTCGGCTGAATTAAGGCTATATACATTGAATATAAAGAGAATTTCTCGTTCTCATGTAGATTCTAGCGAAACTCATCAGGACCATGCGACCGTTGTACTATGGTTAACCGTTGTACCAGAGCGGTTCACAATATAACTCTGGGTCCAATCAAACTTCACTCGAATGACACATTTAGAGGAACATATCCCAGCACGGTGGCAATGTTATCCCATTCGTGATGTACAATGTTGGATATTTTTCATAGAGAGTAGCATTACCTAGCCATTTGTCCTCCTAAAAATGAATTTCTAAGCCATCCTTTGTAGAAAAAAGTGCCGAAATGGAAGAATTGCTTCTGAGTTGCCACCAGACTAGCCCAAAAATGCAAATCTCCTAGCTTTCATAGCACTTGAGATAATGCTTTCGAACCGTCGTATTTTCTCTTCAGGAGGGCCTTCCATATACCATCTTCAATAAGTAGCTTAAAAGCCATTTACAAAGAAGAGCGGTATTTTTACCTCGAGATCATGAATACCTAATCCCCTTGATCTTTTGGACGGCAAACCACACTCCATTTTACTAGTCGATATTTCTTTTTCTCGCTATCGCCATGTCAAAAGAATCTAGAACGGAAATAGTCCAATTGGTTCAAGATTCCTTTAGGAAGCAGAAGAATGATATCATATAAAGTGCCATATTGGTAAGTACTGAATTTACGAGCACCAATAATAGTAATTTACCTTTCCAACTAATCAGCCTTTTCTATAGTCTCTCCTCAACTTGTTTCTATTCAACATTTGTGAGTATCTGATAATGAACCGGTATCCCAAAATAAGAAACTGGCCTTGCCCATAACCAAACAACTCGGCGTATAGGTGGGCCTCGTCCTGAGCCTCGCCAAAAAAAGATTAACTTTTATGGAAATTAATTTTAAAACCAGAAAGTTTCTTGAATGTTGAAAATATTAATTTCATATTCTTAGCTTTTTCTAAGTCATGTTCCATAAAATAATTGTATCTTTTGAGTATTGAAGGATAGAAATACCACCATCAACAAGATGAAGAACTACCCCTTCAATTTTTCCATCAGCCTTAGCACACTCAATCAGGATGTCCAACATATTCGCCATTATACTAAATAGCATAGGGAATAATGATCGCCCCTTAATCCTTTTTTTGTCTGGAAGTAAATGCCAACGTCAACATTGACTTTGATGGCAACACAACCTCTAGAGACAAAAATATGGATAAGAGCACGCCACTCCATAGAAAATCCTTTCATTCTGAGAGTTTGCTGGAATGGCCATTTGACTTTTTCATAGACCTTTTAAAAATTAATTTTCAAAACCACCTCATTCAACTTTTTTTTCTGTAGTTCATGCACTGTCTCATGAAGCATTATACACCATCCAGGATGTTTCCTCCTTCATAAAAACATATTAAGAAAAGGTTGAAGCTATCCTATATATGTCCCCGGCAACGGCGCCAGAAATCTTGATGTGTGTGCCTTGTGTTGTTGTGGGAGCACTTCGTTGGAAACCCCAAGAGCAAGATGTGATGAGCACAGCAGCAAGTTTTCCCTCAGTAGAGACCGAGGTTATCGAACCAGAAGAAGGAAGAAAACGTCTCAAAGGTGTTGCAAGCAACATGGAAACCTGCACAACACAAACTCAAGACTTTGTTCCAACGAACAGTGAGGTTGTCAAGCTCACCGGTTTGCTGTAACAAAGGTTAACTGTATGGTATGGAAGGTAATGATGGTTTGCAGCAAATAAACAGTAACAGTGGAAGATGTATCAATGGTAAAGATTGGACCGGGGTCTATAGTTCACTAGTGGTACTCTCCTTAGATAAACAAACATGGCATGAAGGATAAACAAATTACAGCAGGTCAATTTACAGGACTGAGCAAGGCATAACAATGCAATACTAGACACAAAGATCCTATGAGATTCGATTGGGCAATACAATAATATACATAGACCGCCATCCAACTGCATCTATGACTAGAAGTCTACCTTCAGGTTATCATCCGAACCCGCTCCAGTATTAAGTTGCAAGCAACAGACAACTACTTTAAGCAAAGTGTGTAAGGTAAACAATCCACTTGTTCCATGAACAATAAACCGTTGTTTTGTCCCTAGTGGCAATAGCACATCTACAACCGTAGAGATTTCTGTCACTTCCCTTGATTAAGTAGAGGCAGGAACCCACTATCGAGCATAAATACCCCCTCTTGGAGTCACTAGCAACTACTTGGCCAAGATAGCTACTAACAACAGAGAGCATGCAAGATCACAAACAACATAGACATGATAGAATCAAATAGACAAAACCATTAATAAATCTGACATAGTAATCTCAATATCCATCGAATCGCCGCAAACACAACATGCATGATTACAAATAGATGAGATCTTGATCATGAACGGATCTCACAAGATCTATACATGAAAGCACAAAGGAGGAGATACAACAATCTAGCTACTACATGGACCTGTAGTCCAAGGTGGAACTACTCACGCTTCATACCGGAGAAGAAGGCCTCCGGGATGATCTCCCCTCCAGTAGGGTGCCGGGAAGAACTTCAGATCCCCCCGATCTAGGGACGATGGTGGCGGCAGCTATAGACGGTTTCGTGGAATATTGATCGGGTGCTTAGGGTTTAGGCATCGGGGGGACTTTATAGGCAAAGAGGTGAGGCAGGGGGCCACCAGGGTGGCTGTACCCCCCAGGCGCGGCTAGCCCTAGCCCGCGCCGCCAGGGGGTGTGGCCCCCTGGTGAGTCTCCTCCGTCTCGTATTTAGGCTTCGTGTTCCCCACGGTAAAATATTGACTTTGGCTTTTGTCCCGTCCAATTCTGAGAATATTGATTTTCTGCCTTTTTGGAACCAAAAACAGAAGAAAACATGCAACTGGCACTGTGGCAACTTGTTAATAGGTTAGTACCAGAAAACATATAAAAACACCTCAAAGTGTATACAAAGCAAAGCAAAGTATATACTAAACAAACATGGAACATAAAAAATTATAGATATGTTTCCGACGTATCAAACATCGCCGAGCTTAACTCCTGCTCGTCCTCCAGTAGGTAAATGATAAAAAGAATAATTTTATAGGTGACATGCACCTTCACGGTAAAGATCAAACCATTTGCAAGCATTGAAAGCTGGGATCAAAGAACTCTAAACATGAGCATGGAAGATGGAGTTCTAATAGTAAGACAAAGTAACTATGCATGCAACATGAAAGGCTACAAACAAAGATCATGAATAGCATGCATTGAAAAAGGTTTGTTTGTTTCACATACAGAAAACATGGCATAGTGGCATTCAGCTTGTCCCTCATAGAGTAGCAAATAGATGCATAGGACACCTTCAAAGTTCATAAGAGTTAATAGATACAAATAGCACAAGAACAAGTAATATCAACAATATGAATCAATCAATAAGTCTTGGGACAATGCACATAGAACTAAGAATGGCAACTGTTCTCTCTTAATGGTGCCTATGGATAGAAGGTGGAGACTCAATATAATGGTGGAAGAAAGGCCCTTCATAAAGGGAAGCAGGGATTTCAAGTTTCAAAAAGAGCTTCCAAAAATTATGGTACTTGTTAGCTTTCAGCCCTCATTGCCCCTATCATAAGCATCTTGAAGTGATTAAGGTTAAAGTGAACAAACTATGAAGTATATGCTTGACAAAGTATAAGTTGGCAATCTCATGTCCCTTGAATATGAGGGTCACACCTCATGCTACTCAACTTTAGTCACCTATAGGTTCTTGTCATAGTAAGTACATGCGTATCATAGAGAACCGCCAACGGGGTACCCCTTGCACATGGTACAGGAGCTATCTCATAACCAAAATGACAAGGCAAGCAGACAATAAGCATCTCAACGATCATTTTATTTGTTATTTGCATAGGTTTTTATTGAGGATGCTTCACAGATGGCTCATTATGGTGATGCTGCAAGTTTCCACCATGATTAGTCATGACTTAGGCTAGCAGCCCAGGCGTTTCTTTAACACAAAATACATAACTCCATGGACTTACAAGCTCCCTTTTTTATTTCACACCGGCGACATCAATAGACAAAAGAGCATGATATCAACTGTGTACAAAGTACAAGTGCAATGTTGAAAACGTTCCCCGTGACAACATGGTTCTGCTAATTCCAGCGTATAAGTGCAAGCATATACAACATAGATGACACAATGGTTCAGGTTTATTAGGGGCAAGAAATATAAAGTGTGCCATCAAGTTCGTGAGAGCTTTAATCACTAAGTTTTCACATAACAAAATACTTTTTAATCGGAAGATAGCTGAAAACAATAATATACTTGGAATGGTGTAACACACCATGCATAGGAATTTATAGTGGACACTTTGGAATAACTTGGTTTCTTGGGAGTTGGAAGCATGAGTAGAGCTTATTGATACAAGTGGAGGCTAGGAAAAGACTGGGAGCAACCAATTAAGAGAGCAATAATGGCCATAATCATGCAGAGCGACAAAACATTACTAATCAAAGCATAGAGTGGTACTACAAGTCAAGGACTAAATGATCATAGAGGCTAAGGGTGACTTGTTAGATTCATAACATGGTGTGAGCATGTGCCAAGTCAACCCAAACAAAGCATCAAAGGAGAATACCACAATACTATGATTTTGTATGCTAAAACAATGCATGATTCTTTCAAGGCACACTAAGCAATCTCAATGACTTGGAGAAAGTCATGCTACAAAAATAATCACTAAGCATAAGGTCAAAACAACACCTAGCATGACATGATAAAGTCTAAGTCACAGTCAAAGCAAGCTCCTCTTGCACTTTCAAGCAAGAACTTTCTACTCCTTTCCAACACCAATCGACTTATTTGAAACAACACAGCGAGAACGGGGGTCCAAACTACTTTATTCAAGCAAACTAAACAAACTAAGCAAAGCAAACAAAAACTAAGACGCTCCAAGAACAACACAATAGTGCATGAAACAATAAAAACGAAGTGTGTAGAAATACCTCGCCTTTTTATTGATGAAGAAGGGGATGCCTTGGGCATCCCCAAGCTTTGACGCTTGTACCTCTTGGATATTTCTTGGGGTGACACCATGGTGGCATCCCCAAGCTTGAGATTTCGTCCATTCTTCATCTCATTACATCATTCTCTCTCTACACCTGAAATTTTTCCTTCATACAAAACTTCACACAATCTTCATTAGCAACATTAGTGTATTCAAAAGATAATAGACCCTTGGGTTTAGCTTTAGAATAGCAAAATTTTCACTAAAAACACAAGCTACTGAAGCAGCTTACTTTAAAAGCTCAATTCCCCAAAAGAGAACTCAAAAATAAATCGATAAGAAGCAAATGCAAATAATGGCAGAAATGTGTCAAAACAGACCAGCAGGTAGAAACCGATTTTTTAGAAAAACCTTCTGTTGCTCAAATAAAAAAGTGTTGAACTAACAGAAGTTAGAAAACATACTGGGGGATTTATTCGTAAAATATAAGCTCAATCAGACTTACAGAGACTCCTCACGAATTTTTATGGTGGAGGACAGAAATCTGTTTCGGGACAACAACTTCCCAAATCTTATTTCCCTCTCATTAGAGGTCATTCTTGGCATAAAAAAGCAAACAAAAAGGATAAGGAGAGGTCATTAATGAAGTAATAACTTTCAAGACTTAAGAAAACTCTTGGGTTATCTCTCAACAAGTACTTTTCTTTAACGCCTTTAATTTAGGCTTGATAGTTTGAAAAAATTCTCACATAAGAAATATGTATTGAAGTAAAAGAGAGCATCAAGAAGAAAATTCAAAAAAAAATTAATTCTAACCCACTTCCTATGCATAATAATCTTGTAAGAAAAAAAATCAAAGAAGCACAAAGCAACAAGCATAGGAAAGCAAAACAAATGCAACTTCAAGATTTTCAACATAAAGAGGGGAAACTTAATATTGTTGAGATACATAAGACTATGTTTCCCTCTCGCATAATAACTTTAAGTAGCATCATGAATAAACTCAACAATATAACTATCACATAAAGCATGCTTTTCATGATCTACAAACACATAATTTTTATCAAGCTCAAAAATAGTGGGATTAAAACCTTCAAACCCACTTTTAACAATTTTATAATAGGGTGACTGATCATTTAATATAGGACCATCATCTAGAGCTTTATCATAAACATTTTCTAAGCAAAACTCCTTAGTACCATGCATTTAGAAGTTAGGCACAAATATAGGATTATCATAGATAACAGGATCATAACTATTATCACAAGTTTTACCTATAACAGATATTTCAAAAGAATCCACAGGAACATAGAATTCATCCTCCTTTGATAAGCATGGAGGACAATAAAATAAACTAAGGGATTAAAAGTTACTCTCATTAGAAGGTAGGCATGGGTAGATCCATTCTTCCTCCTTTTGTTCATCACTCTCCTCCTCTTTTTCATCTAATGAGCTTTCAGGTTCAGCAATTTCTTCTTCCATAGGCTCCTGCAAGGCATTAGTCTCTTCCATTTGTGGAAAGCACCTATTAAAATATTCAATAATATAGCCATTTTCTTCCTTGTAATTATCAAAGCAAACTTTAATTATCTCATAAACCTCATATTCACAAGGTGCATCATTATTATTTTCAAGCAAACTGGCAAGTTCAAATGCACCCTTGAAAGCAACAAATTCTTCAATTTGTTCCACATCATAAAAGTCATAATTTCCTTTAACATAAGAAGATATGGTAACATTATCATTATACTCACATTGAAAAGGCAGGTGTTTATACCTCCTACAGCAACAAGATTTATCAAAGCAATAAGTAACATTATAAGTAGAGCACACCTCTCTAGCAATAGTATTCAATTTATCAATTTGTTCCCATAAGTGCTTCCCTTTTGTGAAACGGTGTTCCTTATAATAATACTTTTGTTCTTCCGTGAACCCACCTTACCAATAAGAACTAGTTTCAAAGAAACCATCCATTGATAGAAAGCATGACAAAGCAAGGCAATAACAGACCAGCAACTAGAGTAGGAATTAATTTTTTTGTGTTTTTGATAAGGGAAAGCAAACCATACTAAACTAATTTTTTTTGAGTTTTTGATAAAAAGAGGCAAACAAAACCAAGCAAAATAAACTAAGCAAACTAAAAACAAAGTAAAGAGGAAGGTTGAGAAGGACTCCCCTTGTGAAGACGTCCTTAGCCTCCCTGGCAACGAGGCCAGAAATCTTGATGGTGCTTGACGGGAAGGAAAAGGTTGAAGCTGTTCTATATAAGTCCCTGGCAACGGCGCCAGAAATCTTGATGCGTGCGCCCTATGTTGATGTGGGAGCACTTCGTTGGAAACCCCAAGAGCAAGGTGTGATGAGCACAACAGCAAGTTTTCCCTCAGTAGAGACTGGGGTTATCGAACCAGAAGGAGGAAGGAAATGTCTCAAAGGTGTTGCAAGCAACATGGAAACCTGCACAACACAAACTCAAGACTTTGTCCCAACGAACAGTGAGGTTGTCAAGCTCATCGGTTTGCTATAACAAAGGATTAACTGTATGGTGTGGAAGGTAATGATGGTTTGCAGCAAGTAAACAATAACAGTGGAAGATGTATCAATGGTAAATATTGGACCGGGGTCCATAGTTCACTAGAGATGATCTCCTTAGATAAACAAACATGACATGAAGGGTAAACAAATTACAGCAGGACAATTGACAGGACTGATCAAGGCATAACAATGCAATACTAGACACAAAGATCCTATGAGATTCGATTGGGCAATACAACAATATACATAGACCGCCATCCAACTGCATCTATGACTAGAAGTCCACCTTCAGGTTATCATCCGAACCCCCTCCAGTATTAAGTTGCAAGCAACAGACAACTTCTTTAAGCAAAGTGTGTAAGGTAAATAATCCACTTGTTCCATGAACAAGAGACCGTTGTTTTCTCCCTAGTGGCAACATCACATCTGCAACCTTAGAGATTTCTGTCACTTCCCTTGATTAAGCAGAGGAATGAACTCACTATCGAGCATAAATACCCCCTCTTGGAGTCACTAGCAACTAATTGGCCAAGATAGCTACTAACAACAGAGAGCATGCAAGATCACAAACAACATAGACATGATAGAATCAAATAGACAAAACCATTAATCAATGTGACATAGTAATCTCAATATCTATCGGATCCCCGCAAACACAACATGCATGATTACAAATAGATGAGATCTTGATCATGAACGGAGCTCACAAGGTCTATACATGAAAGCACAAAGGAGGAGATACAACCATCTAGCTACTACATGGACCCGTAGTCCAAGGTGGAACTACTCACGCTTCATACCGGAGAAGAAGGCCTCCGGGATGATCTCCCCTCCGACTGGGTGCAGGGAAGAACTTCAGATCCCCCCGATCTAGGGACTATGGTGGTGGCGGCTACAGACGGTTTCGTGGAATATTGATCGGGTGCTTAGGTTTTAGGCATCAGGGGGACTTTATAGATGAAGAGGCGAGGCAGGGGGACCACCAGGGTGGCTGCACCCCCCAGGCACGGTTAGCCCTATCCCGCGCCGCCAGGGGGTGTGGCCCCCTAGTGAGTCTTATTCATCTCGTATTCAGGCTTCGTATTCCCCACGGTAAAATATTGATTTTGGCTTTTGTCCCGTCCAATTCCGAGAATATTGGTTTTCTGCCTTTCTGGAACCAAAAACAGAAGAAAACAGGCAACTGACACTGTGGCAACTTGTTGATAGGTTAGTACCAGAAAACATATAAAAACACCTCAAAGTATAGACAAAGCAAAGTAGATACTAAACAAGCATGAAACATAAAAAATTATAGATACGTTTCCGACGTATCAATCGACCGCCGAGTTGAGCCTTATCATTGCGGTTTTAGTGAAGATTTTAAAACTAACATTAATAAGACAAATTGGTTTATACTATTTGTTATCGCCATATTTTGGCCAAATGAGGAGATGGGCCGTGATCAAGATGGGCTTGGAAGATGCGTATATACAACGTGTTGTTGAATCGGCCTTGTACGTGGATTTGGGCTAAATTGCCCGTGTATCTGTATATTGTAGTAGGTTACGTTTCGGTTTAGGTAAGAGATAGAGTTGTAGAGTTATTCCAAAGATAGAAAGTCTCCGGACTATAAATATGTACCTAAGGTTATCGAGAAAAGGAGGACAATCACGTTCACAACAAACACAATCTCGGCGCATCGCCACCCCTTGTTTCTAGGGTTTCTTTCGGATAAGTGTCATGCTGCCTAGATCGCATCTTGCGATCTAGGCAGTATTTTGCTTATGCGTTATTTGGTGTTACTCGTACTGAAGCCTTGTTGATGGCGAGCAATACTATTATTATAGATTTGTTTAGGTTAGCATCGGCACCTTTTTGCTATGATTGTTTAGTTATGCTGCCTCTAGTTATCTCGCCGCCTTTTGCACCTTTTCCCGGGTGTAAGGGTGGCATCTTGCTTGATCTTTATTTAGTTGTCTCGATCTGTTATAGTTATGCCTTGTTCTCCAAGGTTTAGTTTGATATCCACGTAGTCAGGCCTTGCAAACGGGTTGAACGATCCAGTAGTACGTAAGGATATGGTTTACTAGTTCGAGAGGAGTTGTTCCGGTAATTGACTTTACGTCGGTTGTTAGGCCTCCTCTAGGATCAGTTTTCTATCATCTTTTGTATCTACCAGGCTCAATTACGTGTAGGATGTTCCAATTACGTGGTGAAAACGTTAAACCGTCGTAGATCGATTTAACTTGTAATGATGAAGCAAAACCCCATGTTATCATAGATCTAGTGCAGAACCATGGGATAATCGGCTCTAGGAGCCGATTCACAGGGAAACCTGGGAGCCGGCCACGGCTCAAATTTTACGTATACTTGTTTACCATGCAGGAAATCAATCGAAGCAATCCTTCACCTTCCTGACCAGGTATAGGTCAGGTGGCACGCCCTCGAACCAAGCCAGGACGTGTGCCGGAGTTTTGCGGGCCGTTGCCCGAGGGACCAGGGCCCACCAGCAGTTCTGGGAGCCTCCCGGCTCTTCGTGTTGCTCGTCGCTGCTCGCCGGTGGGTTTTGACAGGCAACACATTCTGGCACGCCCGGTGGGACATTCAACAGCATCTGCATCAACATCCGACGCTGAGATGGGGGACAGACCAGTCACGTACGACGAGCTGCCTGAGGAGCACAAGGCGAAGTATGATGACATCAAAGCTCTCTTCGAAACCGATCTCATCGGCTCTTTTGAGAGGACCCGTAAGCATGGCATCAGGTGGAAAGGGTTCTCACCCGAGGGTGCTCTTGATGAGGTGGATCTGTCTGTTCCTTCAGAGGAGCGCACCAGAGCTCTGCGACAGGAAGTCAACTACATGGTGGCTCATTCTCTTCACCGCCATTCTGAGAGCCTGGTGAACGCTTTCGAGCGGATCGCAGTTCGCGTAGTTCAGGAGATCATGAAACATCAGTACTCTCCGTCGGGGCCTACTCTGGGGACTCACCAAGGAGAAAGACCGCTCCAGGCCAGGCCACCGCTGCCATTCACACTTGCAGCTCCGGAGCCACCAGGGGCAGCGGCGTACGTCGTCTACAAGGTCGGAGGCGACCCAGGCGATTGCCAGTTCCTGTTTGAGCCACCTAAAGAAATCCCACATGGATATGTGTGCACCTACGTGCCGGACTGCAATAACCTGACACGCACCAACCAGATTGCGACCGCAGGGATCTCTGCGGCAGGAGTTCCTGGAGCAGGGGCTTCAGGAGCAGGCGTTTCTGGGGCAGCGATGTCTAGGATGGACGCCGACAAACAGGCGTGGCTAGCCAAGTACACAACGGGAACGAGTCATGAGAATCTAGCCCCTGCAGCTCAAACAGTGGAGCAAATCCGTACCATCTTGAGAGACCAGTTCGGCTTCGTGCCGAAGAGAAGGACAATCGGCTATTCAAAGCCGTACCCCAACGAGTTTGACCTGATTCCGCTGCCACCCAAGTATCGGCTCCCTGAGTTCTCAAGGTTTAGCGGATCAGAAGGGTCGAGCTCGATCGAGCACGTGAGCCGATACCTGGCGCAGTTAGGCATGATTTCAGCATCGGATCAGTTGCGCGTGAGGTTCTTTGCGCAATCTCTGACGGGACCAGCTTTCGGGTGGTACACCTCGCTGCCACCTGATTCGATCCAGACGTGGAAGCAACTGGAAGAGCAGTTCCACATTCAGTATCATTCAGAAGCTACCGAGGCTTGCATTGCAGACCTGGCACAGGTGCGGCAAAAGCGGGGAGAAACTGTAGCCGAGTACATCCAGCGCTTCAGGACTGTCAAGAACCGATGTTACTCAGCTCGTTTAACTGAAAAGGAAGCAGTCGAACTGGCAGTGTTGGGGCTCTCAGCACCTATCAAGGATCTGGCTTTCCAAGTAGAGTACAACTCATTGGCGCACATGGCCCAGAAGCTGACGATGTATGAACAGCGCCACCCTGAGTTGTACCAAGACAATTTCAAACGTCCGATAGGTCTGGTCGATACAGAAGAAGAAGATCCTACACAAGATCAGGAGGTGGCCGTGGCCGAATGGGCTCGGGGGGCAGATCCTGTGTCCTGCAAATGGGTAAAGCAGCAGGGGCCTACCAAAGGGTTCGACTTCGACGTGAGAAAAGTTGAGCAGATATTCGATTTACTGCTGAAGGAGAAGCAGCTGAAGTTGCCCGAAGGCCACAAAATCCCTACGGCTCAAGAGATGAACGGAAGACCATACTGCAAGTGGCATCACTCGTTCACCCACACGACCAATGACTGCAAAGAGCTACGTCGCCAGATCCAAACGGCGATAGAGCAGGGCCGTCTGATCCTGGGACAATTCGCCATGAAAGTAGACACCAACCCATTTCCCGGCGTCAACATGGTAGAGCACAGCCACTCCACGAGGCGCCAGTTGGATTTCTCGTTCGATGTCAACATGGCAGGGCCTGTGTACCACCATGGCACGTACAAGGAGGAAGGCGGTCACTCTCGGGGCAAAGAAAGAGAGGAGGCTGGTCCACGCGACCGGCCCAGCTACGATGACAGGCGGTATTTAACTGAGGAACAGGTGAGGAGCGTGCGATATCAGAAGCCACATTCCACGCATCTCCTTAACAAGTATGAGCGTCAGTATGACCGATGTCGCCGGCGCGATGGAGACGATGAAGGATATGAGCACCTCGCTAGGGGACCGTCAAAAGAAAAGGAAGGCGCAGACAAACATTGGGATTGTCCTTTCTTCAAGTATTGCTGGGATGCGGGAATGAGCCGATTGCCTACAATCGATAACTGCCCGGAATGTGGACAGCAGAAGGAGGACACGGGGCCAGTGTCAGTGTTCAAGCATCTAGGGCCTCTCCCACCTCAGAGCTGACACAGGGAGTCCACTCGAGCGAAAGATCTCGAGGAGCCAACGGATGACAAAGAAGAAGACAGATATCACCGTCCAAGGTGGTGTCCCGATGGACTCAGACACACCCAAAAGCGTAGGGTCCAGCGACTACGTAACTTGGAGGAAGCCGAAGCGCAGTACCTCCACGCTTTAAGGAAAGCACGGCCCGATCTAGCCGCGAAAATTCGGCAGACATTGGAAACGGAAGATCGTCCAAAAAGGAGAGAGTGGCGCCCTAAGCCAGTAAAAGCCGATGCGAAGACATCAGCTGGCACAAACATGGTGTTCATACTTCCATCAGAGTTCTGCGCGCCAAGAACCAACGAGCTGCCAGTGGCACAGTTTGACTGCGGCCCACGACCGGTTATCTTTGAAAAGCCGCGTGAAAAGGGCTACAAACATCTGAAAGCCCTGTACCTGCGAGGTTACATCAATGGGCAGCCTGTCAGCAAGATGTTGGTTGACACCGGAGCAGCAGTCAATATAATGCCATACTCTATGCTACGACGCCTGGGACGCTCCACTGCAGATCTGATCAAAACCAACGTCACGTTAAGCGACTTCAACGGCCAAACTTCAGACACGCAGGGTGTACTGAACGTGGATCTAACCGTAGGCCGAAAAACTATCCCTACGTCATTCTTCGTCGTGGACAGCAAAAGCACCTACGCTGTCTTGCTAGGGAGAGATTGGATTCATGCTAACTGCTGCATTCCATCCACGATGCACCAGTGCCTAATACAGTGGGATGGAGATGAGGTGGAAGTCATTCATGCAGATGATTCTATAGAGATCTCCATAGCTGGCATGAACATCTGGGAAGCAGAAGACCAAGAGCCGATCTCTGGAATCAGTCTAGACGGCTGTGAACGCATTGAATCTACAAAAAACGGGGTGAGGCTGGTCTTATCCACTGGCCTGACAGAGTAGCAAAGTCCACGACCGGACGTGGTACGGCCGATCCCTGCGATCGGCCACGAAAAAGAAAAAGCAGCAATCCTACGACAAGCAGATCATGTAGTCGTAGCAGGGAGATTCCCTGCCATTGTAAAACACAAATAAGGTGTAAACCGTCCTTGACTAATGCAATCAAAAAGGGGGCCGATTCAGGCAATCGGCCCAAGTTATTTTTGTTATCCTCACCTACTGTTTGCCCTGTGTTTAGCATCGATTTAACAGGTGACGGAAAGCTAGGATATGGGTTTACATCCGCTGATGAGCTAGAGGAGATCGACATCGGTCCTGGGGATAAGCCACGACCAACATTTATCAGCAAAAAGTTAGATCCGAGTCTGCGGGGTCCGATGGTAGCTCTGTTGAAAAAATATCCAGACTGCTTCGCCTGGGACTACACAGAGATGCCTGGGTTAGACAGGAGCATCATTGGGCATCGACTCCCGCTTAAAAAAGGATTTCGGCCATTCCAGCAGCGAGCACGACAGATGAAGGCCGAAATTTTGGCAGAAGTCAAGAAAGAGGTCGAGAAAATGTTGACGGCCAAGTTAATCAGGCCATGCAGGTATGCGGAGTGGATTTCTAGTATCGTACCTGTAGATAAAAAGGATGGCCGCTGGCGTGTTGCCATAGATTTTCGGGATCTCAACAGAGCTACTCCGAAGGATGAGTATCCGATGCCGGTAGCAGAAACGTTAATCAACGCAGCGGCTGGTCATAAGGTCTTGAGCTTCATGGATGGCAATGCCGGCTACAACCAAATTTTCATGGCTCCGGAAGATATACACAAGACTGCATTCAGAGTCCCAGGCTCGGTGGGGTTGTTTGAATATGTAGTAATGACATTTGGACTGAAGAATGCCGGCGCCACGTACCAAAGAGCCATGAATTACATTTTCCATGATCTGATCGGCAAGCTGGTGGAAATTTACATCGATGACGTGGTGGTCAAGTCTGCTTCAGTACAAGGACACTTGGACGATCTGCAACGTGTCCTGGACCGAACAAGAAAATTCGGGCTACGGATGAATCCAAAGAAGTGTGCCTTCGGGGTGACGGCCGGTCAGTTCTTGGGTTTCTTGGTACATGAACGCGGAATTGAGATCGGCCTGAAAAGTCAGGAGGCAGTGCGAACAATGAAGCCACCTACCACGAGGAAAGAACTACAGTCTCTCATCGGCAAGATCAACTTCGTCAGAAGATTCATCTCCAATCTGTCAGGAAGAATAGAGCCATTCATGGGACTGGTGAAAATTAAATCTGACGAGGAATTCCGCTGGGGGGCAGAACAACAACTAGCCTTCGACGAGATCAAATAATATCTGACGAAGCCGCCAGTATTGGTCCCACCCCAGCCGGATAGGCCGTTCTACATTTACTTGTTAGTAGCTGACACGTCCATCGCCTCAGTGGTGGTGCAAGTTTATGATGGTCTAGAGCGAGTTGTATTTTACATCAGCAGAAGGATGCTGGATGCAGAGACAAGGTATCCTGAGATCGATAAGTTGTGCCTCTGCCTGTTTTTCACCTGCACCAAGCTGCGCCACATCTTGCTCTCAGCGGAGATTATCATCATATGCAAATCAGATGTCATAAAGCACATGCTGTCGGCCCCTATGTTGAAAGGCCGACTCGGCAAATGGATGTTTGCGTTATCGGAATTTGACATCCGGTATCAACCCGCGAAAGCAGTTAAGGGTCAGGCATTGGCCGACCTTATCGCTGAAAGGATCAACACTAATATAGCAGCGCTGTCCATACGAGCGTGGGCCATGTTTTTCGATGGATCGGTTTGTGACGATGGTTGCGGCATCGGCATTCTACTCGTGTCGCCCCCGGGGGGCAACATTTTCCTTCTCCATCAGGTTATCTACCCCTCGCACCAACAACGTCGCTGAGTATGAGGCGATACGCAAGGGAATGGAGTTGCTCATCGAAGCTGGAGCAGAAGCAGTGGAAATTTTTGGAGACTCCAAGTTGGTGATTTCTCAACTCACGGAGGAATACAAGTGTGAGAGCGAGTCGCTCTTCCCATTATGGCTGCAATGCCGTGAGCTGATGGCACAGTTCCGGTTCATAAACTTCACCTGGATCCCGCGATCGCAGAATACCGAGGCAAATGATCTTGCACAAATGGCTTCAGGCTACAAGGACGTAGCAGAGGGAGCCGATATTCAGGTACAGTTCCTGGAAGCTGACGACTGGAGAGCCGATATCTTCAATTATTTGAAGGATTCGGCTCGGGGGGCACCTAAACGGATAAGGTACAAGGCCATGAAGTATGTGCTTATCGGGGACGACATGTTTTACAGGACTCTGGAGGGGTTATTGCTCAAATGTCTGGGGACAGCCGAGGCCAATCGGCTCTTACATGAGGTACACGAAGGCGCCTGTGGAACTCACCAATCGGCTCACAAGATGAAATGGTTGATCAGGCGATCAGGGTTTTATTGGCCCACCATGCTTGAGGACTGCTTCAAGTACTACAAAGGGTGTCAAGCATGTCAGAAATTTGGGAAAATTCAGATGGTACCCGCGTCAGCAATGAACCCCATCATCAAGCCTTGGCCATTCCGAGGTTGGGGCATGGATATGATCGGCAAGATCAATCATCCATCAAGCAAAGGCCACATGTGGATTTTGGCCATTACTGATTATTTCACTAAATGGGTGGAAGCTGTCCCGATGAAGTCAGTAAACTCAAAGGATGTTATCAATTTTGTGAAAGAACATGTCATCCATAGATTCGGGATTCCCCAAACTATCACGACCGATGGAGGTTCGGTCTTCATTTCTCACGAGTTTAGAAAGTTCTGTGAGGACACGGGGATTAAGCTGATTAGATCATCTCCATACTATGCTCAAGCAAATGGGCAAGCTGAAGCGTCCAACCAGAGCCTCATCAAGCTGATCAAGAGAAAAGTCGATGAGCACCCTAGGCGTTGGCACGAGGTTTTGTCAGAGGCGTTATGGGCTTATCGCATGTCATGTCATGGGGCGATAAAAACCTCGCCATACCATCTAGTCTATGGACAAGAAGCCGTATTGCCCTGGGAAATTACGGCTGGATCGAGACGTGTCACTTTTCAGGACAATCTAACAACTAAAGAATATGCAACCCTGATGAGTGACAGTGTTGAAGATTTAACTGAGCTCAGGCTGTGGTCTCTTGAGAAAATCAAAGAGAACAAGGCCAAGGTAGCTCGTGCATATAACAAGAAAGTGAGGCCAAAGGAGTTCCACGTTGGTGATCTGGTATGGGAAGCTGTGTTGCCATTAGGGACTAAGGATGCAACATATGGTAAATGGTCTCCAAATTGGCACGGGCCGCACAGGGTCGATCAAGTTTTAAGAGGAAACGCATACATGCTTGAGGAGCTGGACGGCGTAAAATTCCCAGTGGCGGTGAACGGTCAACATCTCAAGAAATATTTCCCAAGCATGTGGGATGATGGACAGTAAAAAATGGGGGCCGATATATGAAATCGGCCAAGTAAAAAGCACGTGAGACGATGGACAGTGAAATGTGGGGGCCGATACATGAAATCGGCCAAATAAAAAACAAAATATATAGCCGATGCACAGTCATCGGCTCTAGAGGTTCAAACTGTTACAAACAGGTGCCAGTTTACACATACGAGCTACTGAAGAAATGTCTCGAAGGCGTGGAGGGCGTCAGCACGGACACGATCCACTTCGGCGATCTCGGCTTCGTCATCTTCATCCTTGCCCGTCACTAACTGCTTGTTCAGGGCACGTATTTCCGCCAGATCGGTCTTCAGTTGAGCTTTGAGGCTCTGTGCTTCGTCTTGGGAGCGGGCGATGGATTCTTCCTTGTCGCGAATGAGCTGTTTAGTCGCCCGGACCTTCTCTTCAAGATCTTCCAACTCCCTTTTCAAGGATGCGAGCTCAGCGGTACTGACAGAGGTGTCAGTTTTGGCATCCAGAGACGCCTTTTTCTCGTTGAGCTGCTGACATCTGTCTGCGATATTGGCCTTCAGTGGAAGTTGGGCGCAGCGCAGACTGATCCTCTCACGAGCTAACTTCACCCTTGGCCCGTAGAAAGACAGAGTTACAACTGGCCAAAGCTTCACCTGCAATGCTACTGGGAGTTGGTCTTTTATTTCAGTCAAAACGCTCTTCACCTCCTCAGAACCTTCGATCAACTCTTCGATCGGGGAGGACAACAGGGCTTTAAGACGCTGGAATTGAGGGGGAACAACCCTGGCTCGTGGTTCATCATCAGCAACAGAGGGAGTTGGTTCGATGGATTCAGGGTCGAACGTCAGCAAACCGGAAATATCACAACTCTGGCAGCCCAAAAAAGCGTCAGTATGCGTCCGAACGTGTAAAGATGAGCCGAAAAGAAGCTAGCTTACCTCTCCGAAGATCGAGGGGATAGCAGATGAGGAGGCGATCGGCTTGTGTGTAGTTGTTGGGGGCTTGGCCAAATTGGTAGCCGTTTCATCTGCACCTTCGGGGATTGCTAGATCCGGTTTGGCTAAAGGCATCGGCACTGCCCCAGCCTTCCCACTAGAAACGTCAGTCGTCTGCATGGAAGGTGCTTAGCCGATGTAAATAATGATAAATCGGCAGACAAAAGAAACAAGTGGTAAGAGCATGAAGGATGGTGATTTTCGAAACCTCCTGGCTCGACGAAGAAGCTTGCAGTCCCTTGCGAGCTCTCTTGGGACCCACAGCTGGCCCCGCCTCGACTGATGCTCGGGGGGCAGTAGGTTCAGGAACCGACCTTTTCCTAGAAGCCGATGGTGGTGAATCTGGCTGGCTCGGTGTGATAGTCCTCTCAGAATCTGTTGGGCCTAGTTCTCCTCGATTGGTCTCGGTATCCTCACTAGAGGTGTCTTCGACGGAAGCCTGTACAAAAGGAGAACCAGTAAGCACGAGCATGTCTGCAAGATGGAATAATTAGAAGGATCGACCAAAGCATGGATCACCCTACATGCGAGCTTTCTGGAGAAGGGCTCCGGCGCCTCAAGGTTTTCCTGGCAGCTACCTTCCTCGCCATCGTTCTTGTTTTGGTTGGAACTCGAGGGGCAACTGACTTAGAGGTTGCTGGGTTCTTGGAAGCCGATTGTGGTGATATCGGTTGTTTCTGCATTATGACCTTTTTCAGAGGTGGCGAGTTTTTGCAGAAAAGAACCACAGGAGCCGGCGGAAAGAACTCGAAGGGGGAGCCATCATTGTGCGTAGGTTCTGGGCCATCTTGTTGCTGCAAAGAGAAAGAGTGGATTAGTAGAAGAATCATGGGTGAGCTGCATCAAGAAAATTTACAAGTAGTGGTACCTGTTCCATGGGGATGTCATAGTCAGCATCGAGTTGTTTCAGCAACGGTCCCAGAGCTCTCCTGAAGGCGTGAGTCTTCCACATCGACCACCAGTCTTCAAAGCCATCGGTTGATGAGGCGAAGGTGAGGTCGTTGGGAATTGGGATGGTCAGAGCATCAAAGAAGGAATAACATCTTTGGCTGGTGAGAGGATCAGGCAGGTCGGCTCTACTCTCTGTAAGGTGGTGGAGAAAGAAATGGGGAGGTACTTGTCCAAGGCCAAATTGCCGAGCCACTACGACTGGCTGGTAGAATTCATACCCAGGCTTGATTATTCTGTTGGATGTACTCATGCCAACTGGAAGGAAGCAGGGACGGATCACAGCGGAAAAGAGCTGCCGAGTGCTGGTGTCATCGGCAAAGTTGTCTAGCCTGAAGGAGAGTGGGTTTTCAAAGTGTTCTGATTCTTCCATGTAAGGAAAGAAGATAGGATTGTCCAGGCCTTGAAAGAAAGTGCTGAACCACTTGGATGCCTCCTGAGGGGTCAGTTTACTACCTGGTAGTCTATACAAAGCCTGGCCATAGCTGGTGCATCGGATCTGCTTCCCTTTTACATCTGGAAAGGTGCAACTCGCAAAAAGGGGGAAGTTTGGAATGTGGTTTTGAAAATACAGCTGAGCCCATAGCTGAATGAACCACCAAGGGCCACCTGTTTTGACTGCTATGCCAGAGAACAGCTTGACAGACATCAACTGGAGATATCGATAGACCTCTCCAAGGAACAGTTTGCCGATGCCAAGTTGAGTGCCTTTGGCCAGTTCGTGGGCTAAGGAGAGATAATTCTTGGTGGGAGCAAGGGAAGGGCCACAGAATATGAAATGTTCCAGCCAAAAGTTGAGAAAGGCTGTGTGTTCTTTCTCTGTGACAGGGCCCTTTGTTTTCATATGGCGTTGGAGGTAGGCACCCCAGTTTGTGCAGTCTGTTTTAGAAGACAGTTTGTAGGGGACCTTGGTCAGTTTAAAAGCAGAGGGGCTGGGTGATGTAACATCCAGACCAGTAATCATCACCACGTCTAACAGAGTTGGTGACATAGGGCCATGACCAAACATGAAGCAGTTCAGGGCGTCAGACCAGAAGTAGCCGATGGTTTTCAGAAGATTCTCATGTTTCTCAAGGGGAGACAATGACAAATGCAAGGCATCGGCTATTCCCGTGGTTTCCCATTGGGATTGGTAAGCTCTAGCTACCCTGCTGAACCAAGAGACCCAATGTTCAGGGGGATTAGGCCAGGCTCGCAGGCAGTCGGCCCAAGAGTTCAGATCTAGGTATTGGCTTACGAAGGGGATTCTGTTTGCTTCGCAAGAAATCAGATGGGCAGGACTAGATTCTGTACGAGGGCCAAGGCAGAGAGAACTTGGGAGAGAAGGATGCGGCAGTAGAATGTCTAAAACCTAAAAATTTAATGGTGGAAGAAGACATTAATTCAGGTGTTCGCCATTAATTTTGATCGCGTTCATACTGCGAGGAGTAGGCGTACCTTCAGACCGGAGACCTCTGGGTTGGTGTTGGACGATTCCGCCATCTAGTTTGCCGGCGGAGATGGATCTATGCAGTTTGGGGATCGAGGGTTCTTGTCGCTGTGAGCTCAATCTAGTTGGTGAGTAATTGGAGATCTGGGTCGCCCTTTTTGAAGAAGGTCGCAGGTTACCATTTGAAACTGAAAAGTGTCCGTTTAGATTTGCCTAAATATGCGACCAAGTTTTGACCTTGTCAACGTTTTTTGGGAAAGCCGATGCGTTGCCATCGGCTCTTTGAGATTTGACTTGTTTGACTGTATGAACGCAGTATGGTGAAGGCCGATACAGTACTATCGGCTTCTGGAGCATCGACCTATTTTGACTATCGGCGAAATTGGGTCGGAAGAGCAATCTTCGAGTTGGAAAAGTAATCTTCATTCATTCAAAAGCTGATTGCTTACAAAAGGCTGATTGATTACAAAAGGAAACCTACTACTACTACTACTATTACTAGTTCCTAATCTAGAGGCCGAGTTCGTCGCCGCTGTCTTCGCCGTCGTCTTGTTCGCGGTCGTCAGCGCTGCTGCCGGCGTCGTCTTCGCTGATGCTGCTGAAGATGCCAGCGGGGGCCTCCTCGTCCTCGTCGTCGTCTTCGGTGTCCTCGCTGGACCCGGCGCGGAAGTACTTCACCGGCGGGTACTCGTCGGAGGAGGTGTCCTCCTCCGCTTCCTCCTCCTCATCGGAGGAGTCGACGCCGTCCCAGGACATGGCGTCGTCGGTGCTGTCCGCCTCCAGTTCCCCATCGGCAAGGAACTGCAGGCCCTCCTCGCCATCGGTCAAAGACTCGTCGTCCTCGGACCAGGTGGCGAAATCCCAATCCCTCTCGTCCCACCATTGTGGGGCGAGAGCGTTGTACGCCGCCGTCGGCGGGTGCTCTGGCGTCGGCTCCCGGTCGCTCATTGTGTTAGAGGCTTGGGAGGACAGACCAGATGAAGCAGAGGAGGCCATGGCGGAGAAAGAGGATTTTTTCGGCGGAGGAAGAAGGGTTTTTTGGCTACTGGAGGAAGATGGGGACTGCGAAACTGCTCAGATGAATTTAAATAAGGGGAATAGTGGGAGGCGGTTCAATGCCATAGCGGTTTCCTAGAATGTGCTGCCAAAATCGTCAAATCATGCACTGCGAAGGAGTTGAGAAGACAGGGCATCATGATGAGGGGGTGGCGTGACGATTCTGCTCTGCGACGCGTAACCCGATGTGAAGAAAAACAGAGGGGGAAGAAAAAAAACATCAGCAGAGTGGTTTTGGAATTATTATTGCCAAAACCAGGGGGCATGTGTTATCGCCATATTTTGGCCAAATGAGGAGATGGGCCGTGATCAAGATGGGCTTGGAAGATGCGTATATACAATGTGTTGTTGAATCGGCCTTGTACGTGGATTTGGGCTAAATTGCCCGTGTATCTGTATATTGTAGTAGGTTACGTTTCGGTTTAGGTAAGAGATAGAGTTGTAGAGTTATTCCAAAGATAGAAAGTCTCCGGACTATAAATATGTACCTAAGGTTATCGAGAAAAGGAGGACAATCACGTTCACAACAAACACAATCTCGGCGCATCGCCACCCCTTGTTTCTAGGGTTTCTTTCGGATAAGTGTCATGCTGCCTAGATCGCATCTTGCGATCTAGGCAGTATTTTGCTTATGCGTTATTTGGTGTTACTCGTACTGAAGCCTTGTTGATGGCGAGCAATACTATTATTATAGATTTGTTTAGGTTAGCATCGGCACCTTTTTGCTATGATTGTTTAGTTATGCTGCCTCTAGTTATCTCGCCGCCTTTTGCACCTTTTTCCGGGTGTAAGGGTGGCATCTTGCTTGATCTTTATTTAGTTGTCTCGATCTGTTATAGTTATGCCTTGTTCTCCAAGGTTTAGTTTGATATCCACGTAGTCAGGCCTTGCAAACGGGTTGAACGATCCAGTAGTACGTAAGGATATGGTTTACTAGTTCGAGAGGAGTTGTTCCGGTAATTGACTTTACGTCGGTTGTTAGGCCTCCTCTAGGATCAGTTTTCTATCATCTTTTGTATCTACCAGGCTCAATTACGTGTAGGATGTTCCAATTACGTGGTGAAAACGTTAAACTGTCGTAGATCGATTTAACTTGTAATGATGAAGCAAAACCCCATGTTATCATAGATCTAGTGCAGAACCATGGGATAATCGGCTCTAGGAGCCGATTCACAGGGAAACCTGGGAGCCGGTCACGGCTCGAATTTTACGTATACTTGTTTACCATGCAGAAAATCAATCGAAGCAATCCTTCACCTTCCTGACCAGGTATAGGTCAGGTGGCACGCACTCGAACCAAGCCAGGACGTGTGCCGGAGTTTTGCGGGCCGTTGCCCGAGGGACCAGGGCCCACCAGCAGTTCTGGGAGCCTCCCGGCTCTTCGTGTTGCTCGTCGCTGCTCGCCGGTGGGTTTTGACAGGCAACACTATTGTATCCTTTCTGCCTCATTAATCTTAGATAGTAAATTATCTCACCGAAATTCAGGCGTACCAGATCTAGTTGTCCAACGTGAAGATCAACGAACAGTCCTAGAAGGTCCGATTTGATTACATCCCAGAAGTTTTGGTAGAACTCGACTACGAATCAATCCGGTTCTAGGACTTTGTTGTGTTCCATTTGGAAAACTTCCTTTTTAACTTCCTCCTCAGTGTAAGAGGCAGTTAGAAAGTTATTTTTCTCAACCGAAACTTGGAAAATGTCAAATGTTTGAGATTAATCCAATTAGAAGTTACCTTCCATGAATCACCAAACGACCTTTATAATGATTAGTAATGTAATATTTAAGCAGATCATTCCCTTTGATCATGCCCTCATCTTGCACAAGAGGAATAAGTCTCTTCGGGTGTTTGTCATTGTCTACACCATATATCCTCGCCTGCTCTCCCTCGCCGCTACGGCCGTCCGAGAGGAGGGGAGAGGACACCACTTCGTCGATATGTCAAAGAAGAAGCTGAGCTTTATGCCCGAGCCGTCGAAGCCGCACCTCCCATCAATGGATCCAACTAGAGGAGCACCATGAGAGAGGGCGCCCGGCAACCTCTTGGCGCCGCTCTCCTGCGCCGCGAAGTAGTTCGAAGGTGTCGTGCCTTGACGCCGCATGCCAAGCCCCGCCCAACTCCCCAGCCACCACGACCCGCCAGAGAAAGGGTTGGATCTTGCTGCCACAACTCAACAACAACACCAAGAACAACCTTATGCAGAGAAGCGGTGGTCACCGCCGACGTCCCCCATCCACCAAGGACCAGGAGCACACCGACGAGAAACCCTAAAATGCTCCAAATCTGGCTACTCAGATCTTGAGCGCCTCCTCCACCTACAGACAAATAGCCCACTATCGACACTAGGCCACTACAACTACGTACCCTAACTACTCCGGCACCACCCCTCCGCCACATCCAACCGGCAATTCCGAGGGAGGGAGCTCGGGGGAGGCCCGGCTTCACGTAGAGGTCGCTCAGAAGAGAAGTAGGGGGGAGAGCCGGGAGAGAGGGGAAAGAGAGTTCCGCGTATTTTTCTCGGTGATCATATTTTTTTTTAATTTCACGGGAGGGAGTTAATCCCCCCCTGAATATTTTCCATCCAAAGTTGTCTATGAGGCTTTTCAGCCTCTACAAGATAGGGTTCAAACGAACCGGAATTTATAGTGGTTACAAGAGAAGAGAAATAAAGGAGAAAAACACACACACATCACCCACAACAAATATTGAGAGGAAAAGGGGCTACTCTGAGAAACCTCGGAGGCGGTTGACTGACGAGAAAACTCATCACAACCCAAGCATAGTGATCACAAGGAAGAACCAGCAGGACACAACCGCGGGAGGATAATCCAGCTCAAGTCATCGCCAGAGTAAACGAATGGCCTTGATTAGCCGAGACCCAGCCTCGACACTGCACCATCGACATAATCGAAGGGAAACACACATCTGAGACCACACAACGCACCGACACCACCTGTGTCGTGGGTGTGGCCGAAGGGGCACACGCGGTCGAGACGGCGCCATGACACCTATGTGCCATCGGATGGAGTCGAAGGGCTTCACAGGGCAGAGTCACACCATTGAGCACTCTCACATGGAGCACCCACACCACACGCTGGGGGTCGCTGCCGTAGTCGAAAGGCATAGCAACACCGAGGGCAACCCCAACCCCACATGGGTTCGATATACCCGAAGGGTGGGCTAGCCGAGAGCACGCGCAAAGGACCACCCCGCGCCAGGTATGCCATAGAGCTCTCACAAGGATCCGACACAAGAGCTTGGCAACCGGCAAGGAGAAGCCACCACCACCACTGCCACGGCTCACCTCGCACTTGGAGAGAAGACCGCACCCATGGCTGCCATCTACAGAACCATGGGGCACACCAGTACAGGCGGGAGAAGCGCCCGCTGAAACTGATGGAAAGACGGAGGGGCTCCATGCTCGGCAACGACGCCCCCCGGGTAGGGAGCGCGTCACCACCATGGCCACCATCTGCGAAGCCACAACACCAGCTAGACTACAACGGGCAACCTCGCTGCAGGATGATGTCCGAGAGAGGAGACAACGACCCGTGCAACCACCGGAGAGCACACCATTGACCATCAGCGGCCAGCGCATCGCGAGTAGCGAGAGCACAACCGGCCATGCCCAAGCACCACCAAACCACCACCACCTCCGC
Organism: Avena atlantica; assembly: GCA_910589765.1. NCBI lineage: Eukaryota > Viridiplantae > Streptophyta > Magnoliopsida > Poales > Poaceae > Avena > Avena atlantica. The sequence goes on along the minus strand of OU342734.1, from coordinate 477,098,701 downwards.
CGCCAACCGGGATCGACTGCCACCGCACGCCGCTCGCGGGAGAGAGGCGCCCGAGCCAGCCCTGGCGGGCCCAGATCTAGGCCCAAACGAGCCCACACACCGCCCCGCCGCCGCCGCACACCTCAGCTGCAATCCCGCCGCCCAAGCAGCCCCTGGGATGCCCACCTGCACGCCTACCAGCCGTACCGCCACCCCCACGCATAGTCGCGCAGAAAAACTGTCGGGACAGCTGCAGGCCCTCCAGCCCACTGGAGAAAACCGAAGGAAAAAGGGGACCTCACCGCCGCCGTCCGCCACGCAGGTTTCGCCGGCGGCATCCTCCGGCAGCGGCGAGGGAGAGGATGCGGGGGATGTGGGGAGGGTGGCCGGTGGAGGTGCGACTTCGGAGTCGCCGCCCGTGTCGCCTAGAGAGAGCGACGCGGAACCTTCGGTAAACTTGAAGAAATTTTGTAACCATGTATCCTCTGATTTACACATGTCCCAAAATAACAGAGCCAGGCACCTAGCCATGGGTGTAGTTTATTATTCCCAAATTGCAAGGGATGCAATCAGCCGCAATCAAGGCCTATAGCCTGGCCTTGTTGACATCTCCCACATAATTTATCATCATCGATCGATCGATCGATCGATCAGCACTACACACACACCACTTCATTTCATTCCTTCCTCTCAACCCACTCTGTCTGTCTGTCTTCTTCTATATCCATCAGACCACATCACCAACCTCCTTCCCACTATCTATCTATCTATCGATCGATCGCCTTGTATTCTCCTCCGGCATCGATCTCCTTGGTTCTCACGCGCACACACACCTCTCACCTCACCTGATCGATCGTGCCGAGATGGGGGAGCAGGCCGGCGCCGGCGACGTCCACGCGCCCCATGTCGTCGTCTGCAAGGGCAAGCGCAGCAAGCGGCAGCGCGTGCACGCCGCGGCCCCGCCGTCTCCCGCGACAGTGATCGTGGCCAGCGCCACGGATGTCGAGTCGTCGTCCTCCGACGGGTACCGGTCGTGCGCCGATCAGGAGGCGGTGTCTGGGTGCGTCACCGAGGAAGAGGAGGACATGGCCCTCTGCCTCATGCTGCTCGCCCAGGGGGGCGGCCATGCCGGACCGTCCTCCTCGTCCTCATCGCTCGTGGTTGCGGTGGCGAAGGAGGGCAAGTTCCGGAGCCGGCGCCCGGCGGACGGCGCGGGCGCCGGGGCAGGGGAGTTCGTGTACGAGTGCAGGACGTGCGGCAGGTGCTTCCCGTCCTTCCAGGCGCTCGGCGGCCACCGCACCAGCCACAAGAAGCCTCGCCTCGTCCTCCCACCCACGCCGACGACTACAACGCCGACGACCGAGGAGAAGAAGCAAGGGCCGGCCGCCGAGAAGAAGTCGCCGCCCACGCACGCAACCAGCGAGGATCCGACAGTGCTGCTGACAATCCCGGCGACGCCGCCCAAACAGGAAACGGCCGTGAGCACGTCGACCGGCGTCACGAGCGGTGCGTCGAGGCAGCAGCAGGGGAGCAGCAGGGTGCACGAGTGCAGCATCTGCGGCGCCGAGTTCGCGTCCGGGCAGGCCCTGGGCGGGCACATGCGCAGGCACCGCCCGCTCGTGCCGGCCACCGACGTGGGAGCGGCGGCGGCCGTGGTCAGCTCCAGCGGGAAGGAGAAAAGCCTGCTGGAGCTGGATCTCAACATGCCCGCGCCCTGCGACGACGCGTCGACCGCCGGCTCCGACACGACCTCGTTCCCGTTCGTCGCCAAGGACAGGCCGTCGCCAGCGGCGCTGCAGTTCCCTGTGCCGGCGTCGGCGCTGGTTGACTGCCATTACTAGCAAGCAAGCAACCCAAGTAGTAGCTTCTCTGTTTCTGATTAGTTTTCCATACATACACATACTAGTACATGATACTCCTACATACATGCCTATGCCTTAATTACTTTTGATCAAAAAGCAACATTCTTTCTTCATCTCCTCCTTGTCTTTTCCATTCCCATTTTTTTTTTGTTCAAATTACCGGAAGATGTAAAATTGTGGGTACAGATCGATGTCTGAGAGTTGACATTCATGTGATTAATTCTATTGATTCATTGGTTGGTTGGTTGAGACAGATCAAGCGTTCCCTTTTTCTGACGTTGATTGCTTTTAACAATTTGAGAAATAGGAAATGTCAGCAAGAAAGAAAGAAAGAAAGAAAGAGAGCCGCAGAAAGGTATGGCAAGCAAGCAAGCAATGCAAGAAAGAAAGAAAGAGAGCTGCAGAAAGGTGTGGCATTATGCTCATGTAAAGGGAGCGAGTGATCTTCTTCTCTCTTTCTACATCACCAGTTACCTTGGGCGTTGGTCTGGCTATTGCTCTGCCACCAAGAAAGGAAGGAAGGAAGGAAGGAAGGAAGGAATGGCTCACTCCTCCATCCACGCCCCTTGCTTAATTCTTTTCTTCCACTGCCCAGTCTCTATCTAGATAGGTTCCACCGGTACCTAGATAGATGCCCAACTCCAACCAAACCCATCTCATCTTCGATCCCATAGTGCCTAGCTAGACAAATCACACGATTTCTTAAGCTAGCCATAATTACAACAACTAGCGCATGTAGTTGTGGATTAGTATGTGATCATGGACTTAATTATACTGGCCGGGTGTAATACTTAAACTTTTTAAGTAATATAGAACGCCTATTTCTAAAAAAAAAGTGATCATGGACTTAATGTCAAGCTAATTTGTGTGTGTTAAGTGTTTGAGTATACGTTAGGGATAGACTATATTACTTGTCTTGTACTCCAAGTAGGTTACTTGTCTTGTACTTCAAGTTAGTCCCTGTACGTCTATATATACTCGCCCGAGAGGCTCAATAATACATCCATCATATTCCGCAATTTCTCTCTCCCTCTACCCTTCAACATGGTATCAGAGCGGCACGGTTCTTGACCTAGCCGCCGCCTCCGCTTCCGCCGCGCCGCCCCCGGGGAGGTCGATCTCCATGATCTCCGTCGGGGGCCGTGCAACCCGTACGCAGGGTTCGTCCGCCGATCCGTGATCGGCTGCCCTGCAAGTCTTTTTTTCCGATCTCTTGATCGGTTTCTTTTTTGGTTTACCGATCTTAGATCGGATTACGTCGCCCATCGCCGTCGTCATCGCCGCGCCTCTACTCCGACCATCGGCATCGACGATCTACACCGCGCCCGTGCGCCTGTCACTTGCGCCGCTATGCCTTCCTTGGTAGGCCGTCGCGGCCTCATGACAGGTTGCCGCGCACCGCGGCCGGCTGCTGCGGCTTCCTCGGGAGGCTGCCGCGGCCGACCCCCCTCGGATTGTCTTCGCCGTCATCGTCCGGGATTGCACCGACAACGACGCCGCAGATTCCGATCTGCCGTCGTCACGGACTTGGCGCGTACGCGCGCCGCCGTCGGTCTGATCAACCGATCTGGCGCTCGTCTACGCCGAGTACGTCCCCGAGCACGCGCCTACCACCGATCGAGCATCGGGCTGCCGCTGCGTCGCCCCTTCGGGCCGTAGCGTCGCCGCCTTTGGTCCCCGCCGCCGGCTACCAATGCGCCTTCTCAGGCGTGTCCGTCGCTGGTGGTTCTCACACCGCTGCACCGACTCGCGCCCTGCAGCTACGCCGCCCCATCGAGCAGTAGCATCGCTGCACGCTGTCATCGCCGTCACCCCGCAAGGACGTCGCAGGCTTCCACCGCGCCACCTCTCTCGGCGCGGGTCGCCGCCGTCCGCGCATGGTCTTCGTCACGTCGTCGGGTTCTTCCTCGCCTACTACGAGCACCGCCGCCGCATCTCCACAGGTAGCCTGCATGGCCACTCCTGGCTGTCGTAGGTCCCGCCGACTACCCCTCCGTCTAGGCATCCAGTCTGACCACTCCTGGTCGTCGCTGGTTCGCCGCCTTCTACGTCTTCGTCCAGCACGGCTTCGTCGCCATCGTCCTCGCCTCGTCCTCGACCACACCTACTCGTCTACTCCGACAACCGCGGCCTGCATCGGCACCTCGCCGATCTGCGCAACGCAACCGTCGTAGAGTCCTCCTCTGCTAGTCTCCTCTCTGACATGGCGTGAAGTTGTTTCTACTGGTCCCGTTCATCGCATGCCCGGTACTGGCAACACCGGTGCGTGCCTTTGTCCCCGACACGTTCCCGAGTCTGGCAAGCCCGGTTGTAGCGCCTCGTCTTCATCGGCTTCGACAAGGTCTTCATCGGCATCGACTACCTCCTCTACGTCTGCCTCGACTGCGTCATACCGACTTCGTCTTCACATACTCGGTTTTGGCACAACCAGAGTATGCCTTCGTCCCCGACGTGCGCCTGGTTTTGGCAAAGCCATGGCCGCACCTCGTCCTCGACGCCTCGGACTGCATCGGCTTCGGCATCGCTCTCTCCGACGACTGCCCTGACGCGTCTCCGTCCTTCTACTGGCTGCACTACGTGCACGCGGCTTAATATGCGGCTACCTCGACACCGGCAACCCTGACCACAACATCGACCACGGCGACCCCTCGCGCGGCTACCTCGACCAAGGTTGCAGCACCCACCGCTCTCGGCTCACTCGACACCGGCACAAGGGCTACCACCTCGCATGAGCTCCTCACCAGCATCCTCTACGGTCCAAGCTTCTGCGCCGTGACACCGTCCATGACGTTCCCGCTACCACTGCGGGGGGATTACCGCTACGACTGCGGGGGGATGTTAGAGTATACGTATCTGTTAGGGATAGACTAGATTACTTGTCTTGTACTCCAAGTAGGTTACTTGTCTTGTACTCCAAGTTGGTCCCTGTACGTCTATATATACTCGCCCGAGAGGCTTAATAATACATCCATCATATTCCACAATTTCTTTCTCCCTCTACCCTTCAACATTAAGTACTTGAATGGATGTGTATGAGTATGGAGAGATGGACAGCTACTTGGAAGGGTGATTAGTTGGGAGGTTAGGAGTGTGGTTAGTGGGAGTGTGAGGGAGGTGGTGCTGACAATCAAGGTGAGCTCCTCGTGTGGTGGGGTACCCAGTGGACAACTAACGAACTCAGGAGCCAACGTGCTAACTAACTCGCCTGTAGCCTCACTGAGACTGACTGGTAGGCCCCACGCCCGCACGGCTACAACCAACACACGCCCACACGCCTGTAACGTACTGGCCCTCCACTCCACTTCCCCTGGCTGGCCCCTCCACCATGCCAATCTATCAATGTCAACGGTTGGTACTACTATTATTTGGTGAAATTTTGGAAGATTGGGTATTTATGCAACTCTTGTCTTTTGAAACTAGGTGCATGCATCTCCAAGTTTATATACAGTAATGTATGAAAACATAAATCCATTCTTTTATCTACCTTTTTTTTAACTTTTGAAAGAATTATAAAGGTTGTAGTTTTTAAAGGTAAGTTTCAAAAAGGAAGTTATATCTACCCACATCCTGAATTACATTTTCTTCATCTAGACATATTGTCCCACGAGAACAGCTCTTCGCTGCCTGCATTCGAACCAAGAGGGGTAAAAGTTTTTTGCAAACATCGGACGGAGATCTACTTTACATTTCGCTTGTTTATCATGTGTTTAATAATTGCAACTGAATTGTCCAAGGTGGAAAAGCCCTGCAACTAGCGAAAATTTTCTACTAACTGGGATCGACTATAGTTACCGGGTCAATTTCATTGGTCAAGTAACCAACCTTGTAGTGGTGCTTGTATTCAAGAGAAAGAAACACCTAACATATAATGCATGGGTTTGGTCAAGATCAATTCACACTCCCATGTTACTACACCGCATAGTATTAGGTTATATACTCACATGTACGAGAACAAGAAGTCTCACTACTACAACCAACGGGATGCGTTAGAATGGATGAATAAGGATAAAGAGAAACTAGAAAGCAGCACTGCTAGAGAGATGCCATGCGGGGAATGTGCACTTTGGTGGAGGGAGTGGCACCGGGTTTTTGACGTTTGTTGTGTTTGCGCAAATTTCGTCTCATTCTGAATTTGAAAAAAACATAATTATATATATGAAATGTTGTTAATTATCTATGGCTGAACATAGAAAATGTAAGTGTCAATTCCACTTTTTACCAATATTTGTGATTATGTGACACTAGTAACCCCATTTAATTTTCCGTGCGACATTTTATCCTTTATTCGTGAAGCACTATAAAAATATTCCCCGTGTGCGACCCCTTTTTTTAAGGTGGCACAAGCCAAAATTCAATTCCATTTTTTACTACCAATATTTAGTATTTTCTGGAGAATGGAATTGAACAGTGGATTTAACGATTTTTATGTTTTGAAATAGATGAAGAAATTTTATACATTCATTGATCTGGGTAATCAAACGAAAAAATTTATGCTTCAATACTAAGATTTTTTTGGTACCTATAAAAGATTCAACTTTCGGGCCGGGGCTTGCTCTGCCGCTGCCACGTATGGTCTTTTCACCTCACTAGTCACTAGTCTAACAAACCAGCAAAGAAAAAGAAGATGAATTTGGTGTCGTGTGTCTGCCCAAACTGAGTAGATCAGCGGTCACCAACTAATGAAGAGAGACAGCAGTGGAGTGGAGTGCTTCACACTCTCGATCAGCAAAGTGGAACTTTCACTTCCAGTGACGTTAAAGCACAATCTCCAGTTGCTAGAGGGCCGTTGGAACATACTTCTCCGCGGGCCCCCACCGCTAACTGACACCCCTCCTCCATGATACGTTGCAAATTGCTATGGACACCATCAGCCCATCTGTAGCATTAAATGAAATTAGTACAATGCACTTCAGTCATCATCTTGAATTTAGCAAAAGTTCGACTACCTTCATTATATTTGTTTCTAAACTAGTATAAATTTGATGTAGGAAACGCTTCATGGCGCCACCCGCCATAGCCGCCGCACGGACCTCCCCTCGCGCTTCACCTCCTCTCGCCGCTACCAGAGGGGCGCCACAAGTCAAAACCCAGATAGCGTCAATGACTGTGGGGTCGGGTTTCTCTTCATGACAAGACATGTAGCGGCGCGGTCTGCTGAGCTTCGTTGAGGCAGTTGCGTACAGTATGTAACATGCAATGGATCGCTACGATATGTCCTTGGCAGTGTAGTACGTGACATGCACCCATATCTGATGGCGACAACAATAGCTCAGCTTTGGTGATGAAAATACCAATATCCTTTTACTACTAGACTCGATTTCATCATCGATGCATGTGTGATGAACACTTCTTGAAGTGTACTTTTTGTTTGTTTTGGTAACTTGCCATAGTGTTTGTAGTAACTGTGGAGATACTATCGTGAGGCAAACAACCACGCATTTTATTTTCTTAGTCGATTTGTTGGACATTGCTGCATGGCTTTGGCTGGTTTTTTGAGTAATGAATAATGGGAGGATTTGTCATCAACCGATACAGAGGCTGGAGTTCTCCTCCTTGGAAAATAAAGTTTGGCTAGGTCCAAAACTATCTAGATGTTAGCTAACGGGATCCAAATAATGAATATCTTGTTAGTGAAACTGAACCTCTTCGTCCAAAGGATCCACATTTGAACTTCTAGGGCAGATCCACATTCGAACTTCTAGGGCAACCACCCACGCACGGGTTGCTCAAACAAGATTTGATGATCTCTAGTGCTTAGTGATTTACATTCTAAAACACTCTCTTTCAAATGTCTTTGTTCTTCATGATGGGTCATGTGGCGGTGCATGCAGAGCTAAAGGCGGCCTATGGCGGGTGCGCATAGTGAAGCTGGCCCACGGTGCAGTCCAGTAGTTGGATGGGGGATCATGTGGGGGTAAGAGAGCAAGAGAAGAGATTCGACCGGTACAAAAGCGCTTGTGACATATGCAAAACCACTAGCCAAAACAACTTAAGGTAGGGCTAGGGGTATTTTGTACGGCCTGTGCAAAGTTTGGGGATCAAAAGTGTGCTAGTTTCGACCTTAGGCAACTCCTTCTTGTCCGACTCGTCAAGTCGTGCACTTTCTTCTTTGGAGAAGGCTATGATTCATGAAGGGATATACCTTCTTGCATCGGGCACCTCCTCTGCTCGACATATGTCCCGGATGTGACAATGGAAAAACAATTCATGGATCCCATTGAATCTATCATTTGTCGCATACTCATTTGTTTTGCTAATTTGGTGTTTTTGAAATGTTGCGATTCTTTCTTTTCTACTTTTTTAAACCACCACGCTAATATTTTTGTTGCAACAACGCTACAACACCATAATTTATTGCTACCCATGTAGGATTATGCTGCAATAGTACAATTATTTTGCTACAAATGAAATGTTTTTTGCTTCAATGAAACAATTGCGGATTGAGGGTAGCAACGACACATGTGGGCTTATGGAGGGGGAATACATGGAATTATCCCCAGGACGCCCAACACTTTTCTTATTTTCCTCTGACAACTCAAGTTAAAATTTATCCATGTTGCCAAAAAAGGCCAATCAAAATGCCAAAAAATAGTCAAAAAAACATATTTTCTTTTGACAACTCAAGTTAACATTTATCTAGGGTTTCATCCCATCGTCGGTGATGCCGCCGGTCCGCTCCATCTCCGGTGGCCTTAGGGCCTTGAAGGTGTAGAAGGACCACGACATCTCGCCGGCAGGAGGGTTTTCATTTTTGTTTAGCCTTTTTTCAGTGTCTTCTTCTGGATGTTGAGGCGACGACTGCTTCCTAAAGTCAGAATAAGGTCCTCGCTACCCTATGCTAGCTCTGGTGGTGAATGTAGCGCCGACGGTCCGGCGGAGGACTCACAGAGTCGTGTGTCCAACGGATCTCTTGGGATTCGATTATTTTTCGTATTTGTCGGTGTGATTTGAGGTCAGTCTCTTCCGATCTACGGTTGTCATCTTCGGCGATGGTTGCTGCTCTGTTACGCTGGTTCTATGGGGTCTTAGCCCGACGACTTCCCGTTAGCAAGCTCAACTACGAGAAGCTTTGCCTGACTCCGGTGATGGAGGGGCGAGGACAGCGACGCGCCTTTGGCTCGTGCTAGTGTCCATAGTCGTCGCTAGGTGGTTCATCACCTATTTATAATTTTTATTATTTTTAAGGTTCTTTATAGATTATTAATAGATCGGTGAAATTCTGAAAGAAAAAAACATTTATCTTTGTTCCCAAAAGACGCCGATTATTTCTGAGATTCATCCGAAATTTCAGCTTCACGATCGTAGTAAGGTCGTGGAAGGCTGACATGTGGGGTAGGGTCGCGCAGGTGGTGTGCGTACAGTCAGACGTCAGTTGGTCGGCTCGCTCGAAAACCGCCTGCGGCCTGCCTGCGCCGAACCCACCAACGCCGTCACCGTCTCCGCAGTTTGATCTCATCCTCTCTCCCTCTCCCTCCCACCTCTTCTCTACCGCCTCACGCCACCCCCCTCTCCCCGCCGGACCCCGCTCGCCTCCGTCGGAGATCTCGTCGCCGAATCCCCGCTCTCTGGTAAGCCCCGGCTCGCCCGATCGATTCCCCGCTGTCCCCCCCTAACCTGCCCTCTCCGGTTCTGCGCCGTGTACGGGGACCCCGATTCCAACTCCTCCCCCGTTCCGATCCAGGTCGGAGGTCTCGGTTCCTGTTCTGGCCCGATCTCGAGCGGTCCATGGCTGCGAGATCCACGCCGCTCCTGTCTACGCGTGTTCCGCCATGTTCTCTGGTCGTGCTTCGTAGATTTGATGCGCTGATAAGATTTATGCCATGACGACGATATCATGCTTGTGCTCAGGTCGTTGCTGCCTGGTGCTAATTAATTTGAGTACTTAAATCACTCTAGTTTGTGCGTAATTAAGACTCCTCCTGTCCTGTGCACCCTAACTTTGCTCCTTTATTCCTACACGATCAGTGAATTCTAGTCTTTTTTGCTTCGCTGTAGTAGTTGCTGTATAATGCAAGCAATTGCCTGTTGTTTATACAATGGCATCCGTTACCCGCAAGCTAAGAGAATCGCTCTTCTTGGATGCTTGGATGGCCGTAGTAAGCGATGCCACCAGGGTGTGGTAGCTCTGTAGATTTGCATGGAGCATGTGTGTGTGTGTGCTGATAAGAATCACCCCACGATGATATCCTGCTTGTGCCGAGGTAGTCGTTGCTGCCTGGCCGTCTTCCTCATGCTTGTTTGTGTCTTTACCTGGGGTGATTATTAACTTAGATATGCTTGGTCCATACTTGTGCTTTATTTCTTCTTCCTTACTATGTACTGTGCCGCTGTTTGATTCTTCTTACACGGATGAGTGAAATTCTATCTAGTCCTTTGCTTCACCAGACATGGCCTGATAAACTGTAGCGTAGTACTACTTGCTGTGCAATGTAAGCGGTGACCTGATGTTTATATGATGGCACGAGTTACCCGTGAGTCTGATACAGATCAATTTCTCTTATTTACAGTGATCAGGTTTTGTGGGCATGTCTGACAATGACAAGGATGCGCAGGAGGGCGGCGCCGCCAGGGGCGCAGATTGGGAGGTGGTGACGCTCACGGCGTCCGCCTACGCGGCAGCGCCTGGGCCTGGCGGGGGTCCTGTGACTGAGGAAGGCAAGGGCGTTGGCACGGTGTCCTCATCGGAAGCGCTGCTCATGTCTGACCACTTTGTGTTCCCCCCGAGCGAGCACGAGAATCTGCCGATAGAGACCGCCCTCGAGGAGCCAGAGGAGGATGTGCAGGAGGAGAGCACAAGCGTGGAAGACACCGGTTTCAGCAGTGTTGTGAGTGGCGCTGGGTCTGAGAGAGTTCAGTACTACGACGAGGGGGAGAACCTGCCGGCTGATGAGGCGGAGATGATGGGTGACGTTGCTGAGCATGGTTCGTTCCGCGCCGAAGACGATGGCCATGGCTCTGCTGTTCATGATGATGACGATTCCCAGGACAGGTCTGAGGTGCCTCCAGTCAGCAAGAACCGTGGCTCTGGTGCCCCTTGCGACTGCTGGCTGAAGAAGCACATGGCGTGCCTGTATGACCAAGCCAAGGGGACGAACGCTCTCTGGTCTGTGGTGGTCGCGGCTGCCTTCGTCGGCATTGTGATCTTGTGGCGCAAAGATAAACTGCACATGGGCTGTCTGAAATGGCGTTCTAGCTCAGCAGTGAGGTATGTTGAGACATTGTTTATTTTGAAATATAATGCATGTTAGAACATAGGCTGAGTCAGTATCCTATTGCAAATTGTGGAAAGAAGGCACAGAGTTTAGCCCTTACCCCTTTTTTGGTGTACTGTACTGTTGTTATTCATGTATGGTCACTAGTTTGCATGACTGGCTTGGTTGGTGCACACCGACACCTGTACTCTCTCCCAGCATGTGTGCAGTTTGGCCTAGGTTGTTGACGTGTAGCATAATGTTGCTTCGAGCAGTAGTACTAGCACTATTTTGTGTAGTATACAAGTTTTCTGTTATCCCTTACTCGATTATGGACCTGAGAACTGATTGAACTTCCTGAGCAGTTTAATCTTTTATGATGGTCTTGCACCTGCATGCACATGCAGTAGAAGAACATGGTTAAGTATGGCCGTTAGTATCTTCTGTTTGGTAAGCTGTTAGTGTGGCGTAGTTTCTATTGAAGGGTTTTTAGAGATATAGTGTGCATGGTTAAATGGGCAGTCGAACTGTTGGGAGTGTTCATTACTTAGGAAATTCTGAAATTTCAGTTTGGTTTCTTTATGAACTATGAAAATAGTGATGATTATGGATAAGGAAAAGAGTTAACATCAAACATTATGCAGTTTACTTACGTAAAGTTGGCATGCTGTTTAAAAAAATGGGCATGTCCTAGCAGTGTTGGATCCTATTTCAGCACCTTAGATATTATGTTAGTTTACTGTGGCAATGTGCCTAATTTCTTTCTTTATGTGATTCAGTACGTTTGCTGCCGCATTCATGTTAACAGTGTAATACTTTGTAGTATCAGTGACCAAACTTTGTGCAGTCACAAGATTGGTCTCTGTAGTATCATTTGAGAACCTTCTTGTCTTACTATTTTTACATGTCATCATTTCAAGTCCTCCACCCTGGAATGATAAATTTCATCCGGTAACAGTGATTGTCAGACTGTTTGCTTCCATGCAAGGCTGCTTTATCTAGTCAAAAGCAACATGATATGTATATTACCTCGTTTCTTATGTTTTTACTATAGTGGTCCACACCAATATTAAGAAAGATTATATGAAATCACAATAGGTTTGCAATATCCATTTGCACCTGTGAATCCAGGAATTCCCAATGTATTATTATGTTCTGTTGCTAATTAAGTATTTGTTCTGGCAGATGATGATCCCCTGGGCTGCTGGGTCTGTTCGCCGCGATCATTCTTCAACGACACACCCTCTGATCACTCTGGAGTTATAACCGAGAAGATGGCTGTGAGCCGTGGCAATATGATTGTGACGTTGACGAAAAGAATATATCTAGTGTAATAATATGAAGTTTGACAGGGATTTGCTTCCGTGATGCCAAAAGTTTATTGCTCCATCGTGCCATCATGAGGTTGCACTTTTTGATGTGGCGTGTACTTTTTTTAAGTTCCTACATTTTGAACAAATGGATGTTGGAATGTGCAATTGCATGCTGTGAAATCCATGATAACCTTCATGTTCATGTGCTCTAGAAATGAAACCTGGGTGTCTATTTGGCTTATGATCCTTACAAAGCAATGGTTTTACTTGTGTTATTGTTCAGAGATTTTTGTGTTAAGCACTTGATATTGCCAACATGTCTTCCTTTCACTTAAATCAACAGCGAGATGCGGTTACCACATATAGATCTACTTGTAATAAAACTGGGGACGAGGTACAAATTGTAGATCAGTTGGTATTAGTACAGCAAACAACGTGCTTGTGGTGATTAGAAGAACTGATAATAGTAAGTAATAAATTCAAGTGATTTTCTGGTCTGAACTACACAGGGATATAGGCCGACTGCCACCAGCAATACCTCCACATCTTGCATTTTCACACACTGACAGTGTCCGAAATCCTGCATACTTAATTAATTTATTGCTTGTAATTTCTCAAGATAACCACTAAAACAGACAGCTTTATTTAGCTAGATTCATATGACAATTCCAAAAAACAAAAGAGTTAATGTAGGCTTAATCAATGTAAAGTCAGCTTATATATTCTGGCAAGACAGAACAAATATATCTATTTACAAATAAACATGCTATAAGATTGACTACCTTCAAAATTCATAACTTTACATAATCAAAACTCAAACCATGTCAATAAACATATATGACCAGAGCCTGCACAAGCTAATCTTCACAGGTTAGCTTTTCTACTGACAAAATACAACCCAATATGAAACTATCTTATCTACGCGCCTATTCTGCCGAGCCACAAGAACAGGGGAAACTGCACAATGGCCATGAAGAGCAGGAAGTAGTGCTGCCGCGTCGAGTGCCTCTCGCTGCCTCTTGTCTCCGCGAAGAGCACCCGCTTCATCGTCCTCACCAGGAACACACCCATGCACAGGCTCATCCACGGCATCATCACATAGTACGAGTACGCCCACAGGAGCCTCGCGGCGATGGCGAGGGAGAGCCCCGCGAACAGGTACCCGCTGTAGGCTACCAGGTCGAGCAGCGGCACCTCGCCTCCACCCATCGAGTAGAGCAGCCCTTTCAGGAACACGAGCTGTAAGCCCCATCCAATCAGCCCCCTTGTGAACTGAAGGTTTATTGCTTCTGGAGTGAATCTGCATGGATGGATATCAATCAAAGTGCTTTAGGAACACAGGGTTTGAAGTGCTGCTTCGTAAGAAAGTAGGAGAAAGAAAACTCACTTTCCCATGAAGCCCAATGTGAAGCCTGCGAGGATAATGAAGCTACCAAATGCCATGAAAGGGATGTACAGGTCTGGCGCATTTATGTCGTACATTGGAGGCTTGTACGACAACCGGCCACCCACAGGCTCACTTATCCGAGTCCAGTGCCCCTGAAAATTCATTGCAAATACTTTATTTCAGCACACCAGATACAAGAATCAGGTACATATCCATTGCAGCCGGGAAAGACGACATACCCTGTGGAGGAACGGAAACAGTATGACTTTCAGCTTGTTCCTGACATACTGATCATTCACATGGAAGTAATACTGTGGGTTGGAGAAGTATCTACTGATCTGCAAGAGCACAGTCAAGGGTTTACTGGTAGTACGTGAGCAATTCGAACACACGGGATACAAGTCTTGGGAGGCTCCTTACATTGCTTTGCATGAATTCTGAGCTGGAGCCCAGGAACTTCTCCCCATATACTCCTAACCCAGTTTTAATTAGACCTGAGCCCGGGCCGTAAAATGAACTGTCAAATTGGCCAGGCTGAGGATTTGCCGGGGGCATCTGCATCCCAGGAGGATGGGGATTTCTGAAGTTATCATACATGGCTGCAAAGAAGAAGCAGAGTTAAAATAAATGCTACGGAAAATGGATAAGTCGATAGTTATTAACGTGCATTGAGGTCACAGAAGATTGTTAATATAAACATCAGCATAACATAAGGTTTCTTGTATACTGCTACGCTGGTAAGGCCATTTGCTTAAGCACTAGGTGTAGATGATTCCTTGAGACTATTTTCAAGGGCACACATCTCATTATACAGTGTAATGTAAACAAGACAAATTCCAAGGAAAACAGAGAAAATTACCGCACCACCTGGTATATGCGCCACACTGCTGTATTACAACCCAAAATCCACCCACCAGAAACGATGCTATATTACCGTTGATTGATTTGTATGGTATGCAGTAGTAAGCAGACCCAGAACCATCATGCTTAGATGTGCCTCCGTTGCTACACACACAACTCCGTTTAAATCGGCGTGCATTCTGCCTAGGAGCTTTGTCATTTTGTCCGACCAATCAAACAAATGTCTGGTATCTAATTACCTAGACAGCATCAGTAACCATCCATCATCAAACAACAGGCGGATATGGAAAAATATATATCTCATCCTGCAGCCAACTTCCTAAGGCCAGTGGCATCAAACTAGCCAAAAGAAGCTTCCCAAGTTTTATTCCATTGATGACAAGAATAAGCAGTAATATACCAGATTCCAAGATGAGCCATACACAATATCTGAAAAAACAAAACATCCCATGAAGGTTACAGGCGACAGAGCAAGACTAAGGATCCTAATACTGCCCTTGTCCATGGTGTTCCGCATCAAGATTTGGCCCTGTCCATGGGCACAAGAAATCCTTTGCCTCCTTAAGAAGGCTCGTTTATGTCTGATGAATTGCCAAGATAAATTGGGTGGCAGGTAAAACACTTACTTGGCGAATTTACGGGATATCTTATATACACTGCACCTATCACAGGGGAATCGGCTAGAACAGGCCAGCAGGGCGATTTCCAATTTTTTTTTTCCCAAAATAAAGCCATGGATAGAAATTCGATCCGACCAAAGACAGGAGAGAAACACAGCGTTTATGTTCATTTATATCTTCTAGGTGTAAATTGGCTAACCAAAATAGGCCAATATAAATAATCAGGTTCAGCAGTCACACATGACGTGAGATCTAGTATAAAAATCAGGTTCGCTCACGGGCGGCAAGCGGAGGAGAAAAAGGAGGAGGAGACTCACTGTTGGTTTGGAACGACGGCGCGGCGGAGGCGACCGGGAGGGTTCCCTCGGGCGGAGGTGCTCGCGGCGCTCGGGCGGGCGGAGAGGCTGCTGAGGTTGCCGGCGAGGAGAGGCGATGTAGACTTGAGACGGACGGAGGAGGAGGAGGAGGAGGAAGCCGGGGTGGGAAAAGGGGACATCCGGGAAAAGGAGGGGACACGCGGTGGGTGTCGGTTTGGTTTACCTGGGGCTGGGAGGGAGCCAACAGCCAAGGGAGGGAAGCCACGCGCTTCCACCAATAGGACGCCGCCACCGTGACAGTTCTGGTTTGGTTTCATTTGAAGTTTTGAACCAAAGTCGAACTGTGCTTACTTTACACTGCTATATATTCAAATCGTCAATGCCCAAAAATTAGAAAGCAGTACATGGGACCTTGGTCAGCCGCATGTGGTATCGGATCCGGCTAGGACTAGAAGATCTTGTCGTCCATGACCTACAACTTGGCCTTGTTCTAGGCCACAGACCACCTGTTCGACCATTTTCCTAGCCAAGATAGGTACATGTTTTCTTAATTTGTTATCTTTTTTTATAAACAATGAATCAATGTGTATTTGGTTGATTTCATTCAAACCATGGACGACAGTTCAGACAAGTATTTCTTCAAGACCTTTGATGGATCCATGGTCATATATATGTCTGAACGATGATAGTGATATTTTGATGGCCGCAGCCGTGCTCATCCATGAGCACAATGAGGCCACGTTGCCCAAGTTCTCTGTATCGGTGAAGGGCCACGCCGCTGCACTAGAAGGTAACCGAGAGGCTAGCCACGAGCAACCATACCAAACTACTTCCATCGCACTGTCCCTTTGTATGGTGCCTCTCTTTTCCGGCGGCGCTTTAGGATGTCAAGGAAGATCTTCATGCATCTTCTTCACGGAGTGAGGGATCATGACAACTACTTATCTTTGAAGAAAGACACCACTAGTAAGCTCGGCTTCACCTTATACCAAAAATGCACCGCGGCTATCCGTATGCTTGCTTACGACATAGGCGGTGATTTTGTTGATGAATACTTGCGCATGAGTGAGTCCACATGTCTAGAATCAATGTACAAGTTCTGCAAAGCAGTGCTGGAGGTGTTTGGTGGAGAATTATTGAGGCCACCTAATATTGTCAACACTAAACGGCTATTGGCTTTCAATGAAACCATAGGGTTTTCAGGTATGATTGGAAACATACATTGCATGCAGTGGGAGTCAAAGAGATGTTCATTTGCCTAGCAGAGGAATATAAAAGACATACTAGATGGTGCATAGTCATACTTGAGGCCATTGCATCACATGATATTTGGATTTCACACTCATTATTTGGCATGGCTGGTTCTCACAATGATATCTGTGTCATCTAGAAGCCCCCTATGTTTTCCTAGGTTTGCGGAAGGCAATGCTCCCCCGTTCAACTTTGTGGTCAATGGACACCCATACAACAAGGCCATGTCGAAGACTGTAGGGAGCGTCGTGCGGCGGCGCAGCGGTGCGCAGCAAGGGGCGACATCACGCGGCAAGGGCGACAGGGCAGTAGATCGCGGCGGCACAGGGCGCGTCGCAAAAACAGCCATGTGAGGAAGAGGGCCACGTGAGACGTGGGTGGGCCCTCCACTTGTGTGAGCGAGCGACCCGGTGGATCGCGAGGCGTTATCCCTCGGGGCCTTAGGGAACAGTATCATTTCCCATTGTGTATGGACCGGCTCTAGGTAGATTGGTTTGGCTTGATAAAGCCTAATAAGCCTAGCCCGGCTACAGTTATAGTTACGGGCATGTGGGGTTTGGATGTCAGATTTCTTATCAAGTTCCATGTTAGACAAACTAGGGTGGGTGGGGGTGGGGGTGGGTGTTGGGTGCACTGGCCTTACATGCTCGGACTTGGACTAGGAGTCTGTCCTCATGGATCCTCAAACAGACCAAACCGGTCAAAAGACTTGTCCTAAATGCAAGCCTTTGTTGGAGATGCCCTTAGCGGAAAGATTTCTGCTTTTCAGATAGTAAGTTGCCCAAAGTACCTATGGAATGGATGGTTGAGATGACTCCATACTAAGACTAGTAAATTGCACTGTAAAATAAGAACTCTATATTAGAGAGCGGTCGGTACAAAATATTCAATAGACAAGGGATTGACAAATCATTTAAGTTTGTTTTTGAGAAGAAAAAAATTTAAGTATGTGTGTCCTGGACAAGGGCTCCTAGTTGTTCTTTTGCCCCAGGGCCTCCATTGTGTATGGACCGGCTCTAGTGAGATGTTAGAAATAATGGGGCTAATCCGCTTAGGCCCACGTGTATTTCAGATTTTCCCTAAATCTTAAAGCCTAAATTTGTGGCAACCCATATGTGTTTGGGCCCATGTTTGTGGCAGCTCACATGGAAGTGGAGTGGGAGCTCAAGTTTAGTCCCACATGGAAAGTTGGAGGAGAGTTGCACCACCTTATAAGGTGGAGTGTTGCACCACTTTGTAAGTGAGTGGCAATAAGAGAGATACACACGCGCGCTCCTCCTTCGACGACGCCGCTCGCACGCACGCACGCCTCGTCACGACGCACGTGCCGCGGGTTGCGGGACAGACGTGTCAAACGGTTAGCTTATTTGGGTCGCTCCCGGATCGTGGGCTACTGTAACCGACCCGAACGTGCGTAACGTGGGCTCGACCCACGTTCGCCTCCGTTAGGGTTTCCTGAGCCGCTCTATATAAATTCCTGCGCGGCTACCGCCACAACACCACCGAAAACCAATCTAGGGTTTTGCCATCCTCTCTACTTGCAGGTTTTTGGGAAGTGCTCCGTGCGACTGCTCGAGTTCTTCATCACGGGTCGTCTTCCATCCAAGTCGGGCGGTGCTGCCTACCGCCGTGTTCGTCGCCATCTGCTGCGACCACTCTTCCCCAAAGTTTCTACTATGACAACCGAACGGTACGTGCTACGTGCTCTTGTTTGGTTATTCATCATGTTCTGCGAGTACATGTTAAGCTGATGTTTGTTTCCGATCATCCTGTTGTTTAGTACATCTAGTATGTTCAAGTTACATGAGCTAGTAGCTGGTTTTGTCATGATTTATATTTTGGAATTAATCGTGGAAATTATGCCTAATAATCCAACAATCCAAAAACCTTATTGTAGGCAATTTCCTGAATTAACAATGGTTGGTTTTATCGATGCACTGAGGCCGGATAAGTTTACCGGTGTGCACTTTAAGAGGTGGCAGTACAAGGCTGAGCTTTGGCTGACCACGATGAAAGTGTTCCATATCAGTAAAGGCAAACCTGAAGGAACTATATCTGACGAGGATCAGAAGAAGTTCGAGGATGCCAATACTGTCTTTGTGGGATGTATTCTGAGCATTCTTGCTGACCGTCTGTGTGATGTGTTTATGCACATAAAAGACGGGAATGAGCTCTGGGATGCACTGGATGCCAAGTTTGGTGCTGCAGATGCTGGCGGTGAACTGTATATCATGAAGAGCTTTCATGATTTTAAGATGACTAAGGACCTTCCTGTGGTTCAACAAGCTCATGAGATACAGTGCATTGCCAAAGAGCTCGAACTCCTTAAGTGTACCTTACCCGACAAGTTTGTGGCGGGATGCATTATTGCTAAGTTGCCCCTTCATGGAGGAACTTTGCCACAACTCTCAAACACAAGAGACATGAGATATCAGTTGAAAATCTGATAGCGTCCCTTGATGTTGAGGAGAAGGCTCGGGCTAAGGACACTACTGAGAAAGGAGAGGGTCTTGCTACTGCTAACTTTGTGTAGAAAGGCAAATCCGTAGGCAAGAACAAAGGAAACTTCAAACCCTCCTTTAACAAGCCTGTAAAGACTACAACCTTCAAGAAGAAGAATGCGAACAGGGACAAGAGTGAACTGTCTTGTTAACTTGTGGAGAGCCCGACCACTTTTCCAAGGACTGTCCAGAACGCGCAGACCGCAGAGGGAAAAAGGCCAAGACTGTCAACGTCGTGACCGCTAGCAATACTGATGGGTATGGTAATTTATTTACTGTTCTTTCAATATTTCAATCACCGTGTTGGTGGCTTGATACGGGTGCTAATGTTCATGTGTGTGCTGACATCTCTATGTTCACTTCTTATCAGGTCGCTCGGGATTCATCCGTCCTAATGGGGAATGGATCACATGCTTCTGTTCGTGGTGTTGGCACGGTGGATCTGAAGTTTACTTCCGGAAAGATCGTGCAACTGAGGAACGTGCAGCATGTCCCTACTATGAACAAGAATCTCGTTAGTGGCTCCCTTCTATGCAGAGATGGGTTTAAGGTTGTCTTAGAGTCTAATAAAGTCGTTGTTTCGAAACATGGACAATTTATTGGTAAAGGTTATGAGTTCGAAGGCTTGTTCCGGTTTTCACTTTCAGAGTTTTGTAATAAATCCATGAATCATATTTGTGGTGGTGTTAATGATGATACCAGTATTTGGCATTCTCGTTTATGTCACATTAATTTTGGTTTGATATCTCGGATGTCCAGCATGCGTTTAATTCCGAATTTCACTATTGCCAAAGGTTCTAAGTGCCATAGTTGTGTGCAATCAAAGCAACCTCAAAAGCCTCACAAGGCTGCCGAGGAGAGAAACTTGGCACCTCTAGAACTGTAACATCCCAAAAATACTAAGCTTGGATCATCAAACTCTAATCATCAAACTTAGGTTTAACAAAAACTTTTCTAAATAAATTTATAAATGCATGCATATGTGTATGCATTGATTTTGAATTCTTTTAAAACCACCTTGTTTGTTTATTTGTTTCATTGCTTGTAAAATGTTTCTTAGGTGAAATAAACATCATCTAAAACATTCCCCACACTTTTCCTAAAGACAAGTAAATCAAAACACATATATTAAATGAATGGTCATTTTGACCAATTTAACTCCCATGCCTACTTTGGCTGTCTCAAACTTTCAGAACCTAACAGAAACTTTTCTGGATCTTTGCACCCCTTGAATGTACTCATAACAAAGTATCAAGGCCCAATTGTGATCATCTAGAAACTTTCAAATGCATAGTTTAAATGACAATTCAAAATTGAATCTTTATCATATGGGAAGATCCCACTTTTTCAAAAACCACTCAAACAAGCTCAACTTTCAAAACCCAAGCATCTGCAGACTCACCAGCACCAATCTAGCAAACCCACCAAAAATCTTTTCAAAATTCAAAACTTGATTTCATGCGGCCATTTCATCAAACAGGTTGCAGACACAAATCAAACAAACATCAAACACTATTGTGAGCAGTGATTCTTGCCTAACTTGTTCCCTAGTTAGCTCACACCCAGCTCAGTAGATCATCTAGGAAGATTAGCCAAGCACTAGCACCACTATGAGCTTGCCATTTGTTGGAATTATGCCCTAGAGGCAATAATAAAGATGTTATTATTATAATTCTTGTTCATGATAAAGTTTATATTCCATGCTAGAATTGTATTAAGCGGAAACTTTAATACTTGTGTGGTTTGTGAACAACGCCGTGTCCCTAGTACACCTCTATGGACTAGCTCATTGATCAATGATGGTTAAGGTTTCCTAACCATGGACATGAGTTGTCAATTGATAATGAGATCATAACATTGGAGAATGATATGATGGACATACCCAAACTACGCGAAGCAATTAGATCGTATCATCGTGTTCATCTTTGCGAAGCTTTTCCTATGTCAAATATTGTATTCCTTAGACCATGAGATAATACAACTCCCTGGTATCGGAAGAAAGCTTTGAGGTCATCAAACGTCATCCTATGAGAGGGTGATCATAAAGGTGTCTCTCAGGTGATCGGAAAGTATCTGTTGGGTTGTATGTATCGAGATGGGATTTGTCCCTCCCAATTCGGAGAGATATACTTCGGGCCCACTCGGTAATCGATATCAACACCGCTTGCAAGCATGTGGTTAAGGAGTTAATCACAAAGTGATATCGGATTACGGAACGAGTAAAGTACTTGCTGTGAACGAGATTGAACTAGGTATGACGGTACCGACGATCGAATCTCGGGCAAGTAAAATATCGCGAGACGAAGGGAATATATATATGGGATTGTTTGAATCCTGGCATCGTGGTTCATCCGATATGATCATCGATGAATGTGTGGGAGTCAATATGGGTGCCCAGACCCCGCTGTTGATTATTGATAGAAGATCATGTCTGCATATTCTCGAACCCGCAGGGTCACACACTTAACGTATCTCGACGCTAGGATAGATTGGATAATTGGTTTATGAATTTTTGTTCGGAGTCTCGGATGGGATCCGGGATATCACGAGAGGTTCCGGAATGGTCCGGAGAATAAGATTCATATAAGGTAATGCAGTTTTTGGAGTTCGGAATTGTTCCGGGTTAATCGGTATTGTACCGGAAGCTTCTAGAACCTTCCGAAAGGGGACCAACGTGGCCCCACCTTCCGGGAGGGGGCCTGGGCCTATGAGGGAGTGTCCTGGCCGCATTGGGCCAGGGGCACAAGGCCCCATAGGGCCCAGCCGATCCTAGAGAGTTTAAATCGTTTAAACTAGAGATAGGGTTTCTAGAAGAGGGGAGAGTCCATGCCCCCCACTCTTATCCTTTGGGCTTGGGGGAGGGGCTAGGGCTGCGCCCCCCTCTATATAAAGAGGGGTGGGGGCGCACCAAACCCCTACACCTCTCCTCCAAACCCTAGCCGCCTTGCTAGCTTTCCTCTCTCCCTCCCGACTGTTTGTAGGCGAAGCCCTGCTGCAGAAATTCTCCACCATATACACCACGCCGTCGTGTTGTAGATCCAATCTATCTCTCCACCATACTTGCTGGTCCGAGGAAGGAGGAGACGTCGAGGTGCTGCAAGTGTGCATCTCACGGAGGCACCGCCACTTGTGGTGCTAGATCGGATCGGATCGCGAGGAGGAGAAGCGAGTACGACTACATCACCCACGTTCCGACGAACGTTCCGCTGTGCGAATCTTCAAGGGTATGAAGATCTAATCCAATCTCTCTCATTGTTTGCATCTCCTAGATTAGATCTTGGCTTTCCCTCTGTTCGCTCCGTAGAAAATTTTGATTTACTATGCCGCGAAACCCTTCAGTGGTATCAGAGCTAGATCTATGCGTAGATGTGTTTCACGAGTAGAACGCAACATGGTTGTTGCGGGCGTTGATGTTTTCTGTTGCAAGCCTCTTGTTTGTGTTCTTCTTATGACGCGGGATAGTGAGATTGAAGCGGTCCAGGCCAACCTTACGCGACGTCGTTCGCGAGACCGGCTCCGCACTTGACGTGTGGCTTGTTCCACACATGCGGCTGGTGGATGTCATTTTCTCTCACTATAGTTGTCAAGGGATTAACACCGGAGTTTGGCAACCATAATATCACCGTTGTGGCTTTCCGTAGGTAAGAATCGTTCTTAGCATCTACTCCCATAAGCCACGTAAAACATGCAACAACAAAGTAGAGGCGTCTAACTTGTTTTTGCAGGGAGTGTTTTCTGTGATATGGTATGGCCCAAGATGTGATGTGTATATTGTATGCGATGATCATGTTTTGTAATGTTTCACGACTTGCATGTCGATGAGTACACAACCGGCAGGAGCCATATGGTTGTCTTTATAATTGTGTATGACCTGCGAGTCAACTTCTTATACGCCATGTAATAGCTTTACTTTATCGCTAAGTAGTTAGCAATAGTTGTAGTTGCTATTCGTGGTGAAGGCAATCATGGTAGAGTGATGGAGATCATGCCGGAACGCACAAGATGGAGATCATTGCGTGAAGATTGGCTATACCATGTCACATAAAGTTATATGCATGTGATGTTTATCCTTTATGTATCTTATTATGCTTAGATCGCGACGGTAGCATTATAAGATGATTCCTCACTTAAAGATCAAGATAAAAACTGTGTTCTCTCCAAGTATGCACCGTTGCGAAAGTTCGTCGTGTCCAAGCATCACGTGATGATCGGGTGCTATAGACTCTACGCTCACATACAACGGGTGCAAGCCAGTTTTGCACACGTGGAAATACTTGGGTCTAGCTTGACGAGCCTAGCATGTACAAACATGGCCTCGGAACACAAGAACCGAAAGGTTAAGCATGAGTCATATGAATGATATGATCGACACTTTGTTGTCCACCATTGAAACCACATCTCTTCTCGTGATGATCGGATTAGGTGTGGTGAATTTGGATCGTGTTCACTAAACAACTTGAGGGATGTTGAATTTAGTGGGAGTTCATCTAGTAATTTGATTAAGTTGAACTATTTATCATGAACATAGTCTAAATTGTACTTGCAAATACTGTAGATCCCATGGACAAGTCCAACTTCAACTTCAACGTTTTTGATGAGATAGAAAAGCTTAGAAACAATGGGTCTAACTTCACCAAATGGTTCCGCATTCTGAGAATCATTCTCGCTGGCGGACAAAAGGACTATGTCCTTGAGAAAGCGCTAGGTGACGCTCCTGCTATAGATGCGCCGGCTGATGAAAAAGCTGTTTATCAGTCGCGCAAGGATGATTATGATTTGATTAAGATCGCCATGTTGTATGCTATGGAATCGGATCTTCAAAATCGTTTTGAAGAGTATCCCGGGCCCTTTGAGATTCTTGAGGAGCTGAAAACTATGTTTCAGACTCAGGCCCGTTCTGAGAGATATGAGATCTCTAAGAAATTCTTTAACTACAAGATGGAGGAAGGGAGTTCCGTTAGTGAGCACGCCATTAAGATGTCGGGCTACACTCAACGCCTTGAGCAACTGGACTGCAAGATTCCAGAGGAGCTCAAGATTGACACTCCTAGCTACAAAAGTTTTGTAGTTGATCACAATCAGATTGGTTCCACTGATATGATCACTGAGCTCTTCGCTAAGATGAAAGTGGCGGAGGTGAACATCAAAAAGAATAATCATGTGTTGATGGTCAACAAGCCCCCCACCTTTAAGAAAGGTAAGGGAGCAAAGAAACCCTTCAAGAAGGGCGGCGTCAAGCGCAATGCCCCTGCTGAGAAGAAGCTCAAGTCTGGTCCTAAGCCCGACACTGAGTGCTTCTATTGCAAGGACAAGGGTCACTGGAAGCGCAACTGTCCGAAGTACTTAGTGGACAAGAAGTCTGGCACCATCAAAGGTATATTTGATATACATGTTATTGATGTTTTCCTTACTAGCCCTCGTTGTAGTGCCTGGGTATTTGATACCGGTTAGTTGCTAATATTTGTATCTCGAAACAGGAGCTACGGAATAGACGGCGGCTTGCGAGGGATGAGGTGACGATGCGCGTTGACAACGGATCAAGAGTTGATGTGATGGCCGTCGGCACGCTCTCCTTAGTTTTACCTTCGGGATTAGTTTTCAACCTTAATAAATATTATTATGTGCCTGCGTTGAGCATGAACATTATTTCGGGATCGTGTTTATTGCAAGACGGTTATTCATTTAAATCGGAGAATAATGGTTGTTCTATTTATATGAGTAACATCTTTTATGGTCATGCACCTCTTGTGAATGGTTTATTTCTTCTAAATCTCGAAAGGGATGAAACACACATCCATAACATTGAGGCTAAGAGATGCAAAGTAGATAGTGATAATACTACTTATTTGTGGCACTGTCGTCTAGGTCATATTGGTGTAAAGCGCATGAAGAAACTCCATTCTGATGGACTTTTGGAGTCTCTTGATTTTGAATCATTTGACACATGCGAACCATGCCTCATGGGAAAGATGATCAAAACCCCGTTCTCCGGAATGATGGAGCGAGCAACGGACTTGTTGGAAATCATACATACCGATGTATGCGGACCGATGAGTATTTCGACGCGTGGTGGATATCGCTATTTCCTTACTTTTACCGATGACTTAAGTAGATATGGGTATATCTATTTAATGAAACATAAATCTGAAACATTTGAAAAGTTCAAGGAATTTCAGAATGAAGTGGAGAACCATCGTAACAGAAAGATTAAGTTTCTACGATCCGATCGTGGAGGTGAATATTTGAGTTATGATTTTCTCACGCATCTTAAAGCAAGTAGAATCATTTCACAACTCACGCCACCCGGAACACCACAGCGCAATGGTGTGTCTGAACGCCGGAATCGAACCCTATTAGATATGGTCCGATCAATGATGTCTCTTACTGATTTGCCGTTATCATTTTGGGGTTATGCATTAGAAACCGCTGCATTCACTTTAAATAGGGCACCATCTAAATCCGTTGAGACGACACCGTATGAACTGTGGTTTGGTGCTAAACCTAAGTTGTCGTTTCTTAAAGTTTGGGGATGCGAAGCTTACGTCAAGAAGTTGATGCCGGACAAGCTCGAACCCAAAGCGGAGAAAAGCGTCTTCATAGGATACCCTAAGGAAACTATTGGGTATACCTTCTATCACAGAACCGAAGGCAAAGTGTTTGTCGCAAAGAACGGTTCCTTTCTTGAGAAGGAGTTTATCTCGAAAGAAGTGAGTGGGAGGAAAGTAGAGCTTGACGAGGTTATTGAACCTTCTCTTGAATTGGAGAGTAGCGCAGCACCTGAAATTGTTCCAGTGCCGCCTGCACCAACAATAGAGGAAGCTAATGACAAGGATCATGAAGCTTCGGACGATGCTGCTACTGAACGTCGCAGGTCGACAAGGTCGCGCGCCCCTCCTGAGTGGTACGGCAACCCTGTCTTGACTGTCTTGTTAGTAGAAGACAGTGAACCTACGAACTATGAGGAAGCGATGATGAGCCCAGACTCTGAGAAATGGCTAGAAGCCATGAAATCCGAATTGGGATCCATGAGCAAAAACCAAGTATGGACTTTGGTGGACCCTCCTAGCGACCGAAAGGCCGTTGAGTGCAAATGGATCTTCAAGAAGAAAACGGACGCGGATGGTAATGTTACCGTCTATAAAGCACGGCTTGTCGCGAAAGGTTTTCGACAAGTTCAAGGTGTTGACGACGATGAGACTTTCTCTCCCGTAGCGATGTTTAAGTCCATTCGGATTTTATTAGCAATTGCTGCGTTTCATGATTATGAAATATGGCAGATGGATGTCAAGACTGCTTTCCTCAATGGCAACATTGATGAAGAGTTGTATATGATGCAACCCGAAGGTTTTGTCGATCCTAAGGATGCTAGTAAAGTATGCAAACTTCAGCGTTCCATTTATGGACTGAAGCAAGCATCTCGGAGTTGGAACCTTCGTTTTGATCAAGTGATCAAGAGCTTTGGATTTGTTCCAAATTGCTACAAAGCTTGTATCTACAAGAAAGTGAGTGGGAGCTCGGTGACGTTTCTGGTACTATATGTGGATGACATATTGATTATCGGAAATGACATCAACATGCTTAACGATGTGAAGAGTTATTTGAACAAGTGTTTTTCAATGAAAGACCTAGGTGAAGCTGCTTATATATTGGGCATCAAGATCTATAGAGATAGACAAAGACGCCTGATAGCTTTAAGCCAGAGTACATACCTAGAGAAAGTTCTGAAAAGGTTCAGAATGGATAAGGCAAAGAAAGGTTCAGTGCCTATGTTGTCAGGTAAGATATTGAGCAAGGGTCAGTGTCCAGCTACGGTAAATGATAGGGAAGCTATGAGCAAAGTGCCTTATGCCTCGGCCATAGGTTCTATCATGTATGCCATGCTGTGTACTAGACCGGATGTGTCCAATGCTCTTAGTTTGACGAGCAGATATCAAAGTGATCCAGGAGTGGAACACTGGACAGCCGTGAAGAACATCCTAAAGTACCTAAATAGGACTAAAGAAATGTTCTTAGTCTATGGGGGTGATGAACAGCTTGTCGTAAAAGGTTACGTCGACGCTAGTTTTGACACCGACAAGGATGATTCCAAATCTCAGTCAGGATACGTTTATATTTTGAATGGAGGAGCTGTGAGCTGGAGAAGCTGCAAGCAAAGCGTGATCGCGGGATCTATAGTGGAAGCGGAATACATGGCTGCTGCAGAAGCGTCAAGTGAAGGAGTTTGGATCAGAAACTTCATCACTGAGCTTGGCGTGGTTCCAAGTGCATTGGACCCACTGGAGATATTGTGTGACAACACTGGCGCCATAGCACTCGCTAAGGAACCAAGATATCATCCAAAGACCAAGCATATCAACCGCAAGTTTCATATAATCCGAGATTATATTGCAGATGGAGATCTGAAGATTAGCAAAGTACATAGAGATCTGAATGTCGCAGATCCATTGACTAAACCTCTTCCACGTGTAAAACATGATCAACACCTCAGTGCCATGGGTGTGAGATTGTTGCCAGATGTAAACTAGATTATTGACTCTAGTGCAAGTGGGAGACTGTTGGAATTATGCCCTAGAGTCAATAATAAAGATGTTATTATTATAATTCTTGTTCATGATAAAGTTTATATTCCATGCTAGAATTGTATTAAGCGGAAACTTTAATACTTGTGTGGTTTGTGAACAACGCCGTGTCCCTAGTACGCCTCTATGGACTAGCTCATTGATCAATGATGGTTAAGGTTTCCTAACCATAGACATGAGTTGTCAATTTATAATGTGATCATAACATTGGAGAATGATATGATGGACAGACCCAAACTAAGCGAAGCAATTAGATCGTATCATCGTGTTCATCTTTGCGAAGCTTTTCCTATGTCAAATATTGTATTCCTTAGACCATGAGATAATACAACTCCCTGGTATCGGAAGAAAGCTTTGAGGTCATCAAACGTCATCCTATGAGAGGGTGATCATAAAGGTGTGTCTCAGGTGATCGGAAAGTATCTGTTGGGTTGTATGTATCGAGATGGGATTTGTCCCTCCCAAGTCGGAGAGATATACTTCGGGCACACTCGGTAATCGATATCAACACCGCTTGCAAGCATGTGGTTAAGGAGTTAATCACAAAGTGATATCGGATTACAGAACGAGTAAAGTACTTGCTGTGAACGAGATTGAACTAGGTATGACGGTACCGACGATCGAATCTCGGGCAAGTAAAATATCGCGAGACGAAGGGAATATATATATATGGGATTGTTTGAATCCTGGCATCATGGTTCATCCGATATGATCATCGATGAATGTGTGGGAGTCAATATGGGTGCCCAGACCCCGCTGTTGATTATTGATAGAAGATCATGTCTGCATATTCTCGAACCCGCAGGGTCACACACTTAACGTATCTCGACGCTAGGATAGATTGGATAATTGGTTTATGAATTTTTGTTCGGAGTCTCGGATGGGATCCGGGATATCACGAGAGGTTCCGGAATGGTCCGGAGAATAAGATTCATATAAGGCAATGAAGTTTTTGGAGTTCGGAATTGTTCCGGGTTAATCGGTATTGTACCGGAAGCTTCTAGAACCTTCCGGAAGGGGACCAACGTGGCCCCACCTTCCGGGAGGGGGCATGGGCCTATGAGGGAGTGTCCTGGCCGCATTGGGCCAGGGGCACAAGGCCCCATAGGGCCCAGCCGATCCTAGAGAGTTTAAATCGTTTAAACTAGAGATAGGGTTTCTAGAAGAGGGGAGAGTCCATGCCCTTCACTCCTTATCCTTTGGTCTTGGGGGAGGGGCTAGGGCTGCGCCCCCCCTCTATATAAAGAGGGGTGGGTGCGCACCAAACCCCTACACCTCTCCTCCAAACCCTAGCCGCCTTGCTAGCTTTCCTCTCTCCCTCCCGACTGTTTGTAGGCGAAGCCCTGCTGCAGAAATTCTCCACCATATACACCACGCCGTCGTGTTGTAGATCCAATCTATCTCTCCACCATACTTGCTGGTCCGAGGAAGGAGGAGACGTCGAGGTGCTGCACGTGTGCATCTCACGGAGGCACCGCCACTTGTGGTGCTAGATCGGATCGGATCGCGAGGAGAAGCGAGTACGACTACATCACCCACGTTCCGACGAACGTTCCGCTGTGCGAATCTTCAAGGGTATGAAGATCTAATCCAATCTCTCTCATTGTTTGCATCTCCTAGATTAGATCTTGGCTTTCCCTCTGTTCGCTCCGTAGAAAATTTTGATTTACTATGCCGCGAAACCCTTCACCATTGCCATCAATGGTGAACAGCCGAGCACACCCTTGCCACCCCATAGTCGACAACAAGCTAGGAGCAGCAGCAAGCCTAGCCAGCATGTCTGGGAGGCAGCCCACCGTCCACCGCCACTCACTGTCCCAGCCGCGAGCGTTGCCAAGCCCTGGACCATGCGCACGAACCGCGCCCAGACCGCCAGAGACCATGCCGAGCGTGCGCCAGAGCACCACCCTCGACCAGCGCCCATAGACCGCGCGCCTCCCAGGAGACCGCCAGACATCCCTGTTTGCCGCCCTGTGCCGCACAGCCACCGCCCGTCGTCGAAGAGCATCGCCCGTTTACCGCGCAGAGCATCGCCCGTTCCAGACCAAGCCGCACCGCCCCACGCCTCGAAACCATGTCGTTGAGCATCGCCAGGAGACACAGCACCGTCCCCTACCCTTGCCCATGCCATTAGCCGCCTGTAACATCGCCCCCGACGAGCTCACCGTGCGCCCCGACGGTCCCCTCGCTCGACTATAAATAGAGGCCACCCCCGCTCGATTTCTTCACACCATCTCACTCCCCTCTCCTCACTGATCGTGCCACACCGTTCTCAGAGCAAGGCGAGCACCACCCCGCCGGAATTTTACCGGAGCCCGCCGCCTCTGGAGAAGAAGGGAGCCATCGATTTCGTCCACCCCAGGAGCTGCCGCGACCACCCCTGAGTTCGCCGTCATCGACTTCGTCGTTCGCCCGCCTCACCGACCCTCGCCCGTACCCCGGTGAGCCCCCAGCACCCCTCACTGGTCGCGCTATGTTTCGTTCTCGCCGGCGTTGTCTCGCGTCGACGATGACTCCCAGCCGTTGGATTAGAACTAGATCGAACGATCCACGTTTCCCCATACCGCTTTGCCCAGCCCCGTGTCACTGACGAGTGAGGACACCCACTTAAGCAGACCGCGGGAGCACTGCGCTTAGCAGGCCGGCCTGTTAACTTTTCCCGCGCAGCCCAGTTATTTCAAATTAAACTTTTTCCTTTTCAATTCAAACACACTTCTGTACCCAACTTCAAAAATCAACCCAGATCGATTCAGTGCACCAAATTGAATGAAACCAATTTTGTTGGAAAGGTCTGTGAATGCTGAATCCAAGCCCGTTGGATTCAATTCATTTGGATCTATAGATCACCCATGGTAAAAATAACAAGGCAGAAGCTTTTCTACATTCAAATTTTTTTCAAATTTAAACCATAATAGCTTTTGAGTTGATTCCAACTCTCAAAAATCACATTTAACCATACCTTTCAGAATATATAAAAATATACAGGTCTACTTGCTGAAATAATATTAAAGTAATAAAAGAATGCCCCATAGGCATTACTAGCCACTTTAATTAATTAAAATAAAAGGGTAAAACCTTATTAAATTATGACACCACTTTAAATCACATTCCCATGGACTACAATATGTGGTGATGACATGTTTCAACGTGATCCCATGTTTGGTTTGGAGAATATTAAATCCTAAGTAGTTGTTCAATGAGTAGAAATTACTTTTCTAAAAATAAAAGGAATTAAATCAAGCCTTAACCTTGTAAGGTTAGAGATGATGCTAGATCATCTATAGGACCCTTGTGTGTGATGATTGCAAGTAGTTAAGTATTGTTTGGTGATTGTGTACCTTGTATTTATTCATAGACGCTAGTACCGACCAAGGATACGAGGAGGAAGGAGGATACTACGAAGAAGAAGCCGAGGAGAACTTCAACCACTGCTCTGCACAAGGCAAGCCATACTAATCAAGTTGACCTATGCAAGCCAACACTTGCAATTTAGCAAGCTTATATTGACATTTATGCAAGCTAACACTTGCAAGATACCCTACTGATGCAACAAACCCCTACTTGTTACCATGCCTACTATATGCCTTAAGCATATGTGATCACACCCACTTGATAAACCAATCCTAGTTTTATCTGCAAGCTTCTTACTTTATTTCTCTATCAAAGCTTACTTAGAGTTTACTTAAGTGACTTATAGACACTAGAAAGATATTTGAAGGTTGCATAAAGAGCATAAAATTTGGCCTAAGTTAGAAACCTTGATATCAGCCTAAGATATAAGGTTGGACTTAGTTGAAACCCCACTAGTTTACCATCCCTCATTATTGCTTACCCCCACCTGTAGATGCTAGTGCTAACCATAAAACTTGATCAACTTTAGATGGGAATACTTGGTGGAAAAATGGTTATGAAAACCTTGGAATGATGGATCATTCTATTGAAATGTTTTGGACATGTGTTTCTGAACACCTGATGATTTTGGTGATGAAAATGTTGAGGCATGAGCCTTAGCCCTTTATAAAACTGATGGTTGTCTGGATGCGATACCATTCCAATTTTATCGTACAACCACAATACCCGAATATTGGGTAGGGCTTGACTGGAAACTTATATACCTTAGTATTAGTTCCCTCACGGCCAAGGTCTGAACTGAGGCTACCTTGTGAAGATTGTCCACCTGTGTAGTGCCCAAGATGACAGTTGGTCATGGTTAGGAGGCCAAACTCATAGGAGAGGTGCTTATACTAGGGCGTGTAATTGAAAGGTTAGGATTGATTATCCGCATACTAAGTATGGTGAATTCAGGATTTGTTCCTGACGGATGTATCGAATGTTGTGGTGAAAGTGTACAATCTCTGCAGAGTATCAAACTATTCGAATAGCCGTGTCTGTGGTTATGGACAGTTGGAGTGGCCATACTGTTCCCCCGTCAGACTTTTCAAAATGACCTGTGAAATGAATTTAGACTTTGACTTGACCACAACAGAGTTGTGATATGAAATACAAGTTCCCACTTAGGAGTTATAAAATTGTGACTAGCCTTGGAACCTAGTAGAGGATAAATCTGGCTTTTGCAAAATAACCCTAGAGCCTAGTGTCCTATTATCCTAAAACCCCTTTTACTTGTTAGTATTAGTTTGCGAGTACTTAAAGAGTACTCATGGCTTTGTCCCTGGCTATTCCCATGGCCAGACTATGAAGAGGAGTACCTGGAAGATGGACCCCTGGAAGGTTACGACAACTAGGATCATCTCCCATCGTCAGCATTGCCTGTGACCCCGAAGATGGAGCTTCGCCTACGCTACCGTTATTATTACGTATTCCGCTGCTTGATGTTGTATTAAGACTGGATCATGAGATCCCTATTTGTGTAAGAACTTATGTATCGCTGTAATGGATGATGTACTATGGTATCCAATTCTGTTATGTCTCGCAAAAATGGTAATCCTGGGATTGCGATGTATGGCATAATAGGCATCTAGGATTGAAAAATCCGGGTGTTGACAAGTTGGTATCAGAGCCATCCTGACCATAGGAGACCCTAGTTAGACTGGACGTTTGAACCAAAAACTTAGTTTCAAAACCAAAGAAAATAAATATTTACAAAAACTTATTCTCATTCTTATCTCTTTAATTCTTTCCTAAAACTTCATGTTCCTCCAAAAACTCTTGCAAAATACATAAAAACACTTGATCACCCTGCTAATCTACTCATCCTCTATTTTTTATAGATGGACGTGAAGTACAGCAAGTTTTACCAACTTGGGAATGGAGGAGACCTTATCTTTGAGAGGGATCTCGATCAGCTTTCGGAACTTCTGGAGCGTCCGCACCCCGAGTTCTTCGAAGTCAGCTCAATGATCAAGGAGGAGGAGACCTGCAGTGGCTAATTGTTGCAAGTCTCCGAGGAAAAATTGAACCTCCCACTGCAGAGGGAATTCAGTTTACCTTGAGGGAAAACAACTGGCTCGATGGACTTGCCAGAGCAATGCAGGAAGCTCTTTCCCGTCTGTGTGGGCAGAGCATCAATCAGATCAAGGGTACTCGCTTTGAGTTTTGCCCAAGGCGTGATGCAAATGGAAAACCACTGGAAGCCCCATACCACCCCGAGCTGAAGACTCAATTGGACCACCTTAGCTTCATGATGTATGATCGTCAGCAGGAGTTGGACAACTGCCGTGGCTACTGCAACCACAAGTCTGCCATCATCAAGACAAAGTACCAGACCATCGCCATGCTAGCAAGGATCGCAAGTCTCGCCGTCGTCAGCTCGATAAGAAGGAGCGCATTATTGCCCGTCTTCGTCACCGCATCTCATCTTTGGAGGAGACCATCCACGAGAGAGACATGCAGTTGGAGGAAAGGGAGAATGCCGGAGAGGATCTTCGTGGATACCCTTACTCCTATCTAAGCGATGACGATGATTTTCTGGAGGATCGGGCCATGGACTTCTTCACCGATGAGGATGATTTCGCCTTCATCGATGATGATGAAGATGATGAAGCCACAGACTCCGAGGAGTAGTAGCACTTGAGCACTAGCGTAGTGAGTAGTATTCGGTCCCACTGTATCGTAGATTCCAGAATGGTTCTTAAAACCATCTGTTTTTCTTTGTTGTAGTGTGTTGTAATGTGTGCTATGAATGAATGAATGAAAAAGCAAGTTGCTAGAAAAATCTGAGTCAAACCTTTAAAAACTTTTCAAAATCCCCGAAACCTTAGAAATTTCCCTCTTTTCTCATGATCTATCTAAATCTTCAGATGCCACGTGGAGGAAGTGGTTCAGCCCCGGACCCGATGTTGCAGATCCTGCAACTGTTGACTTCTGACGGCGAAGCTGAAAGAGCGGAACGTCAAGCCAACCTAGCCACTCTGCAACAGATAGCCCAGCTAGCCCACAACAACTAAGGCCACGGAAATCAGGATAACCATGGATCTAAGCTCAAGAATTTCCAGAACACCAACCCACCCGTTTTCACTAAGTCAGAAGAGCCCCTAGACGCCGATGATTGGCTGCAAACCATGGAAAATAACCTAGAAGTAGCCGGAGTGGAAGCCAACAAGAAAGTCCTGTTCACCACCCATTATCTAGCCGGAGATGCCAGAGCATGGTGGAACAGTGTTCGCGCAATGACCGGAGGCCAGATGATGACCTGGGAGGAATTCAAGGTCAAGTTTAGCAGAACCCATGTACCACCAGGTTTGATCAAGAGAATGAGAGACGAGTTCAGAGAGCTGAAGCAAGGAAGAATGACTGTAGTGGAATACCGTGACAAATTTTTGTCATTAGCTAGGTATGCCCCGGATGAGATAGACACCGAAGCCAAGAAGAAAGAAAGATTCCTGAATGGTCTGCATGACGAGATGCAAACAGTGTTAGTCAATATCCCCTTTGCGCATATAGAAGCCCTTGTCGACTCTGCTATCCAGATGGAAGGAAAGATCAACCAAGCCAATGAGAACCGCAAGCGTCGTATGATGCATCATCTAGGAACCCATCAGACCCCAAAGTACCGCCCTAACCCATCTCCAGGATTTGCGCCAAGAACCAACAGACCCCCGATGAACCGTCCGACCTATCCCAACCGTGGAAACCCTAGAACCGTAGGAAATCACAACAACCCCGGCAACTCTAGCAATTTCACCCGTGCCCCACCCAAGTTCAACACCAACAATGCTACCGCCAACACTAACACTGCCCCGAGGACTGGAAGCAATGCTGTGCCTGTAGCAGCCAAGGACAAGTCGCAAGTAACTTGTTATGACTATGGAAATAAAGGCCACTATTCTAACGAGTGTCCCAACAAGAAGAATGCTACAGCCCCCAATGCCAATGCCCCAGCTCAGAAGCAACGTTGTGTTCAGCCAGGGAGAAGATTTGCCCCAGGGAATTCACTCAACCGCAATGGCCGTCTTTTTCTCATGCATGCTGAAGAAGCTCAGGAAGCGCCAGACGTCGTGCTGGGTATGTTTTCTGTTAATTCAGTACTTGCAAGAGTGTTGTTTGATTCTGGTGCATCGCATTCATTTGTCACCGAAGAATTTGCATGCACTAGTAAAATTCAACCAACCAAATTGAAGCATGTAATGATTGTGCAAATTCCCGGATCAACCACCAAGGCTAGGCAAATTTGCAAAGCCGTCCCTATCCGAATCCATGGCATAGATTTTTATGCTAATCTGATAGTACTCAGAACTAAAGGTTTGGAAGTAGTACTAGGAATGGATTGGATGTCCAAACATAAAGGATTGATTGACTGTGCCAAGAAAGCCATCACCATGACCAGTACAACCGGAATATCAGTCGAGCATATATCTGAAACCTTACCTTGTCAATTTAAATGCAACAAGAGTATAGCCCAACCTACCATTGACCAAGTCCGGATAGTCTGTGAATACCCCGATGTATTTCCAGATGTTTTGCCCGGTATGCCCCCAGATCGGGATATCGAGTTTATCATCGAACTAATCCCCGGAACCGGACCCATAGCCCAGAGACCCTATAGTATGAACCCGACGGAACTAGAAGAACTGAAGAATCAACTGGATTCCATGTTGGAAATTGGATTGATTCAACCAAGTGCGTCCCCATGGAGATCACCTGTCTTATTTGTGGACAAGAAGGATGGAGGTAACCGTTTGTGTACGGATTATCGGAAGTTGAATGATGTCACCATTAAGAACAAGTACCCCTTGCCCAAGATAGAAGATTTGTTTGATCAGTTGACCGGTGTCAAAGTGTTTTCTAAGATTGATCTTAGAACTGGCTATCATCAACTCAAAATTCGTGTAGAGGATATTCCAAAGACTGCCTTTACCACCAGATATAGATTGTACGAGTGTACAGTCATGTCTTTTGGATTAACCAATGCCCCCGCTTATTTCATGAATCTCATGAATAAGATTTTTATGGACTTCCTGGATAAGTTTGTCGTTGTTTTCATCGATGACATTCTGATTTATTCCAAATCATAAGAAGAACATGAGCTACACCTAAGGACCATTCTTGGAACCCTTAGAGAGCATCAGTTGTATGCCAAGTTTAGCAAATGTGAATTCTGGTTACAGGAGGTAGGATTCCTCGGTCACATTGTATCAGCCGGAGGAATTGCTGTTGACCCTGCCAAAGTGAAAGATGTAGAAGATTGGCAAGCCCCAGCCACTCAAACCCAAGTTCGTGCATTTCTCGGATGGGCGGGATATTACCGCAAATTCGTAGAAGGATTTTCGAGTATCGCTAGACCCATGACCCAATTCCTGAAGAAGGACAAGAAGTTTGAATGGACCGACAAGTGTGAAGCGAGTTTTCAAGAACTCAAGAGGAGATTGATTTCAGCCCCAATCTTGATCATGCCGGATATCACAAAACCCTTCGATGTGTATTGTGACGCATCCAAGATTGGTCTCGGATGTGTGTTAACGCAAGAAGGCAAAGTTATATCTTATCTATCTCGATAGTTGAAGCAACATGAGCAAAACTATCCAACCCATGACCTCGAACTCGCAGCCGTAGTTCTAGCCCTGAAGACTTGGAGACATTACCTGATGGGAAATCGTTGTAAGATTTATTCGGATCACAAGAGCCTAAACTATATATTCACTCAGAAGGAGCTGAATATGAGGTAGCGAAGATGGATTGAGCTAATCAAGGATTATGACCTGGACATTCACTATCACCCTGGTAAAGCCAACGTAGTAGCCGATGCCCTTAGCAGATTGCCGTGCCGCTTGAACTCCATGATTTTGAAGGAGCAACCAAGTTTGCACAAAGAGATGGAAGATTTTCGAATGGAATTAGTAAGTGAAGGATTTTTGGCTAGCATAGAACTCCATCCCACTTTGATCAGTCAGATTAAGGAGGCGTAGAAGGGAAATGCTAGTATCGACGGAATCAAGCGTCGTATCGGTACAGGCAAAGTACCCGGATTCACCGAGGACGAAGAAGGAGTGTTGTGGTACAAAGGACGCCTTTGTGTACCAGCAGATTCTGAGTTGAAAGAAGTTATTTTGAAGGAGGCTCATGATACTCTTTATTCTATCCATCCCGGAGGAACTAAGATGTATCAATATTTAAAGGAGAAATTTTGGTGGCACAAGATGAAGAGAGAAATCGGAAGCTATATCGCCAAGTGTGATATTTGTCAGCGAGTCAAGGCAGGACATCAAAGACCTGCTGGATTGTTGCAACCGTTGCAGATTCCGGAATGGAAATGGGATTCTGTAGGAATGGACTTTATCACTGGACTACCTACTTCTAGTAGGGGAAATGACTCTATCTGGGTCATAGTGGACAGATTGTCCAAAGTCGCCCATTTCTTGCCCGTCAAAACCACCTATCAGAGTTCGAAGCTAACTGAGTTGTACATCGCTAGAATCGTCAGTTTGCATGGAGTCCCCAAGAACATAGTATCGAATCGAGGAACTCAGTTTACCTCGAGATTCTGGAAGAAAGTTCAAGAAGGTTTAGGTGTAGGGTTCGCAACATAGAAAACAAAAATTTTCCTACGATGTGAACTATATACCAAGATCTATATACTAGATACAAACAACGGGCGGATGTATATCCGTAGAGAACATACCCTTGAAGACCGACAAAGCTTAACGAGTTCAAGTCGTGGTTGATGTAGACGATCTCTTGCCGATCTCAAGATCGAGAGGAAGTCCTAGCGCCGCAAATCAGCAGCGCATCCGTGCTCGCACACACGTTCGAGGCACCGAGCAACCTCCGCCTCCTCGCTCCAGTGATGCAGCGGAAGCACAACTCTTTCTTGCCGAATAGCCACCGGGAACATGTATCTCGCTAGTCCGAGACCATGGGGAATAAATTCTAGAGGGGGAGAGAGATCCTTCACGAGGAGGTGTGAGAGACAAGTGAGGAGGGGGGCTCCTTTTATAGGAGGAGGGGGGAACCCCAAGGGGGTGGCCGGCGCATGGGGGCTGCCCCCTTGCCCTCCCCTCTTCATGTGGGTGGACACTCCACTCACAAAACTCCTCTAAATTCCCTCCACTCAAAAGTCCACTCAAAATTCCCATTAAATTTCCACCAAATTTAATGCAAACTCTCATTAAATAAAACTCTTTTATTTTATTCAGAATTTTGTCAATTACTTTAATGACAAACATTCACAAATAACCCCTTGCTAGAATTCCATTTCACATGCATAACCACTCTATGCAATTTCACCCGAAAACCTGTTTCGGTATCTAGTGAAATAAATTCCTGCGCTTGTTCATTCTTTCGGCATGAAACATTTTCTCCAATTGGATGTCGGTGTCTCTTAAGTGTGTCACCCTACGGTTCGTGAATAATGCGGACATGATCGAGACCCCTCTCGGATCAATAATCAGAAGCGGGATCTGGAGACCCATACTGACTCCCACACATTCAACGATGACTTTCTTGTGATCGTCGGAACCTTTTACGCTAGTATCTTAATCCCTTTGTTTCACGATATATTACATGTCCGAGATTCGATCATCGGTATCTCCATACCTAGTTTGATCTCGTTACCGACATGCACTCTTTTCTCGTTCCTGTGATATAACATTCTAGTGATCAAATCACTTGCTTGCAAGCTAATCAATGTGATATCACCGAGAGGGCCCAGAGTATATCTATCCGTCATCGGGATGAACAAATTCCACTCTCGATCTATGAGCCTCAACATAACACTTTATTAGTTCTGAATCCATCTTTATAATCACCCTGTTACGGTGTGACGTTTGATGTTATCAAGAAACTCTTCTGGTGTTAGTGATTGACATGATCTCATGGTCTAAGGATTAGGATCACTTCGTAAGTTGTTATAGCAATATAAACTCAATGAATTTGATCGTAATGCTATACTTCGGATGAATGTTCATCACATCATTACACTAATGTTGTGATCCCGTTATTAACAACATCCAATGTCCATGATCAGGAAACCTTGATCATCTTGTTAATCAACGAGCTAGTTTATGAGAGAGGCATAACTAGGAACTTTCTGTTTGTTTATTAAACACACATGTATTAACGTTTCCGTATTAATAAATTATAGCATGCAAAATAAACATCTATCATATACTTGGAATACACATAATAAACACTTTATTATTGCCTCTCAGGGCATATTCCCTTCAGTCTCCCACTTGCACTAGAGACAATAATCTAGTTACATAGTGATAAATCTAACACCCATTGAGTTCTGGTGTTGATCATGTTTTGCTCTAGGGAGAGTTTTAGTCAACGGATCTGCTACATTGAGATCCGTATGTACTTTACAAATCTTTATATCTCCATCCTTGACATGCCCGCGGATGGAGTGAAACCGGCGCTTAATATGCTTGGAATGCTTGTGAGACCTTGGCTCTTTGGCATTGGCAATGGCACCATTGTTGTCACAATAGATCACCATTGGGTCCAATGCGTTTGCCACAACTCCTAGTTCGGATATGAACTCCTTCATCCAAACTGCTTCCTGAGCCGCTTCCGAAGCAGCAACATATTCGGCCTCCGTTGTTGATCCCGCTACCACAGGTTGTTTGGAGCTCCTCCAACTAACCGCTCCGCCATTCATGAGAAATACGTATCCGGATTGAGACTTAGAGTCATCCGGATCGGTGTCAAAGCTAGCGTCGACATAACACTTAGCGA
The DNA here is from genome assembly GCA_910589765.1 of Avena atlantica. Lineage (NCBI taxonomy): Eukaryota > Viridiplantae > Streptophyta > Magnoliopsida > Poales > Poaceae > Avena > Avena atlantica. The sequence goes on along the minus strand of OU342734.1, from coordinate 477,058,705 downwards.
CGAGCTCTTCTTCACCTCCGTATACAAGAAACATATCCTTAGTTCTTCGTAAGTACTTAAGGATATTCTTGACCGCTATCCAGTGTTCCGAACCTGGATCCGATTGGTACCTACTAGTCAAACTAATAGCGTGTGCCACATCCGGTCTTGTACATAGCATGGCGTACATTATAGAGCCTATGGCTGAAGCATAGGGGACTTTGTCCATTATCTCTCTTTCTTCCGCCGAAGCCGGACTTTGAGTCTTACTCAATGTCTTGCCTTGCAACATAGGTAAGAACCCCTTCTTACTTCCGTCCATTTTAAACTTCTTTAAAATCTTATCAAGGTATGTACTTTGCGATAGCCCTATTAGGCGCCTAGATCTATCTCTATAGATCTTTATGCCTAATATGTATGACGCTTCACCTAGGTCCTTCATTGAAAATTTGCTGTTTAGATAACTTTTAACATCGTTTAAAAGTTCTATATCATTTCCGATCAATAATATGTCATCCACATATAATATCAGAAATGCCACATTGCTCCCACTCACTTTCTTGTAAATACAAGCTTCTCCATAAGTTTGGACAAATCCAAACTCTTTGATCAACTCATCAAAGCGGAGATTCCAACTTCGTGATGCTTGCTTCAATCCATAGATGGATCGCTGAAGCTTGCACACCTTGTTAGCATCCTTAGGATCGACAAAACCCTTTGGTTGTATCATATACAACTCTTCTTCAATATTACCATTGAGAAACGCGGTTTTGACATCCATCTGCCATATTTCATAATCGAAATATGCAGCAATTGCTAACATAATCCTAACTGACTTTAGCATCGCTACAGGAGAGAAAGTCTCATCGTAGTCAACTCCTTGAATTTGTCGAAACCCCTTTGCGACAAGTCGAGCTTTATAGATGGTCACATTACCATCAACATCAGTTTTCTTTTTGAAAATCCATTTGTTCTCCACGGCCTTTCGGTCGTGAGGTAATTCCACCAAGTTCCAAACTTGATTTTCATACATGGATTCCATCTCGGATTTCATGGCTTCTAACCATTTGTTGGAATCCGGGCTCATCATCGCTTCTTCATACGTCGCAGGGTCATTATTTTCATCAACCATGAAATTCATGACAGGATTTCCGTACAGCTCGGGAGCTGCACGCGTCCTGTTTGACCTGCGAGGTTCGGTAGTACTCTCTTTCGGAGTTTCATGATCATTATCATTAGTTCCCTCTTCAACAGGTGGAGCCAACTCCGGAACAACTTCCGGCGCTGCGCTACTCGCCATACTTTGAAGAGAAGGTTCCACAACCTCTTCGAGTTCTACCTTCCGACTACTCACACCTTTCGCGAGAAACTCTTTCTCTAGAAAGGATCCATTCTTGGCAACAAAAACCTTGCCCTCGGATCTGTGATAGAAGGAATACCCAATAGTTTCTTTAGGGTATCCTATGAAGACGCATTTTTCCGCTTTGGGTTCGAGTTTATCCGGTTGAAGTTTCTTCACATAAACATCGCATCCCCAAACTTTAAGAAATGACAGCTTAGGTTTGTTTCCAAACCACAATTCATACGGTGTCTTTTCAACGGATTTAGATGGTGCCCGATTTAAAGTGAATGCAGCAGTTTCTAGTGCATAACCCCAAAATGACAATGGCAAGTCCGTCAGAGACATCATAGATCGAACCATATCTAATAAAGTACGATTACGACGTTCCGACACACCATTTCGCTGTGGTGTTCCGGCAGGTGTGAGTTGTGAAACAATTCCACACTCTTTCATGTGAGTGCTAAACTCGTAACTCAGATACTCACCTCCACGGTCGGACCGTAGAAATTTGATCTTTCTATTACGATGATTTTCCACTTCATTCTGAAATTCCTTGAACTTTTCAAAGGTTTCAGACTTGTGTTTCATCAAGTAGATATAACCTTATCTACTCAAATCATCCGTGAAAGTAACAAAATAACGATATCCACCTCGCGCCGACACACTCATTGGACCACATACATCAGAATGTATGATTTCCAATAAATCTGTCGCCCGTTCCATTGAACCGGAAAACGGCGTTCTAGTCATCTTGCCCATAAGGCATGGCTCACATGTATCAAATGATTCATAATCAAGTGATTCCAAAAGTCCATCCGAATGGAGCTTCTTCATGCATTTAATGCCAATATGACCTAGACGGCAGTGCCACATATATGCGGATATATCATCATTAAGTTTAATCCTTTTAGCATCAACATTATGAATATGTGTAACATTATCATTGAGATCTAACAGAAATAAACCATTCATCATCGGTGCATGACCATAAAAGATTTCATTCATATAAATGGAACAACCATTGTTCTCAGATTTAAATGAATAACCACTTTGCATCAAACATGATCCAGATACAATGTTCATGATCAGTGCAGGCACCAGATAACATTTATTCAAGTTTATAACTAATCCCGACGGTAAGTGGAGAGGCAGCGTTCCGACGGCGATTACATCAACGTTTGATCCAATGCCGACACGCATCTTGACCTCACCCCTTGCTAGCGGTCGCTTGTTCCGCAGCCCCTGATTCGAGTTACAAATATTAGCAACTGAACCGTTATCAAATACCCAGGTGCTACTGCGAGCACTAGTCAAGTACACATCAATAACATGTATATCATATATACCTTTGTTTGCCTTGCCGGCCTTCTTGTCTGCCAGATACTTGGGGCAGTTGCGCTTCCAGTGGCCAGTCCCCTTACAATAGTAGCACTCGGAATCAGACTTAGGTCCAACTCGGGGTTTCTTTTTAGGCGCGGCAACAGGCTTGCCGCCCTTACTTCCCTTCCGTTTTCCCTTCTTGTCTTTCTTGAAACCAGTGTTCCTATTGATCATCAACACTTGATGTTCCTTTTTGATCTCCACTTCTGCAGTTTTAAGCATTGACAGAAGCTCGGGGAGAGACTTCTTCATGCCTTGCATATTATAGTTCATCACGAAGCTCTTATAGCTAGGTGGCAGAGATTGCAGAACACGATGGATGCCTAAGTCAATGGGAATCGTTATTCCCAAGGACACAAGCTTATCGGCGTAACCCGACATCTTGAGTACATGCTCACTAACGGAGCTGTGCTCTTCCATCATGCAGCTAAAGAACTTTTCTGAAGCATTGTAGCTCTCTACAGCAGCATGTGTGTCGAAAATCATTTTCAACTCACCCATTGTATCAAATGCATTGCCGTTTTCGAAACGCTTTCGAAGTTCCGGCTCTAGCCCATACAATATGCCGCAATGAACTAAGTTGTGGTCCTCCTGACGAGTCTGATAGACATTCTTCTCCTCGTCAGGGGCATCATCAAAAGGTGGGGGCCTAACGGCGCTTCTAGCACATATTGCTTTTGTGCAGCAGAGAGGAGAATCCTCAAATTCATGGCCCATTCAGTAAAGTTGCTACCGTTCGTTGCTAGTTTCTCTTTCTCCATGAACACATTGAAATTAAAAGCAGGTGGTGCCATCTACAACAGAATTTGTAAAGTTTAGACTAAGTGTATGATAGATCGAGTTCAACTAATCTATATTACAAATGAACTCCCACTCAAAAGCGACATCCCTCGTGTCCTTTTGGTGATTACATGAACCAAATCCACTACACCAAGTCCGATCATCACGTGAGTCGGTATAGCTTCAAAGGCGAGCATCAAATGGGCATCATATCAACTATATGACTCATGCTTAACCTTTCGGTCTGTGTTCCGAGGCCATGTCTGTACATGCTAGGCTCGCCAAGTTAGAACCTTAGTATTTGCGTGTGTAACTGTTTTACACCCGAAATATGGTCGTGGATCCAAGAACACCCGATCATCACGTGATGTCTTGGAGCGACGAAAACATAATCGGTGCATACTAAAGGAAGAACACATTCTTATCTTGATATTTAAATGAGGGATCATCTTATTATGCTTAACAAAGCGCTAAACAAGCAATATAAGATGCAACCAAACATCATATGTTTATTAGTGAAATTATATGGTTCCCGCAGATGATCTCTATCATGTGCATCGTTGTATGATCACTATCATACCTATATGTGTAAATCCAAGGTCTATGGATTTTACACGCTATGTGTGTTGTAAGAGTATCATCTCATACTTCTACTTACAACACTACCATATCATAACACTAGCCCAGCAACAATCTAAACTAGACGCCTCTAATTTATCCATTGCAAGTTTTACGTGGCTTAGGGCTTTCGAGATAGAACCGTTCTTACCTACGAACATGAACCACAACGAGGATAATCAAATTGTTGACAACTCGCTTGCAAAATAGATATTGACTATAGTAGGAGAGACAGACACCCGCTAGCCACTTATGCAAACTAGTTGCATGTCAAGCGTGGAACAGGTCTCATGTGCGAGGACATGTAAAGTTTGTCCGGGCCGCTTCATCCCACTATGCCACCAATATCCAAAATCACAACAAAGGAGCAACAACATGATCATCATCGCCCACATACTCATATGTGTACTACCCGTGTAAAGTATCTACGCATAGATCCGGCTCTGATACCACTGTAGGGTTCGCAGCATAGAAAACAAAATTTTTCCTACGATGTGAACTATATACCAAGATCTATATACTAGATACAAACAACGGGCGGATGTATATCCGTAGAGAACATACCCTTAAAGACCGACAAAGCTTAACGAGTTCAACTCGTGGTTGATGTAGACGATCTCTTGCCGATCTCAAGATCGAGAGGAAGTCCTAGCGCCGCAAATCAGCAGCGCATCCGTGCTCGCACACACGTTCGAGGCACCGAGCAACCTCCGCCTCCTCGCTCTAGCGATGCAGCGGAAGCACAACTCTTTCTTGCCGAATAGCCACCGGGAACATGTATCTCGCTAGTCCGAGACCATGGGGAATAAATTCTAGAGGGGGAGAGAGATCCTTCACGAGGAGGTGTGAGAGACAAGTGAGGAGGGGGGCTCCTTTTATAGGAGGAGGGGGGGGAACCCCAAGGGGGTGGCCGGCGCATGGGGGCTGCCCCCTTGCCCTCCCCTCTTCATGTGGGTGGACACTCCACTCACAAAACTCCTCTAAATTCCCTCCACTCAAAAGTCCACTCAAAATTCCCATTAAATTTCCACCAAATTTAATGCAAACTCTCATTAAATAAAACTCTTTTATTTTATTCAGAATTTTGTCAATTACTTTAATGACAAACATTCACAAATAACCCCTTGCTAGAATTCCATTTCACATGCATAACCACTTTATGCAATTTCACCCGAAAACCTGTTTCGGTATCTAGTGAAATAAATTCCTGCGCTTGTTCATTCTTTCGGCATGAAACATTTGCTCCAATTGGATGTCGGTGTCTCTTAAGTGTGTCACCCTACGGTTCGTGAATAATGCGTACATGATCGAGACCCCTCTCGGATCAATAATCAGAAGCGGGATCTGGAGACCCATACTGACTCCCACACATTCAACGATGACTTTCTTGTGATCGTCGGAACCTTTTACGCTAGTATCTTAATCCCTTTGTTTCACGATATATTACATGTCCGAGATTCGATCATCGGTATCTCCATACCTAGTTTGATCTCGTTACCGACATGCACTCTTTTCTCGTTCCTGTGATATAACATTCTAGTGATCAAATCACTTGCTTGCAAGCTAATCAATGTGATATCACCGAGAGGGCCCAGAGTATATCTATCCGTCATCGGGATGAACAAATTCCACTCTCGATCTATGAGCCTCAACATAACACTTTATTAGTTCTGAATCCATCTTTATAATCATCCTGTTACGGTGTGACGTTTGATGTTATCAAGAAACTCTTCCGGTGTTAATGATTGACATGATCTCATGGTCTAAGGATTAGGATCACTTCGTAAGTTGTTATAGCAATATAAACTCAATGACTTTGATCGTAATGCTATACTTCGGATGAATGTTCATCACATCATTACACTAATGTTGTGATCCCGTTATTAACAACATCCAATGTCCATGATCAGGAAACCTTGATCATCTTGTTAATCAACGAGCTAGTTTATGAGAGAGGCATAACTAGGAACTTTCTGTTTGTTTATTAAACACACATGTATTAACGTTTCCGTATTAATACAATTATAGCATGCAAAATAAACATCTATCATATACTTGGAATACACATAATAAACACTTTATTATTGCCTCTCAGGGCATATTCCCTTCATTAGGAACCCGCCTAGATTTCAGTACCGCGTATCACCCTCAGACCGATGGACAAACGGAGCGAGTAAATCAAATACTCGAAGATATGCTGAGAGCATGCGTGTTAGAATATGGATCCAAGTGGGAAGACTGTCTGCCGTTCGCAGAATTTTCTTACAACAATAGTTATCAAGCCAGTTTGCAAATGGCCCCATTTGAATTCATGTACGGAAGAAAGTGTCGCACCCCTTTGAACTGGTTAGAAGTAGGAGAGAGTCAGATTTTCGGACCCGACATCCTACGAGAAGCAGAAGAGAAGGTTCACAAGATTCTTGAGCACCTCAAGACCGCCCAATCCAGACAAAAGAGTTACGCTGAGAAGAGACGTAGAGACCTCGCCTTCAATATAGGAGATTTTGTTTATCTGAAAGTGTCTCCATTGAAGGGAATGTAGCGTTTCCAACTCAAAGGAAAGTTAGCCCCCAGATATATCGTACCTTTCAAGATTCTGAACCGTCGAGGAGAAGTATCGTATCAATTGGAGCTACCTGAAGAGATGTCAGCCGTGCACAATGTGTTCCATATCTCGTTACTTCGCAAGTGTCTCGAAGTCCCCGAGAAGACAGAAGTATTCAAGAATATCGACCATCGGACCATAGAGATAAATGATGACCTGTCCTATCCTGAAGTACCCATCCGCATTTTGGAAGAAGCTTTTCGAACTACCCGAACCCGAAGCATCAAGTTTCTCAAGATTCAGTGGAGCAACCACACAGAAGAGGAAGCTACCTGGGAGCGAGAAGATCACATGAGGACGGAGTTTCCCGATCTCTTCAAATCCTAGGTAATCTTTTCGTCCTTTTTCAAATCTCGGGACGAGATTTTGTTTAAGGGGGGAAGGTTTGTAACATCCCAAAAATACTAAGCTTGGATCATCAAACTCTAATCATCAAACTTAGGGTTAACAAAAACTTTTCTAAATAAATTTATGAATGCATGCATATGTGTATGCATTGATTTTGAATTCTTTTAAAACCACCTTGTTTGTTTGTTTCATTGCTTGTAAAATGTTTCTTAGGTGAAATAAACATCATCTAAAACATTCCCCACACTTTTCCTAAAGACAAGTAAATCAAAACACATATATTAAATGAATGGTCATTTTGACCAATTTAACTCCCATGCCTACTTTGGCTGTCTCAAACTTTCAGAACTTAACATAAACTTTTCTGGATCTTTGCACCCCTTGAATGTACTCATAACAAAGTATCAAGGCCCACTTTGTGATCATCCAGAAACTTTCAAATGCATAGTTTAAATGACAATTCAAAATTGAATCTTTATCATATGGGAAGATCCCACTTTTTCAAAAACCACTCAAACAAGCTCAACTTTCAAAACCCAAGCATCTGCAGACTCACCAGCACCAATCTAGCAAACCCACCAAAAATCTTTTCAAAATTCAAAACTTGATTTCATGCGGCTATTTCATCAAACAGGTTGCAGACACAAATCAAACAAACAAACAAACATCAAACACTATTGTGAGCAGTCATTCTTGCCTAACTTGTTCCCTAGTTAGCTCACACCCAGCTCAGTAGATCATCTAGGAAGATTAGCCAAGCACTCGCACCACTGTGAGCTTGCCATTGCCATCAATGGTGAACAGCCGATCACACCCTTGCCACCCCATAGTCGACAGCAAGCTAGGAGCAGCAGCAAGCCTAGCCAGCATGTCTGGGAGGCAGCCCACCGTCCACCGCCACTCACTGTCCCAGCCGCGAGCGTTGCCAAATCCTGGACCACGCGTACGAACCGCGCCCAGACCGCCAGAGACCATGCCGAGCGTGCGCCAGAGCACCACCCTCGACCAGCGCCCACAGACCGCGCGCCGCCCTCACCGCGTGCACAGACGATCGCCACCGACCCAGGAGACCGCCAGACATCCCCGTTTGCCGCCATGTGCCGCACAGCCACCGCCCGCCGTCGAAGACGCCGCCTCTGCCGCGCAGAGCATCGCCCGTTCCAGACCAAGCCGCACCGCCCCACGCCTCGAAACCATGTCGTTGAGCATCGCCAGGAGACATAGCACCGTCCCCTACCCTTGCCCATGCCATTAGCCGCCTGTAACATCGCCCCCGACGAGCTCACCGTGCGCCCCGATGGTCCCCTCGCTCGACTATAAATAGAGGCCACCCCCGCTCGATTTCTTCACACCATCTCACTCCCCTCTCCTCACTGATCGTGCCACACCGTTCTCAGAGCAAGGCGAACACCACCCCGCCGGAATTTCATCGGAGCCCGCCGCCTCTGGAGAAGAAGGGAGCCATCGATTTTGTCCACCCCAGGAGCTGCCGCGACCACCCCTGAGTTCGCCATCGTCGACTTCGTCGTTCACCCGCCTCGCCGACCATCGCCCGTACCCCGGTGAGCCCCCAGCACCCCTCACTGGCCGCGCTAGGTTTCGTTCTCGCCGGCGTTGTCTCGCGTCGACGATGACTCCCAGCCGTTGGATTAGAACTAGATCGAACGATCCACGTTGCCCCATACCGCTTCGCCCAGCCCCGTGTCACTGACGAGTGGGGACACCCACTTAAGCAGCCCGCGGGAGCACTGCGCTTAGCAGGCCGACCCGTTAACTTTTCCCGTGCAGCCCAGTTATTTCAAATTAAACTTTTTCCTTTTCAATTCAAACACACTTCTGTACCCAACTTCAAAAATCAACCCAGATCGATTCAGTGCACCAAATTGAATGAAACCAATTTTGTTGGAAAGGTCTGTGAATGCTGAATCCAAGCCCGTTGGATTCAATTCATTTGGATCTATAGATCACCCATGGTAAAAATAACAAGACAGAAGATTTTCTGCATTCAAACATTTTTCAAATTCAAACCATAATAGCTTTTGAGTTTATTCCAACTCTCAAAAATCACATTTAACCATACTTTCAGAATATATAAAAATATACAGGTTTACTTGCAGAAATAGTATTCAAGTAATAAAAGAATGCCCCATAGGCATTACTAGCCACTTTAATTAATTAAAATAAAAGGGTAAACCCTTATTAAATTGTGACACCACTTTAAATCACATTCCCATGGACTACAATATGTGGTGATGACATGTGTCAACATGATCCCATGTTTGGTTTGGAGAATATTAAATCCTAAGTAGTTGTTCAATGAGTAGAAATTACTTTTCTAAAAATAAAAGGAATTAAATCAAGCCTTAACCTTGTAAGGTTAGAGATGATGCTAGATCATCTATAGGACCCTTGTGTGTGATGATTGCCAGTAGTTAAGTATTGTTTGGTGATTGTGTACCTCGTATTTATTCATAGACGCTAGTACCGACCAAGGATATGAGGAGGAAGGAGGATACTACGAAGAAGAAGCCGAGGAGAACTTCAACCACTGCTCTGCACAAGGCAAGCCATACTAATCAAGTTGACCTATGCAAGCCAACACTTGCAATTTAGCAAGCTTATATTGACATTTATGCAAGCTAACACTTGCAAGATACCCTACTGATGCAACAAACCCCTACTTGTTACCATGCCTACTATATGCCTTAAGCATATGTGATCACACCCACTTGATAAACCAATCCTAGTTTTATCTGCAAGCTTCTTACTTTATTTCTCTATCAAAGCTTACTTAGAGTTTACTTAAGTGACTTATAGACACTAGAAAGATATTTGAAGGTTGCATAAAGAGCATAAAATTTGGCCTAAGTTAGAAACCTTGATATCAGCCTAAGATATAAGGTTGGACTTAGTTGAAACCCCACTAGTTTACCATCCCTCATTATTGCTTACCCCCACCTGTAGATGCTAGTGCTAACCATAAAACTTGATCAACTTTAGATGGGAATACTTGGTGGAAAAATGGTTATGAAAACCTTGGAATGATGGATCATTCTATTGAAATTTTTTGGACATGTGTTTCCGAACACCTGATGATTTTGGTGATGAAAATGTTGAGGCATGAGCCTTAGCCCTTTATAAAACTGATGGTTGTCTGGATGCGATACCATTCCAATTTTATCGTACAACCACAATACCCGAATATTGGGTAGGGCTTGACTGGAAACTTATATACCTTAGTATTAGTTCCCTCACGGCCAAGGTCTGAACTGAGGCTACCTTGTGAAGATTGTCCACCTGTGCAGTACCCAAGATGACAGTTGGTCATGGTTGGGAGGCCAAACTCACAGGAGAGGTGCTTATACTAGGGCGTGTAATTGAAAGGTTAGGATTGATTATCCGCATACTGAGTATGGTGAATTCAGGATTTGTTCCTGACGGATGTATCGAATGTTTTGGTGAAACTGTACAATCTCTACAGAGTATCAAACTATTCGAATAGCCGCGTCCGTGGTTATGGACAGTTGGAGTGGCCATACTGTTCCCCCGTCAGACTTTTCAAAATGACCTATGAAATGAATTGAGACTTTGACTTGACCACAACAGAGTTGTGATATGAAATACAAGTTCCCACTTAGGAGTTATAAAATTGTGACTAGCCTTGGAACCTAGTAGAGATAAATCTGGCTTTTGCAAAATAACCCTAGAGCCTAGTGTCCTATTATCCTAAAACCCCTTTTACTTGTTAGTATTAGTTTGCGAGTACTTAAAGAGTACTCATGGCTTTGTCCCTGGCTATTCCCATGGCCAGACTATGAAGAGGAGTACCTGGAAGATGGACCCCAGGAAGGTTACGACAACTAGGATCATCTCCCATCGTCAGCATTGCCTGTGACCCCGAAGATGGAGCTTCGCCTATGCTACCATTATTATTACGTATTCCGCTGCTTGATGTTGTATTAAGACTGGATCATGAGATCCCTATTTGTGTAAGAACTTATGTATCGTTGTAATGGATGATGTACTATGGTATCCAATTCTGTTATGTCTCATAAAAATGGTAATCCTGGGATTGCGATGTATGGCATAACATGCATCTAGGATTGAAAAATCCGGGTGTTGACAAGAACTCATACATTCTGATCTATGTGAGATGAATGGTATGTTAACAAAAGGTGAAAAGAGATATTTCATGACGTTGATAGATGATGCTACTAAATTCTGCTATGTTTACTTGTTGCAAACTAAATATGAGGCTTTAGACTACTTTAATATCTATAAGGCCGAAGTTGAAAATCAACTAGAGAGAAAGATCAAGCGTCTTAGGTCGGATCGTGGTGGTGAGTATTTTCCCAAAATATTTGATGAATTCCGTCAGGAACACGGAATTATTCATGAGAGGACGCCTCCCTACTCGCCCCAATCAAACGGGGTTGCCGAGAGGAACAACCGCACGCTGGCTGACTTGGTGAATTCCATGTTAGCCACTGCTGGTTTATCAAAGGCATGGTGGGGGAGGCTTTGTTGACATCATGTTGTCCTGAATAGAGTTCCTAACAAGAATAAAGAAAAGACCCCTTATGAGGAGTGGGTTGGGAGAAAACCATCACTTTCGTATCTGCGCACTTGGGGGTGTTTGGCGAAGGTCAACATACCGATCCCCAAGAAACGCAAGCTCGGACCCAAGACAGTGGATTGTATCTTTCTAGGATATGCTCCACGGAGTGTAGGCTATAGATTTATAGTGGTTAAATCTGAGGTACCTGATATGCATGTTGATACTATAATGGAATCTCGTGATGCAACATTCTTTGAGAATATTTTTCCTATGAAAGATATGCATAGCACTGGTAGGATTTCTTCTGAAATACTTCCTGAATCTAGTGCATCTATTGAGAATCCTGAACAACCACATGAGGAATTTCTTGAGAAGGATGACGATGAACCTCTCACGAGGAGTAAGAGACAGAGGGTTGCAAAATCCTTTGGTAATGACTTCATCGTGTACCTTGTGGATGATACTCCCAGATCCATTACTGAGGCATATGCATCTCCTGATGCAGATGATTGGAAAGAAGCTGTCCAAAATGAGATGGACTCGATTCTTTCTAATGGAACTTGGGAATTATCAGAATGACCCTATGGTTGTAAACCTGTGAGATGTAAGTGGGTGTTCGAGAAGAAGCTAAGGCCTGATGGTACTATTGAGAAGTACAAGGCGCGTCTTATAGCTAAGGGCTAAACACAGAAAGAAGGCGAAGATTACTTCGACACCTATTCACCCGTCGCTAGACTGACCACCATTCGAGTACTACTATCCCTGGCTGCCTCTTATGGTCTTCTCGTTCATCAAATGGACGTGAAGACAACTTTCCTTAATGGAGAGTTGGAAGAGGAGATCTATATGGATCAGCCGGATGGGTTTGTGGTAAAAGGTGAAGAGACAAAGGTGTGTAAGTTATTGAAATCTTTATATGTCCTGAAACAAGCACCTAAGCAATGGCATGAGAAGTTTGACAAAACTCTACTTTCTGCTGGCTTTGTCATTAATGAGGCTGATAGGTGTGTTTACTATCGCCATGGTGGGGGCGATAGCGTTATATTATGTTTGTACGTGGATGACATTCTGATCTTTGGTACAAACATGAAAGTGATAAATGAAGTCAAGTCTTTCCTGTCAAAGAGTTTTGATATGAAAGATCTGGGAGAGGCTGATGTCATTCTGAACATCAAGCTTATTAAGAACGAGAATGGGATTACTTTAACGCAATCTCATTATGTTGAGAAGGTCTTGAGCTGATTTGGCTTTAATGATGGCAAGACTTCTCCAACACCTTATGATCCCAGTTTGACATTACGAAAGAATAAGAAGGAACCAACAGATCAGCTGAAATATTCACAAGTTGTTGGTTCTCTCATGTACTTAGCAAGCGCTACAAGACCCGATATATCTTTTGCTGTGAGAAAGTTGAGTAGGTTCATGTCTAACCCGGGTATTGATCATTGGCATGCACTTGAAAGGGCCATGCGCTATCTATGTGGTACAATGAGCTATGAGATTCACTATTCAGGGAATCCTGCTGTGCTTGAAGGATATAGTGATTCGAATTGGATCTCTGACGTTGATGAACTCTACGCCACGAGCGGGTATGTGTTTACCCTTGGAGGTGGTGTAGTGTCATGGAGGTCTCGTAGACAAACCATATTGACGAGGTCAACTATGGAAGCAGAACTTACTGCTTTAGACACAGCCACTGTTGAGTCAGAATGACAGCGTGAGCTCTTGATGAACTTGCCTGTGGTTGAGAAACCTGTGCCGGCAATCCTTTTGAATTGTGACAACCAAACTGTTATTGTCAAAGTGAACAATTCTAAGGATAACGCGAAGACATCAAGACACGTGAAGAGACGTTTGAAATCTATCAGGAAATTGAGAAACTCCAGAGTAATAACTGTTACGTATATTCAAACAGACAAAAACCTGGCAGATCCCTTTACAAAGGGACTATCACGAAATGTGATAGAAAGTGCATCGAGGGAGATGGGGTTGAGACCCATGGATGTCACACCTTAGTGGTAACCCAACCTATGTGATCGGAGATCCCGTGAATTAGGACCTGGGAAGAACAAGCTAGTGGTTTGACTGAGGAGAGTATTTTGTAACCCTCTCTATGTGAAGATGCATAACTTTCATAATCTGTAAGGCAGGTTGGCAACATGCCTTAATGTGTTTCTATTGGCTTTAATTAGCAAAGATGCCGTCCTACAGGGCATTCTTGAAAGAACATACCTATATGAGCTCGACTGTAAACGTCGCGGTCTATGAGATTTGGGTGATCTCTAGTAAACTCATGAAGAGACCAGGGAGTATGACGCATATGCTCCAACCCGCGGGGTAGGCTACTGACAGCCAAGTACTAGTTATGATTTTGAGCGAAATCTATTGGCATCAAACTTGCAATTCAAGGTTCGTCCATTGTTCAAGTTGTTGATAGACGTAGTTCAAGATTCTAGGAGGAAGTTCAACTTAACAGTCTCTGCTGAAACAGTGGTATATAAACAAGTAGCAAGGATTGGAAAATCTTCAAATGGGCATTTGAGATCTGGTGGGGGATTGTTAGAAATAATGGGGCTAATCCACTTAGGCCCATGTGTATTTCAGATTTTCCCTAAATCTCAAAACCCAAATTTGTGGCAGCTCATATGTGTTTGGGCCCATGTTTGTGGCAGCTCACATGGAAGTGGAGTGGGAACTCAAGTTTAGTCCCACATGGAAAGTTGGAGGAGAGTTGCACCACCTTATAAGGTGGAGTGTTGCACCACTTTGTAAGTGAGTGGCAATAAGAGAGATACACATGCATGCTCCTCCTCCGACGACGCCGCCGCTCGCACGCACGCACGCACGCTCGGCTCGCCTCGCCTCGCCTCGTCACGACGCGTGCGCTCCCGGATCGTGGGCTACTGTAACCGACCCGAACGTGCGTAACGTGGACTCGACCCACGTTCGTCTCCGTTAGGGTTTCCTGAGCCGCTCTATATAAAGTCCTGCGCGTCTACCTCCACAACACCACCGAAAACTAATCTAGGGTTTTGCCATCCTCTCTACTTGCACCGTCACCGTAGTCTACTACATCCCGCTTGCCGGCGTGCACCGGCGGACCGGAGAGCAGGTCTCCGGAACCACTCGCCCTTGTGATCCTGTACGGGAGAGGGCGAATAAGGTTTTTGGGAAGCGCTCTGTGCGACTGCTCGAGTTCTCCATCACGGGTCGTCTTCCATCCAAGTCGGGCGATGCTGCCTACCGCCGTCTTCGTCGCCATCTGCTGCGATCACTCTTCCTCAAAGTTTCTACTACGATAACCGAACGGTACGTGCTACGTGCTCTTGTTTGGTTTTTCATCATGTTCTGCAAGTACATGTTAAGCTGCTGTTTGTTTCCGATCATCCTGTTGTTTAGTACATCTAGTATGTTCGAGTTACATGAGCTAGTAGCTGGTTTTGTCATGATTTATATTTTGGAATTGATCGTGGAAATTATGCCTAATAATCCAACATGAGATTGGTTGGGCTTGATCAACCTAATAAGCCTAGCCTGGCTACAGTATACGGTTACTCGCATGTGGGGTCTGGATGTCAGATTTCTTATAGAGTTCCATATTAGACAAATTTTTTGGTCAACCTACCCCTGTTAGTCTGGGGTCTGGACAATAATTTAAAACACCGTAGAGTCAGTGTTTTTATGTTAGAATAACCCAAACACGTGGGGTTGATCAGTTGTCGGATTTCCTATCAAGTTCCTTGTTAGATGAATTCTTAGTTTTTGGTGAACCTACCCCTATTTGTCTTGGGCTCTGGGTAATATAATGGTTTAAAACGCCGTAGAGTCAGTGTTTGTGTGTTAGTTCACCCGTTTAATATGAAAAGGTCTAGGTCATTCGGTGTGATTATTGCCCCGGCTGCTAATATAACAATGACATGAACCTACTCTTGGCGGCATTTGGGAAGATATACCGACTTGAGTTCAGAAATAACCGACTTAAGTTTGTATAGATTTGAATGTATGTAGACGCATTTTAATGTGTAGATTCGAATATAAACAAATCCAAGTCAGTTATTTTTGTATGAAGAGAGTCCAACGACGTTGCCAAGTACCCTCTGCTTTGATGCCAAGCACATTTTAAAGCCTTGCATCTGTGCCACCCTCTGCATTAATTACCACTGCGCACTTGCCAATAATTAAGCTGCGTACACAATGGACATGGAGCAGCAGTGGTTAAGCTTGTGTTTGGTAGCCGTATGCACGCTGCTAGCCCTTTGGTTTCTCAAGTCGTTCACCGGCAAGGGAAAGCCCAAGAAGAAGCAGGTGCTGCCTCCTGGGCCATGGAGACTCCCGATCATTGGCAGCCTCCACCACGTCGTCAGCGTGCTCCCGCACCGCAGGATGATGGACCTATCTCGCCGGCACGGGCCGCTGATGCACCTCCAGCTCGGCGAGATCCCCGCCGTGGTCGTCTCCAGCGCCGAGGCGGCCTCGCTGGTGATGAAGACCCACGACCTGGCGTGCGCAAACCGGCCGTGTGGCCCAACACAGGACATCGTCGGCTGCGGCGGCAGGGGCATCATCTTCGGCCCCTACGGCGACCGGTGGCGCCAGATGCGCAAGATCTGCATCGTCGAGCTCCTGAGCTCCAAGCAGGTGAGCCGCATGGAGGGCATCAAGGCCAAGGAGGTGGGCAATCTCCTCCGCTCCATCGCCGGCGCCGTGCCGTCTGGCGCTGCCGTCAACTTAAGCGCGGAGATGGCGGCGTTCAGCAGCGACGTCGTGACGCGGGCAGTTTTCGGCGGCAAGTTCACGCAGAAGGATGAGTTCCTCCGGGAGCTAGATACGGTCAATGAGCTTGTGGGCGGCTTCTGCCTCGTCGACCTCTTCCCGTCGTCGCGGCTGGTGCGGTGGCTCAGCAACGCCGAGCGCCACATGAAGAGGAGTTATGGAAATATCCAGCGCATCATCGCCGACATCGTCGAGGAGCGCAAGGCGGCGAGAGCTGCCGGCGACCGGGCTTGCGGCACGGACGAGGAGGACCTGTTGGATGTGCTACTCAGGCTGCAAGAAGAGGATTCGTTGGCCTTCCCTTTGACGGCAGAGATTATAGGCGTTGTCATCTTTGTGAGTAATATTTTTAATTCGAGAATACTTTTCTTACTACTGTACATAATATATGTTTCACAATAACTCTATATATTTAGTTCTTTGAGGGGCATAGGGAGCATGACGAATATTAATTGGCACAGATAGAAAAAGAAAATTAGGGAGGAAGTGGGGCCCAGACATGTCAGTGTGAGTAGGTGCTAATCCTGGCCAGGATCGTAGCTTTCCCGGTCCGCCAAACAGCTCCAAGCTTTAATTTGGACCAGGATCATATAGTTCAGGGTGCGAACGACTAGGCTTTCGACTTTAGGCTTCAAACCGTCATACCTCTATGAGTTCAGGGTTTAAAATGGACTTTTTACTTTTGGATTTGGTGATGGTCTCACCGTGTAGGGAAATGGTGCCAAAATCCCATTTTGGCACATAATGTGGCCTTAAGGATACCTTAACTAGTGTAGTCTGAAGCACACATTTTTTTGGATTGCAATAAGTTCGTTCTCAATCGTCATTTCTTGTCTGGTTCATTCAACCATGAAGTACCATGCAGATGCATCTATGAAACAGTTAGTTCCAAGTCAATCTTCCAAACAGTTAGATTGTGCCATAGATGTAAAATTGTTTCCTTTTCCCTTTTTATTCTAATAACTGGAAGAAGAAGAAGAATATAATATTTTTATGCAATGGGTATCAAACTTCTCATTCTTAGGTAGATCAGTTGACATATACTTCTCTAATATATGTCCCATATGTTTTCTATCCTTTCATATAGAAATTGACAATTCACATAAGATCCCCAGTCATACTAAAAAGGTCCAACAGTTGATGTATATTGGTCCATCTGAAAAAATTGTACACTGCAAAAGGCTATTTTAATGATTTAGATAGACATGTTTTTCTCTAAATGCAGTAATTATTTATTGTGCCAAGTACATTTGTTATTGATAGGACATTTTTGGAGCTGCCACGGAGACCACAACCACCACATTGGAGTGGGTCATGTTTGAGCTCTTGAGGAACCCTAAAGTTTTGGCCAAGGCACAGTCAGATGTACGTACAGTGCTAGGCTGTGATCGAGCTGTGATCACGAGGGATGACCTAAGCAAACTTAGCTACATGCGGATGGTAATCAAGGAGGTCTTCAGATTGCATCCTCCTGCTCCCTTGCTTGTCCCAAGGGAGACTAGAGAGGACTGCGAAATCATGGGTTATGACCTACCAAAAGGCACTAACATCTTTGTTAATGTCTTTGCAATATCTCGGGATTCAAAATATTGGGACAATCCCGAAAATTTCAAGCCAGAGAGGTTTGAGAACAAAAACATTGAGTATTATGGGACAAATTTTGAATTCACTCCTTTCGGGGCTGGGCGAAGGCAATGTCCAGGGATGTTGTTCGGAACATCAACGGTGGAGATTGCATTAGCAAATTTTCTCTACCACTTTGATTGGGTACTTCCTGATGGGTCAAGCGCAGAGTCGATGGACACATCAGAGAAATTTGGGGTCACCGTAAGCAAAAAGTATGACCTAGAGCTGATAGCTATTCCAAATCCATGTTCAAAGGTATTTTGATGTAGATGTGTCAATGCTTGTGTGTATCGGCACCTTTGTTGTGCCAACACTATGTTTCCCCATAGAGCTATACATTATTGTAATAATAACAAATAGTTCCCATTGCACATCCTAAGTCGGCCTATAAGAATATTTTTCATATTCTTGTGAGTGATATCATGTGTTTTTATCTTGGAAGTTAGCCTATTATGTTTTTCTTGAAACACATGTGTGAATCATGCAATCTTGCTGCGTTTCTTTGAGATGATTTGATGTTAAGCTCATCTTGTTCAAATGAGGTGGTGCGCGCACCTTGGCTTTGCTAGCTATGCAAGGAAGCTAAAATGATTACCTTTTATTTTGATACATACACCTTTATTTTTCATTGATCTGGTCTAAAGAGGTGACACTAGCACATATCTTCACGCATGGGCAAAATCTCCCATTACACATGACAAATCGAACTGTCACTATGCCTTATGGTGCCTGTCAATGAGCTAGATACGGTCACGCAGTCCACGCAGAAGGAGGAGTTCCTCTGGGAGCTAGATACGGTCAATGAGCTTGTGGGTGGCTTCAGCAACGGTGAGCGCAACATGAGGAGGAGCTATGGCAGTATCCAGCGCATCATCGCCCTCATCATCCACGGGCGCAAGGCGGCGCGAGCTGCCTGCGACCGGATTTGCAGCACCGACGACAAGGACCTGCTGGATGTGCTACTCGGGCTGCAAGAAGAGGACTCGTTGACCTTCCCTCTGACAACAGAGATCATAGGCGTCGTCATCTTTGTGAGTAATATTTTTATTTCGAGAACACTTTCCTTACTACTCCACATAATATGTTTCACAAAAATTCCATATGTAGTTATTTGTCAGGAATAAATTTATACTACTATCTACTGCATATCCATCATAAATTTCTATTACTTGAAAAAAAAATACAACATATAGACTGCAAGTAATATTTACACCGTATAAAAAGATTAGATTAGAGAAATATATCATCAGTCAAAGCAATTAATTTACATATCATGCACAAAATGAACATAGTTTTGATACACATGAAGACAACACATACAACTAGTACTTATGCACATATCCATTGCAACTTTTTTTACTTCTTCATTTTTAGTAAGAACAAAAATAAAATGGAATCTGCAATAAACATTTTTTGGACTTATGAGCGAAAATCGGGGTCTCGGTCGTTATTTTGTATCTCTTTTTTGTTCATTTAGCCCTCAAGTACCTGCATAGATATCTAGCAAATAGTTACTCCCAAGTGAATCTTCCCAAAATATGTAAACAATCTATTTTTTTCCGATCCATTTCGTGATCCCAAAGATGCAAAAAAATTATTATTATTATTATTATTATTATTATTATTATTATTATTATTATTATTATTATTATATTCCAACTCGAAGAAGAAGAATGAAAAGGTGCAATGGATTTAAAAGTCCTTATTATGAGGAAAATCAGTTGGGAGACAGTTCTCTAAAATGTCCCATATGTATTTTCTATCTTCCATACAAAAATTGCCAATTCACATAAGATCTCCAGTCCTACTCAAAATGTCCAGAAGTTTATGTATATTGGCCCATTTGAGATAATTTTATACATCGTAGAAGGAAATCTTAATTGATATGGAACGACATGTTTCAACTCTATTTTCTCTAAATGCAGTAATTATTTATCATAACTACTATATTAGTTATTTTTAGGATATTTTTGGAGCTGCTACCGAGACCACAACAACCACATTAGAGTGGGTTATGTTTGATCTCTTGGGGAATCCTAAAGTTTTGGCTAAGGCATAGTCAGGTGTACGGAAAGTGCTAGGCCAAGATGTAACACCCTCAGAATCGACCCTATGCAAGTTTCAGCGATTCCCGCCAAACCCGCATAGAAACGATTCAAAGGTGCCCACCGGGCACTTTCGTGCGGGTGGAAAACGAAGTAATAACATTACACAACAGTCCTCGATTGGACCCACAGAACAGATATATATATAACAGCGACTCAATGAGTCAAGAATACAGATGTAATATACAAAGACCCAAATCACCTTGAAAAGATGGAGCGTCCGACTATGGACAAGATGCAAATGGGGCTAAGAGCCCTGAAGAATAACCAATGACGTCCATAACCCTGCCCAGGCCAAGCAGGAAGGGTAACCCTGCTAACGACGTCGATCTCAAAACCTGCTTAAACAAAAGGGGTGCCGACAAAGGGCAAAGGAAAAAGAGGAGCGTCAGTACTGAGGCCAGTACACGGCGAGGCTAGAATTCGGCGGTCCTCGCCTACATAGGTATGGTGGACTGAAGCGGCAGCGGCAGCATGCACTAAACAACCTACAGAGACTCGATACAACTGGCGGCTATCAGAGAGGGATAAGAAAGACCTATTCGGATCCAACCTGAATCTAACACCAAACAAACCCATCCTGGTATTTCCCCCCCTCGAGACCAAACGAGGAAGTCAACCGAGGAACTCACACCGTTGGCAATTTTACTTATTCAGTTATCGTTACAGCAATTACTAGTCAGGTATAGATAGTCATCCTGATAAAATAAGCAGTGGGCAATTTTAGTTAACCATTCCGTTGTAGTTGCGACACTTACTAGTCAGGTATAATTAACATGAGATAACCCAAAACCCAGCAGTTGTTGGTACTTTTATTTAGCCATTCCGTTATAGTTGCAATACTTACTAGTCAGGTACAATGGTCGCAAACGACAACCCAAGCAAGCAACTGTTGGCAGTTTTATTTAGCCATTCCATTATAGTGAAGCTGTTTACTAGTCATTATAAAGTCAAATTTATAGCACTACTTTAGTTATAGTTGTCTATGATCGAGATACTGTGCTCCAAGTCGTCCATAACCGCGGACACGGCTTTCAGAAAGTTTTACCCTGCAGGGGTGCACAAATAGCAACACACACTCGATCAACCTCGGAAAAACCAAATCAAAACCCAACGAGGCCTTCACGACAAAGCAATCACATGATTCAGAAATATTTCAGGGGGCCACCCCATTGAGTAGACCCGCAACGAAGTTAGCTGACTCCGAGACGGACTCAAGGTTTGCGACAATGGCTGTAAATGACTGGGAACCCAAAACTGGGCTTGTCGATACCGCGAAAACACTCCGCTTACCTAAACAGTACAGTGTGCTCCTCGCACAATCATAAATAAAGCAGTAAAGCATGGCATAGGTACATGATAGTAAATAAAACCTCAAACTAGTTTGTGGTCCCAAGAAATAAGAATGAATCAAGCTCTGGCTCAGGGGGGTCCCATAATCCTCCCGGATGCGGATAGCGCGAATATTCAAGGAACATGTATCAAGTACTCGGGGTCCTACGGGACACAAGTGGACGGTTAACAACCAAATAGCATCTATTGCCCACCTGTGCCTCTGCTTACTTACTTCAATTTTAGTTGTTAAACAGTAATTAAAGTTATGATCATCTCCAACATTAAACATGCGGCAATACTCCAACAACTGCGGTACTTGACGACACGCAACGGCACTTGAGCAAGCGACTACGACGCGCAAGTCCAACTATCTAACAAACAACAGGTAATAGGATGTGTCCAAGGCAATATAAGGCTGCAAGGGATATCACGGGTACGAAAACTAGAGCATCGCAATACAGATAGCAATAGATCAACATGAGGGAAATAAATACTATAAACGTAAGATAGGTAGAAAGGGGGAGATGCTCGCCTGAAAACATTGTCGAAGGTTCAACCGAAGATCGGGTCGAAGCTCACATCAACTCAACGGCCTTATCCACGAAGAAGCAAAACACTAGTAGAAACACCGGATGCACTATTTAATACTATGGCAGAAGATCGGGCATGATGCATGTATGATGTATGACATGGCAAAGGTGCGGTGCAATTAGGCAATATTAAGCGGAACCGGGGGTCCCGACAATTAATTAAACGGTTCAAGTTATTTAGAACCCCCGCAAATTTAGATGTTGTCTTAACATGGCAAAAGATAGCACCGGTTCGCTACACGAATTTAAATGAGGCCAATATAAGACTAGATTTGCCCGTATATGGGCCCCATATTTAATTATGAGGTGAATCGGCATAAGGCCCCCAAACCACAGACAAGTATGCATGCATGAACAATTTAATATGCAACAATTTGATATTACATTTATAAAATAGGGCTCGAGAAAAGGTTCACACATTAGGGTTCGGCAGATCTTGGGGTTCCGGGGTTGGTCTCAGGGTTCGGATCTGGGGTTCGGTCTCGGCGGGATCGTTCTCGGATAACGGAGGTAGATCTTGGCCTTCCGGGAAGGAGGTCTTGGTTTGGCGTCGGGGTGCACCGGATTCTTCCGGGTCGGTCTTGGCGTTCGGGCTGCAGAACTTGGCGTCCGGGATCTCGACGAGCTTGGCGTCCTTGTCAGAGTTCTCGGGTGACGATGTCGGTCTTGGGTTTGGCGCTGGTGGATCTTGGCGATTCCATGAAGGAGGCCTTGATGCTTCAGTCCTGTGTCGATCTTCGGGTACCGTGGTTTCTCGGTGTGGTTCCCTCGGGGGTCGGCGAACTTGGGCTAAAGTCGAAGTTTCTCCCGAAGATCTTGGGGTTCCCTCTCGGTTTGCCGATGCCGATCTTGTATTGGACCCGGCGTTTTGGGGAACATCGCACAAACACATATAGATGCATGTACACTATCGTCACCGTGGTACACGACTTGTCATCGGGGGGAACATGATCGGGTCCTCGCTGTACGGCGCGGGCTCCACAGACGACGCAGCCGCGACAAGCGCTTGCAGAGGAGGCCGACTCGAGGCAGAACCTGGCGCCAGGGCGTCAAGCGAGTTTGACAGAGGCCGGACGCAGAGCTCGACGGGGGAGCGGTCAGCGAGGATGGTGGGGACAGAGGCGGGCCCGGCGAACACGGTCCCGGTGGGCGCGCTCGCGATGGAGGCCACGGCCGCTGGCGGCTGCTAGACGGCGTCGCAGCTCGGCCGGCGATGGGACAGGGGCGACGGGCGGCAGGGAGCACACGGAAGGGGGGGGGCGGCGTCGGCAGGCGGTGGCAGGGCGAGCGCCGGCCGGAGGTGGGGAGGAGAGGCCGCGGCCGGCGAGGGGAGCTACGCGGGCCGAGGAGGGGATTCCGCGAAGGGGAGGCAGAGGAGGGGGTCGCCGGCGGGCGGACGGAGGACGGGGGACCCGGCGGCGGCGGGGGAGGCAGCTCGGGGTGGGGCCGGGGCTAGCGCGAGTGGTGGCGGTGGGGAGCGGCACCGGGAAGAAGGCGGGCGACGCCAGGTGGAGGTGGACCGGAGGGAGGAGGCCGCGGCGAGGTGGGAGGCAGGCGCCGGAGGGGAGGAAGAAGGGCGGGGCGGCGGCGGCCCGAGAGGAGACGGCGGGGAGGGGGCCGCGCGGCGACGCACGGGAAGAGGCCGGGGAGGCGGAGCGAGCGCGGAGGGCGGAGGAGCCCGCTGGCGGCGGCGGCTCGCCGGAGGAGGAGACGGGGCGGGGTCGCGTGGGCGGCGGGGTGCGTCGTGGTCGGGAAAGAGAGGTGAGGGGAGAGAGAGGAGGGAGGAGCGGGGTTGGTGGGGAGCGGGCCACGCGGGGCCAGGAGAAGTGGGGCCCGGGAGGCAGAGAGGTGGGGAGTGGGTTGGGCAAGCAGGGGTGGGACCAGGCGCACGCGGTGGGGCCCGGTTGGAAGGGAGAGGGGGTAGGTGGGGGCTAGGTGAGAGAGACGGGTGTAGGTGGGGCTGTGAATTGGTGAGGTGGCGGTGGGTGTGATGAGGTGGAGGGGAAGGTGAGGTGGAGGGAGGGGATTGGTGGGTAGTCTAGGTTTGGGTAGGAATAGGGTTTAGAGTTTGGGTTTTATTAGTTTCTAAATTATTTATGGTGTTATCTTGTTTTAATTTCTTTTAGCAAAATAATTTTTAGGCAAATAATTTAACAGATAATTATAAGACTTGTTTTGAAATAAGAGAAGAGGTATGTTTAGAAAACAAAAAAATAGGCTTGTTGAAAATAGTTTCAGACAAACAATGCATGACGATGGTGATGCAATGCACAAAAACAACGCGATTTTCTAGTAGTGGTTTTGCGGGATGCCACACAAGATCTAGTTGTGACCTTAGTGAACTTAGCTACATGCGGATGGTCATCAAGGAGGTCTTCAGGTATCTTGTCCCAAGGGAGACTAGAGAGGAATGCAAAATCATGGGTTATGACATACAAAAAGGCACTAATATTTTTGCCAATGTCTTTCCAATATCTCGAGATTCAAAATATTAGGACAACCCCGAAAAGTTCATGGCCGAGAGGTTTGAGAACAACAACATTGAGTATTATGGGACAAATTTTGAATTCACCCCTTTTGGGGCTAGGCGAAGACAATGCCCAGGGATGTTATTTGGCACATTAACCGTGGAGATCACATTAGCAAATCTTCTCTACCACTTTGATTGGGTGCTTCCTGATGGGTCAAGCGCAGAGTCGCTCGACACGTCAGAGAAATTTGGGGTCACATTATATTCGTTTGCAAGCTCTTTTCTCGAAATAGGCTTTCGTCCCGCTATATTAATATAGCAATCACACGTTACGTCAACAAGTCCACTGCAGGGGCAAGACAACACAATCAAGCGCAAAAGACAAAAGAGAGAAGAAAAGAAAAGAAAAAATGCCGACATCGGGCGGATCGACGAAACTGAAGATGACTTGCAAACACTATGCCCTCCAGGGTATTCCCACCACGATCCTAGCACTCCGACTTGCCGCGTACCAAGCAGCACCTCCAAGAAGAAAAGCCACGGCAACAACACTGCTGCCCAGACTGGTCCTGAGGTTTCCCCCGATACGCTACGGGGAATGGAAAAGAGGTACATCCAACGCCCTTCAGGAAGGAACGATGACACTCGTAAGCGTCACCGCGTCGATTCCAAGATGACAAGAATGTCTCCCGACCCCCAAAACACCACAACTTCGTAGAATCCGTAGCACTCCACCACTATTACCACCCACTAACATGCGCCACCGCGGTCTTGAAGTCAACATCATCGTCTCACCATGTCAAATGCTGCGAGGCTGGTCAAAATGAGAAGAGCTAGCCATAAACAGGGGATGCCAGTACCACAACCACTCGGGATGGAACAACCTCCACCGACCGGACATAGTGACAAAATCACATCGAGCCATTGGAGCCGACCGGACGTAGTGGGTGCCGACTGGACACGACAACAGGGACGACACACCAGGCCGGACCCCTGGAGGACCCGCAAAGTGCCCGACGTCACGCTGCTGCACGTAGGCCACTGCCACTGCTAACCTCTTGTTCGGATCCGGCCAGACCCAGACAGGTCCACGAAGCTCCCGTCGCCGCGCTGCAGTAGGGGCGTTGTAGTCACCACAACCCATGTCACGAGCTGCTCAAAGTCAAACCGAAGACAGCGCGGCTAAGCCCAACCCGCCCTGACACAGATCGAGCCTGACCCTGCAGGGCTATGTTCGATCGAGTTCAATACGGCACCATCGTTACCAACGGAGGCTTCACTGTCGGGATCACCACCCGCACAAGTCACAACAACAGTTCGCCCCATCGCCGCTTCATCGGACGATCGCCGCTTGGGTACACTGCCTGGTGCCACGCCGCCCCGCGTGAGGTCACCGCGTGAGGAAAATGAACTTATTTTGATGGTGGCATGATTCTTTTTCATATGCAATCATAACAACAAGTATGTTTGGTGTCCTATTCAAGGATACATCGCCAAGTATTACTCAGCAAGAATTTTATTAGGAATTTAAACATGAAGTTCTGGTATTCAGAGTTAAGTTGGCACTTGTTTTATTCAAGATAATTTTTTGTTTATCTACATCTGACCATCGACAAGAGCCAAGAAGTAGTGCTGCTGTTCGAGAAGTGGCTCAACAATTAATCTCCCATAAGCTGTGCACAGACCTCCTCATGCATGTCCCGGGTCGTATCCACCACAAGGTTCCTTTCTTAATGAAAATAAGCATGTCTCATCATTTCCATAGGTTTATCTAGCAGATTATTTACCATTCCCATGTACTTCCTTTCGACTTTAGAGATGGATTTAAATAAAACATTGTCTCCAAGATTAAAATTTCATGATATTGAACCATATTTACTATATTTTGCTCGTTTTTAGCACGTCGATTAAATGTAGCAGGGCGCTGGTTAAATTAATTTTCCTTAAAATATCCTGGGAACATTGCTTCTGATGATGCCAATGTTGGGAGGCTTATCTTATATGACTTTGGCATGATGAGAAGGTTGCATATTATCGTTTTGTCCCTGCAAAGTCCATTTATGTAGTTAATCTAATATTTATTCTTCTTACTTGTAGTATTAGTCCAAATATCCGTGAAGGGTTGCTTGAAGTATTTTATGGAGTTTATGAATAGGATCCTGATAAAATTTCTTGGTAGTTTACCTAATGAGTGCAGTTTAGGCCCTATAAGTTTTGCAAAATACATAAGCGTGCATTCGTGCGGGTGCTTCAAGCGAAGGTCCAGATGGGTGTTCTTGTTCCTACCGGAGATATGACAACCGTGATAATAACAGCTCATTTTTGCGTTGATAGGTAGTCACATGCAATTAGTTACATGTCAACTGTGTTAAATGTGAAGGATGCTTCTTCTAATTAGTTACATGTATTTTTTTTGTTATATAAGATGAGCAAGAAAGCTTGGCCTCACTTTATTTTGTTTATGTATTTGTAGCTTTGAATAGCGTCTTGCTGCGGATAAGAAAGAGAGAGATATAAAAACAATTATCTAAGGAAGAAAAGTTTGAAAAGAAGAAGCCGAGACTTTCAGCTATAGGTATTTCATCACTAATTTCTGCAATATCTTAGGGAATGTGAGAGAAAGAAGCATGTCAACAGACATGTTTTTCTACTGCTTTTGCTTTTAGTTTTAACTTGAATCAAAATGCTACATGAGAGGATTTTTTGGAAATTGCTGCTGATCAACCATTCCAGTTTCCTGCTAACTTTACATTTTTTGTCAGAGCATACTCAGTCTGATAATTTTACATATGAAGAAACATGATTGTAACATACATTCATAGTTTCATGGTTCCTTATGTTGTCTCTGCTCTCTACAGTACTGGATGGTATTGGGAAAGGTCTAGATCTTAGATTTGATATTGCAGAGATTGCTAAGCCATAAGTATTTTCTGCATCAGTAGCATGGCATGTTCTTAATGGGCGCAATTTCTACATGGTATTTTCAGCTCTGACTTGATACATCTCTTTAAAATGCAAGCTAGATATGCCATGGAGTTACTCAGATTTAATGAAGCTGGTGTTGAAGTACTTGTTAAGGCAAGTATTCTTAACCTTCGGTCCATAGTTTTGACCAATTTAATTGATGGCGCATTCGTAGATGTTTAATGTGGAAATTGTTAGATTTAAGTGATCTTCATCATGATGCAAAGAAAAGACGGAAAATCTCGTGCATTCTACGTGTTTCATCAACCTGACAAATTTGAAAAGCTTGCACGGATCATTGAAAGCTTGGTATCTACAATGTTTTTTCGCTAGATCATTGAGGCATGTATTTTTAAAATCATCAACTCTGTAGTCGTTTTAGTCGATTGTTCATGAAATTAATCATAGAGCTAAATTGCTTTAATATGGATACTTTTAGTCTCGGAAGAGTGGTTCTTGTAATGAACGAGGCAACTCCATCTGAACTATTACATGTATTGAACATGTTTCCGAATGAAGGATGGTGTATTAATGGATGGTGTTGTGTGGATCGTGTAACGATGTTGTAACGAGGCAGCTCTATCTGAATCATTAAATTGTTTGTAACATATTTCTGAATGATAGATGGTGTTGTGCCTGTTACCTAAAAGAAAGAGATCCCCGGGGAGTTTCTAGGATCAGAATCGAGTAGGTATTCTGACTATGCACAAGTAGAGAAGGATATGGCATTGCCCTAGACTAGAGTTATGCCGAGCGAGCGGGCTGAAAATCAAGAGGGCCGACAGGTTTTTGTATTTTGTTAGAGCAAGTCTAACAGCACCCTTAAAACGCCAGCGCCTTTATATTTCCGGCGGATACATGGGCTGGTGGTCGAGCCATCAAGATAACATCGCATGTAAACGGCTTCACAGGGGCTATGAAAGGCCCGTTCTAGCCCCTATTTCTACCGGCCGAGCGAGTGGAGACGGGTTCAAACTCGTGTCCCTCCGCCGCAAACCCTAGCCGCCACCGCGTTTCCACGCGTACTCCGGCGAGAAATTCCTCCTGTTTCCGCGCGAGGAGGAGGAGGGAGTGGCCGTCGCGCACCCGGCGGCGGCGACGACAAGGAGTGGCGCCGCATCCGCTCCATCGGGGCCAAGAAGCGCGCCTGCCGGCGCTGGACGTACTGGGGGATGACCCCCCCCAGCTTCTCTGGCCCCCTACGCCGCCGACACACGCACAGTTCCAGCTCCGCGGTTCGAGCTCGTGGAGGCATCTTCCTCCGCGAGCTCGTCCGTCGCGTCTTCCCGCTCGCGCCCACGCCGCGGAGATGAGGAGGAGGAGGCGGCGCTTCGCGCAGCGCTCGCTGCGTCCCTCGCCGAGCTCGAGGCCAAGAAGCGGCGCGAGGAGGAGGAGCTCGCCGCGTCCATCGCCGATGTCGAGCTCTCCAAGAAGCAGGAGAAGATCGAGGAGGCGGTCGCTGTCATCCGCGACGAGGAGGAGGAGCCCGCCCTGGCATCCGTCGACGACATGGACGTCGACGTGATCG
The DNA here is from genome assembly GCA_910589765.1 of Avena atlantica. Lineage (NCBI taxonomy): Eukaryota > Viridiplantae > Streptophyta > Magnoliopsida > Poales > Poaceae > Avena > Avena atlantica. The sequence continues at coordinate 477,029,704 of OU342734.1, read as the reverse complement.
TCCTCGACTAGGAGCTCGCCGACGACGGTAGTTAGACTTGCTCTTAGGTTGTACAATGCATGTACCCACTTGATCCTAACAATTTATCCGCCTCATCCCGGGCAATGTGAGGGAAACAATTTATCTGCCTTCCTATGCTTCTTTTACTCCTACATACCGAGCAACGCGAAGTCCTTCGTGGAGCGGGTGAGGTGGCGATGGTGGTGCATGTTTCTACTAACGCTATTGCGTGTATACCGAGTGACGTGGTAATGCTAACGTGTGTGTACTTAGTGACCTGGCTGAGGCGATGTCTAGAGGAAGAAGTGGGCACACCTGACCATCGTTGAGGCTATACGAATGAGAACTTACCTTGGCCAACATGATTCGGCGACACGTGGAGGGACTCTTAGCGACACGCCAAGGTATTATGAAGCTGGAGTAATTTTTTTCTCCCGTTACAACGCATGAGCATTTTTCCTAGTAGAAATATAAATCCCAGGTCCCTTGTTGCTCATTTCCTGTGCATCTGCGTTAACTCGTTGATTCTACATACATAAAAAAACTCATTGATTCTACTCTAGGTGAGGCAGAGTGTGTACAGCCACAGATCATGAAATGCGCCGAGTAATCAAGTATGAAATGGCACCACAACCTATTATTAATACTTGAGGCCTCTTAATACTTCCTCCGTCTAGAAATAACGACTTGGGTTTGTTTAAATTCAAATGTATCTATATACAAAAATACAATCTGCGTTCTGGAGGCGAATCTAGTGACAAGAGCGATCTAATGGTTGGGTTGTCTCATACAAAAAATCCCACTAGAATTCGTCCTCGCGGCGACGGAATGGGGCTTGCAACTTGTCCGACGACTCCATGGCGGCGTGTGGCGGCGGTAGACCACTAGCGGTGAGAATGTGGTGGGGGATCGAGCAGTTGGACAATGTGATTGGTAAAATTCTGGCTAGGCAACCAGATATTTCTCGTACGTCGTCGTTGGAGACGCATTTATGGGAGCAGTAGGAGGCAAGCAGGCATACACAAAGCAGTGAGACGTACGGGTAGAACGAAAAGCCGCGGGATCTACTCACGACCCTTCGTCTGCTATCAGCGGAAATATTACTTGACATTTTTCTCAATAAAATAAAACTCGCTGCCCTTTTGGCAGAATAATCCTCAATTAGAGATGTTCGATTCGCATATCCGTATAGTAATATGACAAACACACACGTGGCTGGGTAAGAATGAAGATCGATGAGTAAATACATGATAACAATTCCTGTTTGTGAAATTTGTAGGAAACCAACCAATATAGACGATTAAAGAAAGAAAGAAAGAACGCATGCAAGAACAAGCAACCAACAATGGAAATCCGTAGGATACATATGCACCCCTCGCTTGGCAGCGTCGGTCGAAAGATATCGATCCTGTCACACGGCAGCAGCAGCAGCTATGGCGTCGTCAAGGTATTTCCCAAAGACGGGTCAAGTAGACTACTGATGGCATTCACCGAGTTGCCGGAGACCTCAGGCACATGCATCGGGAGGGAGACCACAGGCACATCGATCGGGAGGTGGTCCACGACGCCGCTGGCGGCGCCCTGTAACAGCCTTCTCCCAGCCGCCGCGGGGGGCACGACGACGACAAGGACCAGAACGAGGAGGACGAGGACGGTGGTCCGATCAATGGTGGCCATCACGATCACGATACACGGTTAGCTAGCTAGCTAGCTAGCTATCTTCCTGTGGCAATCGATCGAGGCTTGATGCTGCTTCTTGTTGCAGCAATGGCGGGGTGGCCTCTGCTTTATATAGGAAACTAATTAAGCATGACCATCTGATTTAGCATATCTTCATCTTCTGATTCTGTATCTTCAGTTTCTGATTTGATTCCCTCCAGGAAGATCCTGTCGATCGGTACAAGCAACCCTCTCCAGTCCCTGACACTACTCCTAAACTAGTACTCCCTCTGATAGAAATCCTTGCCAAATCCCTTACGGCGTGCGAGCTGATTCGCATCATCGTACTACGCTATTGTCTATTGTTTATATACGATATATGACGATTTCGTGCTAGATGGTAGTTGACCCTGGAAAAAAATATCAATGCTTAGTGGTCTATAGCTAGCAACATGACAACCTAAATTTGCACATCCCACTCAGAAATCTGCAACCTTATGCCAGGCAACCGCACACGATTTATGAATCGTGTCAGATAGGCCGGTGTCGATCGGCTCCATCGCACTAAACAATTTATCGATCTATGCTATGTAGGTAAAATTCGGCACCGCACAGAAAGAGGCCATAGACGGGCCACGGCCGAAGTACCACACCCGTCGGCCCAAGAGCCCACAGCCTCGGCCCTCTTCCTACCCCATGTTCCAGGACCATACGGAGCAAGAATCCCCAACCAGCCGCCCCCTTCTCTTACCCTGATGATTGATGATTGAGGACGACGGCGCCGCCATCCTCCGTCATGCCCGCGGGCGCGACACATTTGACTAGAGTGCGACGGGCAGTGTCTCTCCGACTGCGCCACCCTCCTCCGTCACGCTGGATGAGTCGTCAGCGCCACAATCGCTGACCGTGGCTCCAGGGTCGATGGTGGACCACGGCCTGGCTCCAGGGTCGACGGCGTGCTGGACAGGCCCCCGTTCCACTGTGACTGTGTTTGCGAGAAAGAGTATGGTCATATTCCTCGAGGCGTCGACCTCCCTGGATAAATCGTGAGCAGCTAGTACTTCAGCGGCCGGCTGGTGGCCACCATGGGGCCGCTCAGCAAATCCCATCTCCATGAGAAGAACACACGGTGGCTTCCTTGTAAGTTTCTGCTACGACATTATCAAATGAATATTGAATGTTAGTAGGTCATCTAGTGGTTTTTTATAGGACTTGCTATTGTGCAAAGTAGTAGAGTGTTAAATTTCATGGCTAGCATCGTTTCTATGCATCTCTTCTAGTTAGTTTTTCTGTTACTAGGTCATCTTGTGGCAGTTTATAGAACTTGCTTGTGTTTTCCTATGACACTCAGACTTATGTACTTACAGAGTTCTGCCCATACTTTCTCTCAGAAAGGAACTTCATATATGCACCTAAGATATATATATACATCCGCAATTGCCAATCGGCATGTCCTGCTACCCACCAACATCACGTACAGGTATTCTAGTTTGTCATCTATCTTAGAACTCAGCCTGATCAATAATTTTATCTGTTAAATCACAAATGTTCAGTACTTCTATACAACTCTAATAATGTCCATAGTATGTGCGAAGAAAATCTGTAATCCAGCACCGACGATGTGTGTTACTAAATAGGGATAGTCCATTCATTTTTATCACATACTGACTAAATGTGTCACTAGCCGTGTCAAACATGAGTGTGCTTTTAAAATGCAATGCGACAGGCGTAACCTTTCTTTTGTATTCAAATACCATATTTCTCCTTGATTTACAATGCACAAACTTTTAGTTAGTATGCTTTTACTGTATGCAGGGTTGTACTTTGTTAATCCGGGAGGACCTTCTCAACAAGTATGCTGATGAGATGGTCAACTATTGTATGATGGCTTCAAATAATAGTGTACAAGATGCATTGTCCTCGTCCGTCTATCTTCTGCACGAGAAGGAAGAACAAATGTTGCATAGTTTGCTCACAGGGAGAAGAAGCACGTAGGTCATGACATCACAAAGAGGCAAGAGACTTGAAGAAGAAAATGTAAATATAGGAAATACTATACATTTTTCTGGTTAATGGTAGTCTTGTATGTAGCTCGAATAATAATTCCTAGTGTTTAGATAGAAAATATTGAAAAATTTGTATAGAAGTTTAAATCCATGACATAAATGAGTAATTACTTTTACAAAATCTATATGTACTGAAATCTGCAGTGTAATACTGTTTGGGTGCACAGACTCTTCGATCTGTACTATCAGGTTCTACTTGCTTGTTATCTGTTTTGGAAAACAAAGCATGAAAATTGGATCTATGTTGTACTATCAGGTTCTACTTTCTTGTGACATGTATCTGTACTGTATCAATATTTCTCAAAAATTTGGACTAGGAATCAAATTCCTGGTGTAAAGAAATCCATTCAGTAAAAGCTTACAAGTCCAAAACAAAAAGGATAAATATATAGATACTAACAAGAAGCTGTTATTCTTGCATTTTGTTTCCAACATCCCATGGAACATCGCAATTATTGATTGTTTTCTGCTTGTAACTTCTTTTCTGGGGACTCAAGTATAAGTATGTCATCTATCTATTGTTATCTGTTATCCGAACTCTTATGTGCATCTATACAAAATTTTGCTTGCAATTCCCTTGTTCCCCATCATTTCTTAAGAAGCAACCATAGCAAGCGACATATATTGACATCAAGCAAGTGACATATAATTAACTCAACCCAACAGGCAGTAAGTACTTTAGCATGCAAATGACACATTTACAAGCATCGGATTTAGAGCCAACGGAACAACATTCCTTCTTCATCTTTCTTGAACCTGATAAGTTGATTGCTTGTTTCCTCATGTCACAACCCGCCTACGTGCTGGCCAGTGGGCATCGTAGTTCATATTTCTTCTGATGGTTTATAATACTCTATGTGAATTATATTCTACCTTACTTGAACCGAATAAAAATGAGGAGAACAGGAGAAGTCCACTGTCCGACTTTCATTTTACAAATTTCCAATGTACAACTGAGATATGAGGCATACAGAAGCATTCTAGCTAGGGTTGCAGGCGCCCGCATACCGTCACACAAAAGCAGAATATGAGGGAGAAAAGCTACAGGAATAAATCAGAATAAGAAATGTATCAGTTATATTTGAACACATTACAACTTAATACAAAAGTTTCAGAAAACATGGCAAGCCAACACAAGGATTTGTCGCCATCAGTGGTTGAAGGTGTTGCGTCTCGCTCTGCATTGGACAGAAGCAACTACACCTACTAAAACTGAAGCCTGTACAAGCAAAAAAAAAAGGCACAGTAAGTTTGGTTCTAATGTCCTCATTGATTAGATTGCATTGATTCATCTGTTTTACAACGAATAAAAAACGCAAACTTGAGCATTAAGAAAACTAATACAAACATGATAGCTAATCAACTTTCGACAAGGCACGGAACAAGATCATATACTCACCAGAATATAAAAGATTATCAAGACTAATATATTTTTCCTGTCATTCCTGATTACATCGTGTCATGCTATTAATGTCCAACATTACAGAAGAGACATCATGTGCAAGAACACACTATATATTAGCATAATTTAAATTTTCATTGTAAAATTCACTCATGGTCCTAGATAAGAAAAAAGTACTACTGTTGTGATTTCCGTAGCATTCTTGCTTACAAACTGTAGTGAATTCTAAGAAACTGGATGTATATATTTGACTAAAAAATAGAATAATAAACTTTAAACACCACTTATCAAAGAAAAAACTGATGTTACCACTCAAGTAAATCACGTCTACAAAAACAACTTCTAACTATACTTCACAATCATTAATGAAATCTTATTCTCATATATGATAATTTATTAGGAGTACTAGCAAATGGTCCTAAAACTCCCCTCTATTTTCTATTATACAAAGACCCAGTTTATAAAATTTTGACATATACAATTGGAAGGTTTGTACTCAGTAATGCCATGTCTCCAAAGTAGTGTGCACTACACCTCATGTTGATTTCTTGCTACAGTTTTAGTATTCCCTACTAGTGTGAAATACAAATTATTAAGTAAATACTGTAGTTTCTTGAGAAAAAACTGCATTGCACTTGCACGAATACCAATTCACCATCCATATCCATAGGCATTAGGCACTACTGTGTAGGAATGGTAAAGTCAGCATCTGTCTATATCAACAATCCCTTGGAAAAAAGTAGTGTTGAATTTCGTCCATTTACAATTAACCAGTAGAAGTTTGCAAAAGTCGCGTCGCCAGATCTGATTGGGAAAAAACTAGCTACTTAGTTTCTTTCGAGGACCAAGAAATTCAGCAGGAGGCCTGCCTGCCTCGCTTTACACCACATACCGATCAGGTACTGCATGCATTTGGCGACATATATGTATGACCGGTATGATCTTCTGAAGCTAATGGGATTAATTAGGGTATGGCAATGATCATGTGTCCGGCTTAACTGCGATTGGTACATGGTCGCGACTGGCTGACAAGGCCGGCCGCCGCGCAAGCAAGCCTGCCACATCCATGGCATTCCTATGTGAGACGGGGAGAGAGCAGACCACATACCTATTGTCTCAGCCGGAGATTTGGCCGGATATGTTCGTCACTACCGGGTCGACGCGATCTCCATGTCAGGGCGGCGACGGCGAGGAGGTGATGGCCCCATGTGCCAGGTGGAAGTGTTGGCCGCGGGTCAAGTGGAGGCGACGGCGTGTGCCAGGAGGAGGCAGCGACCACAGGTCTGGTGGAGGCGCCGGTGCCGACGGAGTTCCGATGCGGCGTCTGGTCGATTAGATTCGATCCCAACTCTTTTTTTCCAAATTTTTTAAATGACCTAAGGAATTTTGGGCCTGTTGGGCCTAATCTATGCCGGTTGATCTGAGCCGTCGGTGCAAATCATACTTCTGCTACTTCTATGACCAGTAAAAGGTACCATAAAACATGCCAAAATAACATGCAAGCCAACACTAATTTGTTTGCTAAATTGACATAATTGAGAAAAAAATGCCCGCAAGGAGGGCGCCGGTGCAAGCCGCAGGTACAAGACAGAGGGGCCCACCAGCCGCAGGTGAGGGACGCTCGTCCCAAACAGGTACCAAATGTCGGGTTGTCTACTAGTGCAAGTTAATATTCTCGAAAGAGGTAATTGCACTGGACATACAAATACTTGTCCATTAGGGGCACTTTAATACAAATTCTTGCAGAACGTGTTCCACGGGTACATGAACTTGTCAGGGGGTGCATCGGTCATACAAAATAGTCTGAAACTAGCTGGGAGCGACACTTATCATGCCACATTGGCTAGTGGCACAACCAACTTAGCAGAACTTTGCAGAAAACCCTCTAGGTACAATTTATTTCTCATTTTGAAGTCCTTTTTCAATTCTATCCTAGATTATTTCCCACAACCCTAATTTATCGATTCTCAAATTAGGCCAGTCCAAGCGACGCGGGACCAGCCGCCAGAGGTAGGCATGACACGGGTCTAGAGTAGCTGGCTGGTGGCTGGTGGGCACGCTGCAGGTGGAGGATTTTTGTGTGTGTGTGTGTGGGGGGGGGGGGGGGATGAGGTCGATGTCATTTTCCAGCGGCACAAGGAAGGGCCGTGCGCTGGTCGACGCATACGCAGATGGCGGATCCAGCAGCAATGGCGTCAACAGGGACTAGGAGATGACCAGTGAGGTGTATTACAACCGGAATCTGAAGAGGAGGTCAAATCAGAAGGTGGAATCAAAGGCGAGCTTACCAATTACACTTTGAAATCTTTGAATTTAGTGAATGGATGAGTACAAATATGATGCATATTTAAGCATACAAATTATTCATATTGTCACTCATCACATGGTATATCTAGCTATAACTATGCCTATTATGCATGCTTACTAGTTCTCATTCATTTTCATATGAACTTTGCACAACTAGTAGTTTTAATAGGATTTTATTACTTTTTCCTTGTCTTTGAATTGTGTGTAGGTGCTATGGACAATCATGGATAAAAAGAACCAAGAAGATTCAATACGGAGAAGTTATAGGCACCATACTAGCCATATGAGATGTGGAAAAGTCATATTTTTCATCATATTGCTGATCCAAGAACATGGTATTGTATCTCTCGTCCATACGAATCCAACGAGACAAAGAACATCTCAATCAGAGTCCGTATGAAAAAATGGAGGCCAAAACAATATGACCATCAGAGGGTTTAATGACCAGCGGTATGGCCAAAGCCCGCTCGTACTGTACGGTCATATGCCCCGATGGCTTCATTTCATCAAACAGAACAACACTTGTGAAGGCCCAATGGGCATATTCGGCCCCAAGCTCCGTCAGTTTGCAAAACCAACCTCCAGAATGCCTATTTCAGGAGGGGCACCGTAGCCGCATTCATCATCATCATCTATCCACGTCACAGGGGCGGAGCCCAGCCGCTCCTCCGCCTCCATAACCGCCACACACAAGATCTTCACCACCATACCACTCAATAGGAAAAGGGGACTCGCATCTTGAAGGGCTACACACCGATCTCCATCATCATCTACATCAACAACATCTCCAACATCGATACCCTTTGTTTTCTGGTTTTGTGAATATTCACTCTTTTATGGATTGTGTAGGCAGCAAGTGTTGTTCTGAACTCTTGTATGCTAGAGAACAACATGCCCACTCTGAAAATTGGCCTTTCCATATCCAATTCTGCATTGAAAGTCCTAAATTTGTATGCCAACTCAAGCCGGTCCTCCCTAGTGAGTTGCAAGTCCTTATTATCCAGCCCAACATCATCCGCATGCTCTACTACCACAAGCTGCTCATTGTTGTCACTAACTTCCATGTCAACATTGGAAAAAGATCATCATCACACCATCAGCTACATCATAGTCACTATCAAAAAACTCTGAACATGTATCACCATCTCCTTCTTTACAATCTTCCATTTCTTCTTGTTCAGCTGCTCTGGATTTCTTTGCAAGTTTCTTCACAACAAGTGGTGTTCTATTCAGAATAACTTCTTCTCTAAGTCCCTTCAAGTAGTTCTTATGGTCCACCAAAATGACCAGTTTTTTGCGCTCTTTGGCAGCTGCACACATAGCTACAATGTGAGAATCTGTCTCAATGTAGTACAATCCATCTATAATTTCTTTCTCAGGCAGACACCAGTAGACACTAAGATTCTCATCAATTGCATGACCCAAATTTTTGATGAAATCATGAATCCAAAGAAGTGAGAAGGTTTCAGTGTTGCATTTGTCAAAGAAGTCACAACTCCCACCAATATACACCAAATCTTCTAGCTTTCCAGTGAAAAGTCCATTATGCTCCAATTGTAGTGTGAATCTATCAGGATTATCACCTACAACACGGAGAAAAACAATCATAATTACTGATGCATACAATAGTACTGCATACCACTGTTCAAAAAATCGGCCGATATGCCGATTAATCGTTCGATTTATCGCTACTCAAGGGTGACCGATATGCCAATTTTATGATTTATCGTCCGATTTTCCGATTTATCGCCCGATAAATCAGCCGATATGCTGAAAAATCGCCAATTTTCAGTCGGCCGATAAATTACCGATAAGCGATATCCTTAACATTGCTGCATACAAATAGGCAATTGCAATTTCAGACATTGCAACACATGCCAAAATAGGGCATGTTGTAACTCACAAAAATATATCTAAACTAACCTATATTACTGCATAAAACACAACCATAGACACACTCAAACTTCTAAATTGACCAACTTACACCAAAAAACTCAGTACAACATGATATTTCACAAGATTCGATCAAAATAAGCAACTTTCAGTGCTACAGCAACCAAAAACAGGACAATTGACCAAGATTAGTGCTACAACAAACTTTAAGTAAAAAAAAGAAACTTTCAGTAATACTCGAAATTAACCAAGATTAGTGCTCCAGTATGACCTATACAATAACACTAACTACAAAAAAACCCTAACTTTACTGATTAATCAATGCCAGGGTAGGGTTCGGCGGCGGCCATGGCAGGAACATGATAGAGATAAAATCCACGAAATAGACACCTACAAGAGGGGGGGGGGGGGGGGGGTGTCATCCATACACACGCACACTACTGTATCCATCATCGAAATACTTGAGCTCGTCGACTATCATACAACCAAGATCATGTCGACCTCGGCCACCTCCGCGTCCGTTAAAAGAGCTCCGAGGAGGAAGTGTTGGAGATATGCCCTAGAGGCAATAATAAAAGTGGTTATCATTATATGTTTGTGTTTATGATAAATGTTTACATTCATGCAATAACAGTATTAACCAGAAACATTAATACTTGTGTGATTTGTAAACTAAATTAGATTTGTAAACAAAATCCACAAAATAGACACCTGCAAGGGGAGGGGGGGACCATCCATACACACGTACACTACTGTATCCATCATCAAAATCCTTGAGATCGTCGACGATCATACTTCCAAGAACCTGTCGACCTTGACCACCTCCTCGGCCATTAAAAGAGCTCCGAGGAGGAAGAACTAGCAGCGGTATGAGAGGAAAAGAAACGTACCGTAGTCTAGGGGCATCTTCGTCCCATCCGTGGTAGTGCGGATCGTCGGCCATGTTGTGGCGGCGAAAGAAGCGAGCTCTCCGTCTCCTTCCTCACCGCGGCCAACTGCCCAACAATATGGCAAGGAAAGTGGCGAGCGGCGAGAATTAAGGAGCAGCGGTTGCGCGAGGAGAAAAACAGAAAAACAAAAAGAACGGGTTCGTTCTCGTAAAGTTCCTGGGTGGGCTTTCGTAAATGGACCAACGTCAGCAAGGGTTCACATCTATCACTGAAGGGCCTCTTTGCATGATTATTACGTCCACAGTGGCACCGACGTGGCGACCTACTGGCAGTTTTCGTCACGCTTTTGTATGGCGAACAGCGTTCTGCAAGTTTTTTGTATGAAAATGCACCCGCAGGACAAGTATTTGTATGACGAAGACTTGTGTGGATGGACGGGGGAAGACAGAGATAGCTTTGCTCACGTGGGTGATAATTAAGGTACGGTGGGAGTGAACTGATAAGGAAAGAACGGACGAGGTCACGCTGCCGGCTCGCACTTGTACTTACCTTAGCGCTGATATGGACCGCTGGTTGCATATGCTTTCCCCGAATAATCTCTCTGCAGGTACCATATGCTCTTCTTCTTCCATGACAACCACTCAAATCAAACACGCTCTAGCTAACCAGCGAGCTAGTTGGAGTACATGGCGCCTTCCGGCATTGCGTCGCCTACTCCTGAGACGAATCACACCGGCTTTGAGCCCTCGCAATGGGGCGACTTCTTCATCGAATACGAGCCAAAGCCACTGCAGGTATACCCTTCTCCGTCGTCGGTGAGCTCCTTATTCCCGTTTTGTAACTTATTACGGAGTAGCAATTTTGCATATATAAGCACACACACACACACACACACGAGCGAGTTGCTTATTAGTAGCGTTTTCATTTCGCCACGTACGGCCATCGTCATAGCTAGCTAGCGCGGTAACCAGTTGATTAGTACATGGCAGAGGTCGGAGGAATGGATGGTGACCAGAGCCGATAAGCTCAAGGAGGACGTCCGCATGTGATGTTTAACAATCGCAGCAGCAGCAGCAGCAGCAGCAGCAGCAGAATATTCTTGGTGGATACCCTCCAACATCTCGGAATAGACCACCTCTTCCTAGAGAACATCCAGGATGCTTTAAGGGACATCTCTCAGAATGAACTTGCTACCTCAGCCACCCTCTATGAAGAGGCTATTCGGTTTCGCTTGCTTAGGGAGCATGGACATTGGGTATCCGCAGGTAATAATTATAACTAGAGTAAATTCTAGTTTTTACCTCCTTGTTTGACTTTTTTACACTAATTACCCAGTTTAACACATTTTTATCCTTATTATCCTATTTAGCGAAAGTTATGCTATTTTTTACCCTCTCTAAGTTTTTGCACATGATTTGTATCCCAATCGGCACTTTTTCTCGAAGTTTTTCTCACACGGCTGAAGAAAATTATGAACCATGACTCCTATCGAGTGTCTTGCATTCATTGTTGAGCAGTATTGCGCCTTGACTTAGCCTCAAAAGAGCACATAGGACTTACTCTGAAAAGAGCCTTCATAATTTTTATTTATTTTTTACAACTATGTATATTGCATACCCCTTCGTCCCAAAATATAAGGCATCTAAGGTTTAGTTAAAAGTCAACGATTTCTAAGTTGGACCAAGATTATACAAAAAATATATAAATATTTATAGTACCAAATCAATATAAAATAGATTTATTATAAAGTATATTTTCTTAATATATTAATTTCATATACATATTTATTTATACAATTTCACAAACTAAGAGGAGAGGCGGTACCACCGTCGAACCCTGGCCAATTGACCACACTTATGGTCACCAGATTAATGTACTGTATGGATCTTGCAGATGTTTTCAACAAATTCAAGGGTGACGATGGAACCTTCAACAATGATATAACTAGTCAACCAAGCGGACTCCTAAGTTTATACAACGCATCCCATCTTCTTATTCATGGTGAACCAAAACTTGAAGAAGCCATAACTTTTGCAAGGCACCATCTTGAATTGCTGAGTTGTAGTCTCAAGTCCCCGCTAGCTAAGCAAGTCAAGCGTGCACTTCACAGACCATTGCCAAGGTCATGTAAGAGGGTTGAAACATTGCATTTTATCTCCGAGTATGAAGAAGAGCAAGGGCATAACCCTATTCTACTAGATCTTGCCAAACTAGATTTCAACCTTTTGCAACATGTCCATTTGAAGGAGCTCAAAGCTATTACTGAGTATGTTTTTTGTTCCCCTTTACCTTCATTGATGTAGTAAAACCACGAAAATAATAAACAAGCAATTGGTGCCATAATTCTTTCACATAACTAATGCTTCATCGTTCCCAAATCTCACAGTCACATCACAAGTTCATGGATGTATCACTGTTGTCTAAATTTAACTATTCAAGATTAAAACTAGAAATATTGTAAAGCATCTGAGGTAAAGATCATGAGTCGATATGATAGTTACTTAAATTCCTCCTAACAACCTTCCTATGGGCAGTGGAGCTCTCCTTCTGGAAAGATCATACATGTTCAGTGATCGACACTCCTATTGCCTCTATATCGACAACCTTATACTAAACACATTGCAGGTCCATTTTCTATGCATATTTGATACAAGAAAATATATGTAATCATGTCCATACAACAAAATTAACACACAAGACATTAACAAGGATTCTAGAACTAAATAGAAAATTTGACATGGAAATTGTAACTAAATGGAAATTTTGTCAATACGCAAGATTTGGCGAAGGGTGGCATTATTCTGAGGTGGCGGAGGTGCATAGTGATAGGAAAGGAAAATGAGAATGGTTCGACGCAAGATTGAACAAAAGGTTTGATATGGGGTGGGGTAGGTGCATAGTGGAGGAGGTGGCGTTGATGGGTTTGATATGGTGACAGAGGGGATATGGTTCAGTAGACGCGAGTTGTGTGAACAAAACAAACCAGGCGTCAGCTGTGTAAACACAACAAACCGGCTGGAGTTCCCATGCAATCCATTTTAAAATGTAAACCGACTTTGATAGCTAAAGTATCACGGTTGATTTTCTCTTTTTAGCTACCACAGGCAATACTAGAGTTCTAAGTTGAGGTTTTTGTACTAGTGAAATGAAATACCATGCTTTTTTTAATTTAGTCTACATAATATGGGGAATCACTTAATATGGATATGTAAGCTATTTGTAATATACATATACCCAATTAGCAGTTCAAATGACCTGAGTTGAAATTACAGGTGGTGGAAATATTTATATGGACATATCGAGCTAAGCTATATTCGTGACCGTGTGGTGGAGAGTTACACTTGGGCCTATGTTATATACTATGAGAGATCTTTTGAGCTTCCCCGCATTATAATCGCCAAGATGATGCTCCTAATTACCATCTTAGATGACACTTTTGATACACATGCCACAATAGAGGAATGTCGGAACCTACATGAAGCCGTACAAAGGTTTGGGCTCACTTTACTTTATCTTTGTTGGTCATTCTATCAACACATAGGTCGGGCACAACTCCTTCTAGTATTTAGAGGCAACTAACCGCTAAGTATGGTCAAGTATAACACATTTTCTCCCATTTTTTTTGCACCAAAACTTATCATGTAGATGGGATGAGAGTGCCGTTACTCTACTACCTGAATACTTGAAGAAGTTCTATATCGAGTTGTTGAGGTCTTTCAAGAATATTGAAGATGAAATGCCAATTGACATCAACTATGATATTGCTCACCTAAGGAAAGCGGTAACGACATATATTTATTTTTCTTTAAGTGGAAAATTTTAGCTGGAAGCTCTCACAATAGGTTGTATAAAGGGATTGGTTTTCTTTTGACATGGCATGTACATCTATTTTTTTCACGCGTGCCTGCAGATCCAAAATAATGTTACTGGTTATCTCCAAGAAGCTGAATGGTCCCATAAGAATTACAAACCAAGCTTTATAGCCCAGGTGAATTTGACTAGCCGGACGGTAGGTGCACCAACAGTATGTGTGAGTATGATGGCTGGCATGGATGACGCTATAATGAAGCAAGCACTGAAGTGGACAGCTGATGTCCCTGATGTCGTCGTAGCATCCGGAAAGATTGTACATTTTATGAATGACATTGCTGCATTTGAGGTATGAGTGTTTCAAGGATAATTTATCCATGAATATTACTATCTTGTTAATGAATTGTATTGTAAAATTTCAGTATCACCAACAATCATCTAGCCTATAAGATTTGTATTGTAAGACAGAAACACGATATCTTCTTGTTCACACTGAAAAAAGTATTTACATATATTTTTAAAGACATCAGAATAACTAAACTTTGTAAATTAGGGTAACCGTTAGTCAAACTCAAATTTCAGTAGAAAAGAAAACACCTTATGCACCCTAAAACGTGGGTAAAAGCATTAGTACACTTTAGAATGAAAAACTGTCGTAGGCTCCTAACTAACCCTTAGCATGCATGTATGCATGATAATTAATCAACGTGATATATATCTATGTATAGTCATGTTCTAACATATGTAAATATACAGCGTGGAAAATGCAACCGTGATGTCGCGAGCTCGGTGGAGTGTTACATGAACGAGTACCGTGTCACGAGCGACGTGGGCATTGCAAGGATCTATGCATTGATAGAAGATGAATGGAGGAGTTTGAACCAAGCTCGGTTCGATAATCATGCTCTACTCCCAGCTGTGCAGCGTATTATCGGCTTAGCCCTCAGTGCATCTTTGATCTATGATAACAGAAAAGATGTGTACACGGCCAGCAAGCATTTTCAGAAAACTATTGAGGGTCTCTTTGTGAAGCCCAAGCCCATATAGATGTGTACCTGCAGTAATCTGCTCCATATATAGCTTATGGTTCCAGGATCCGCCATATAGTAGATTGTAGACATGCATTATTGGGGTTAGGCAACAACATTTTTACGTGAGTACTAGACGCGTCAGAATTTGTATACATCCAACTTAAGGATTTGTGTATCGATCGTATATGTGTTGACTATTTATATTACCTTTTGCTGCAACGAACATAAAGATATCGCTGTCGATTGGGGATGGAATATTTTACTTTCTTTGGTTCGATTGATGTAAAAGAGAGACCACTCCACTCGACAGCTGCCACCGATGCCATCTCCTCTGATAACGACGATGCCGTTTAGTGTGTATCAACAGTGAGATCACTCCACTCGACAGCCGCCTCACCTCTTCACATCTCTTCTCGCTGAAAAACTCACCTGATCAGCGAGGTGAGAGCAAGAGTTACCTTTTGGAGGCAATAAGCGCTGCAATGCCAATGTCCTCACCATCATCCTTTACACCATCAGCTCATGCTTACCTGCATGATCGAATGTTGGAGCCTCCGGTCATCCCGGCTCATCCTCGTCCTCCACCGCGGCCAATGCTAGTCGTAGTTTCTTTCTAGAAAGTATACATTTTTCCATGCTTACTAGTTCTATTTATAGCACAGATCTACACAGTTAGCAATGCCGAATGCGTTTGATTATAGTTAGGTGAAGTCTCCCAAGTGCAGGAGATCTATATATTGTAGTATCTTTTAATAAAGAAAATATTATCTAACCCACAAGGAGCCGAAGATATTGGTTAGCAAGTCTAATAAGTAAAACAACAAAAGATGCAAAGGTTTGGTGTTTTGGGGTTTATAGTTTGTAGAAAAGTAAATTGTTGTAAAGTAAATTGCAATAAAATAATTACTTTTTTAGAGAAAGCCCAATACTCTATGCAAAAAAAGGACAAGCTCAAGTGTGTGTTCTTATATGTGACAAACGTTTCTGAGGCCAGATTGAATTTACTTAGCACAAAGATTTATTCAAGAACATGGTAAGTATCTTGTCAAGTTTTATTCTCTTTGAATAGAGCCTTAAATAGGTGTGGACATATACATGAGAATGTGCACCCCTTATGATTGGTCCTAAGGTTATTTTCAAGTGCAAACAAAAGATTCATTAAGACATAAAGTCCAATCGCAGCATAAAGTTCCAAGGTCCCTGATCTAGAACCCCTTTAATACATCTATCCCTTTAATACAAGTCAAAGACTCAGGACACGGTTTCTTTCATCCCGTGCCTCCCTACTCTCTTCATTACACTAAGATGTAACCCTATGAGCCCATATATGTGAAGAAATATGTAGTTGTCATTCACATATTACCATCATAGAACCACATAAAAGATTAAAACTAAACCAAATACTCATTGCATATTATATAAAAATCACAGCTAATTCATCCTATGCCCTCATAAACATGAGCAACTACTCACAATGGCGAAACATGATATAGATCAGATGCATATGGAATACAACACAATCTAAAAATATAACTTCACCACCAAATAATGACAAGTTACCAAACACAATCATGCACACGACACTAAAACAATATCCAGAGTTCAATCTTATCACAAACTATGAGGGGAACGATGTGGATCTTAGAGATGGAGATGGTGCTGATGTTGGGGATGATGGTGATGGTGATGGAGAAGTATCCCCCTATATGAAGGAGGAGTGGTGATGATTTCCCCCTCTCCGGAGGCCTCGGAGCAGCACGAACTTCCCTCTCCCGAAGTAGAAGTGTACTTTTTCCTGCATCGCCACCTCTGTAAATCGTAGGATAAATATGGCGTAGGCTTTTGGGTGAAACAGAGGCGTATGTAAAAGGGGAGAGTCGTGGCAATACTCGAGGCCTCAACACGCCTGGTTGGTGTGGCCTAGTAATATGGCCACACTACCTGGGCTCTTTTGGTCCTCGTGGCTCCCCCCACGTACCTCCGATGTCCAATGTCCTTCTCGTGATGACAAACTTCTGTGGTATTTTTTCTAGAATTATTTGGTTTCCAGAAATAGTAAAATACGAAAAAAAGGTTTTCCACCTCCTAGAAATTAAATATCAAAACAAGGGACTTTTTTGACCACTTTACCCTAGGGGAAGTCCCTACGGTGTAATTTTATAAATTAACCAAACCAAGACCAGAGTCCACAACAATCAGTCCACCAGAGTGACATCAAGGAGGTAGAAAATGAAAAGAGAGATACATAAATTTAAACAAAAATGTTCAATAACCAGTCAATGAGAGGTTGAGCTATAGTTGCTTTGACCTTGAATCTGTGTAGGAGTACGTCGCTTTGAAACCTTAGTCGCCAACGTCCAAAAGAAGAAGGGATAGACGCTTCCCCACGAATTGGCAATGCCTTCTTCACCGCCGCCCTCTCCGTCTCCTCCTCCCTAGACTCTATCTCCAAGTCTCTAGACTCCGCCTCGCCCTCCACCTCAGTAAAATCTGACCGAGCGAACTAGGAAGCCACGGTGCCATAAGCGAATGGTATGTCAGATAGAAGAGCTACACGCCGTGGGAGTGGTGGGTCTCCACACCTCGTTGTCGTCCTCCCCCAGCACCTCATCCTCATCGCCCCCTATACCACGCCTTTGAACCACGCGCTAACTCCTTCACTAATAAATTGTTCTTCCATACCCATTCATATGTTCTTTCAGTCTCACTAATACGGCTAGTGCACATCCACCCATTATCATCCATCCTCTGCTTTATTGGGTGACAAACAACAAATATAGCATTTCATGTCAAATAATATCATGAAATTAAATGCATCATATTATTATTTTCTACCGAGAAAAACGCATGTATCAACCTATATCTCTAATAGGTATAGAGGGTCCTAGAAGCGTCGGATCCGTAGATTGAGTACGTTCTCCATGCTCTACCCCGGTCCGAGATATAATTTCGGCAACACCTCCTCACTGCTCGTCCGATACACATCTTGAAAAAAAGCTGACAGGATGTGCATCCGGAGAACAATAGGGAGACACTGCCGAAATCCTGACTCAGATCAAAGGAGAACATGGAGAACGTACCCATCTACGGATCCGCCGACGGTCCGTAAATGCCGCAAGCGTTATAGTTGAAAATATGCCAACCTCTAAAGCATATTTGTCGGCGTAACGCTTGTGGTCGGGAAGTGACACCTAGGTGAGGCGGCTTGACGTGGAAATGGAATCTATCAGCATAAAAGAATGCGACGGAGAGGACAGAGTTCTAGCTTACCCTCGGAGGTAGAGGAAGTAGTGGCACAGCGTGGGCTCTAAGATGATGACGATGAACTCCGAGACGATGATAGGATCTAGCAAGGTGGACGGGGCCTAGTGTACAAAATTAACAAAATTAAGCATAGTCACTTAATATTATTAAACAGATTCACAAGTACTACCTAGCAGCTAAACAAGCACAAATTTAATTAACAAATGTAATACATTTCTACCCTAATGGACTAATACTACCTATCAGATTCACAAGTACTACATCTACCATAATGGACTAATACATTCTAATCCACATCTCCAATACATTTATAATCTAAATTTCTAATCTACACATTAATAGATTTATAATATACATCTACATCTAAATACATCTATAATCTACAATTGCTAACTAAAAAACATAAAAAGGGAGAAAAATCACCTCGGGAGCTGGGAGGCGTGGGCGTGGTCAAGGGAGGCCATTGGGAAACTGGGCAGGGGAGCTCCTCACCGCGGCCCGAGGTGGGTCAGCTCGGGTGAGGGCGGTGGGGGCTCGTGTGAGGGTGGCGCACGCTAGGGTCAGGTGGGCGGCGCTTGGGTGAGGGCCACACACGCTTGTGTGAGGGCGATAGGGGCTCGGGTGAGCGCGACACGCGAGGTAGGTGCTCGGGTGAGGGGAGCGCAGGGTTGCCGAGCGACGGTGGGATCAGCTGGGGTGCGGGCACGGGGCGACATGCAACGGCGGTGCGGATGGCAGCCGAATCGCGGCGAGGTGGCGAGGCGGTGCAGGGACGACGTGGGTGCAGGAGGCGCGTGAGGTGGGGAGAAGAGAAGAGCAGCGCTCATGGGCATGGGCCTCTTAGCCCACACAAATTAGGTCTAGGCCGAGCCTATGCCGGCGGCTTGGCCGTCGGCCTAGCTAGCTATTTATCTAGAAACATTTCATCACACTTGTGCATGTATGCTAGGGCCACATGCAAGTTCTCGTGGAATTTCGGCGCTCAGGCTATCCTTCTCCACCAAAATCCTAATCCGAGGGCCTCACTAGTCTAACCTCTATCTTTCTCCGTATGAGGGTTGACCAATGTACTTTACTATTTGTTTACCTCTCTTTAGGCCATACCTACATGGAAAACTAAGATTGGGCACATGGTTTCACCGGTTTCCCTCTGTTTTACCCGTTTCGGGAGTTTCCTCCTATAGGACCAGCACTTCTCTAAGTGTCATCGCATGCACCGTTGACGGTCACACCCGGGAGCTAGGAATTTCTCCTATAAACATTCCACCATACTTGTGCATGTATGCTAGGGCCACTACGTAGGTTCTCGTGGCATTCTGACGCTCGGGCAGTCCTTATCTGCTGGGCTGACGGCGGTGCCGTCGGCATAGTGTGACACCGTAGCCATGCCCTCATGGACCGGCCTTCTAGGCCCGTGCGAGGCCCACCTACGCCAATGATGGCCATCGACGCATCTTAGTCTACGCTGACGGCCCCGACAGCCCTAACAAAAGACCGTCGGCGTAGCCAATGGCCGTCAGCGTCTTGAGCTAGTCCTGTAGTGACTAAGAAATCTTATTCACATTGAAACTATAAAATAAGTCACTTGAGTCAAGATAAAAAGTTTTGAAACAACTCTAACAACAACTCGTCGAAGCAATAACCAAAATTAGTTGTAATAGATTCTATAGAATAATAGAAAGTGTACATACTCCAAAATAATCAATAGTGACCTAGTGTCTTCTTGGTTTTAATGACTTCTCACTCTTGTTACCAATTCGTCCATACTTAGGATTGTGATATCATTTTTACGCGAATTCAGATCTTTCGGGAGGGATCTCAACCAGCATTTCTCCAATTGAATCAGAATGTCAATTAGAATTTTATATCAATAATATATAAAAGCCAAAATAGAAACATAAAACATAAACCATTATATAATTCGGGTTGGTTCTGGCCACATGCCATAAGGTGGCCAAATTACTCTCGGGTCCTCCTTAGATACCCCATCTAGGACATTGTTTAGAGTCTAGTTTTTATTAGATTGAGAATTAGATGTTGCAAAGAGAAAGACTTGGTTTAAAACTAGACAATACCAACACCTTATTTCGCTTCAAAATCAGTTTTGCGCAGTATTCACTAAAACAAGCATAGCTCTCTCATACGAAGTCCGTTTTCAGCGTATGACCACTCAAAATGTTCAGAAAAAACATGTACATCTAGAGGTTCTTGCCAAAAATTAAGGTAGGGCGGCCGCCCTACCTTGCCCTTCTGGGAGCTTCGCCCCTGTCGGCGTAGCCAATGGCCGTCAGCGCCTTGAGCCAGTCCTGTAGTGATGTTGATGCATGGAGTTGGGACTTTCCAGTTCGGGAGAGCCAGTCCTGTAGTGATGCTGCTGACATGGTCGCTGGTGGCTCTCACTGTCTGGCACGCGTTTCATGAGAGAGGAACATCCGACGACGACGACGCCTGACAGCAACGCCTCCACGCGTTTCGCGAGGGGATAGATTTTCCTACACCCTGGACGTGTATTTAAAGGGCCATGCATGCATGCTCTTTCCCAAAGCAAGCTAGCTATCATGGCGACTCCCGACATTGCTGTCACTCCTGAGACGGAGCAGGTCGGCTGTGATCCTTCACCGTGGGGCGACTTCTTCATCGCGTACGAGCCACTGCCACAGCAGGTATGTAGATGAAACCTCTAGCTTCTTTTATAGGCTGTCAACTTCTTCAGTTTAATTATTAAGTCCTTTTACCAATTATCATGTATTACTCAACATTGGATGCATATATGCATGGCAGAGGTCGGAGCAATGGATGGTCACAACTCTTGTTCTTGTTCTTGTTCTTGTTCTTGTTCTTGTTTAAGACCTGCAACTGTACGCCCAAAAACTGAAGGGGGACGTCCAGCTCTTGTTTAAGACCTGCAACTGTACGCCCGCAAAAATGTTCTTGGTCGATACGATCCAACACCTCGGAATCCATCACAACTTCGAAGAGGAGATCCACGCCGCTTTAGGTGATATCTTCGAGAGTGAACTTAGTAATAGCTCATCCAGCCTCCATGAGGTTGCTCTTTGGTTTCGCTTGCTCAGAGAGCAGGGATATGTACTCCATTTTTTATGTTCATCTTGTAAAAAATAAATAAGGCTCGACCGTGACCAGAAATGCTAATTAACATGACTTTAACCGTTAAATTCTAATTCATTCAAATTATGATACTTCCTGTCAATATGATTTTCCACGCATCCATATGGGTATTCTTTAAACTAATGGTGGCTAAAGTTTGGCCAATGCTAGTTGTAGTGTTTGCGGGTACTTGATGGTATATTTTCTTAAATAATATATCACACACTAAGTTTTTTTTCTTTCAAAATGGAGATATAGCTCGGGCCTCTGCATCGAATGATGCATGCGACCTCGATAAAATGTCAAACCAGGTTTGACGTAATTGAAACTGAATTGTGCCCCATCTGTTAAAAACACATACGGTGTTTGGACAATCATTTGACCAACGACACTATGAGTCCATATGTTTAATGATATACATATATTCATATTCAAAAGTTCTTTCTGATGGTTAGAATTTTTCATCACATCAGTTTTACACTAGTGTGAACTTTGGTCAAAATATTATCCTAACACGACAAAATAAGCCGTGTAGCTTATTTTTTACTAGAACATGCCAAGTAGTTTGGAAAAATAGAGTATAACTTAAAAGCGCTCATTTCTGGATCTCGTAGATGTTTTTGACGGGTACAAGGGTGAAGATGGGAGCTTTATAATTGATGTAACCAATGAACCGAGGGGATTGTTGAGTTTATACAACGCATGACACTTGAAGAAGCTATGGCATTTGCACGGCAACATCTTGAATCAATGAGTGGTAGTCTGAAGTCCCCACTAGCTAAGCAAGTCAAGCGTGCCCTTCACAGAGCACTACCAAGGTCTTGCAGGAGGATAGAAACATTGCGATATATCCCCGAGTACGAAGAAGAGGAAGGACATAATGTAATTTTACTGGAACTAGCAAAACTGGATTTTAACCTCCTACAGCATGTGTACTTGAAGGAGCTCAAATATACTACCAAGTATGTTATTCTTCACCCCCATTATAGCCACATGGAAATTAAGATCAAACTTTATAATTCCCTGGTTATAGGAGTACCAATTTTTAAATATATGCTAAATAAATAAATCAGAGATGTAGTTAATGATTTCTATATTTTTTTATCTCTACAATATACTTACAAGATTCGAAAGCGGATTGGGTGTCCTTATGCAATGTACACATGGTAGGATGAGTACACACATTGTGACATAAAGTACATAGTGTCGCCATGTTCTTGTATTGGACATTGATCGTTCATACTTTGTCATGAATTGCATAATATAGGGCTACCTAAGTACTAGTTTAATTAATTATTATTACTTTTTGCAGGTGGTGGAAACATTTTCTGGGATACACCGAGCTAAGCTTCATTCGTGATCGTTTGGTCGAGAGCTACACTTGGGCTTATGTGTTGTACTATGAGAGAGCTTCAGAGCTCCCCCGAAGTATCCTTACCAAGATTATTATATTAATTACAACATTAGATGACATATATGATATTCATGCCACCATAGAGGAATGTCGGAAGCTACATGAAGCGATACAAAGGTTTGTATTTACGTTTATATAAGTTAATAAAGAAATACAAATCTAATATATATGCTACTATTATATAGGCACATGTTTTCCCCAAAAAATAAAAAAGTCATCCGCGACCTATCTTGTGGAGTTAAGTTGTAACCACTAATTTCCATGATACATTCTCATTTGGGTATATTGACACAAAAAGTAACATAGGATCCTCTTGTAGTCCAGGTAATCTTGATCATGTTTAGACACAATAGACAATCAGATGTGTCTTCATGCATGCAATTTCTAGTACTTATTGTGGAATAACATGCATACAACTTTGTAAACTTGAAGCACCTTCCTTTTTGTGAATGTAAGACTGAGGCATCTCCCTTTTTGTGAATGTAAACTTAAGCATCCTATCTCACTACTTATGTCAACTTCCTTGTAGTTGGGATGAGAGTGCTACTTCTCTTCTGCCAGAGTACTTAAAAACATTGTTCATGGAGTTGTTGAAGACATTCAAGGACATTGAGGATGAAATTCCAATCAACATTAACTACGATATTGCCCACCCCAAGAAATCGGTAATTACTTTTGAGAGAAGCTTCAAGACTCCCCTGGCACAGGTCATGGCCCTGGCCCACAAAGACCACGAGTTCCTTCTCATTCTCACCACCATGGTGAGTAGCGAGCAGGAGACTCCGATCTTGTATTCCAGCCACCGACCTGCAAAAGACGGCGCCCCACCAAGAAGATGTAGAGGGCAGCGCGCTGGCTCGCCTCTCCCCCTCACCTTCTTGGCCGGCCAGGAGAGGTTTATTAGAGTAGAAAACAACGCTACTTTGCCAATCCCCCTCGGCTCCATGGTCGGCCAGGAATAGCTCCGCCGCACCACAGCCCCATAGCAGCAGGTGGAGGCGCACAAGCCTCCAGATCGAGATCTTGAAGGCGGACGAGCTTATTTGGACATGATCCTTGTCCACCCCTTCCAACACCACCGGCTACCACTATGGGAGCTCCATGAGCAGGACGAGGAAGAACACCTCCCAGCTGCAGCTCGGAAGCAGCAGGAGCACCTGAGACCACGGCATATAGCCCACACAGACGCTAGCTACAACACCTAATCTACCCTATACCTTCTAGATCCTACACCGGCACCTCTCCTCCTCCATCTCTGGCCGGCAATGCCACCGGGGAGGGCTCGGGATCGGCCCGAAAGAACTTGGTGGACTCTCAATAGGAAATGGAAAGGGAGCAGGGGAGGGATGAGAGGCGTGTCTGGCGAGGTCGGAGAGAGATGGAGGCAGGTAAGAGGGAAGAGTGTGGAGAACCACCACGGTTAAGTGTTGGATTTGGGGTTGGGACAGTAAACCTATATGTAGTTTAGGTGGAAGGGATAACACAGGTTAAATAGTTCCTAGATGATTTAGTTTACTCCCGAGAAACCTTCTTGGATATATTAGAAATTCCCCCCCCCCCCCCCCCCCCCCCGCCGTCCCGTCCCGTCCTAAAAAATAAGGTGCCTAAGGTTTAATCAAAAGTCAACATTTTTAAGTTTGATCAAGATTATACACAAAAATATAAATATTTATGATACCAACAATAAAGTATATTTTCTTAATATGTCCATTCCATAATATAGATATGCATATTTTTTTTTCTAAATATCTAGTCTATGTTAGTAAGATTTGACTTTTGACCTATCCTTAGGCGCCTTATATTGAGGGAGTATTACGTAGAAACTCTAGCTAAAATGCAATATTCAAAAAGGAATAATGTTTAATAACCTTCCCGGATGGGATCCTTTTATCTTATATTTTCTAGTAGCGCTGACATGTAATGCTTTATCCTCTTCTATAATTAAGGACTGCTTGTTGGTCGGATATGTAAAAAATCTCTCACATTAGGTTGTATGTGAACACATATTTTTTTAATTCTTATGTCTCATCAATTTTGTTAGACAGGTTCGCACAAAGTTCAATATGAAATAATTAATAAAATTACTTAAATTTAATATTTTCACTATTTTCCATGAATGGTGTAGATCCAAAATCATGTGAGTGGTTACATGCAAGAAGCTGAATGGTCACATGAAAACTACAAGCCAAGCTTCAAAGATCAGGTGAATTTGACATGTCTAACGATAGGCGCGCCAACTGTATGCACAAGTATGATGGTTGGCATGGATGACCCAATAATTAAGCAAGCACTTGAGTGGACAGTTGGCGTTCCAGATGTGGTCATTGCAGCTGGAAAGGTTGTACGTTTAGAGTAAGTCCTAGTTAGCTGACTATAAGGCTTAAACTAGTATTGTTTTGCTTAGTTGGATGAGAGAGAAGAGGTGAGAGAAAAGATGTGGGCTCTCATGCAATAGTCAGCTTTTGCGCATGCTTTTAGGCACTATGTAAGTATGTGAGTGGACCATTGACATATTACATATTAAATCTTTAAAGATAACTATTATACTATTTGACTATAAGCTAACTACAGGTGACCTTATAGCCGACTTGCCGGCTGTACTATTGGAATTGCTCTTAATGAATGATATTGCAGCATTTGAGTTATATATGCATCAACCTTTCGAGAGTAAATCAAGCATGCATGTTACCACAAATGTCTTCCCGCTTCACAAGATAAGAGGCATGTACATCTTACTAGTAACTATAATACCAAAATAGTTAAGTCTAACAAAAAATTATACAACGGCTCCATTTCAATCATTTGAGCTATGGCATCACTTAGGTGACAGTCACTTCATTTTAATTATTAGCACTATAAATGTTAATACTAAGAAGCGACATGTTATCTGTATGCACTAGAATGAAGAAAGTAATTTAGTGTTCTACTGTCATTGCCCATCTATTTCCAAATAATTTTTCTTACATATTTACATATCAATATGTACACTAACCAGATGCCATACATATAGCGTCGAAAATGCAAAGGGGACGCGGCAAGCTCCATTGAGTGTTGCATAAACAAGCATAATGTAACTGGAGAGGCGGCCATTGCGAGGATTGAGACACTGTTAGAACATCAATGGAGGATACTGAACCAAGCTCGCTTTGAAAATCATGATCTACTCCCAGCACTACAGAGGATTATTGGGCTAGCCCTTAGTGCAACATTTTTCTATGATAACAAAAACGATGTGTACATGCTTAGCACACATCTTCAGAAGACTATTGAGAGCCTATTCGTGAAGCCGATTTAGATATGTGAATGGAAGTTGAGCTATTCAACTATCTTGTTAGTATCTTTGAAGTCTTAGGATCGGCTGAAAGGATCGTATGGGCACCTAGAGGGGGGGGGGGGTGATTAGGTGCTACTTCAAATTTTCTTCCTTTTCAATTCAGGGTTTGACAAGAAAGGTAAATTCTTTAGATTATGCAACTAAGGTGAATTTACCTATATGTCAACCAAGCAACAACTATCACAACCTAAGCAAGAACAAGTAAGTAAAGTGCGGTAAAGGATAGAAGTAACCAAAGTGGTGGACGCGGAGACACAAGTATTTGTTTCCCGTAGTTCCTTCCTTTTGAGGGGAAGTACGTCTACATTTGGAGAGGGGGTGGTATCAAACCACCTACGCCACGAAAGGCCTCCCTTGTTCTCCGATGAACCTCACCCCAAGGGGATCGATTCACCTTCCACTATATCGGCAACCTTCGAAGTGAAAGTCGGCACCTTTACAACAAGTTCGGGGCACACATCCACAACTTAATTGGAGGCTTCCAAATACAAGCAAGCTGTCAAAACAATCAAAGACAAGCTTGTAATAACCAAACAAAGTTAGGGTTTCCAAAGAAACACTAGAGCTTGGGGGCCCTCAAGTGAATGAGGGGGAAATGAAGATCTCTCTTGGTGAAGCTGTAGATCAAGGCCTCCTCCTTCGATTCTCCAAAGATCAGTGACTTTGGATGTTTGGGTGAAAATATCTTGTAGATTTGGTGGCTCTAATGATGTTTGTGTTCTTGAGTAGGTCGAGCAACTAGAGGAAGAAGATAAGGGTCCCTATTTATAGGCAGCCCCCTCCACGAACCGTTTTCTGACCGTTGGAGAAAAAACTAGACCGGAGACTCCGATCTGTACACCGGAGATTCCAGGCTATCTTCGGTCTAGCCTCCGGACCACCCTTCTGATTGACCAGGGCCAGACACGAGCCAACAGGGCCGAAGACTCTGGTCCAACAGTACCAGCGACTCCAGTCTGAGCCTAGACCAGAGATTCCGGTGAAGCCTCCGAATCTTGCTCCGCACCCCTATACAGACTGTCCCAGCCAGATTCCTGAAGCCACCACCGGAGTTACCAGCGGAGATTTCGGTCCTCACTGGAGACTCCGATCTATCCAGACCGGAGACTCTAGTCTGAAACTTTCAGACAATGTCAAGCTTTGCAGAAGACTTTCCAGAGAGTGAGGGCACTTTTCCCTTAGTATTTTAACAACCTGTGGATAGTGACAAACTGTAAAATGATCTACTTGTTGTTAACGAACACCAAAAGTGATTATGTCAATAAATGTCCTTTCTGTTGGAATTATGCCCTAGAGGCAATAATAAAGATGTTATTATTATAATTCTTGTTCATGATAAAGTTTATATTCCATGCTAGAATTGTATTAAGCGGAAACTTTAATACTTGTGTGGTTTGTGAACAACACCGTGTCCCTAGTATGCCTCTATGGACTAGCTCATTGATTAATGATAGTTAAGGTTTCCTAACCATAGACATGAGTTGTCGATTAATAATGAGATCATATCATTGGGAGAATGATATGATGGATAGACCCAAACTAAGCGGAGCAATTAGATCGTGTCATCGTGTTCATCTTTGCGAAGCTTTTCTTATGTCAAATATTGTATTCCTTAGACCATGAGATAATACAACTCCCTGGTATTGGAAGAAAGCTTTGAGGTCATCAAACGTCATCCTATGAGAGGGTGATCATAAAGGTGTCTCTCAGGTGATCGGAAAGTACCTGTTGGGTTATATGTATCGAGATGGGATTTGTCCCTCCCAAGTCGGAGAGATATACTTCGGGCCCACTCGGTAATCGATATCAACACTGCTTGCAAGCATGTGGTTAAGGAGTTAATCACAAAGTGATATCAGATTACGGAACGAGTAAAGTACTTGCTGTGAACGAGATTGAACTAGGCATGACGGTGCCGATGATCAAATCTTGGGCAAGTAAAATATCGCGAGACGAAGGGAATATATATATGGGATTGATTGAATCCTGGCATCGTGGTTCATCCGATATGATCATCGATGAATGTGTGGAAGTCAATATGGGTTTCCAGACCCCGCTGTTGATTATTGATATAAGATCATGTCTGCATATTCTCGAACCCGAAGGGTCACACACTTAACGTGTCTCGACGCTAGGATAAATTGGATAATTGGTTTATGAGTTTTTGTTCGGAGTCTCGGATGAGATCCGGGACATCACGAGAGGTTCCGGAATGGTCCGGAGAATAAGATTCATATAAGGCAATGCAGTTTTTGGAGTTCGGAATTGTTTCGGGTTAATCGGTATTGTACCGGAAGCTTCTAGAACCTTCCGGAGGGGGACCAACGTGGCCCCACCTGCCGGGAGGGGGTATGGGCCTATGAGGGAGTGCCCTGGACGCATTGGGCCAGGGGCACAAGGCCCCATAGGGCCCAGCCGGCCAACCTAGGGCTAAACCCTAGGAGAGCTTCTAGAAGGGGGGGGGGGAACTTGCCCCCCCACTCCTCCCTCCTTGGCCGCCGGCCCTAGGGTTTGGGGGAGGGGCAAGGGCTGGCCGCCCACCCCTCTATATAAAGAGGGCTGGGGGAACACCCCCTCACACACCTCCTCCTCAAGCCCTAGCCGTCCTGCACATAGGCGAAGCCCTGCTGCAGAAACTCTCCACCACTTGCACCGCGTCGTCGCGTTGTAGATCCAATCCGTCTCTCCACCATACTTTCTGGACCGAGGAAGGAGGAGACGTCGAGGTGCCGCACGTGTGCATCTCTTGGAGGCATCGCCACTTGCGGTGTTAGATCGGATCGGATCGCGAGAAGGAGAAGCGAGTACGACTACATCACCCACGTTCCATCGAACGTTCCGCTGTGCAAATCTTCAAGGGTATGAAGATATAATCTATCCCCCCTCGTTGTTTGCATCTCCTAGATTAGATCTTGGCTTTCCCCGTTCGCATCCGTAGAAAATTTTGATTTACTATGCTGCGAAACCCTTCAGTGGTATCAGAGCTAGATCTATGCGTAGATGTGTTTCACGAGTAGAACGCAACATGGTTGTTGCGGGCGTTGATGTTTTCTGTTGCAAGCCTCTTGTTTGTGTACTTTTTATGACGCGGGATAGTGAGATCGAAGCGGTCCAGGCCAACCTTACGCGACCTCGTTCGCGAGACTGGCTCCGCACTTGACGTGTGGCTTGTTCCACACATGCGGCTGGTGGATGCCAGTTTTCTCACTATAGTTGTCATGGGATTTACACCGGAGTTTGGCAACCATAATATCACCGTTGTGGCTTTCCGTAGGTAAGAATCGTTCTTAGCTTGCTACTCCCATAAGCCACGTAAAACATGCAACAACAAAGTAGAGGCGTCTAACTTGTTTTTGCAGGGAGCGTTTTCTGTGATATGGTATGGCCCAAGATGTGATGTGTGTATTGTATGCGATGATCATGTTTTGTAATGTTTCACGACTTGCATGTCGATGAGTACACAACCGGCAGAAGACATATGGTTGTCTTTATAATTGTGTATGACCTGTGTATCAACTTCTTATACGCCATGTAATAGTTTCACTTTATCGCTAAGTAGTTAGCAATAGTTGTAGTTGCTATTCGTGGTGGAGGCAATCATGGTGGAGTGATGGAGATCATGCCGGCACGCACAAGATGGAGATCATTGCGTGAAGGTTGGCTATACCATGTCACATAAAGTTATATGCATGTGATGTTTATCCTTTTATGTATCTTATTATGCTTAGATCGCGACGGTAGCATTATAAGATGATTCCTCACTTAAATATCAAGATAAAACTGTGTTCTCCCCATGTATGCACCGTTGTGAAAGTTCGTCGTGTCCAAGCATCACGTGATGATCGGGTGTTATAGACTCTACATTCACATACAACGGGTGCAAGCCAGTTTTGCACACGCGGAAATACTTGGGTTTGACTTGACGAGCCTAGCATATACAGACATGGCCTCGGAACACATGAACCGAAAGGTTAAACATGAGTCATTTGAATGATATGATCGATACTTCGTTGTCCACCATTGAAACCACATATCTTCACGTGAAGATCGGATTAGGTGTGGTGAATTTGGATCATGTTAACTAAACAACTTGAGGGATGTTGAATTTAGTGGGAGTTCATCTAGTAATTTGATTAAGTTGAACTAGTTATCATGAACATAGTCTAATTTGTACTTGCAAATATTGTAGATCAAATGGCTAAGTCAAACTTCAACTTCAACGTTTTTGCTGAGAAAGAAAAGCTTAAGAACAATGGGTCTAACTTCACCAACTGGTTCTGAAATCTGAGAATCATTCTCTCTGGCGGACAAAAGGACTATGTCCTTGAGAATGCGCTAGGTGACGCCCCTGCTATAGATGCGAAGGCTGATGAGAAAGCTGTCTATCAGTCGCGCAAAGATGATTATGGTGTGATTAAGATCACCATGTTGTTTGCTATGGAATCGGACCTTCAAAATCGTTTTGAAGATTATCCCGGGCCCTTTGAGATTCTTGAGGAGCTGAAAACTATGTTTCAGACTCAGGCCCGTTCTGAGAGATATGAGATCTCTGAGAAATTCTTTAACTGCAAGATGGAGGAAGGGAGTTCTGTTAGTGAGCACGCCATAAAGATGTCGGGCTACACTCAACGACTTGAGCAACTGGACTGCAAGATTCCAGAGGAGCTCAAGATTGACAGGGTTCTGCAATCACTCCCTCCCAGCTACAAAAGTTTTGTAGTGACTCATAATCAGATTGGTTCCACTGATACGATCACCGAGCTCTTCGCTAAGCTAAAGGCTGCGGAGGTGGACATCAAAAAGGATAATCATGTGTTGATGGTCAACAAGCCCCCCAGCTTTAAGAAAGGTAAGGGTGCAAAGAAGCCCTTCAAGAAAGGCGGCGGCAAGCGCGTTGCCCCTGCTGAGAAGAAGCTCAAGTCTGGACCTAAGCCGGACACTGAGTGCTTCTATTGCAAGGACAAGGGTCACTGGAAGCGCAACTGTCCGAAGTACTTAGCGGACAAGAAGGCTGGTACCATCAAAGGTATATTTGATATACTTGTTATTGATGTTTTCCTTACTAGCCCTCGTTGTAGTGCCTGGGTATTTGATACTAGTTCAGTTGCTAATATTTGTAACTCGAAACAGGAGCTACGGAATATACGGTGGCTTGCGAGGGATGAGGTGACGATGCGCGTTGGCAACGGATCAAGAGTTGATGTGATGGCCGTCGGCATGCTCTCCTTAGTTTTACCTTCGGGATTAGTTTTAAACCTCAATAAGTGTTATTATGTGCCTGCGTTGAGTATGAACATTGTATCTGGATCGTGTTTATTGCAAGACGATTATTCATTTAAATCTGAGAATAATGGTTGTTCTATTTATATGAGTAACATCTTTTATGGTCATGCACCTGCTGTGAATGGTTTATTTCTTCTGAATCTCGAAAGGGATGAAGCACACATCCATAACATTGAGTCTAAGAGATGCAAAGTAGATAGTGATAATACTACTTATTTGTGGCACTGTCGTCTAGGTCATATTGGTGTAAAGCGCATGAAGAAACTCCATTCTGATGGACTTTTGGAGTCTCTTGATTTTGAATCATTTGACACATGCGAACCATGCCTCATGGGCAAGATGATCAAAACCCCGTTCTCCGGTATGATGGAGCGAGCAACAGACTTGTTGGAAATCATATATACCGATGTATGCGGACCGATGATTGTTTTGACGCGCGGTGGATATCGCTATTTTCTCACTTTTACCGATGACTTAAGTAGATATGGGTATATCTATTTAATGAAACATAAATCTGAAACATTTGAAAAGTTCAAAGAATTTCAGAATGAAGTGGAGAACCATCGTAACAGAAAAATTAAGTTTCTACGATCCGATCGTGGAGGTGAATATTTGAGTTATGATTTTCTCACGAATCTTAAAGCAAGCGGAATTGTTTCGCAACTCACGCCACCCGGAACACCACATCGCAATGGTGTGTCTGAACGCCGGAATCGAACTCTATTAGATATGGTCCGATCAATGAAGTCTCTTACTGATTTGTCGTTATCATTTTGGGGTTATGCATTAGAAACCGCTGCATTCATTTTAAATAGGGCACCATCTAAATCCGTTGAGACGACACCGTATGAACTGTGGTTTGGTGCTAAACCTAAGTTGTCGTTTCTTAAAGTTTGGGGATGCGAAGCTTACGTCAAGAAGTTGATGCCGGACAAGCTCGAACCCAAAGCGGAGAAATGCGTCTTCATAGGATACCCTAAGGAAACTATTGGGTATACCTTCTATCACAGAACTGAAGGCAAAGTGTTTGTCGCAAAGAATGGATCCTTTCTTGAGAAGGAGTTTCTCTCGAAAGAAGTGAGTGGGAGGAAAGTAGAGCTAGACGAGGTTGTTGAACCTTCTCTTGAGTTGGAGAGTAGCGCAACACCTGAAATTGTTCCAGTGCCGCCTGCACCAACAATAGAGGAAGCTAATGACAAGGATCATGAAGCTTCGTACGATGCTGCTACTGAACGTCGCAGGTCGACAAGGTCGCGTGCCCCTCCTGAGTGGTACGGCAACCCTGTCTTGACTATCTTGTTGGTAGAAGACAGTGAACCTACGAACTATGAGGAAGCGATGATGAGCCCAGACTCTGAGAAATGGCTAGAAGCCATGAAATCCGAATTGGGATCCATGAGCGAAAACCAAGTATGGACTTTGGTGGACCCTCCTAGCGACCGAAAGGCCGTTGAGTGCAAATGGATCTTCAAGAATAAAATGGACGCGGATGGTAATGTTACCGTCTATAAAGCACGACTTGTCGCAAAAGGTTTTCGACAAGTTCAAGGTGTTGACTACGATGAGACTTTCTCTCCCGTAGCAATGTTTAAGTCCATTCGGATTTTGTTAGCAAATGCTGCGTTTCATGATTATGAAATATGGCAGATGGATGTCAAGACTGCGTTCCTCAATGGCAACATTGATGAAGAGTTGTATATGATGCAACCCGAAGGTTTTGTCGATCCTAAGGATGCTGATAAAGTGTGCAAACTTCAGCGTTCCATTTATGGACCAAAGCAAGCATCTCAGAGTTGGAACCTTCGTTTTGATCAAGTGATCAAGAGCTTTGGATTTGTTCCAAATTGCTACGAAGCTTGTATCTACAAGAAAGTGAGTGGGAGCTCGGTGACATTTCTGGTACTATATGTGGATGACATGTTGATTATTGGAAATGACATTAACATGCTTAACGATGTGAAGAGTTATTTCAACAAGTGTTTTTCAATGAAAGACCTAGGGGAAGATGCTTATATATTGGGCATCAAAATCTATAGAGATAGACAAAGACGCCTGATAGCTTTAAGCCAGAGTACATACCTAGACAAAGTTCTGAAAAGGTTCAGAATGGATAAGGCAAAGAAAGGTTCAGTGCCTATGTTGTCAGGTAAGATATTGAGCAAGGCTCAGTGTCCAGCTACGGTAAATGATAGAGAAGCTATGAGCAAAGTGCCTTATGCCTCGGTCATAGGTTCTATCATGTATGCTATGTTGTGTACTAGACCGGATGTGTCCAATGATCTTAGTTTGACGAGCAGATACCAAAGTGATCCAGGAGTGGAACACTGGACAGCCATGAAGAACATCCTAAAGTACCTAAATAGGACTAAAGAAATGTTCTTAGTCTATGGAGGTGATGAACAGCTCGTCGTAAAGGGTTACATCGACGCTAGTTTCGACACCGACAAGGATGATTCTAAATCTCAGACAGGATACGTTTATATTTTGAATGGAGGAGCTATGAGCTGGAGAAGCTGCAAGCAAAGAGTGATCACGGGATCTATAGTAGAAGCGGAATACATGGCTGCTGCAGAAGAGTCAAGTGAAGGAGTTTGGATCAGGAACTTCATCACTGAGCTTGGCGTGGTTCCAAGTGCCTTGGACCCACTGGAGATATTGTGTGACAACACTGGCGCCATAGCACTCGCTAAGGAACCAAGATATCATCCAAAGACCAAGCATATCAACCGCAAGTTTCATATAATCCGAGATTATATAGCAGATGGAGATCTAAAGATTAGCAAAGTACATACAGATCTGAATGTCGCAGATCCATTGACTAAACCTCTTCCACGTGCAAAACATGATCAGCACCTTAGTGCCATGGGTGTTAGATTGTTGCCAGATGTAAACTAGATTATTGACTCTAGTGCAAGTGGGAGACTGTTGGAATTATGCCCTAGACGCAATAATAAAGATGTTATTATTATAATTCTTGTTCGTGATAAAGTTTATATTCCATGCTAGAATTGTATTAAGCGGAAACTTTAATACTTGTGTGGTTTGTGAACAACACCGTGTCCCTAGTATGCCTCTATGGACTAGCTCATTGATTAATGATGGTTAAGATTTTCTAACCATAGACATGAGTTGTCGATTAATAATGAGATCATATCATTGGGAGAATGATATGATGGACAGACCCAAACTAAGCGGAGCAATTAGATCATGTCATCGTGTTCATCTTTGCGAAGCTTTTCTTATGTCAAATATTGTATTCCTTAGACCATGAGATAATACAACTCCCTGGTATTGGAAGAAAGCTTTGAGGTCATCAAACGTCATCCTATGAGAGGGTGATCATAAAGGTGTCTCTCGGGTGATCGGAAAGTACCTGTTGGGTTGTATGTATCGAGATGGGATTTGTCCCTCCCAAGTCGGAGAGATATACTTCGGGCCCACTCGGTAATCGATATCAACACCGCTTGCAAGCATGTGGTTAAGGAGTTAATCACAAAGTGATATCGGATTACGGAACAAGTAAAGTACTTGCTGTGAACGAGATTGAACTAGGCATGACGGTGCCGACGATCAAATCTCGGGCAAGTAAAATATCGCGAGACGAAGGGAATATATATATGGGATTGATTGAATCCTGGCATCGTGGTTCATCCGATATGATCATCGATGAATGTGTGGGAGTCAATATAGGTTTCCAGACCCCGTTGTTGATTATTGATATAAGATCATGTCTGCATATTCTCGAACCCGAAGGGTCACACACTTAACGTGTCTCGACGCTAGGATAGATTGGACAATTGGTTTATGAGTTTTTGTTCGGAGTCTCGGATGAGATCCAGGACATGACGAGAGGTTCCGGAATGGTCCGGAGAATAAGATTCATATAAGGCAATGCAGTTTTTGGAGTTCGGAATTGTTTCGGGTTAATCGATATTGTATCGGAAGCTTCTAGAACCTTCCGGAGGGGGACCAACGTGGCCCCACCTGCCGGGAGGGGGCATGGGCCTATGATGGAGTTCCCTGGCCGCATTGGGCCAGGGGAACAAGGCCCCATAGGGCCCAGCCAGCCAACCTAGGGCTAAACCCTAGGAGAGCTTCTAGAAGGGGGGAAACTTGCCCCCCACTCCTCCCTCCTTGGCCGCCGGCCCTAGGGTTTGGGGGAGGGGCAAGGTCTGGCCGCCCACCCCTCTATATAAAGAGGGCTGGGGGAGCACCCCCTCACACACCTCCTCCTCAAGCCCTAGCCGCCCTGCTGCCCTCCTCTCTCTCTCTCCCTCCCGACTGCACGTAGGCGAAGCCCTGCTGCAGAAATTCTCCACCACTTTCACCGCGCCGTCGCGTTGTAGATCCAATCCGTCTCTCCACCATACTTGCTGGACCGAGGAAGGAGGAGACGTCGAGGTGCCGCACGTGTGCATCTCTCGGAGGCATCGCCACTTGCGGTGTTAGATCGGATCGGATCGCGAGGAGGAGAAGCGAGTACGACTACATCACCCATGTTCCGTAGAACGTTCCGCTGTGCGAATATTCAAGGGTATGAAGATCTCATCTATCCCCCCTCGTTGTTTGCATCTCCTATATTAGATCTTGGCTTTCCCCGTTCGCATCCGTAGAAAATTTTGATTTACTATGCTGCTAAACCCTTCACTTTCAATCTCCCCTTTTTGGTGTTCGATGACAACAAGTGATTTTGCATGGAATAATTTGTATGAAGCTCCCTCTGACTATGTGCACTAAGGTAAACAAGTAAGTCATGCAAGATAGATAGTATCAACGATAAAACACATAGTGCTTACATGAGTTACGAATAGTAGGTGCACACGCACATAGTCACACACATAACACATAGGAAGTTCAAATAAGGAAAATAAGCAAATAAAAGCAAATAAGAGCGAATCCAAAGCCCAAGCCCATGCCCATGCCCATGCAAATCGATTACAATGTCTTCTACCCCTTTGGCATCAAAACGCCGAAAAGGGAAAATACCTAAGCTAGCATCCCAGCAACTCAGTAGTCATCGCCATCCTCGTCCTCTTCCTCATACTGGTCATCACCACCCTCATCATAGTCATCATCATCATCATCCTCAGGGACTGCAGGCCCTTTGCCATAAGGGCGAGAAGAGGAGGTACCCTGGTACCGGTATCCAGAGGTGACATCTGCAAACATCTTCCAGTCCACCATGCTATCCTGTTGGGCATTCCATGCTCCAAACGAGAGAGTATGGTCTAACTCTGTGGACTGCTGAGCACCATGCTCATCATTGTACTCATCCTCACCTACCTCATCATCCCCTTCACCTTGTTCCTTGATTTCCTTGAGGAGCTTCTCAATGCGATGGTTGCTTTGATAGGACGCATGTTGTTGCTTGCGGATATCGACATTCATGCAACAAAGGGTCTTCTCCCAGAAAGTGGCCTTCTTGACCCGCTCA
The DNA here is from genome assembly GCA_910589765.1 of Avena atlantica. NCBI lineage: Eukaryota > Viridiplantae > Streptophyta > Magnoliopsida > Poales > Poaceae > Avena > Avena atlantica. Next base: position 476,992,809 of record OU342734.1, on the reverse strand, counting down.
TGTACATATTTCCGAGTCATGGAAGGCATAGGTGCATTGGAGGCATTCTTCCTCCAAACTCTAGGTGGAGAGGGAGCCCTCTCAGTCTCTATCTCCTCATCATCATTGCCATAGCGACGCCTAGGAGATGGCCCCATGCGCACCTTCTGCTGAAGTGAAACCAATGTGTGATCAATGAAATGTGGAGCTGTGCCAAGTGGGGAATCATGCTCCTTGGAGTTGATGAGCCTCATGACCAAAGGTGCATGTGGAGGAGACTTCTTGAAAAGAATAGCATGGAACATCTCCTCAAAAATGAAATCCATCACATCAATAGGATCAGCATCTGCCTCAGGGCCAGCATTGTAGGTCCGGTGGGTATGGTAAAGAAGGTTGACTAGCCCACCCCTAATAGCATCATCATTCCCAGCACTTGGTGCGATGGTTTGACGAAATATCCTCAACATCAGGTTGTAGAGGGGTTTGAGTCCCTTGGACCCCCCCTACAACCCCCTCGTTGCCATACAGAGGTGCAAGCTTCATCTTGTTCTCACCAAGAGCTGCAGAGTGCATGCGCAGCCCAACTGGAGTGGATACGCCATTAAAGGTCTCAAAGATGACATTGGCAAAGTCATGGAGTGTAGCTATGCAACGAGTGGTGCCAGAAATCCAGGTCATGGTCCTGTCTTGATCAGACCCAAACACTACCGTGGCGTATAACTGCTGCACAAGGAAGATATTGTAGTATTCACGGAGCTCCATCAAGTTAAACAGCCCCAACTTCTCACAGATCCATAGAGCATCATTGAAGTAGGGACTCAGCCTCATCTGCTCAACACTCATGAACTTCTGAGGACATACAGGTGATTTAGTGAGAACTCTATATATATCCTTCATGAACACAACCTGCTCCTTCCTCCAGAAGCGAGGGTCCTCGCTGGTACGTGGTAGGTCATAGAAGTCAGTCTTCATTAGCTCACGGAACTCCTCCTTTGACATCTTGGCCAAGGACTGAAGATTGTCATATTTGGCCTTCTTGGCACAGTCCTCTCGTTCAGCCCTTTCCTGCTCCCTCCTTAAATAGGCTGCATCACATGCCTTCTGTCTTTGGTTGGAAGGAGGCACGATAAACTGACCTAAGCTTCATCATAGCGAGGATTGCCCCTTTGTGACTTGGCCTTGGTACGACGAGGACGGCTAGAGCCATCACCTGTGAATAGCAGTGAGGGCGATAGCATGGAGATGAGTATATATGTCCCAGAGATGTCGTACAAGAGCTTTGATGCATTTATGGTCTGTTTTGATTCATCCAACATCGGAGTCTCCGCACCTCATACCGGAGTCTCCGGCCTAGACCGGAGTCTCCGAACCTGGGTCTGGAATCTCCGGTCGGGAGGCTCGAGCATGAGATGGGGAGATGCTGGTGGGGGTGAATCTAGCAGATCGAATAATGCAACAAGGCTAAAGTACTAGAGTGCACACAAACAAGTGATTCCAATGGACAAATCAACACCAATCCTCAAAAAAGAGGAGGACAGGTACCAAGTCTGTCCATGGGATCGATTCCTCCGGTGGTAATGACCCAATGGAGGGGAGGAGAAGGTTGGCCGACGGCACTACGGATCCCGGGGGCTTCTTGACCTCCGGGGAGGAGTTTTGGAAGAGGAGGCGATGGGTTAGGAGGAGGGGGCGGGGTTGAGAATGAAGAACTGTTGTTTCAGTTCACCCCGTTCCCTTCCTATAAGTGGCAGAAACCGTCTGGACCAGAGACTCCGGCCTACACCAGAGACTCCGGTGCAGATGTACCGGAGACTCCGGTCCTCCTCGACCAAAAACTCCAGGATATGTCTTTGGGGACATATATGAGAGATAGATAGGTTTAAGACAGGGAATAGGCTTGGGTTGAGATATCAAACTGTGAAGAACCAATAAGATCCATAGAAATCCATAAAAATGTTCGGGAAAGCTCAAAAATACACGGATCAAGCAAATGACAAACATGAGTAAGCACCAACCTCTCTAATGAGAGAGGGCGGTGGCCTTTGCCACCATATTTGAGTATACTTGGCTTGGCACCACGAAGATATATCTTGGGTCCATTACCGAAACTCATAATTTAAGCTCACATATCACAGAATGATATTAAGAGGAATTATTTTGATTGCTTTGGGTATAATGGAGGGGAGGAATACTCCAATCAATTAGAACCGCACTCCCCCTATATCCATGCCTACACCTAAACCCAATAAGGGTCAAGTCATAGGTGAGTATGTAAGATAATCAAGTCAAGCTCCAAGAATATACGATATTTAGTTCACTCCTCAAATAGCAAAACCTTGCTTCATCAAGTGGCTTCGTGAATATGCCAGCAAGTTGGTATTTAGTTGGCACATATGATAGCTCAATATCACCTTGAGCAACATGATCCCTAATGAAGTGATGACAGATCTCAATATGCTTTGTCCTTGTGTGATCCACCGGGTTGTAGGCAATCTTGATGGCACTTTCATTGTCACATAGAAGAGGCACTTTGTCACAGTGGACACCGTAGTCCTTTAAAGTTTGCCTCATCCATAGCAATTGAGTGCAAGCACTAGCAGCTGCCACATACTCGGCTTCGGCGGTGGAGAGAGATATAGAATTTTGCTTCTTAGAAGACCAACATACCAAAGACCTACCAAGGAATTGGCAAGCCCCGGATGTTGATTTTCTATCATCCTTATCACCAGCCCAATCTGAGTCCGTGTATCCACAAAGAGCAAATGTTGACCTTCGAGGATACGAAAGACCATAAAGTGGGGTATGAACCAAATACCAAAAGATTCTCTTGACCTCCATCAAATGGCTTTCTTTAGGAGCCGCTTGATATCTTGCACACACACCTACACTCAACACAATATCGGGTCTAGATGCACAAAGGTAAAGCAAAGAGCCAATCATAGACCGGTATACCTTTTGATCCACATCTTTACCATTTGGATTTTGTTCTAGATGAGTCTTTGTAGCCATGGGAGTAGGAGCTCCATTTAAATCTTGCATTTTGAATCTCTTGAGCATATCTTTAGTATACTTGGCTTGGTTGAAGAATGTCCCTCCTCTAACTTGCTTGATCTCAAAACAAAGAAATACTTTCAACTCCCCATCAAAGACATCCGGAACCTACTAGTCATAAGTGTTGAGAATTCATCATTAAAAGCTTTGTTAGATGAGCCAAAGATAATATCATCAACATATATTTGGCATACAAAAAGCTCCCCATTGACCTTCTTAGTAAAAAGAGTGGGATCGATTTTCCCAACCTCAAATCCACGGTCAAACAACAACTCTCTAAGGTGCTCATACCATGTGTGTGGGGCTTGCTTGAGCCCATAGAGCGCCTTATCAAGTTTGTAGACATGGTTTGGGAAGTTGGGATCCTCAAATCCCGGGGGTTTCTTTACATATACCAACTCATTTAATGGACCATAAAGAAATGCAGTTTCTACATCCATTTGTTGCAACTTAAAGTTATGATGTGTCGCATAAGCAAGGAGGATACAGATGGACTCAAGGCGAGCCACGGGTGCATATGTCTCTCCATAGTCAATGCCTTGAATTTGAGAGAACCCTTGTGCAACCAATCTTTCCTTGTTCCTTACTATAATTTCATGCTCATCTTGCTTGTTCTTGAATAGCCACTTGGTTCCTATCACATTGCGGCAATCCTTTGGCTTCTCAACTAACTTCCATACTTTGTTTCTCTCAAAGTTGTTGAGCTCTTTGTGCATTGCTTCTAACCAATCTGAATCTTCAAGAGCTTCCCACACTTTCTTTGGTTCAATCATGGAGATGTGTGCTTGGTGCTCACTAAACCTCTTCAATTGTGCTCTTGTGGTAATACCTCTCCTAAGATCACCAACCACATTTTGGAGAGAGTGGTCTCTTAATTCAAACATCTTCTCCTTTCTAGCTTCACGACGAGTGTGGATCTCCTCATTGTTCCTTGGAGGACCCTCTTCATCATTTTGGTCCTCGTCTTGACCATCAACTTGACCTTGATCATCACGGGAATCATTCTCTTCATTAAGAGGCAAAGATTGACCTTGGTATTGATCAAGAGCTCTTCTGGCGTCGTTTGAGCTTGTCTCAAGGCAGTTTGAACAGATCTTCCTTGAGTAATTGACTTGGCACCACTTGACATCCTGGAGAATGAATCCAGCTCCTCCGCACTAGAGATGTCATCTTGATCAACATGTAGAGGGTCCACAACTTGTCTTTGGCTTGAGTCATTGTCCACCTCGGTGGATGGAACATGTTGTTGTTGTGAAGATGAGGGATCCACTTGTGTAGAGCATAGTTCTTCTCGATCCGCCATAGGGGGTTCCTCAACGGGGCGGATATATCCCACACCCATTCTTCCTATGGCTTCCTGAGGCATTTCATCATCTGCATCACAAGCATCAACACGTCCCCCTTGGGGACCATCATATTCTTCGAAGGTCACACTACAAGATTCTATGGCGGCTCCGGAGAGCTTATCATAGATTCTATAAGTGTGATATTCGAGACAATAGCCAAAAAAATACCCTCTAATGCTTTTGACTCGAATTTGGACAAACGACAACCTTTTATGAGATAGAAACACTTACAACCGAACACCCGAAAGTAAGATATGTTGGGCTTGTTACCGGTAAGTATTTCATATGGAGTCTTGTTGATTTCTTTGCGGAGGTAGAGCCGGTTTGATGCATGGCAAGCGGTGGAGATGGCTTCGGCCCAAAAGTTGTATGGAGATTTAAACTCCGCCAACATGGTCCTAGCCATCTCAATAAGATTTCGTTTCTTCCTTTCGGCCACACCATTTTGTTGAGGGGTATATGCAGCGGAATATTGGTGTTTTATCCCCTCATCACTAAGGAAATCATTCAAGGTGTAGTTCTTGAAATCGGTGCCGTTGTCACGTCTTATAATCAACCAGGGAATATTGTATTGACGTTGAACCATGTTGATGAAGTCAATGAAGGTCTTTTGGGTCTCACTTTTCAACTTGAAGAAATATACCCCTGAGTATCTTGAAAAGTCATCAACAATCACCAAGGAATATTTCTTCCCACCAATACTTGCATGAGATGGAGGACCAAGAAGATCCACATGAAGGAGCTCCAAGATCTTGGTTGACTTGATGCGGTTCTTTGGCTTGTGGGGAGCATCATGCACCTTTCCTAGAACACAAGCCCTGCAAACACGATCTTTGGCAAAGGAAACATTTTCTTTTAGTCCAAAAATATGGCCCTCCTTGTGGAGACTTTACAAAGTTCTCATATTAACATGGGCTAGTCAGCGATGCCATAACCAACCCACATCGGCCTTTCCGAATAAGCACATCGCACTTGTACCGGTTTGCCCCGAAAAGTCCACCACATACAAGTCATGTTCGACGTACCCAACAAAAGCGACCTTGAGAGACTTGCTCCATGTGAGGACCACAATATCATTATCAATAAAGATGGCAAAGCCCATATTTCCAAGAGCACAGACTGAAAGTAAATTGTATCCAAGGGTCTCAACAAGCATGACGTTCACGAGTGTAATGTCATGAGCAACCGCTACCTTGCCGAAACCCATTACCTTAGACTTAGACTTGTCGGCATATGTCACGGTGATTTGATCATCATTTGGCTTTAAGTCCTTGACAATAGACGAGCTTCCGGTCATATGACTTGTGCAACCACTATCAAGCACCCACTTTGACCCTCCAGAAGCATATGTCTACAAAAGATCAAGCTAATTTTTAGGTACCCATTTTTCAATGGGTCCTCTTTTGTTAGCGATAAGGGTCTTGGGGACCCAAATAGACCAAGCAATATAACCATCATATGGACCAACATATTGTGCATACACATCACCATAATAATCACGCATTAGAACATAGTGAGGGTTAGCACTTCCCGCAAAGTCATCATGAGACATAGTTTTACCACCTGTGGTCTTACTATCCACAATGACCTTGTTTATCTCTTGTGCGGGCTTGGCCTTCTTCTTGTTGTTCTTCTTCTTGGTCTTTGAGACAAAAGCAATGCCCCCTTTCTCACCACTAGGCCTTTGCTTGCTCAAAAGATCATCAATGGCCTTGTTGCCTTGTGGAAATGTGGCCTTGGCTAGCTCCCCCTTCAACCTAGCATTTTCTTCAAGAATAGTTGTACTACTAGATGGAATGAAGTTACTAGGTGAAGGAATATTGGCCAATTGAGTTTGAAGCATTTCATGGGACTTTGTGAGAGACAAGAGTTCACTTTCCAAAGCCTTGTGAGCCTTGTCAAGCAAACTAAAGTCCTCGGCAAGTTTTTCATGAACCACACCAAACTCAATCTTTTCCTTTTTAGACTTTTTGTATTTAGCAATAGCATGATCACGTTCCTTGATGAGTCTATTAACAAACATCATTGGCCTCATCAAGCCCTTCAAGTTTTAGTTCAAGAGACATTCTAGTCTCTTGTTCTTCTTCTAAAGCATTATTTAGGGCTTCTATCTCAATCATATGTTCATGTCCAAGTTTACATCTTACATATAGAAGCTCTTGTGTGTGGGAAAGTTGATCTAAGATGTTCCCAAAATGTATCTTGGCCTCCCCTTTTAAGTTAGTCACAAACTCATCGAAAGAAATTAATTCCCTTTTGACTTCAAGGGCATCTCATCATCAATTTCATCATTAGCTAAGGGAGTGGAGTGAAATGATGACGATACCTCCGTTCCTCTTGCCATAAGGCAAGTGACGTTCTTGTTGGGAGTATTCTCATTTGGAGAATCAAAGAGGGAGAATGTCGGAGTGGAAGTAGTGGCTAGAGCAGCCACACCACTTGATGTTTCCTCTTCCTCATCTTCATCATCTTCATTGTCAGAGGAGTATTCTTCATGAGTGGTCAATACAATCTCATCCTACTTTTTATTGTTGGAATTCTTCTTGTTGAAAGGCTTCTTGTAAGGAGCTTTGGAAGCAATCTTTGGCACTAGTTTGCCACCATGATATTCTCTTCTCTCATAGGGACAACTGGCCAAGAAGTGATTTCGGTCGCCACAATTGTAACAAGTTCTCAATCTTGGCATATTTCCCCTTTGTCCGTTGGGGTTGATTTTTCATTGCAATTCCATCTTGGCCTTCGTGGGGTTATTCTCGAAGTTATTTGCATAGAAGGCCATATATTGACCATGAAACTTCTTGACATCATCGGGGTTGCTCATGGATAGGCCTTCATCACTATCATCACCATACCTATGTTCAACAACTTTGGCCTTCAATGCAAGGTTGACAACATTGGTCATTCCAAGGGCCCGAGCACGGGCATCTTTGGCATTCTTGGCGTCAACCTTAAAAGAGGCCATCTCTTGCATAACTTCATTGGAGGTCATGAGTTGATAATTGTGTCTTCCTTGTTGGCTCTTCAAGTCGGTGGGCTCAAAGGGCATGAGTGCACTCACATATTTCCTTTTTATCCATGCATCATCCACATATGAGGCACCCACATTCCTAAAAGCGGTAGCGGTGGATTTGAGCCTACGATACATGTCTTCATGATCTTCATATTCCTTCATATAGAAGCCTTCAGCTTCATTTCTTAGTGCATCATACCGGTTCCTCCTCATGCTCTCATTCCCAACAAACAACACTATGAGAGCATCCCAAGCTTCCTTGGCGGTGCTGAGGTGCTCAATGTGTGGGTAATCCTTTGTACCCAATCCTTGTTGAATCATGTGCAAGGCGGTGGAATTGAGTTGACTATTGACAACTTCTCTTCTTGTCAAGTTGTCAGGATCCCCAATATAGAGTCCTTGTTCAATGATGTGCCATAGTTCAATGGAAGAGCTGCGCACATGAGTTTTCATTAGAGATTGCCATTTAGCAAAAGTAGTAGATGCTTCAAGCTTAGGTGGGTCACCTCTATTGTTTATATGAGGGTGAGGAATTGGGGGGTCGGGAGAGTACCATGAATCACGGTGCTCAGCCTTCCCACCATCCTTTTGTGTGGAGGAATTAGTGTTGACTTGTTTACCCCCAACCACCATACCCTCGGGTGATACCGGGGCATTACCCTTAGGTACAACAGATGGAGGCCCCTCTTGAGGAGAAGGGGATGATGAGCCATCTTTATCTTTAAGAAGCTGCTCAAGCATTTTCTTGACTTCGTTGACCAAGTATGAGCTCAATCTTGTTTCCAAGTTTTTGAGATCATCCATGGTCACCAAGGTATGATCACCACCACCTTCCCCATCGTTGCTACCCATATACTCTTAGGCGGTAAAGCCCTAATAAAGAGCTGAGGCTCTGATACCAATTGAAAGGATCGTATGGGCACCTAGAGGGGGGTGAATAGGTGCTACTTCAAATTTTCTTATTTTTCAATTCAGGGTTTGACAAGAAAGGTAAATTCTCTAGATTATGCAATTAAGGTGAATTTACTGTTGGAGATATGCCCTAGAGGCAATAATAAATGTTGTTATTATTATATCTTTGTGTTTATGATAAATGTTTACATTCATGCTATAATAGTATTAACAAGGAAACATTAATACTTGTGTGATTTGTAAACTAAAATAGAGTCCCTAGTAAAGCCTCTTTATAATACTAGCTTGTTGGTTAATAAATGATTGTGTTTTCCCTATCATGAACATTGAGATCTTATTAACAACAATATCATATCGTTAGGAGAATGATCTGGTGGACATACTCCTATAGATAAGCATAGCATAAAGATCAAGTCATTTTAATAGTTCAATTGCTATATGCTTTCTGATACATAGTAACCTAATTCCTTCGACCATGAGATCATGCATATCACCTTCACCGGAAGGATGCTTTGATGACATCAAACACCACACGGTAACTGGGTGGCTATAAAGGTGGCATTGAGTGTTCGGAAAGTGTTGGTTGAGACACATGGATCAAGAGTGGTATTTGTCCATCCATATGACGGATAGATATACTCTGGGCCCTCTCGGTGGAATGTCATCCAATTAGCTTGCAAGCATGTGACTGGCTCACAAGGGATCACATATCACGGGAACGAGAAAAGAGTACTTATCAGTAACGAGGTTGAACTAGGTATGAAGAGATACCGACGATCATAACCTCGGATAAGTAAACTATCGTGAGACAAAGGGAAATTGGTATCGCATGTAAGTGGTTCATTCGATCGCAAAGTAATCGTAGAAATATGTGGGAGCCATATGAATTTCCAGATTCCTCTATTGGTTATTGTTCGGAGAAGTGTCTCGATCATGTCTGCATAATTCACGAACCGTAGGGAGACACACTTAAGGATTCGACGTTGTTTGAGTAGTTATGGAATGATGAGTAAGAGACCGAATGTTGTTCGGAGTCTCGGATGGGATCCAGGATATCACGAGGAGATCCGGAATGGTCCGGAGAATAAGCTTCATATAAGGAAAGTCCTATTTCGGGGTTGGAGAATGGTTCCGGTGTTTTCATCGGGAATGTTCTAGAAGGTTCCGGAATGTCCGGCACTCCGGAGGGGAAGGGTACATGAATGTGTCATGTCAAGTTGGAATGATTGCATCATGTACTAGGTGTCATCGCTGAACAAAATAAAGGGTTTAATCAAATCCTAGTTTGAAAAGTCAAACGCCAATTTGAAAAGTCAAACGACTATTTTGGAAGGTGGAGGGGAAGTAGGAAACCTACTTGGGGAGGAGTTCCTCCCCTCCACCGCCGGCCCACTTGGGAAACCGAGTTGGGGAGGGACTCCCCTCCCCTGGCGCGCCCCCTCCACCTATATAAGGAGGGGCAGGGCTGCCCCTCCAAAACACAACACCTCCACCCCGCAAACCCTAGCCCCGGCGCCGCCACCTCCTACTACCGCCGCCGCCTAGGGCAAGCCGCCGCTGCCTAGCTAAACCCTAGCCGCCGGCCTAGCTCCTCCTTGGTGCGTCTACACCCTAGATCGCCGAGGGTCTCTCTCATAGTCCACCATACTCGCTCCGGCTTAAGGCGAAGCCCTGCGAGATCTCCCCTCTACTTCCGGTACCACGCCGTTGTGATGCCGGAATCGCGAGGAGAGTGCTACAACCTCCGCTGCCTGCTGGAACAAGGGAGAGAAAGGTCTTCGTCGAGTACCGAACGTGTGACCGACTACGGGAGCGCTGCCGGAACGCAGCGCCGGAAGGATCGTCTACGCGATCTTGAGATCGGCAAGAGTACGACTACATCACCCACGAGAATCCGCTCTCGTTAAACACTTTGGAATCTTCGAGGGTGAGTTATTCCATCGACTCGTTGCTACAATCTAGTAGATAGATCTTGGCTTGTTTGTTTGTATGCGATAGAAATTTTTTGTTTTCCATGCTACGAAACCCTACAGTGGTATCAGAGCCGTGTCTATATGTAGATCTGTTGCACGAGTAGAACACAATGGTCATTGTGGGCATTAATGCTTTTGTTGTCGATTGCTTCTTGTGTACTTTGCATCTTGCGGGATGTTGGGATGAAGCGGCCCGGGCTAATCTTAGAAGACATCATTCATGAGACTTGCTCCACGCTTGACATGCAACTTGTATGCATAAGTGGCTTTGCGGGTGCCTATTTCTCCCAGCATAGTTAAGATTCAATTTACAACGGGTGATTTACAATACTAGTATCAATGTTGTGGTTCTTGTTCGTAAGTTAGAACGACACTTATTGAAAGCCCCAAACCACGTAAAACATGCAAAGAAAGTAGAGGCGTCTAACTTTGTTTTGTAGGGGTGTGCTGTGATGTGATATGGCCATGATTGTGATTATATTTGATGTATGCAATGTTCCTTATTGTAAGTTGGCAACCGGCAGGAGCCATATGGTTGTCTTTAAATTTATGTTAAGACCCGCGTGTGTATTCAAAGTAGTTGTAATAGTTGAAGCCGGTGGATGACAACCATGGAGCAGCGTCATTGACCTTGATGCAATGCCGGTGATGATGGAGATCATGTCCGTGCTTGAAGATGGAGATCGGAAGCACAAAGAAGAAAGGTCATATCATATCACATATTATGAATTGCATGTGATGTTAATCCTTTATGCATCTTGTATTGCTTAGTTAATGACGGTAGCATTATAAGATGATCCCTCATGCACACGAATTTCAAGTTCTAAAGTGTTCATCCTTAGTAAGCACCGTTGCTAAAGCTTGTTGTTTCGAAGCACCACGTGATGATCGGGTGTGTTAGATTCCGCGGTGTATACAACGTGATCAAGCCAGATTTGCTCATGCGGAAGCTAAGGTTTGATCTTGACGATCCTAGCATGTACAGACATGGTCTCGAAACACGGATCACCGAAAGGTAAAGCATGAATCATATAGTAGATATGATGAACATGTCGATTTTTCGCCATTGAAGCTACATCAACTCTCGTGATGATCGGTGTTGATGTGGTGGATTTGGTTCGTGTGATCACTAAAACAATGTGAGGGATATTATTTTGAGTGGGAGTTCACCTAGATTAATTTAACTATTAATTAGAACTCAATTTGTCATAAACTTAGTCTAAACTATTGCAAATATGTTGTAGATCAATGGCGGCCCCTACCATCAATTTTAATGCGTTCCTAGAGAAAAAAAGTTGAAAAACAATGGAAGCAACTTCGCGGATTGGTTCCGCAATTTGAGGATTGTCCTCACAGCTGGTAATTTGACCTATGTGCTGGATGCACCGCTGGGTGACCCACCTGCAGATACTGCTACCGATGAAGTAAAGAATGTTTACCTCGCTCGGAAGACTCAGTACTCCACAGTTCAGTGTGCTATCTTGTATGGTTTAGAATCGGAGCTTCAGAAAAGGTTTGAGAATTCAGACCCACATGATATTGTCCGTGATCTCAAATTGATCTTTGAGACTCACGCGGCAATTGAGAGCTATGAGGCTTCTGAAAAGTTCTTTAACTGCAAGATGGAAGAGGGCGGCTCCGTCAGTGAGCATGTGCTTAAGATGTCTGGGCACGCAAACAAACTTCAAAGCTTGGGTATAGTGATTCCTAATGCTTTGGGGATTTATCGTGTCCTCCAATCACTACCACCAAGTTACAAGAACTTTGTGATGAACTACAATATGCAAAACATGAACAAGCAGTTGCCAGAACTCTTTGCCATGTTGAAATCTGCAGAAGTGGAGATCAAGAAAGAGCACCAAGTGTTGATGGTCAATAAGACCACCAAATTCAAGAAAGGCAAGTCTAAGCAAAAGGGACACTTCAAGAAGGGTGGTAAGAAAGTTACCGCGCCGACGAAGAAGACCAAGGCTGGACCTAAGCCTGATACTGAGTGCTTTTACTGCAAGGGAGAAGGTCACTGGAAGCGGAATTGCCCAAAGTACTTGGCGGATTTGAAGAACGGCAACATCAAAAAGAAAGGTATATCCGATATACATGTTATTGATGTGTATCTCACTAGTACTCGTAGTAGTGCCTGGGTATTTGATACTGGTTCGGTTGCTCATATTTGTAACTCGAAACAGGTGCTGCAGAATAAACGGAAACTAGCGAAGAACGAGGTGACGATGCGCGTTGGAAACGGATCAAAGGTTGATGTGATCGCGGTCGGCACGCTACCCCTTCATCTACCATCGGGATTAGTTTTATACTTAAATAATTATTATTTGGTGCATGCGTTAAGCATGAACATTATATCGGGATCTTGTTTATTGCGAGACGATTACTTGTTTAAGTTCGAGAATAATGGTTGTTCGTTTTACATGAGTAATATGTTTTATGCACATGCACCTTTGATAGATGGTCTATTCTTGTTGAATCTCGATAGTGGAAATACACATATTAATAACATTGAGGCTAAACGTTTGAAATCGAGCGATAACTCGACCTATATGTGGCACTGTCGTCTTGGTCACATTGGAGTGAAGCATATGAAGAAACTCCATTCCGATGGACTTCTTGAATCACTTGATTTCGAATCACTTGATAGATGCGAAGCATGTCTGATGGGTAAAATGACTAAGACTCCATTTTCTGGTATGATGGAGCGAGCTACAGACTTATTGGAAATCATACATACAAATGTGTGCGGTCCAATGAGTGTAGCATCGCGCGGTGGTTATCGTTATGTTCTTACCTTCACGGATGACTTGAGTAGATATGGGTATATCTATTTCATGAAACATCTCAGTCCGAAACTTTCGAGAAGTTTAAGGAATTTCAAAGTGAGGTTGAGAGTCAACGTAACAAGAAGATTAAATTTCTACGTTCTGATCGTGGAGGTGAATATCTAAGTTACGAGTTTGGCGAGCATTTGAAGAAATGCAGAATACTTTCACAACTGACACCGCCGGGAACACCACAGTGTAATGGTGTGTCCGAACGTCGTAATCGAACTCTCTTAGATATGGTTCGTTCTATGATGTCACTTACAGATTTACCGCTATCATTTTGGGGTTATGCATTAGAAACAGACGCATTCACTTTAAATAGGGCACCATCTAAATCCGTTGAAACGACACCATATGAATTATGGTTTGGGAAGAAACCTAAATTGTCGTTCCTTAAAGTTTGGGGTTGCGAAGCCTATGTAAAGAAGTTACAGCCGGACAAGCTTGAACCCAAAGCGGAAAAATGCGTATTCATAGGATACCCGAAGGAAACTATTGGGTATACCTTCTATCATAGATCCGAAGGCAAAATCTTCGTTGCTAAGAATGGATCCTTTCTAGAGAAGGAATTTCTCTCGAAAGAAGTGACTGGAAGGAAAGTAGAACTCGACGAGGTTGTCGAACCTTCTCTCAAACTTGCGAGTAGCGCAGCACCGGAAGTAGTTCCTGTGACGCCTGCACCAATAAGAGAGGAAGCTAATGATGATGATCATGAAACTTCGGTTGTAGTTGCTACAGAGCCTCGCAGGTTGACGAGAACTCGTACCACTCCTGATTGGTATGATCCCGTTATGAGTGTCATGTTGGTGGACAACACCAATGACCCTGCGACATATGAGGAAGCGATGATGAGCCCAGATTCCAATAAATGGCAAGAAGCCATGAAATCCGAGATTGGATCCATGTACAAAAACCAAGTATGGACTTTGGTGGACTTACCGGATGGCCGGAAGGCTGTCGAGAACAAATGGATTTTCAAGAAGAAAACAAATGCTGATGGTAATGTTACTGTCTATAAAGCTCGACTTGTCGCAAAAGGGTTTCGACAAATTCAAGGAGTTGACTACGATGAGAATTTATCACCTGTAGCGAAGCTAAAGTCTGTGAGGATTATGTTAGCAATCGCTGCATATTATGATTATGAGATATGGCAGATGGATGTCAAAACAACATTCCTCAATGGAGACATTGATGAAGAGTTGTATATGATGCAACCCAAAGGTTTTGTCGATCCTAAAGATACTAACAAAGTATGCAAACTTCAACAGTCCATCTATGGATTGAAGCAAGCATCCCGAAGTTGGAATCAACGTTTTGATAAGGTGATCAAAAGTTTTGGTTTTATACAAACTTATGGAGAAGCTTGTATTTACAAGAAAGTGAGTGGGAGCTTTGTAGCATTCTTAATACTATATGTAGATGACATATTGTTGATTGGGAATGATGTAGACCTTCTTAATAGTGTCAAGGAATATTTGAATAATAGTTTTTCAATGAAAGATCTTGGCGAAGCAGCTTACATATTAGGCATAAAGATTTATAGAGATAGATCGAGACGCCTAATATCATTGTCACAAAGTACATATTTGGACAAAGTTCTAAAGAGGTTTGGAATGGAAGATAGCAAGAAAGGGTTCTTGCACATGTTTCCCAATACGACCTTGAGTAAAACTCAAAGTCCGACAACGGCAGAAGATAGAGAAAGGATGAGTAAGACTCCCTATGCATCAGCCATAGGATCTCTGATGTATGCCATGTTATGTACTAGACCCGACATTGCATATGCTGTTAGTTTAACTAGCAGATATCAAAGTGATCCAGGAGTGGATCATTGGACAGCGGTCAAAAACATCCTTAAGTACTTGAGAAGAACTAAGGATATAGTTCTTTCTTATGGAGGTGATGAACAACTCGTTGTTAATGGTTACACCGATACTAGTTGGAACACCGATCCGGATGATTCTAAATCACAATCTGGATACGTATTTACTTTGAATGGTGCAGCAGTTAGCTGGAGGAGTGCAAAGCAAAGTGTTGTGGCGAGATCTTGAAATCGGAATATATGGCTGCTTCGGAGGCTTCACAAGAACCGATATGGATGAAATAGTTCATTACAGAGCTGGGTGTGGTTCCAAGTGCGCTGGACCCAATGTATATCTACTGTGATAACATGGGCGCCATAGCCAATGCGCAAGAACCAAGGTCACACAAGAAGCTGAAGCATATCAAGCTACGTGTTCATGCTATTCGAGAACATGTCCAAGATGGGGACATAAAGATTTGCAAAGTACACACAGATCTGAATGTGTCGGATCCGTTGACTAAACCTCTCCCGAGGGCAAAACATGACCAGCACCAAACTGCCATGGGTGTTCGGTATATTACCATGTAATCCAGATTAGATGACTCTAGTGCAAGTGGGAGACTGTTGGAGATATGCCCTAGAGGCAATAATAAATGTAGTTATTATTATATCTTTGTGTTTATGATAAATGTTTACATTCATGCTATAATAGTATTAACAAGGAAACATTAATACTTGTGTGATTTGTAAACTAAAATAGAGTCCCTAGTAAAGCCTCTTTATAATACTAGCTTGTTGGTTACTAAATGATTGTGGTTTCCCTATCGTTATTAACAACAAGATCATATCGTTAGGAGAATGATATGGTGGACATACTCCTATAGATAAGTGTAGCATAAAGATCAAGTCATTTTAATAGTTCAATTGCTATATGCTTTCTGATACATAGTAACCTAATTCCTTCGACCATGAGATCATGCATATCACCTTCACCGGAAGGATGCTTTGATGACATCAAACACCACACCGTAACTGGGTGGCTATAAAGGTGGCATTGAGTGTTCGGAAAGTGTTGGTTGAGACACATGGATCAAGAGTGGGATTTGTCCATCCATATGACGGATAGATATACTCTGGGCCCTCTCGGTGGAATGTCATCCAATTAGCTTGCAAGCATATGACTGGCTCACAAGGGATCACATATCACGGGAACGAGAAAAGAGTACTTATCAGTAATGAGGTTGAACTAGGTATGCAGAGATACCGACGATCATAACCTCGGATAAGTAAACTATCGTGAGACAAAGGGAAATTGGTATCGTATGTAAGTGGTTCATTCGATCGCAAAGTATTCGTAAAAATATGTGGGATCCATATGAATTTCCAGATTCCTCTATTGGTTATTGTTCGGAGAAGTGTCTCGGTCATATCTGTATAATTCACGAACCGTAGGGAGACACACTTAAGGATTCGACGTTGTTTGAGTAGTTATGGAATGATGAGTAAGATACCGAATGTTGTTCGGAGTCTAGGATGGGATCCGGGATATCACGAGGAGATCCAGAATGGTCCGGAGAATAAGATTCATATAAGGAAAGTCCTATTTCGGGGTTGGAGAATGGTTCCGGTGTTTTCATCGGGAATGTTCTAGAAGGTTCCGGAATGTCCGGCACTCCGGAGGGGAAGGGTACATGAATGTGTCATATCAAGTTGGAATGATTGCATCATGTACTAGGTGTCATCGCTGAACAAAATAAAGGGTTTAATCAAATCCTATTTTGAAAAGTCAAACGCCAATTTGAAAAGTCAAACGGCTATTTTGGAAGGTGGAGGGGAAGTAGGAAACCTACTTGGGAAGGATTTCCTCCCCTCCACCGCCGGCCCACTTGGGAAACCGAGTTGGGGAGGGACTCCCCTCCCCTGGCGCGCCCCCTCCACCTATATAAGGAGGGGCAGGGCTGCCCCTCCAAAACACAACATCTCCACCCCGCAAACCCTAGCCCCGGCGCCGCCACCTCCTACTGCCGCCGCCTAGGACAAGCCGCCTCCTAGCTAAACCCTAGCCGCCGGCCTAGCTCCTCCTTGGTGCATCTAAACCCTAGATCGTCGAGGGTCTCTCTCATAGTCCACCATACTCGCTCCGGCTTAAGGCGAAGCCCTGCAAGATCTCCCCTCTACTTTCGGTACCACGCCGTTGTGCTGCCGGAATCACGAGGAGAGTGCTACAACCTCCGCTGCCTGCTAGAACAAGGGAGAGGAAGGTCTTCGTCGAGTATCGAATGTGTGACCGACTGCGGGAGCGCTGCCAGAACGCAGTGCCGGAAGGATCGTCTACACGATCTTGAGATCGGCAAGAGTACGACTACATCACCCACGAGAATCCGCTCTCGTTAAACACTTTGGAATCTTCGAGGGTGAGTTATTCCATCGACTCGTTGCTACAATCTAGTAGATAGATCTTGGCTTGTTTGTTTGTATGCGATAGAATTTTTTTGTTTTCCATGCTACGAAACCCTACATTTACCTATATGTCAACCAAGCAACAACTATCACAACACTAAGCAAGAACAAGTAAGTAAAGTGCGGTAAAGCATAGAAGTAACCAAAGTGGTGGACGCGGAGACACAAGTATTTGTTTCCCGTAGTTCCTTCCTTTTGAGGGGAAGTACGTCTACGTTTGGAGAGGGGTGGTATCAAACCACCTATGCCACGAAAGGTCTCCCTTGTTCTCCGATGAACCTCATCCCAAGGGGATCAATTCACCTTCCACTATATCGGCAACCTTCGAGGTGGAAGCCGGCACCTTTACAACAAGTTCGGGGCACACATCCACTACTTAATTGGAGGCTCCCAAATACAAGCAATCTGTCAAAACAATCAAAGACAAGCTTGTAAGAACCAAATCAAAGTTAGGGTTTCCAAAGAAACACTGGAGCTTGGGGGCCCTCAAGTGAATGAGGGGGAAATGAAGATCTCTCTTGGTGAAGCTGTAGATCAAGGCCTCCTCCTTCGATTCTCCAAAGATCAATGACTTTGAATGGTTGGATGAACAGATCTTGTAGATTTGGTGGCTCTAATGACGTTTGTGTTCTTGAGTAGGTCGAGCAACTGGAGGAAGAAGATAAGGGTCCCTGTTTATAGGCAGCCCCCCTCCACGAACCGTTTTCTGACCGGAGACTCCGGTCTACACCGGAGATTCCGGCCTATCTCCGGTCTAGCCTCTGGACCACCCTTCTGATTGACCAGGGCCAGACACGAGCCAACAGGGTCGGAGATTCCGGTCCTCTAGCATCGGAGACTCTGATCTGATCCCAGACCGGAGATTCCGGAGAAGCCTCCGGATCTTGCTCCGCACCCCTATACAGACTGTCCCAGTCAGATTCCTGAAGCCACCACCGGAGTTACCTGTGGAGATTCCGGTCCTCACCGGAGACTCCGGTCCAGCCGGAGACTCCGGTCTGAAACTTTCAGACAATGTCAAGCTTTGCAGAAGACTTTCCAGAGAGTGAGGGCACTTTTCCCTTAGTATTTTAACAACCTGTGGACAGTGACAAACTGTAAAATAATCTACTTGTTGTTAACGAACACCAAAAATGATTATGACAATAAATGTCCTTTCATCGGCCCTCGAGATTATTCCTCTTCCACTTTCACTCTTGCCTTAAAGTTCGGTAGAAAATGCTCCACAAATATCATTTTTATAAAATATACTGGTCCTATGAAGCATGCATTGTAAATTGTTGAACTTCCAATGTAAGGCAAAATGGAAGTTTTAGGAAGATCGACCATAATAACAGAAAAAAAATTATGTCTTTGTACGCTTTTAAAAAGACAATTATTGACAGATTATAATGATTCATGACCAACTTGTAACAATAAAGAATCACGAGGCATTTCTTGTTATTATGTATTAAGGGGACATCAATTGGTGGTGGCTTGGTGCAGTAAATGAAACGTACCTGGCTAATGTAGATCATCTGCTTTTAGTCTGAGTCGATGATTTGCTGTCAGACCGACTCTTCTATTTGAGGCCATCTCTTCTTTATAATGGTCTCAAAATCGTTATTATTTTTTGAATTTATTCCGCCACATGCCCAATGCTCTTACCATCATGCACATTGTTTTCTATTTGAATATGTTTATCACATCTTCACCAAATTCACTGCTAAAGCAGTATATGTCGAACAGCTTGCTCATGAGCTCTTCCCTCATGTAATTATGCTCTTCCATTCTCAAATCTGTGCACGTGATCTTCATGCTTTTACGAATGATGAGGCCTACGATGGGCCTATAGCATAATGCAACAATTACTGGACGGACTGAAATACCTCGTTCATCGACTCGTGTAACCATAGGCCACTTATCCATAGTTAGCCGCTTTTGCATGTCTGGGAAGTGAACATAGGATAGCTTGTCTACATAAGATCTCTTGAGAGAAAATAGAGAGTCTCAATCTGACTCATAACTCTCCTCATAGTCAACAAAATCATGTGTATGGGAGAAAGATGTGTCCACAAAAAAAGATGAAACTAGTTACCGAAATGAAATTAGTAGAAGTATCTTACCCACTAAAACCAATTGAAGTACTGCAAAATACTTGATAACATGAGAGTAGAAGTATATAAATAATGACTATCTAACGTACTAAATGACCCACAGGCGTATCCTTTAACGGATGAGCTGTTACTCCACGAGGGAAAGTTGAACGGAATATGTCTGAGAGGCAATAATAAAATGGTTATTATCTTATTTCATGTTTATGATAGATGTTTATTTCTCATGCTATAATTGTATTAACCGGAAACTTTGATACATGTATGTCTAGTAAACAAACAAGAGTTCTTAAGAATGCCTCTCATTTAACTAGCTCGTTGATTAACCGATGATCAAGGTTTCCTGGTCATAAATATTGGATATTGTTAATAACGTGATCATGTCATTAGGAGAATGATGTGATGAACATACACCCAAAGAAAGTATAGCCATACGATCAAGTCATTAAGTTTATATTGATGTATCAAACACATATGAAGTAAACCTAATCCTCAGACCATGAGATCATATCAATCACTAACTCTGGTGAAGTGCTTAGATGAAATCAAACGTCACACCGTAACAGTATGACTATAATAGTGTCATTGGGTACCTTGAAAGTATTCGTTGAGGCTCATGAATTAAGATTGGGATTTTTCATCCAGATGATAGAGAAATATACTATGGTCTCTCTCGGTGATATCACATCGACGTAGCTTGCAAGCATGTGACTAGTTCCCAAGGATGGCATATCATGGAATAGAATAAAGAGTATTTGTCAGTAACGAGATCCAACTAGTTATGATTGATACTGATAACCGGATCTCGGACAAGTAAAATATCATGAGACAAGTTTCTTTTGCTCATTATTCAGCGTGCCTGGCTGCATGCTTCCCTGGCTTCGTGATTTGTTGTAATGAGGAAACCAACTATCAGAACAACTATATAATGTTGCTCGGGTGTATTCCCTGAAAATTTCGAGATGCGCATGTAGTCCCATTTATTTAAGATAGGATGTTGGTCAACAACAATTGAGACCTCCTTATCCTACATCAAATATTTATTGTGCCCTAGAAAAAGTTCAAAGTTGTGATAGAAGGCCAAAAGGAAGCACCGAAACAGAAAGTCTGATAACACAGAATGCATGAGGTCATCGGTATTGGTTGCACCGAATAATTTCATACTTAATTTAATTTATCAGAGGCAGTTCCACATGGGAAGTGTGATAAAGCTTAAAAAACAAGAGCTGTGTTTCGGTGTCCCCCTCAATTAAGTTTGTATAGAATAGTTTTTTTTAAAAAATTATCCATCGAAACCCATATTCAGGCTATGTATACCTCCCGTATAGATGTACTCGGTTGAGATGGATATACTTCACATTCTCACTAGTTGATTCTACCCCCTATTACCGCGATCTACGTCTTTGCATGTGATATTTTGGAATTTTGTTACCCAGGTGTATTCCCTGGAAATTTCGAGATGAAAAGTAAGACAAACAAGGAGTTGGAGCCAGATACGCATGCAGTCCCATTTATTTAAGATAGGATGCTGGTCAACAACAGTTGAGAGCTCCTTATCCTACAATCATCAAATATTTACCGTGTCGTAGAAAAAGTTCAAAGTTGTGACAGAAGGCCAAATGGAAGCACCGAAACAGAAAGTCTAATAACACAGAATGCATGAGTGTAACATCCCAGTATTTAGGACTTAACGAAGGGTAGATTTAGGAATATGAATTGTTGCATGCATTCATTTGTGAAAATGTGGGTAAAATTTTCGCCTAATAAAACCTTGAGTGATCAATGTTTCTTTCTTACTTTGAGATTAGGTTTAGTCTTAAAGGAGGATTGCTATAAACTTTGATATGATCTTAAAGGAATTATGGGTGTTTTGAAATGAGTTTGAATTTTAAAACTTAAGTGTTTGAATAATAATTTAAATGATTTAGATATAAGATTTGAATCTTAAATTAATTAAGAGATAAGTATTATAACTTAAATCTTATCTAAAAAACAATATTGAATATGAAATTCATTTCATATTATTAATACATAAACAAGTTACAAAGAATGTAACCTACTGAAGTCATTCCAAACTTCACAATTTACAAAAGAGTAAAGAATAAGAATATTCTTTATTAATAATAATATAATCTTTATTACAATTGAATAAAATAAATATTACAAGAATTATAAAAGAAAAATTACAAAAGAATAAGAAAATTACATTTGTACATCTACTAACTATCCTATATCTAAATCTACACTAAATCTTCATCTTTATCTTTGTACCTGCAAAACAAAAACTAAATAGAAACAAAATAAGATTAGTGTTAGTATATTTCTGTCACATATGTCAGTGAAGTGCACTTGACAAATTCATCATTGAGAAATATTATAAAGGGGCAAGTTTCACCAATATGAAAGATTTCATCTTTCATAAATTCAAAGCCAGAATTCAAATGACATCCAAGAGGGACCAATTCACTAGCCTGGTGAAAGTAATTTGGTAATGGTAAGTTCAAATATTCTGAACCTATCCACAAGTGCATAGCAGACACACAAGCTGGACACACACCAGCATGCAAAGGGTGTGCTGTCGACCTCACAAGCACAGCCAAAACACACAAAACCACAACACAGCCGTGGGGGAAGCACTAGTGCATCACTCCACTACACATCACACAAGAACAGCTAGTGTAGACAGTAGCCAAACCAAGAACAGCAGCCAAATCAAACCACCTAGATCAACCCAAACATCACTAGGATGGTAAAATAAGGAGGGGGTGGATCTGGTGGACAGCAAGGTCAAACCCAGGAGCTAGGAGGAGCAGGCAAGCTCAAGAGCAAGCTCGGGAGCCCAACAAAAGTAGATCAAGATAATCATCAATCTACTACACCAACATCAACTTTTGTGGTGAGCCTCATAAAACCATCACATGATTTCATCATATTATCTAAACAAAAGCATGTGTTGCTTTATGAAATGATCTCTCAATAATCACCCAAGAGAGGTGAATCTATCCTAGAGATTTCAAGTATAAGATAAGAAATCAAACTCAACCACAAGCACTAAACTCTCAGACCAGCATCACTGAGTTCAGTGTTATTTTTTTGCAACTTAGATCATTCTTCATTTGATCTTATCAGATCAGGGCACATCTCTCAAAGAGAGTAGCACCTCTAATCCTATAAGTTTCAAAAAAAACTATTTTCTTAGCTAACTAGGAATTAAATCCTAGAGCCTCAGACCAACATCATAGGCAGGAAAGTTAAGAAAAACTTTCATTTCATCTTGCCAGTTTTAATCACAAGCATTATCAAGCTAAGCCCAAAAATAAAACTCAATCACTTGTGTGCCAGATCATAATGGTATCACAAGGACAGGTTCTAAATGAACTAAAACCAATCTTGCTTAGTTCCCACAGATAAAAGGGACAAACCACTACATATCATTTTCCTGAAGCCAAGTTCCAGGAATCAACATTAAATTCATCTATACATCCACAGAAATCATTACATGTAATGATTTGATTCAGTGTGTATAATCTCATACAAGCCTACATTATAACTGTAGTAAGCAACTACTGAGAGAAAACTACTGTCAGTACAAGAATTCTGACATTAGAGTAAATTCCCAGATCAACAACATAATCCAATCAACACTAACATGGGATCATAGTGAATCATCACTATAATAAATCTGACAGGCAACTAGCATCATCAAAGCCACTACCAATGATTAACCACTGCAGACAATCATTCTTCATGCTCAAGTATGATCACCACTAAATCTAAAGCATCATGGATATGATCAACAGGGGGTTATGAACCCTAATCAGAGCAAGAACCCTAATCCAGAGATGAACCCAATCAGCACATAGTCACTAGGCATGAGAAGCCACCAGACACACACAGCGAGAATCATGGTAGTAGCAGGAACAAGAACCATTGAAGCAAACTTACCCGGGGTCCTCGTTGACGAATCAAAGAGGAAGTAGATTGTTCGACGAACCGCGGCGGCACAGGGAGCACCCGGGGGGCGCTGCAACCTGCACCTGCCACGGCGGCGGCCACAGTAGCACACAATCCCAGCACACCACCATAGACGGGACCGCGGCGGTGGCGACAACACCTTTCTTAACCCTAGGGTTCGGGAACGGGGTGGACCTGGCCACGGGGAAGCCCCGGAGTCAAATCCAAGTGGATAGAACGAACGAGCGTCATCGACAACCCCAAATCGCACCACGACAGCGACCAGAACGACTGACGGCGGCGGAAATCGATGGTGGCGGCATCGTCGGCCACAAGGTCGGGTCAGAGGAGGAGAGGATAAGGTCGAGGGAGAGAGGGAGGCAGAGAGAATGGGCTGGGTGGGCCAAAACCCTTCGGGGTGGTATTTTGACCTTGCCCTATTGGGCCACACTGGCCCAATAAGCCCAAAAGGCCAGCCCAAGTTGTTTAATAAATTTTTTGATCAATTGGAAAAGACCAAAATGCCCCTGACCTTAATAAAATTATAGAAAATAACATAAAGGTCCAAAAATTATAAATAAAATATTTTTGGATTCACAATAATCCACTCTTTCCAAATAAAATAAGATATAAAATTTTGGACATTTAAATTTTTATAAGAATTTTGTAATTTATATATTCCTTATGGAATTTTACAAAATTATTGAAAGGTGATAAAAATAAATAAAAATCACTTTCATTATTTATTAATATTATAGTATTTTTGAAAAATACTAAATAAATATTTAGTAATAAATTTAATGTATAATTAATAATTCCTAAAAGAATTATTAAATCAATAGAAGTCAAATAAAAAGGGAAATAAAATAGAATAATTCAATATATGCAATAAATATAAAAAATTATTAATATTTATAATTGCTTTATTAGAAGGCACCTTATATAGGGAAAATGCATATAGAATTAAATAATGCATTACATTACTTGCATAATCATTTTGCTTCTTTAAATATTGTCCTTACCGGGCAATAATGATGTTTTTGTAGAACTAGAAGCTCAAGGTCCAGTGCAAGCATCAGACTTCACCACCTTGCCATCACAAGGCAAGTTCATCACTTGCTCATGTCCTTTGGAGAGTCTTTATCAAAGTATTTGCAAATTGTGTGTTATCATTTATGCAATAAAAGAAAGAAAATAATTTTTTTATAAAAAAAGAAATCATAGATATCATCCTAAGTGGTGATATAATGGAGCAATAGAACTTAGGGTTCTATTTGCAACAATGATGATCAAGTAGGGACTTAATAACCCCTGACATCAGTGATTCTAGCGCCATATATTACGCGTTAGCCATGAGATTTGGAATGAGACAAAGAAGTCAGCTGTATCTTCTTCCTCTCGCATGAAGCCGGATGTGCAGGTCGTGGCTGTTATCCTTGTAGCGTGCATCTTAATTGGTAATTCGTAGAGGATATGCAGCATATGGGTGGGAACCCTCATCGTCCCACGATAGTTCTGGCATCTAACAGTTTGTACAAACCATTGCCGTAATTCATTATGTGGGCATGGTGTACACCAAGGAGGCATGCAGGGTCGCGAAGGGGGCAGTGATTGGCTTGGACCAACTACTGGGCCCCACATCATGGAATTGTGGACGGAAAAGTACGCCCGGTTGTGCAACAAGGAGTTGATCTCTCATGGGTAAAGTAACACACCTCTGCAGAGTGTAAGAACTATAACTTGTTACTCCCTGTTCTGGAAGGAGCTACGAATGCGGCAGGAAAGGAACTCCATGAAAGTTCTGGTCAACCTGTGAATGCTGATTTTCATAGTTTTTCGGAATAAAATCAATCTTTGAAGAAAGATTTACAAAAACTGCATAGTGTCAAGAATTTATAATCCGAGGTGGTAGTTAGAGCATCAAACTTCCCACCTTGCATATAATGAACTTGTTGGGTAACGCTCTTACTCATTCTTTCCTTTGATCCCTTGCTTAGACTCTGAGGATCCCGAAGACGTGCCAATGTATGCAGCTGAATGTCAAAAAGATGTGTTCTACGAGGAACCTGATCTATCCGTAGGAGTTGAAGGAGTGGATTACGAGATCCGCTATGGTGTCAATGAGAACGAGTCCACTTAAGTGCCTAGTTAGTAGTAACTAACGGAGCCGAGCAGCATGAACTCTATAGAATAAGCTGTTGAGCCCACTCCTAGTCGGAGTTGTTACTTTTAAATTTCCGTTGAACACTTTATATTTTGGTTTGTAAGTTGGATCTTTTGAAAGTCTTGAAATTCCGGTATTGTAATAATAATGTGTATACTTTTGTAATATGGACCCGCAATGTTTCTGTTGTACCACTCTGAGGGATGTGATATTTACGGAACGGTGTTCTGTAGATGTCATGTCAACGACTATAGTATACTACACATGCAGTGGTATGCTGGGTCACCGCAATGAGGTCATCGGTATTGGTTGCACCGAAGAATTTCATACTTAATTTTAATTTATCAGAGGCAGTTCCACATGGGAAGTGTGATAAAGCTTAAAAAACAAGAGGTGTGTTTCGGTGTCCCCTCAATTAAGTTTGTATAGAATAGTTTTTTTTAGTTTTTACCCATCGAAAACTATATTCAGGCTATATATACCCCCGTATAGATGTGGTCGGTTCAGATGGGTATACTCCACATTTTCACTGGCTGATTCTACCTCCTTTGCCACGATCTACGTCTTTGCATGCGATATTTTGAAATTTTGTTATTGTTGCTATATACCTCGCGATTTCCGCCTCGTGCAGACACGTGAGTATACGTGTATGATGAGTATACATCTAAGAGGACCATACGGGTTTTGGATGGATTCGTACGGTCTTTAAAATGAGTCAGTATCGAGTTTTTGTTGTCAACGTTTGAAAAAGAGAGGGAGACACCGAAGCAAAAGTGCCAAAAAAAAAAAAAGGAAAGATATAGTGGTTGTTTGGTTTCCGGCCACAATTTCCACGGCTGTTATTCTTTTAAGCTTATATAAGCAGCCTGGAACCTCAAAGCTGCCCCAGACCCTGAATCTTCTCCAGTACGCAGCGCTTTGAAACTGAAACTGAAACTTCTTCTTTGCTCATCAAGCTCCATTAAGTTCGTGGTGTTCTGAACTGCTCCATTTAGGCTCATCATCCACCCCCACGGGACAGTTTCCTCCACTCCCTTGGATGAGGTGTCCATTCTGCGCCAGCGGCGAGGTCCGGTGGTGGCCGGTGGGTGTCGAAGACCAAGAAGAATCCAGGAAGGCATATCAAAACAATACTGTATTAAAAAAAATGCGAGCACCACTCACTAGGTAAGATCCGTCGAGCTTTAACCCTCATCTCTGAATCTGCCATGTGTGCCTCACCAGAACTCTCCATCTCGTACAAGTGTAGTGGGGTACGTGCAGGTTCTGGCAGTGGGAGGACGACTGTTTGGAGTTCATATACGTACTTGTTAAATGGACCAAGCAGTTGTTCCTTGTGGCTGAGCAGAAAAAGAGCATCTTCTCCAAGATCCATGAATCTGACCAGAAGCTCCTCCCCACTTCGCCGCCGCCGCAGTTCTGTATGTATCTGGTACAGAAGATCGGTTGATACCAGACATCGGCTTCCACATTGTAAACCGGCAAGTGTAGGATTTAGCTCTAATCTTTTGTTTAGAAATTATTACAACTGTCGTCGGTGAGCGATGTCAGATGCTCTGCGTACTACTGACATACGTAGCTTCCAAAATTGTAAACATTGCCAATTTAGTCTTAATTAAAGTTCTATCCCAGGTGCGTTTAAAATTCAATGACACCTTAATTAACGCCATAACAAAGTCACGCAATGACATTATAACTCCGACCAATATTACTTGACTTGAATTTGTCAAAATTTATATACTAAATAGTGTAGATTCATCCAAATTTAAAATTTGAGTCACCTAATATGGGCCGGAGGGAGTACTTACTTTTGTTCCATCTCAAAGAAGCAAACGTACACGGTAGATTTACGGGGTGTGTGTAGCACCCAATGAGCCACAAGTCCGGGTTACCTAGCGGGCTGCAATCTACATATTTCCCAGAAATAACGGGTCAGGAGCCAACATCACGAATTATGTAGTAGTCTTACAAGAGGATGGACAAGAGCTAAGCTTCAAGAGGTGAACAAAAGATCAAGCAAGCATGGCAAAATGACTGCATTAGATGCCAGATGGTCAGTGGGATCACTGTCAGGTTCATGATTTCTTCTTCATGTTCCTCCATTTTACTCTCAGGTCACTTGGGAGGCGTGTCTTGTGAAACACATCCCTGCCATATTCCAGAATTTGAACCCAGGGAATCGGCCCGTCATACTTTCCGGCGAATTTTAACATTGCATCCTGAATCAGAATAGCAAATGGTGTAAGAACACGACTACATACACATTAGTAATCAGGAAAATGTAGCAAAAGATAGCGCAAGGTTTCATCATGGTATGCTTACCCTTAGACCTTGCTCTTCTTCTTCTGTCCAACAGAGCTTTGGGCGCCTTCCAACTGGTCCAACAGGATTAGAGCTGGAAGACAGATATGGGTCAGTTTTTGTAATTACAAAAGCAAAACACCATTATATATATGGTACAGTTACAAATACAGAAAACTTCACATAACTGGAACATACAAAATCGGGTTCTATGCTAAGAAACACTAGTAACCTAAAAGAAATATGGGGAAAATACCCATTTCATCTCCCCTTTTAGTATTTGCCAATTATTCAAACCTATGTAGTACTCAACCATATTCAGTTAACTACAATCTAACATCACTATCACAAAAAATAACTTTATTCTAACCATGAGTTTTCAAAAGCTCTGGTGAATTGAAATTATTCATGAATAAAAAGGGTGACTCATAGTTGCCAAGTATCCGGGATAGTGGAAACGAGGGACGGGAACAAGGATCGCTCGGTCGCCAAAACAGGAAACGGTAGGGGTATACATCAGTCGAACGACCGATCGATAGCAGGGACGCGATCTGGGGTCGATGACCCCGGAACGATAGGTTGGGTTCAGGGAAATATCTGCGCTCGTTACCGTTGCCCGCCACCTGATGCTCCGACAGCCATCACCAGCTCGCCGGATTCCAGCCGTCCCCCTGATCTGCGTGCCGGCTGCCGTCCCCAACCTCCTCCGATTGGATTGCTCCTGCAGGTCATGCTTAACTACCTCGATTGATTCGTGTTCCACTGTCACTACGTGAGCTAGGCTGCATGCGCTGTTGTTGGGCTATGTTGCCCGCGTGTGAGCTGCTATTCGGCTATGCTGCTAGCTCTTTGGGCTCTCGGGCTGATTCTGTCCTTCCGCTGCACTAAAAAAGTGTCATGTCATCGTACCGCACATCTCTCTTCTTCACTCTTCGGTGATTTTTGCCAGTGTCCGTTTCGACTATGTCTTACAAGTAGACCTGTCAGTGGTGCTTAGTGCTCTGGTTTTCCCTCTGTGTCCACCAAATCAATTGTTCTCTTGTGTTTCTCTTGTCATGCGAGTCCACTCTACCTTTATCGTTAGCGTGTTTTTCCTGTCCTCTTTTGGCCTCCTTTTGCACTGCTGGTTGATCTATGCCCTTTGGCTTGCCGTCTACCTTCTTTCGTCGACGATTTTCTTTGGGCTATGATCTGGTTAGCAAAGCTTGATTCTTTTGATGTGGCGTGTCTTTCTTTGATGCGCCGTCTGTCGCATTGTCATTGATCTACGCTGATTCTTTTGCCTATTGAGCTTCTACAGAAGTTGGCTTCTTGTTCTATGATCTTTTGTGACATGCTGTTCTTCTGACCGTCTTTCAGTCTGTGTCGATCTCTTCTTCAATGGACTGTGCCTTGACTTAACAGGTTTTGAAGTCTCTTCATGCTACGACAACACTTTCAAGACGCGGATTTTGGATTATCATTTTTTTTTCTAGTTTTCACTCCTTCAAATGCAATGCTGTAGGCTTTGCATTTGGTGGTGGGTAAGGAGTATTAGTATTACTCTAGGAGTCCGTATTTGTCTAGATTTACCTTCTTCTACCCCAAGTCAGATGTACTGTATATTGTGGCCTTTGGCACCTGGTAATACAAGTTGCTATTTGTCTAACACTATGTATGGTGCTGAACTAAGAACTTCGAACAATAGAAACACATTGAACTCAGTAGGTCCAATCCCACAAGCATCCACCTTAGAACTTTATTTATCACAAGTCTAAATAAGGATGTTCAATGTCATTTAATTCTGAGTTAACCAATCTCACGGTCATTTTTAATTACCCCAAATAATACGATCAGGATAAGAAGTGCTTGTAACACTTACTAACGCTTGGGTGGATATGCATAGTTCCGTTTCCTTGATGGTGAAGGCATGTGCTCATCCTGGCACCCCAATGCTTTTTTAGAATTATTTGATATCACTGTCTTCTTTTGTTGCAATCCTGCTTTGTGGTGTCTCATGTTTCGCCAAGGGGGTGATGACCGCTTGCCAGAGTCATTTGAAGATGAAGCTTCTATTTCATCGGAATTTTCACACTCGTGAGAATTTGTACGACAGTCATGTTTGTCAGGCTCAACATTCTGACTAGTAACAGGACTGCATCTATTCTGAGATGAATGTTGTGCTTCATACAATGAATTGCCATTGCCATCTTCACGGGCTTCTGCATTTTCCACAGGTTGCCCATGCTTGCCATTTCCATCTTCACAGGTTTCTGAATTTTCCACAGGTTGCCCATGCTTGCCATTGCCATCTTCAGAGTCTTCTGCAACATGAACTTGTCTTCTTTTATAGCGGAGTACACAATCTTTATTGGTTGCAATACCAGAGTTCAGAACAAAACACGCCTTTTCAGTGATTACCTCCTCAGTACAAGTATCAGTTGTAGCATTTGTTTTCTGCTGACCAGATTCTAGATCTTTATGAGAAAGGTTATAAGCACCAGACTGATGGTTACCTTGTCTTACGGATGTATTACACCCGTTCAACTGATCCTCTTCAGGACACGCATCATTTGTATCATTTTTTCTCTGCTTCTTCCTCTGCTGACAAGGTTCTTCATCCTTATGAGAAAGGTTATCTGCTTCAGGCTGATCGTTATCTTGCCTTTTTGACGCATTACACCCATTCAACTGATTCTCCTCAGGACAAGCATCAGTTGTGTCGTTTGTTCTCTGCTTCTTCCTCAGCTGACCAGGTTCTTCATCCCTATGAGAAAGGCTATCTGCTTCAGACTGATTGTTACCTTGCCTATTGGATGTATTACACTCATTCAAGTGATACTTGCTGCTGGTGGCTGCTGGTTGTTTTCCAGGAGACTGTTCATTATGTTGCTTTGTGCCAAGGAAAGCACATAGGTTCTTCCTAGCTTCCGAATATGCTGTTTTAGCTTTTTGATATGCTTCAGTAGCTTTAGTATAGAAACATACAGGGCAATATAACTGTCCGGAGACATCAAATGTCACTAATGAACCAAAGCAGCTCTCATGAGCAGCTAACAAACAGGTGCCACATTTCAGCAACTGGCCATCTTTCCCACATTTTATGCACAAATCTTGTTCTGTAAAGCCCTCGATGGAACCATTGGCATCCTTATCCTGAGTAGAGGATGGCATATTGCTCATCAATGATAGAAGACAAGCAGCTGCAAAGTCACTGGAACTGTCATCAGAGCAATGCACATTTGATGTTTCCACCACAGCATTTCCCATGATTTTCTTGTTTGCAGCTCGCTTGGTTCCTTCTTTATTTCCATCCTGAGGCGAATTTAGAACAGATCTGTCAGCCATATTCTTTTCTGTATTCTTTTCGGATAAGGAATCGACTTCTGAACTTTTATTATGTAAAGCCACATTGCAGCAAGGAGAATATATAGCAGTCTGATCACCACAGGACGTATTCTTCAAGATATTACCATCATCCTGTAGTGCTGGATTAGCTTTGTCAGCAGAACTGACTTCTAAATTAGCCTTATCACCATTCCTCTGTTTAAATATTTGAGAATGCTCTGTAACATCCTCTTGTGGATGCTCGGTTTCAGATTTATCTTCTTGAACAGCCGCATAGTTTACAAAAGGTACAGCGCCTGCAGTTTGTAGACTCGGTTCATTATGACCAGGATCCTCATCCACTAGCTGAATCCTAGCACCACCCTCATCCAGATCTTGACTTGTTTTCTCACAATGGTCAGGTTGCGGTGAATTCCTAGTTTTCCTGCCAAATGGTTGTGCAATCATGTCTGTATCATCTGCAACAACAAACTCATGCAAGTGGCTTTTTTCGGATGTATATATCGGTAGAGCATCAGTGCTTCTGTCCGAATCTAGAGCCACTGTAGCCTGCATGGTCGATCTTCGATGGCTCAGTTCTTTTGATGACTGAATGTTGGTGCCACCATCATGTGGTCTCTCTCCATCTCTCGTGTCAGTTTCACTGACAAAAACTGTTAAGTTTTCTCGCTGAAGATCAGAACTATCTCTAGGGTGCCCATGCTTTTCTGTGTTTACATGATCATGGCTGATAATGCAGAATGACTGGTCATTGACATTGTTCTTGCCACTCTTCTCCACTGGGGACGGTGGGACGATAGATGTGATCTCTGGGTTCACTTCTCTAAGCTGAACATAAAACAAACAGTTTAAAGATATATAAAGAGGACTAATTTTTTATTTTAAGTTTGACTATAATTTTTTTGGCATACCAACTCAAATGAAGTTACTGGTAAAGTTGGTATCTTCATACATATAAACTTTTGAATATCCTCACTAAAAGATTGAAGCATATCCTTCGCCAAGCTTCCTGGACTACAAACCTGCAAATGTTGCATTCATGTAAAGCAAACCTCAAAAAGATCTGGCCATTAAATAAATTGTACTCCCTCCGATCCATAATAAGTGTCGCTCATTTTGTACGAAGCTAGTGCAAACTTTGTACTAGATGAGCGACACTTATTATGGATTGGAGGGAGTACCATTTATTACATTCTGCAAATTGAACAGACCAGAATGTATGATGATTGTTTCGTCAAGTTATGATCTTAATTAGTACATGAAAAGCACCAAAAAATGAAACCATCAGAAACATGCATAATTATGTGGTGCATTGGTGCGACATCTGACATGGCATCCCAGCTCCTTGCACAAATTGAAGATCCATACAGGTGTGGAGTGATACTGTTATGATCAGTGGGGGCATCGTAAACATACAACTTGCTAGAATACCCTTTGCTAAGGTAATGTCTGCTGGCAGGACTTGAGACACAATCTCCAAGGGATATCATGTTTCATATCACAAGAATACACTGGCTCAACTAATAACATCGTCTAGCCTAGCGACAGCGGTGAACTACAAAATTTGGATCAGTGAACAACTCATTAAGTAAAAACATAAAATTTCCACAGAGAACACGAAATATTAAAAGGTGCCTCCTTCACAAAAGCCCACTACTAATTGACGAACAATGGATTGCCTGTCAGAATTTAGAATGTCGCTATCAATTTTCAGTCCTTAATAAACATATGTTGTTACATACAACAAACAATATGCAAAATCTTCTCTTGTTGCTACTGTCGTGTCTGAATCAGAGAAAACATAAGTCTACCACCAATGGAGAAATACAAAATTAAATAATGAGAAGCATCCATGGGATCAATTGTTGTATACTGGAACCTGTCATCTCCAACTTTTAACCGCAATGGATACACTTAGGCCATTGGAAGAATCAAGCCTGAAAGAGAGTATGATTTGCATTCTTAAAGAAAGGAATCAAGATTATAATTTCTAATTCTGTTTGCATCATGATCTGGTCAAGATTTAATATAGCTACCACATTTCTGCAGAGCAAATGCAGGAATGGTATGTTCTTTATTGCACTGTCTACCTTTCATTTTCTTCTTACAGGAACATGACTGTGTGTATGCTTCACACACAGTATCAAGATGGAATTACAGACACATGGTTGGAAAGTGTATTATTCTTATGAGATCATATGAACAAGGTATAATCCATTTGAATGCATTCAGCTTACTACAACCTTTGAATATCCCAGAACAAACTTCCAATCTTCTTTCTTGATTAGAGGGATATATCTAGTTAGCTCTGTAAATATGAATTCAATCTCTATTGCGAAATGCAAATTGTACAAACTTCCCAAATATACTTTCTATGTTTTCTTTCAACTCATCATGACAAATGATAATGTTCGGCAAGAGGATCTTGCAATTGGATACTCCATCCAAAATCCATGACCTGCCAGTATGAATGGAACTTCCATCCTCAAAACCCTCACCTCCAAGTTTAAACGTGCTGTGCGTATTCTAGAAAAATATTAAGCACATCATTTTAGTGACCCACTCATGATTCTACAAAATACTAATTACTAACCATCAAAACCAGTAAACCTATAGGTTACAGCAAAAAAAATCCGGCATGGGAGCAAAACAGGTACTGATGACTACCTACATTACTGTCCCAGAAATGTTTGCAAAAACATGCTATACTTTCCTAACTTAAGTAACTCTTGTGCACGGATATTATTTCAGAGGTAAATCTGAAGTTCTGAACAGACAGAATGGACGTGGTAACAAAGGGACTACATACCTGTCCAATTAGATCAAGCAGCACTTCCTTGCAAGAGCGGGTGGCATCAACCCTAAGCATCTCCCCCCCTGCCACCGCCACCCCCGCCGCAACCTCGCCCTCGGCGGAGACGGCAACGAGCTCCTGCAGGCATCGGAGCGCAACCCTCTCCCGTGTGTCCTCCGGTGCGCACGCGAGGGACTCCGGCGATGCGCCCACCACCGCTGCGGGGAACCAATAGCCGTAGGTGAGATAATGTAACCGTGGAGGCGGACGGAATAAGCAAAGGATGGATTACGGTATAATACTACCTCTGAAGACGGAGAAGTCGAGGGTCTCGTCGCCGGCGAGGGCGTCGGCAACCCAGTGGGCGGCGAAGGGGGCAGCTGAGGCGGAGGGGGGCGGCATTGAGAGGCTCCGTGGAGTTTGAGGAATGCAAAAAATGCTCGGGGCGCAGACTCTTCTGCGGCGGGGTATGCGGAGCGGCGGCGGGGTTGTGGGTCCGGACGGCGTGACGGGGACGGGGTCTGCGGCGCCGCGGCGGTCGCGACACGCGAGCGGAGAAACTCAGGGCCTGTTTGGTTGATCTTTCCCCACTTCCGGAGAAGAAATAAGAGTGCTTGGTTTCATGGGATAGAAAAAATAAGGTGGTTTGGTTTTGCGTGACGGATAAGGCTCTGTTTGGCATCTAAGTAACCTTTCGTTTTAAAATATAAGATGTTTTAGGTTTGTGAAGAAAATAAATCTAGACCTTTTTTAGTGTATAGATTCATCCTAAAGTTGAGTGAACCTACATACTAAAACAAGTCTAGATTCATTTTCTTCACAAACCTAAAACATCTTATATTTTGAAACGGATGGAGTACTTTCTTGCTTGGCTAATAAATATTTTAGTTTTGGAAAAAGAGGTTTAGACCTCTTTTTTCTATACTTCAAAATCAGTGTTATTCTACCGAAACGAAGTATGAAAAACTGCAGTTTTTGTTGAAACCAAACATCTCAAACTATTTAAAATCATGGTATTTTTAGAAACCAGAGTATTCTTGGAATACTTTAAAAAAAACGTTGGTGCCAAACGGACCCTAATTTTTTATTGCATCGCACAAATTTTAAAGCGTCTTTTAGTCCGGCCTTGAAGCAACGCTGAAATCGGGCGTTTTCACGAAGCCAAGTTCTTCTCGCGCTCGCAGGGAAAAAGCTGAATGCGCTCGTGTAAGGGAGGGATGGCGGGAGCTCGCAAAATCCGGCGAGAAAAATTGGGATTACCGCCCGCCGATACGCCGCAGCTATTTACACCGTTCCTCCGTCGGCTCCAAAATTCCCGCCTCCATTTTCCCCAATTTCGAGCTCTCCCTCCAAATCCTCTTCCTCACCGATGAGCAGGTAAGCGACGCCTCCTACTCCAGTGGGTCTAACTCATCTCCGGCAAGTCTTCCTCCTCGGCTATGTCGGACATGTCGTCCTCGTCAGGCGAGATTGAGATCATGGTAAGAAACATCTAACCCCAGCTCTCGCAGCTTAGATCTATTGACATATTCTATCTCATAGTTCTAAGTTATGAGCTGGTGTTCTAGATCTGGGCCTGAGCATGTTGTCATGTGAGGATTGACATACACAGAACTAAACACATTATTATCCCTACTGCCGTAGGAGAAGGTTGTGTCCACTGATCCGTCTACAACCTCTGTGTTGCCTCTGCGTTATGTGTCGATGCCTGATGCGGTGGCCATGAGGAAATTGGCCATGTCATGGCCAACATCTCTGTCCACCTTCGTCCTGAATCAGGTCATCCAGTTGATCGAGAAAAGGGGTTTAGTAGTGCGGGGATTCAGACAGGTGGACATGCGCCTGATTGCAAAGGATGTGTTCAAATTCTGTGGTCGGACAGTCACTGCGAACCAAGTGTACAACCACATGAGGCACCGGAGATGTAGGGTTCGCAGCATAGAAAACAAAAAATTTCCTACGATGTGAACTATATACCAAGATCTATCTACTAGATACAAACAACGGGTGGATGTATATCCGTAGAGAACATACCCTTGAAGACCGACAAAGCTTAACGAGTTCAACTCGTGGTTGATGTAGACGATCTCTTGCCGATCTCAAGATCGAGAGGAAGTCCTAGCGCCGCAAATCAGCAGCGCATCCGTGCTCGCACACACGTTCGAGGCACCGAGCAACCTCCGCCTCCTCGCTCCAGCGATGCAGCGGAAGCACAACTCTTTCTTGCCGAATAGCCACCGGGAACATGTATCTCGCTAGTCCGGGACCATGGGGGATAAATTCTAGAGGGGGAGAGAGATCCTTCACGAGGAGGTGTGAGAGACAAGTGAGGAGGGGGGCTCCTTTTATAGGAGGAGGGGGGCACCCAAGGGGGTGGCCACCGGCCATGGGGGCTGCGCCCTCCCCTCCTTCATTCATGTGGGTGGACACTCCACTCACAAAATTCCCTTTAAAATCCCTCCACTCAAAAGTCCACTCAAATTCCCATTAAATTTCCACCAAATTTAATGCAAAATCTCATTAAATAAAACTCTTTTATTTTATTCAGAATTTTGTCAATTACTTTAATGACAAACATTCACAAATAACCCCTTGCTAGAATTCTATTTCACATGCATAACCACTTTATGCAATTTCACCCGAAAACCTGTTTCGGTATCTAGTGAAATAAATTCCTGCGCTTGTTCATTCTTTCGGCATGAAAAATTTGCTCCATTTGGATGTCGGTGTCTCTTAAGTGTGTCACCCTACGGTTCGTGAATAATGCGGACATGATCGAGACCCCTCTCGGATCAATAATCAGAAGCGGGATCTGGAGACCCATACTGACTCCCACACATTCAACGATGACTTTCTTGTGATCGTCGGAACCTTTTACGCTAGTATCTTAATCCCTTTGTTTCACGATATATTACATGTCGGAGATTCAATCATCGGTATCTCCATACCTAGTTTGATCTCGTTACCGACATGCACTCTTTTCTCGTTCCTGTGATATAACATTCTAGTGATCAAATCACTTGCTTGCAAGCTAATCAATGTGATATCACCGAGAGGGTCCAGATTATATCTATCCGTCATCGGGATGAAAAAATTCCACTCTCGATCCATGAGTCTCAACATAACACTTTATTAGTTCTGAATCCATCTTTATAATCACCCTGTTACGGTGTGACGTTTGATGTTATCAAGAAACTCTTCCGGTGTTAGTGATTGACATGATCTCATGGTCTAAGGATTAGGATCACTTCGTAAGTTGTTATAGCAATATAAACTCAATGACTTTGATCGTAATGTTATACTTCGGATGAATGTTCATCAAACCATTACACTAATGTTGTGATCCCGTTATTAACAACATCCAATGTCCATGATCAGGAAACCTTGATCATCTTGTTAATCAACGAGCTAGTTTATGAGAGAGGCATAACTAGGAACTTTCTGTTTGTTTATTAAACACACATGTATTAACGTTTCCGTATTAATACAATTATAGCATGCAAAATAAACATCTATCATATACTTGGAATACACATAATAAACACTTTATTATTGCCTCTCAGGGCATATTCCCTTCAGTCTCCCACTTGCAATAGAGACAATAATCTAGTTACATAGTGATAAATCTAACACCCATTGAGTTCTGGTGTTGATCATGTTTTGCTCTAGGGAGAGTTTTAGTCAACGGATCTGCTACATTGAGATCTGTATGTACTTTACAAATCTTTATATCTCCATCCTTGACATGCTCGCGGATGGAGTGAAACCGGCGCTTAATATGCTTGGAATGCTTGTGAGACCTTGGCTCTTTGGCATTGGCAATGGCACCATTGTTGTCACAATAGATCACCATTGGGTCCAACGCGTTTGCCACCACTCCTAATTCGGATATGAACTCCTTCATCCAAACTGCTTCCCGAGCCGCTTCTGAAGCACCAACATATTCGTCCTCCGTTGTTGATCCCGCTACCACAGGTTGTTTGGAGCTCCTCCAACTAATCGCTCCGCCATTCATGAGAAATACGTATCCGGATTGAGACTTAGAGTCATCCGGATCGGTGTCAAAGCTAGCGTCTACATAACACTTAGCGACGAGCTCTTCTTCACCTCCGTATACAAGAAACATATCCTTAGTTCTTCGTAAGTACTTAAGGATATTCTTGACCGCTATCCAGTGTTCCGAACCTGGATCCGATTGGTACCTACTAGTCAAACTAATAGCATGTGCCACATCCGGTCTTGTACATAGCATGGCGTACATTATAGAGCCTATGGCTGAAGCATAGGGGACTTTGTCCATTATCTCTCTTTCTTCCGCCGAAGCCAGACTTTGAGTCTTACTCAATGTCTTGCCTTGCAACATAGGTAAGAACCCCTTCTTACTTCCGTCCATTTTAAACTTCTTTAAAATCTTATCAAGGTATGTACTTTGCGATAGCCCTATTAGGCGCCTAGATCTATCTCTATAGATCTTTATGCCTAATATGTATGACGCTTCACCTAGGTCCTTCATTGAAAATTTGCTGTTTAGATAACTTTTAACACTGTTTAAAAGATATATATCATTTCCGATCAATAATATGCCATCCACATATAATATCAGAAATGCCACATTGCTCCCACTCACTTTCTTGTAAATACAAGCTTCTCCATAAGTTTGGACAAATCCAAACTCTTTGATCACCTCATCAAAGCGGAGATTCCAACTTCGTGATGCTTGCTTCAATCCATAGATGGATCGCTGAAGCTTGCACACCTTGTTAGCATCCTTAGGATCGACAAAACTCTTTGGTTGTATCATATACAACTCTTCTTCAATATTACCATTGAGAAACGCGGTTTTGACATCTGCCATATCTCATAATCGAAATATGCAGCAATTGCTAGCATAATCCTAACTGACTTTAGCATCGCTACGGGAGAGAAAGTCTCATCGTAGTCAACTCCTTGAATTTGTCGAAACCCCTTTGCGACAAGTCGAGCTTTATAGACGGTCACATTACCATCAGCATCAGTTTTCCTTTTGAAAATACATTTGTTCTCCACGGCCTTTCGGTCGTGAGGTAATTCCATCAAGTTCCAAACTTGATTTTCATACATGGATTCCATCTCGGATTTCATGGCTTCTAACCATTTGTTGGAATCCGGGCTCATCATCGCTTCTTCATACGTCGCAGGGTCATCATTTTCATCAACCATGAAATTCATGACAGGATTTCCGTACAGCTCGGGAGCTGCACGCGTCCTGTTTGACCTGCGAGGTTCGGTAGTACTCTCTTTCGGAGTTTCATGATCATTATCATTAGTTCCCTCTTCAACAGGTGGAGCCAACTCCAGAACAACTTCCTGCGCTGCCCTACTCGCCATACTTTGAAGAGAAGGTTCCACAACCTCTTCGAGTTCTACCTTCCGACTACTCACACCTTTCGCGAGAAACTCTTTCTCTAGAAAGGATCCATTCTTGGCAACAAAAACCTTGCCCTCGGATCTGTGATAGAAGGAATACCCAATAGTTTATTTAGGGTATCCTATGAAGACGCATTTTTCCGCTTTGGGTTCGAGTTTATCCGGTTGAAGTTTCTTCACATAAACATCGCATCCCCAAACTTTAAGAAATGACAGCTTAGGTTTGTTTCCAAACCACAATTCATACGGTGTCTTTTCAACGGATTTAGATGGTGCCCGATTTAAAGTGAATGCAGCAGTTTCTAGTGCATAACCCCAAAATGACAACGGCAAGTCCGTCAGAGACATCATAGATCGAACCATATCTAATTAAGTACGATTACGACGTTCCGACACACCATTTCGCTGTGGTGTTCCGGCAGGTGTGAGTTGTGAAACAATTCCACACTCTTTCATGTGAGTGCTAAACTCGTAACTTAGATACTCACCTCCACGGTCGGACCGTAGAAATTTGATCTTTCTATTACGATGATTTTCCACTTCATTCTGAAATTCCTTGAACTTTTCAAAGGTTTCAGACTTGTGTTTCATCAAGTAGATATAACCGTATCTACTCAAATCATCCGTGAAAGTAACAAAATAACGATATCCACCTCGCGCCGACACACTCATTGGACCACATACATCAGAATGTATGATTTCCAATAAATCTGTCGTCCGTTCCATTGAACCGGAAAACGGCGTTCTAGTCATCTTGCCCATAAGGCATTGCTCACATGTATCAAATGATTCATAATCAAGTGATTCCAAAAGTCCACCCGAATGGAGCTTCTTCATGCGTTTAACGCCAATATGACCTAGACGGCAGTGCCACATATATGCGGATATATCATCATTAAGTTTAATCATTTTAGCATCAACATTATGAATATGTGTAACATTATCATCGAGATCTAATAGAAATAAACCATTCATCATCGGTGCATGACCATAAAATATTTCATTCATATAAATGGAACAACCATTGTTCTCGGATTTAAATGAATAACCACTTCGCATCAAACACGATCCAGATACAATGTTCATGCTCAGTGCAGGCACCAGATAACATTTATTCAAGTTTATAACTAATCCCGACGGCAAGTGGAGAGGCAGCGTTCCGACGGCGATCACATCAACGCTTGATCCATTGCCGACACGCATCTTGACCTCACCCCGTGCTAGCGGTCGCTTGTTCCGCAGCCCCTGATTCGAGTTACAAATATTAGCAACTGAACCGGTATCAAATACCCAGGTGCTACTGCGAGCACTAGTCAAGTACACATCAATAACATGTATATCATATATACCTTTGTTTGCCTTGCCGGCCTTCTTGTCTGCCAGATACTTGGGGCAGTTGCGCTTCCAGTGGCCAGTCCCCTTACAATAGTAGCACTCGGAATCAGACTTAGGTCCAACTCGGGGTTTCTTTTCAGGCGCGGCAACAGGCTTGCCGCCCTTACTTCCCTTCCGTTTTCCCTTCTTGTCTTTCTTGAAACCAGTGTTCCTATTGATCATCAACACTTGATGTTCCTTTTTGATCTCCACTTCTGCAGTTTTAAGCATTGACAGAAGCTCGGGGAGAGACTTCTTCATGCCTTGTATATTGTAGTTCATCAAGAAGCTCTTATAGCTAGGTGGCAGAGACTGCAGAACACGATGGATTCCTAAGTCAATGGGAATCAATATTCCCAAGGACACAAGCTTATCGGCGTAACCCGACATCTTGAGTACATGCTCACTAACGGAGCTGTGCTCTTTCATCATGCAGCTAAAGAACTTTTCTGAAGCGTTGTAGCTCTCTACAGCAGCATGTGTGTCGAAAATCATTTTCAACTCACCCATTGTATCAAATGCATTGCCGTTTTCGAAACGCTTTCGAAGTTCCGGCTCTAGCCCATACAGTATGCCGCAATGAACTAAGTTGTGGTCCTCCTGACGAGTCTGATAGACATTCTTCTCCTCGTCAGGGGCATCATCAAAAGGTGGGGGGCCTAACGGCGCTTCTAGCACATATTGCTTTTGTGCAGCAGAGAGGAGAATCCTCAAATTCATGGCCCATTCGGTAAAGTTGCTACCGTTCGTTGCTAGTTTCTCTTTCTCCATGAACACATTGAAATTAAAAGCAGGTGGTGCCATCTACAACAGAATTTGTAAAGTTTAGACTAAGTGTATGATAGATTGAGTTCAAATAATCCATATTATGAATGAACTCCCACTCAAAAACGACATCCCTCGTGCCTTTTTGGTGATTACATGAACCAAATCCACTACACCAAGTCCGATCATCACGTGAGTCGGTATAGCTTCAAAGGCGAGCATCAAATGGGCATCATATCAACTATATGACTCATGCTTAAACTTTCGGTCCGTGTTCCGAGGCCATGTCTATACATGCTAGGCTCGCCAAGTTAGAACCTTAGTATTCGCGTGTGTAACTGTTTTACACCCGAAATATGGTCGTGGATCCAAGAACACCCGATCATCACGTGATGTCTTGGAGCGACGAACATAATCGATGCATACTAAAGGAAGAACACATTGTTATCTTGATATTTAAATGAGGGATCATCTTATTATGCTAACAAAGCGCTAAACAAGCAATATAAGATGCTATCAAACATCATATGTTTATTAGTGAAATTATATGGTTCCCGCAGATGATCTCTATCATGTGCATCGTGGTATGATCACTATCATACCTATATGTGTAAATCCAAGGTCTATGGATTTTACACGCTATGTGTGTTGTAAGAGTATCATCTCATACTTCTACTTACAATACTACCATATCATAACACTAGCCCAGCAACAATCTAAACTAGACGCCTCTAATTTATCCATTGCAAGTTTTACGTGGCTTAGGGCTTTCGAGATAGAACCGTTCTTACCTACGAACATGAACCACAACGAGGATAATCAAATTGTTGACAACTCGCTTGCAAAATAGATATTGACTATAGTAGGAGAGACAGACACCCTCTAGCCACTTATGCAAACTAGTTGCATGTCAAGCGTGGAACAGGTCTCATGTGCGAGGACATGTAAAGTTTGTCCGGGCCGCTTCATCCCACAATGCCACCAATATCCAAAATTACAACAAAGGAGCAACAACATGATCATCATCGCCCACATACTCATATGTGTACTACCCGTGTAAAGTATCTACGCATAGATCCGGCTCTGATACCACTGTAGGGTTCGCAGCATAGAAAACAAAATTTTTCCTACGATGTGAACTATATACCAAGATCTATCTACTAGATACAAACAACGGGCGGATGTATATCCGTAGATAACATACCCTTGAAGACCGACAAAGCTTAACGAGTTCAACTCGTGGTTGATGTAGACGATCTCTTGCCGATCTCAAGATCGAGAGGAAGTCCTAGCGCCGCAAATCAGCAGCGCATCCGTGCTCGCACACACGTTCGAGGCACCGAGCAACCTCCGCCTCCTCGCTCCAGCGATGCAGCGGAAGCACAACTCTTTCTTGCCGAATAGCCACCGGGAACATGTATCTCGCTAGTCCGAGACCATGGGGGAAAATTCTAGAGGGGGAGAGATATCCTTCACGAGGAGGTGTGAGAGACAAGTGAGGAGGGGGGCTCCTTTTATAGGAGGAGGGGGGCACCCAAGGGGGTGGCCGCCGGCCATGGGGGCTGCCCCCTCCCCTCCTTCATTCATGTGGGTGGACACTCCACTCACAAAATGCCCTTTAAAATCCCTCCACTCAAAAGTCCACTCAAATTCCCATTAAATTTCCACCAAATTTAATGCAAACTCTCATTAAATAAAACTCTTTTATTTTATTCAGAATTTTGTCAATTACTTTAATGACAAACATTCACAAATAACCCCTTGCTAGAATTCTATTTCACATGCATAACCACTTTATGCAATTTCACCCGAAAACCTGTTTCGGTATCTAGTGAAATAAATTCCTGTGCTTGTTCATTCTTTCGGCATGAAACATTTGCTCCAATTGGATGTCGGTGTCTCTTAAGTGTGTCACCCTACGGTTCGTGAATAATGCGGACATGATCGAGACCCCTCTCGGATCAATAATCAGAAGCGAGATCTGGAGACCCATACTGACTCCCACACATTCAACGATGACTTTCTTGTGATCGTCGGAACCTTTTACGCTAGTATCTTAATACCTTTGTTTCACGATATATTACATGTCCGAGATTCGATCATCGGTATCTCCACACCTAGTTTGATCTCGTTACCGACATGCACTCTTTTCTTGTTCCTGTGATATAACATTCTAGTGATCAAATCACTTGCTTGCAAGCTAATCAATGTGATATCACCGAGAGGGCCCAGAGTATATCTATCCGTCATCGGGATGAAAAAATTCCACTCTCGATCCATGAGCCTCAACATAACACTTTATTAGTTCTGAATCCATCTTTATAATCACCCTGTTACGGTGTGACGTTTGATGTTATCAAGAAACTCTTCCGGTGTTAGTGATTGACATGATCTCATGGTCTAAGGATTAGGATCACTTCATAAGTTGTTATAGCAATATAAACTCAATGACTTTGATCGTAATGCTATACTTCGGATGAATGTTCATCACACCATTACACTAATGTTGTGATCCCGTTATTAACAACATCCAATGTCCATGATCAGGAAACCTTGATCATCTTGTTAATCAACGAGCTAGTTTATGAGAGAGGCATAACTAGGAACTTTCTGTTTGTTTATTAAACACACATGTATTAACATTTCCGTATTAATACAATTATAGCATGCAAAATAAACATCTATCATATACTTGGAATACACATAATAAACACTTTATTATTGCCTCTCAGGGCATATTCCCTTCAGGAGAGTGCGTTGTATTCAGGTGCTGAGGATCAAGAGGCTTGAGAACGTGCACTGGATTGAGAAGACCTCTGCTATCATGATGGATGATGATGATTACTATGTGCACATCAAGGTAAGATATATTTGCACTTGCATTAGTATTTGTAGTGTTCACATATGAACTAACTGTGATTTTTATGTCGACAACCATCGAACACCAAGTTGATCAACAAGCTCATTGATAGCTATGCTTAGATGAAGATCATCTACAGTCCTCGCATTCCCGTTGCGCCCGTCTCAGTGACCGCGATAAACCGTGCTCTTACCCACCTGTTGGAGCACAGCGGACAAGCGACCAGGTATCTTGCCATGACCCCTAAGCGCAGGTTGAACTA
Organism: Avena atlantica; assembly: GCA_910589765.1. Classification (NCBI taxonomy): domain Eukaryota; kingdom Viridiplantae; phylum Streptophyta; class Magnoliopsida; order Poales; family Poaceae; genus Avena; species Avena atlantica. The sequence continues at coordinate 476,948,143 of OU342734.1, read as the reverse complement.
GTTCACGGCCTTCCTGAACAAGCACTACCTCTGAGCAGCGGACTGAGTTGTTCGAGGAGGTGCTAATAGTGGTGTTGATGATGATGGATGTGATGTGATGTGTATTTTGGAGTAGCTAGGCTAATGAACTATGGTTGCGGTGACCCCTGAACTTTGGTCTATAAATTTTAAGAGGTGGTATTCAGTTATAACCCCTCCGTATGTGATGAACTAGTGCTGCATCACGGGCAGTTGTTAATGAACTCGTGCTACAGCACACACGCCATGACTTATTATATCGAACCTGTGTTAATATAAGCTAGTAGTTCTCTGAATTTCACTTTTCTAAACTTTGTTTTCTCCCTTGATGATGTTGGATAAACTCACCATACTAGCCAGAAGGTAAGGCTAGCGGGGACAATGTAGCTAGCCAAACAAGTATCAATTTCCTGAAATACTAGAATGCATGGAACCAAATGACTGGGGCACGACTTCTCAACCCCTAGGGAAATAAGAATACATGGAACAAAACGAATGCCCCTTTTGGCACGAGAGGTTGCATTGCTACGCGCAGATTTCGTGGAGCCAATGATCTCCAGGTGCGAGTAAAATCATGAGCAACCAAACACGCCCTCGGTGAAGCGTCAGGTCGCCTTCGCTACGGGGTTCCGGCCGAGCCTCGGGAAACTGTTCTACACGGGCTTCTCACTTTGCATCACACAACAATCTTGGAAGTCTTTTTGGATGGGCTTGAGCGTCCCACGCCTCGATGCCGGCCAGGATTAGCATTCCTTTTTTCAATGACACAAGCCACACTTTTTTGTTAGCCACACTTCTGTTCTATGGCAATCCACACATTTACCATAATATCATAACAATTAAATACTTGTGCCATTCTTAGCCTTGAACTAAGCAATCCCATAATCTGATACCACTTAAATGACATGGACAATGCACAGTTTGGGTGTTCTAGTGCTATTTACAACGACCTTAAGACCCGATACATGTTTGAGTTATGACCCAAAACTGGTCATTTTCGTATTTTCTAGCCGTTTTCATAAGCTATTGCCCATATTTTTGGTGTTCCATCGTGATTTGCATGGCCCATAAGACCCGATACAAGTTTAAGATATATGACCAAAAACTCGTCGTTTTCGTGTTTTATGGCCATTTTCATGAGCTATTGTCCACTGTTTTCGGGTTCCAGGGCGATTTACAACGACTGTAAGATCCAATACATGTTTTAGAGATGTGACCAAAAACTCGTCGTTTTCGTGTTTTATGACCATTTTCATTATCTATTGCTCACTATTTTTTGGGTTCCAGGGCGATTTACAATGACCATAAGACCTGATACATATTTGAGAGATATGACCAAAAACTCGTTGTTTTCATATTTTATGGCCGTTATCAAGAGATTTTGTCCATGGTTTTGGGGTTCTAGGGCGACTTACAATGACCGTAAGACCCGATACGTGTTTGAGAGTTATGACCAAAACCTCGTCGTTTTCATGTTTTATGGCCGTTTTCATGAGTTATTGCCCACAGTTTTTGGATTCTAGGCGGATTTGCATGGCTCGTAAGACCCTTTGCATGTTTGATAAATATGACCAGAAACTCATCGTTTTCGTGTTTTTTGGCCCTTCTCATGAGTTATTGCCCATAGTTTTTGGGTTCCAGGCGGATTTGCATGGCCTGTAAGACCTGTTACATGTTTGAGAGATATGACTAAAACTCGTAGTTTTCGCGTTTTATGGTTGTTTTCATGAGCTATTGCTCCATTATTTGGGGGTTCTAGGGCGATTTACAACGACTATAAGACCCGATATATGTTTGAGAGATATGACCCAAAACACGTAGTTTTTGCGTTTTATGGTCGTTTTCATGAGCTATTGCCCACATTTTTTATGGTTCCAGGGCGACTTACAGCAACCTAAGACCTGATACATGTTTGAGAGTTATGACTAAAAACTCGTCGCTTTCATATTTCACATGAGTTATTGCCCATAGTTTTTGGGTCCTAGGCGGATTTGCCTGGCTCATAAGACCCTTTACATTTTTGAGAGATATGACCAGAAACTCGTCATTTTCATGTTCTATGGCCATTTTCATGAGCTATTGCCCATAGTTTTATGGTTCCAGGGCGATTTACAATGAACTTAATACCCGATACATGTTTGAGAGATGTGACCAAAAACTTGTCATTTTTACGTTTTATGGCCGTTTTCATGAGCTATTGCCCATAGTTTTATGGTTCCAGAGCGATTTACAGCAACCGTAAGACCCGATAAATGTTTGAAAGTTATGACCAAAAACTCGCCATTTTCGTGTTTTATGGCCGTTTTCATGAGTTATTGCCCATAGTTTGTGGGTTCTAAGCGGATTTGCATGGCTCGTAAGACCCTTTACAAGTTTGTGTAGGGTTTCGCAGCATGGAAAACAAAAATTTTCTATCGCATACAAACAAACAAGCCAAGATCTATCTACTAGATTGTAGCAACGAGTCGATGGAATAACTCACCCTCGAAGATTCCAAAGTGTTTAACGAGAGCGGATTCTCGTGGGTGATGTACTCGTACTCTTCCCGATCTCAAGATAGCGTAGACGATCCTTCCGGCGCTGCATTCCGGCAGCGCTCCCGCAGTCGGTCACACGTTCGGTACTCGACGAAGACCTTCCTCTCCCTTGTTCCAGCAGGCAGCGGAGGTTGTAGCACTCTCCTCGCGATTCCGGCAGCACAACGGCGTGGTACCAGAAGTAGAGGGGAGATCTCGCAGGGCTTCGCCTTAAGCCGGAGCGAGTAAGGTGGACTATGAGAGAGCCCTCGATGATCTAGGGTTTAGACACGCCGATGAGGGGGCTAGGCCGGCGGCTAGGGTTTGACCTAGGCGGCGGCGAGTGCCCTAGGGCCGGCGGCGGCTTGGGGCTAGGGTTTAGAGGTAGGGAACTTGTGTGTTAGGAGGGGAGCCCTGCCCCTCCTCTTATAGGAGGGAGGCGCCGGCCAAGGGGAGGGGAATCCCTCCCCAACTCGGATCCCAAGGTGGGCCGGCGGTGGAGGTGGAGGGACTCCTCCCCAACTCGGATTCCACCTCCCCTCCACTTCCCAAAATTAGCCGTTTGACTTTCAAATTGGTGTTTGACTTTTCAAACAAGGATTTGATTAAATCCTCTATTTTGTTCAGCGATGACACTTAGTACATGATGCAATCGTATCAACTTGATATAACACATTCATGTACCCTTCCCCTCCGGAGTGCCGGACATTCCGGAACCTTCTAGAACATTCCCGATGAAAACACCGGAACCATTCCCCAACTCCGAAACAGGACTTTCCTTATATGAATCTTATTCTCCGGACCATTTCGGATCTCCTCGTGATATCCCGAATCCCATTCGAGACTCCGAACAACATTCAGACTCTTTCTCATCATTCCATAACTACTCAAACAACGTCGAATCCTTAAGTGTGTCTCCCTACGGTTCGTGAATTATGCGGACATGATCGAGACACTTCTCCGAACAATAACCAATAGAGGAATCTGGAAATTCATATGGCTCCCACATATTTCTACGATTACTTTGCAATCGAATGAACCACTTACATACGATACCAATTTCCCTTTGTCTCACGATAGTTTACTTATCCGAGGTTATGATCGTCGGTATCTCTACATACCTAGTTCAAACTCGTTACCGATAAGTACTCTTTTCTCGTTCCCGTGATATGTGATCCCTTGTGAGCCAGTCACATGCTTGCAAGCTAATTGGATGACATTTCACCGAGAGGGCCCAGAGTATATCTATCCGTCATATGGATGGACAAATCCCACTCTTTATCCATGTGTTTCAACCAATACTTTCCGAACACTCAATGCCACCTTTATAGCCACCCAGTCACGGTGTGGTGTTTGATGTCATAAAAGCATCCATACAGTAAAGGTGATATGCATGATCTCATGGTCGAAGGAATTAGGTTACTATGTATCAGAAAGCATATAGCAATTGAACTATTAAAATGACTTGATCTTTATGCTACGCTTATCTATAGGAGTATGTCCATCATATCATTCTCCTAACGATATGATCTTGTTGTTAATAACATCTCAATGTTCATGATAGGGAAACCACAATCATTTATTAACCAACAAGCTAGTATTATAAAGAGGCTTTACTAGGGACTTCAATTTAAGTTTACAAATCACACAAGTATCAATGTTTCCTTGTTAATACTATTATAGCATGAATGTAAACATTTATCATAAACACAAAGATATAATAATAACTATATTTATTATTGCCTCTAGGGCATATCTCCAAGAGTCTCCCACTTGCACTAGAGTCATCTAATCTAGAATACATGGTAATATACCGAACACCCATGGCAGTTTGGTGCTGGTCATGTTTTGCCCTCGGGAGAGGTTTAGTCAACGGATCCGCCACATTCAGATCTGTGTGTACTTTGCAAATCTTTATGTCCCCATCTTGGACATGTTCACGAATAGCGTGAAAACGTAGCTTGATGTGCTTCAGCTTCTTGTGTGACCTTGGTTCTTGCGCATTGGCTATGGCACCCATGTTATCATAGTAGATAGACATTGGGTCCAGCGCACTAGGAACCACACCCAGCTCTGTAATGCACTCTGTCATCCATATCGCTTCTTGTGAAGCCTCCGATGCAGCCATGTATTCTGATTCAGTTGAAGATCTCGCCACAACGCTTTGCTTTGCACTCCTCCAGGTAACTGTTGCACCATTCAAAATAAATACGTATCCAGATTGTGATTTAGAATCATCCGGATCGGTGTTCCAACTAGCATCGGTGTAACCATTAACAACGATCTGTTCATCACCTCCATAAGAAAGAACCATATCCTTAGTTATTCTCAAGTACTTAAGGATGTTTTTGACCGCTGTCCAATGATCCACTCCTGGATCACTTTGATATCTGCTAGTTAAACTAACAACATATGCAATGTCGGGTCTAGTACATAGCATGGCATACATTAGAGATCCTATGGCTGAGGCATAGGGAGTGTTACTCATCCTTTCTCTACCTTCTGCCGATGTCGGACTTTGAGTTTTACTCAAGGTCGTATTGGGCAACATGGGCAAGAACCCTTTCTTGCTATCTTCCATTCCAAACCTCTTTAGAACTTTGTCCAAATATATACTTTGTGACAATGATATTTGGCGTATTGATCTATCTCTATAAATCTTTATGCCTATATGTAAGCTGCTTCGCCAAGATCCTTCATTGAAAAACTATTATTCAAATATTCCTTGACACTATTAAGAAGGTCTACATCATTCCCAATCAACAATATGTCATCTACATATAGTATTAAGAATGATACAGATCTCCCACTCACTTTCTTGTAAATACAAGCTTCTCCATAAGTTTGTATAAAACCAAAACTTTTGATCACCTTATCAAAACGTTGATTCCAACTTCGGGATGCTTGCTTCAATCCATAAATGGACCGTTGAAGTTTGCATAGCTTGTTAGCATCTTTAGGATCGACAAAACCTTTGGGTTGCATCATATACAACTCTTCATCAATGTCTCCATTGAGGAATGCTGTTTTGACATCCATCTGCCATATCTGATAATCATAATATGCAGCGATTGCTAACATAATCCTCACAGACTTTAGCTTCGCGACTGGTGAGAAAGTCTCATCGTAGTCAACTCCTTGAATTTGTCGAAACCCCTTTGCGACAAGTCGAGCTTTATAGACAGTAACATTACCATCAACATCTGTTTTCTTCTTGAAAATCCATTTGTTCTCGACAGCCTTCCGGCCATCCGGTAAGTCCACCAAAGTGCATACTTGGTTTTCGTACATGGATCCAATCTCGGATTTCATGGATTCTTGCCATTTATTGGAATCTGGGCTCATCATCGCTTCCTCATATGTCTCAGGGTCATCGGTGTTGTCCACCAACATGACACTCATAACGGGATCATACCAATCTGGAGTGGTACGAGTTCTCGTTGACCTGCGAGGCTCTGTAGGAACTATAACTGAAGTTTCATGATCATCATCATTAGCTTCCTCTCTAATTGGTGCAGGCACCACAGGAACTTCTTCCGGTGCTGCGCTACTTGCAATTTCGAGAGAAGGTTCGACAACCTCGTCGAGTTCTACTTTCCTTCCAGTCACTTCTTTCGAGAGAAATTCCTTCTCTAGAAAGGATCCATTCTTGGCAACGAAGATTTTGCCTTCGGATCTATGATAGAAGGTATACCCAATAGTTTCCTTTGGGTATCCTATGAAGACGCATTTTTCCGCTTTGGGTCAAGCTTGTCCGGCTGTAACTTCTTTAGATAGGCTTCGCAACCCCAAACTTTAAGGAACGACAATCTAGGTTTCTTCCCAAACCATAATTCATACGGTGTCGTTTCAACGGATTTAGATGGTGCCCTATTTAAAGTGAATGCGGCTGTTTCTAATGCATAACCCCAAAATGATAGCGGTAAATCTATAAGTGACATCATAGAACGAACCATATCTAAGATAGTTCGATTACGACGTTCGGACACACCATTACGCTGTGGTGTTCCTGGCGGTGTCAATTGTGAAAGTATTCCGCATTTATTCAAATGCTCGCCAAACTCGTAACTTAGATATTCACCTCCACGATCAGAACGTAGAAATTTAATCTTCTTGTCACGTTGATTCTCTACCTCACTTTGAAATTCCTTAAACTTCTCGAAAGTTTTGGACTTACGTTTCATGAAATAGATATACCCATATCTACTCAAATCATCCGTGAAGGTAAGAACATAACGATAACCACCGCGCGATGCTACACTCATTGGACCACACACATCGGTATGTATGATTTCCAATAAGTCCGTAGCTCGCTCCATCATACCAGAAAATGGAGTCTTAGTCATTTTACCCATCAGACATGCTTGCATCTTTCAAGTGATTCGAAATCAAGTGATTCAAGAAGTCCATCGGAATGGAGTTTCTTCATATGCTTCACTCCAATGTGACCAAGACGACAGTGCCACATATAGGTCGAGTTATCGCTCGATTTCGAAAGTTTAGCCTCAATGTTATTAATATGTGTATTTCCACTATCGAGATTCAATAAGAATAGACCATCTATCAAAGGTGCATGTGCATAAAACATATTACTCATATAAATCGAACAACCATTATTCTCGGACTTAAACAAGTAACCGTCTCGCAATAAACAAGATCCCGATATAATGTTCATGCTTAACGCAGGCACCAAATAACAATTATTTAAGTATAAAACTAATCCCGATGGTAGATGAAGGGGTAGCGTGCCGACCGCGATCACATCAACCTTTGATCCGTTTCCCACGCGCATCGTCACCTCGTTCTTCGCTAGCTTCCGTTTATTCTGCAGCACCTGTTTCGAGTTACAAATATGAGCAACCGAACCAGTATCAAATACCCAGGCACTACTACGAAAACTAGTGAGATACACATCAATAACATGTATATCGGATATACCTTTCTTCTTGATATTGCCGTTCTTCAAATCCGCCAAGTACTTTGGGCAATTCCGCTTCCAGTGACCTTCTCCCTTGCAGTAAAAGCACTCAGTATCAGGCTTAGGTCCAGCCCTGGTCTTCTTTGTCGGCGTGGTAACTTTCTTACCACCCTTCTTGAAGTGTCCCTTTTGCTTAGACTTGCCTTTCTTTAATTTGGTGGTCTTATTGACCATCAACACTTGGTGCTCTTTCTTGATCTCCACTTCTGCAGATTTCAACATGGCAAAGAGTTCTGGCAACGTCTTGTTCATGTTTTGCATGTTGTAGTTCATCACAAAGTTCTTGTAACTTGGTGGTAGTGCTTGGAGGACGCGGTAAATCCCCAAAGCATTAGGAATCACTATACCCAAGCTTTGAAGTTTGTTTGCGTGCCCAGACATCTTAAGCACATGCTCACTGACGGAGCTGCCCTCTTCCATCTTGCAGTTAAAGAACTTTTCAGAAGCCTCATAGCTTTCAATTGCCGCATGAGTCTCAAAGATCAATTTGAGATCCTCAACAATATCATATGGGTCTGAATTCTCAAACCTTTTCTGAAGCTTCGATTCTAAACCATACAAGATAGCACACTGAACTGTGGAGTACTGAGTCTTCCGAGTGAGGTAAACATTCTTTACTTCATCGGCAACATCAGCTGCAGGTGGGTCACCCAGCGGTGCATCCAGCACATAGGTCAAATTACCAGCTGTGAGGACAATCCTCAAATTGCGGAACCAATCCGCGAAGTTGCTTCCATTGTTTTTCAACTTTTCTTTCTCTAGGAACGCATTAAAATTGATGGTAGGGGCTGTCATTGATCTACAACATATTTGCAATAGTTTAGACTAAGTTTATGACAAACTGAGTTCAAATTAATAATAAAATTAATCTAGGTGAACTCCCACTCAAAACAATATCCCTCACATTGATTTAGTGCTCACACGAACCAAATCCACCACATCAACACCGATCATCACGAGAGTTGATATAGTTTCAATGCGAACAATCGACATGTTCATCATATCTACTATATGATTCATGCTTTACCTTTCGGTGATCCGTGTTCCGAGACCATGTCTGTACATGCTAGGCTCGTCAAGATCAAACCTTAGTTTCCGCATGAGCAAATCTGGCTTGCTCACGTTGTATACACTTGCGGAATCTAACACACCCGATCATCATGTGGTGCTTCGAAACAACAAGTTTTAGCAACGGTGCTAACTAAGGGTGAACACTTTATGACTTGAAATTCATGTGCATGAGGGATCATCTTATAATGCTACCGTCGTCTACTAAGCAATACAAGATGCATAAAGGATTAACATCACATGCAATTCATAATATGTGATATGATATAGCCTTTTCTTCTTTGTGCTTCCGATCTCCATCTTCAAGCACGAACATGATCTCCATCATCACCGACATTGCATCAACGTCAATGACGCTTCTTCATGGTTGTCGTCCACCGGCTTCAACTATTACAACTACTTTGAATAGACACGCGAGTCTTAACATAAATTAAAGACAACCATATGGCTCCTGCCGGTTGCCAAATTACAATAAGGAACATTGCATACATCAAATATAATCACAATCATGGCCATATCACATCACTGCACACCCCTGCAAAACAAAGTTAGACGCCTCTACTTTCTTTGCATGTTTTACGTGGTTTGGGGCTTTCAATAAGTGTCGTTCTAACTTACGAACATGAACCACAACATTGATACTAGTATTGTTAATCACCCGTTGTAAATTGGATCTTAACTATGCTAGGAGAAACAGGCACCCGCAAAGCCACTTATGCAATACAAGTTGCATGTCAAGCATGGAGCAAGTCTCATGAACGATGTCATGTAAGGTTAGCCCGGGCCGCTTCATCCCAACATCCCTCAAGATGCAAAGTACACAAGAAGCAATCGACAATAAAAGCATCAACGCCCACAATGACCATTGTGTTCTACTCGTGCAATAGATCTACATATAGACACGTCTCTGATACCACTGTAGGGTTTCGCAGCATGGAAAACAAAAATTTTCTATCGCATACAAACAAACAAGCCAAGATCTATCTACTAGATTGTAGCAACGAGTCAATGGAATAACTCACCCTCGAAGATTCCAAAGTGTTTAACGAGAGCGGATTCTCGTGGGTGATGTAGTCGTACTCTTCCCGATCGCAAGATCGCGTAGACGATCCTTCCGGCGCTGCGTTCCGGCAGCGCTCCCGCAGTCGGTCACACGTTCGGTACTCGACGAAGACCTTCCTCTCCCTTGTTCCAGCAAGCAGCGGAGGTTGTAGCACTCTCCTCGTGATTCCGGCAGCACAACGGCGTGGTACCGGAAGTAGAGGGGAGATCTCGCATGGCTTCGCCTTAAGCCGAAGCGAGTATGGTGGACTATGAGAGAGCCCTCGACGATCTAGGGTTTAGACACGCCGAGGAGGGGCTAGGCCGGCGTCTAGGGTTTGACCTAGGCGGCGGCGGAGAGTGCCCTAGGGCCGGCGGCGGCTTGGGGCTAGGGTTTAGAGGTAGGGAACTTGTGTGTTAGGAGGGGAGCCCTGCCCCTCCTCTTATAGGAGGGAGGCGCCGGCCAAGGGGAGGGGAATCCCTTCCCAACTCGGATCCCAAGGTGGGCCGGCTGTGGAGGTGGAGGGACTCCTCCCCAACTCGGATTCCACCTCCCCTCCACTTCCCAAAATTAGCCGTTTGACTTTCAAATTGGCGTTTGACTTTTCAAACAAGGATTTGATTAAATCCTCTATTTTGTTCAGCGATGACACTTAGTACATGATGCAATCATATCAACTTGATATAACACATTCATGTATCCTTCCCCTCCGGAGTGCCGGACATTCCGGAACCTTCTAGAACATTCCCGATGAAAACACCGGAACCATTCCCCAACTCCGAAACAGGACTTTCCTTATATGAATCTTATTCTCCGGACCATTCCGGATCTCCTCGTGATATCCCGAATCCCATTCGAGACTCCGAACAACATTCAGACTCTTTCTCATCATTCCATAACTACTCAAACAACGTCGAATCCTTAAGTGTGTCTCCCTACGGTTCGTGAATTATGCGGACATGATCGAGACACTTCTCCGAACAATAACCAATAGAGGAATCTGGAAATTCATATGGCTCCCACATATTTATACAATTACTTTGCGATCGAATGAACCACTTACATACGATACCAATTTCCCTTTGTCTCATGATACTTTACTTATCCGAGGTTATGATCGTCGGTATCTCTGCATACCTAGTTCAACCTCGTTACCGATAAGTACTCTTTTGTCGTTCCCGTGATATGTGATCCCTTGTGAGCCAGTCACATGCTTGCAAGCTAATTGGATGACATTTCACCGAGAGGGCCCAGAGTATATCTATCCGTCATATGGATGGACAAATCCCACTCTTGATCCATGTGTTTCAACCAATACTTTCCGAACACTCAATGCCACCTTTATAGCCACCCAGTCACGGTGTGGTGTTTGATGTCATCAAAGCATCCATCCGGTAAAGGTGATATGCATGATCTCATGGTCGAAAGAATTAGGTTACTATGTATCAGAAAGCATATAGCAATTGAACTATTAAAATGACTTGATCTTTATGCTACGCTTATCTATAGGAGTATGTCCATCATATCATTCTCCTAACGATATGATCTTGTTGTTAATAACATGTCAATGTTCATGATAGGGAAACCACAATCATTTATTAACCAACAAGCTAGTATTATAAAGAGGCTTTACTAGGGACTTCAATTTAAGTTTACAAATCACACAAGTATCAATGTTTCCTTGTTAATACTATTATAGCATGAATGTAAACATTTATCATAAACACAAAGATATAATAATAACTATATTTATTATTGCCTCTAGGGCATATCTCCAACAGTTTGAGATATAAAACTAAAAACTTGCCATTTTCATGTTTTATGGCAAATTTCATGAGCTATTACCCAAAGTTTTGTGGTTCTAGAGCGATTTACAACGACCGTAAGACCCGATACATGTTTGAGAGCTATGACCCAAAACTCATCGTTTTCATCTTTTTTGGCTGTTTTCATGAGCTATTGCCCACATTTTTGGCGTTACATGGTGATTTGCATGGCCCAAAAGACCCGATATAAGTTTGAGAGATATAACCAAAGACTTGCCATTTTCGTGTTTTATCGCCATTTTCATTAGCTTGTCCACTATTTTAGGGTTATAGGGCGATTTACAACCACCATAAGACCCGATACATGTTCGAGAGATATGACCAAAAACTCGTCGTTTTCACGTTTTATGGCCATTTTCATGAGCTATTGCTCACTATTTTGGGGTTTCAGGGCGATTACAACGACCGTAAGACCCGGTACATGTTTGAGAGATGTGACCAAAAAGTCATCATTTTGGCGTTTTATGGCTGTTTTCATGAGATTTTGTCCACAATTTTGGGGTTCCAGGGCGACTTACAATGACCGTAAGACCCGATACATGTTTGAGAGTTATGGCCAAAACCTCGTCATTTTCGTGTTTTATGGCCATTTTCATGAGTTACTGCCCATAGTTTTTGGGTTCCAGGCGAGTTTGCATGGCTCATAAGACCCTTTACATGTTTGAGAGATATGACCAAAAACTCATAATTTTCATGTTTTATGGCCGTTTTCATGAGTTATTGCCCATAGTTTTTGGGTTTACGGCAGATTTGCATGGCCTGACGTTACATGTTTGAGAGATATGACTAAAAACTCATAGTTTTCGCGTTTTATGGCCATTTGCAAGAGCTATTGCCCGTTGTTTTGGGGTTCTAGGACGATTTATATTGATCGTAAGACCCGATACATGTTTGAGAGATATGACCGAAAACTCGTAGTTTTCGCAAGAAGGGTCTCCACATTCTCTCTCAAGGACTCTAGGCCGCCTTGTCTTCACATGACCGCTGGCAAGCTATAGTGGGCGGCTGCTTTCCTGCTTTAGTGCGTCACCTTGGTCTCATTGCACCAAAGTGGTAGTGTCAGGCTCTGTGGCTTCGTTGCGTCATCCTTCCCTCCTTAGCACAGTGGGAGGCAGGAAGCATCTCGCTTTCTCGAGGTGAACCGGGCGCCGCTTGGACCGCTCGTTGGCACGTCGTCTTGTGGGACGCGCTCGACACCGCAACCACGCCTCATCGTGAGGCCTCGATAGGAGACTCTTGACCTGCGGCGAGGCCGTTCCTGACGCCCAACCGGAATCCATACTCCTCCTCCCCTCCAGAGGGTCACGCTCCTCGTGAGGTCTCAAGAGGACACACCTGGTGGTCTTGGCGACTCGACAGGACGGGGTACCCCCGGTGCCAATAGTCCGATAGTAGCCCCTTGTCGCTTTGCTTGCATGCATCTGACGAATATGCGAGGAAGTCAAGGGACCAACTAGCATCGTGCCCACATCTAGACATGTTAGCGTACGATCCCCTGAGGACAGCATCCGCAGCTTCCACGTGCCCGCGCAGGATGTGGGCCCGCCCGATATGGGAACCGCTACTTCTGTTCCTTGGTCTCGGAGACCGCACCGCCCATAAAACCCCGAGCCAGGGAATTCTCGCCTCACTTCATATACCTCCGCCGACATCCTCCATTTGCCCTTTGCGACGACGCCGCACCTTCTATTTAGTAGCTTCCAAGATGGCGCCCAAGAGATCACGCGCCGCCCTCGACACGTCTAGCTTTTCGGCATCGAGTGTCGGGGCCTTTCCGCGAGCGATGGTCCTCAACAAGGAGGGGTTGGAGAAGGTTCGAAAGTTGATGGCCTCTGACTCGAACGAGTGGGGAGCCTCGTGAGCATGGTGTGACATAGTCGGAGGAGATGGGTAGCACACCACCGCAGACCCGGTTACCCACTCCATTGCCACCGGCCTCATTCTCCCTTTCTCGCCCTTCCTTATCGCCGTCCTGGAGCATTACTGCATCCAGGTGCTCCACCTTCATCTGTGGAGCGTGACCCTCCTGGATGCCTTCACGTACTGGTGCGAGGCCTTCATCGAAGTGATGCCATCTTTGGTGTTGTTCCGGCATTTCTACCATCTCCGCATTCTTTCGCCAGAGGATTGTCTTGGCGTCATCGAATTCTTTGCCGAGGAAGAGGAGGATTTCCTGCCCATCTCCGTCCTTGGAGTGGCGTAGGAGTTCCTCCATGACTAGGTGCTGGTGGATGCTGGTAAGGCCTGGCCGCAGCTCCGTGTCCCGATGGGAGCGGCGGTGGAGAACCCAGGATGGGGTCGCGAGGTGGACGCTTGCATGGGCCCCGCCCCCCTCGCGAGGCACATGGAGCACTTGAGGGACCCGGGACTGACTGGTGAGATGGTGGTGTGGGAGTACCTGCGGTAGCATATTGCCCCTCTCCAGGAGCAGCAAAGGCCTGCCTGGACCATGGCCCCTAGCCGTGACGCGATCAGGCTCTTGGAGGGCTCCGCGCCGATGATACAGTGGCCGCCCTTATGTGGCTGCTCCTAGGCGAGGAGACCACGCCGAAGATTCCCCACAACACACTCCCACTGAATCTAGAGGGTCTCCCCACCTTTGACACTCGGGGTGAGGGCCCCTTGGTCGAGCTGGCGATGAACACGCGGAGCCGAGTGGTGAGTCCGGATCCTCTCGACCTGTCCGACACGAGAGGATGATCAATAGTGTGTCGTCTTCAGCGGAGGACACTATGGATCCTCCTAAGGCTGAAGCCCGTGCCTCCGTCGGCTGCACAAACCGCGTGGCCCGTGCCGGAGCTAGGGCGACAGGTACTTCTGTCACGGCGTGCATGGCCAGGAAGCGCCCGAGACCTGATGAGTGAAGTGCCTTTCTCCCACCGGGTGCGAGGAGAACCAATTGGTCCTTGGTGAGAGCGAAAGTCGGGAGGTGAGTCAGTCTTGCGAGGCTTTCCTCCCTTCTTTTCTCTTTTCATTTCCTGCTTCGTCACCTCATTGTTCTGATACATGCGTGAGAATAAGAGGAGGAATAAAACACCGAGGTGGGGCCCTGGAGGAACTTTAGAGCATGCCGGGGTAGCTGAGGTTCCCTTTTGGCTTGGGAGCGCCTCTTTGGGAGTCATTGAGGCCCGCTGATCGCCGGTACACATAGCCCCCAACCCAAAAGGCTAGGGCGGTGTCTCCGCCTGTCGCATGGGCCTAGGAGCACTCCGAGGGATCTGCTTCATGTTCCCAGACGAGGAGAGGGACAGGGGGCTATTCCCCTGGAAGGGGTCAGCCCGACTCTGTGATTGTCGCTAGAGGTGGCGGCACTCTGCTGCCTGAATATCTCGTGGGCGCACAAGGCATGACCCCGAGGTACGGAGGATGCAGGCCCGAGCATGCTTGCCCATAGTTTTGGGGTTCCAGGGCGATTTACAACGACCTTCAGACCCGATACATGTTTGAGAGTTATGACCCAAAACTCATTGTTTCCGTGTTTTCTGGATGCTTTCATGAGCTATTGCCCAGATTTTTGGCATTCCATGGCGATTTTCATGGCCCATAAGACCCGATACAAGTTTGAGAGATATGACCAAAACCTCATCATTTTCGTGTTTTATGACCATTTTCATGAGCTATTGCCCACTGTTTTGGAGTTCCAGGGCGATTTACAACGATCATAAGACCTGATACATGTTTGAGAGATGTGACCAAAATCTCGTTGTTTTAGCATTTTATGGCCGGTTCCATGAGCTTTTACCCACAGTGTTGGGTTTCTAGGGCGACTTACAATGACCGTAAGATGCAATACATGTTTGAGAGTTATGACCAAAATCTTGTCGCTTTCGAGTTTTATGGACGTTTTCATGAGCTATTGCCCTTAGTGTTGGGGTTCAATGACAATTTACAATGACCATAATACCTAATATATGCTTGAAAGTTATGACCAAAAACTCATCGATTTCATGTTTTATGGCCGACTTCATGAGCTATTGCCCACGGTATTGGGTTTCCAGGGCGACATAGAATGACCGTAAGACCCGATACATGTTTGAGAGTTATGACTAAAAACTCGTCTTTTTGTATTTTATGGACGTTTTCATGAGTTATTGCCCACCATTTTTGGGTTCCACGCGGATTTGCAAGTCCTGTAATACCCGCTACATGTTTGAGAGATATGACTAAAAACTCGTAGTTTCGCGTTTTATGGCTGTTTTCATCAGCTATTGCCCACTATTTTGGGGTTCTAGGGCGATTTACAACGACCGTAAGACTTGATACATGTTTGAGAGATATGACCCAAAACTCGTAGATTTCGCGTTTTATAGCCATTTGCATGAGCTATTGCCCATAGTTTTATGGTTCCAGGGCGATTTACATCAACCTTAAGACCCTTTCCATGTTTGAGAGTTATGAACAAAACTCGTCATTTTCGTGTTTTATGACCGTTTTGATGAGTTATTGCCCACCATTTTCGGGTTGTAGGGTGATTTATAACGACTGTAAGACTCGATACATGTTTGAGAGATGTGACCAAAAAATTGTAGTTTTAGCGTTTTATGGCCGTTTTCATAAGCTATTTTCCATTGTTTAGGGTTCTAGGCGATTTACAACGACCGTAAGACCCTATACATGTTTGAGAGATGTGACCAAAATATCGTCATTTTTCGTGTTTTATGACGTTTTCATGAGCTATTTCCCACATTTTTATGGTTTCAGGGTGATTTACTGCAACCTTAAGACCCGATACATGTTTATATCCAGTTTCATGAGCTATTTCCCATTGTTTTGGGGTTCTAGGGTGATTTACAATGACCGTAAGACCCAATACATGTTTGAGAGATGTGACCAAAATCTTGTCATTTTAGCGTTTTATAGCCGCTTTCATGAGCTATTGCCCACATTTTTGCCTTTCCATGGCAATTTACATGGCCCATAAGACCCAATACAAGTTTGAGAGATATGACCAAAAACTCGTCGTTTTCGTGTTTTATGGCCATTTTTATGAGCTATTGTCCACTATTTAGGGGTTCTAGGGTGATTTACAACAACCGTAAGACTCGTCATTTTCGCTTTCTATGGCCATTTTCATGAGCTATTGCTCACTTTTTGGGGGTTCAAGGGCGATTTTAAATGACGCTAAGCCCCAATAAATGTTTAAGAGATGTGACTAAAAACTCGTCGTTTTCTCGTTTTATGGCCGGTTTTATGAGATTTTTCCCATAGTTTTGGGGTTCCAGGGCAAATTACAATGACCGTACGAGCCGGTACATGTTTGAGAGTTATGACCAAAACCTCGTCATTTTCGTGTTTTATGGCCGTTTCCAAGAGTTATTGCACATAGTTTTTGGGTTCCTGGCGGATTTGCATGGCTCGTAAAACCCTTTATAAGTTTGAGAGATATGACTTGAAGCTCGAAGTTTTTTGTGTTCTATTGCCATTTGGATGAGCTATTGCCCACTATTTTTGTAGGGTTCACCGCATAGAAAACAAAAAATTTCCTACGATGGAACAACTAAGTACCAAGATTTATCTACTAGATACAAGCAACGGGTGGATATACATCCATGGAATACATACCCTCGAATACCGAATAGCGTTAACGAGGTTGTACTCATGGATGATGTAGTCCAACGCTTGCCGATCTCAAGATCATGATGAAGTCCATCTGGTCCAGCCGGTCCAGCACCATCAAGTCCAGCACCGCAAAGCAGTGGTGCATCTGTGATCGCACACACGTCCGGGTACCCCGACAACCCCCGCGCCCTCACTCTAGCGAAGAAGCGGAAGCAACAAATCCTTCTAGAAAAATCCACCAGGAACATGTATCTCACTGATCCGAGACCATGGGGGAATTCTAAAGGGGGAGAGAGATCCTTCGCGAGGAGGTGTGCTTTGAGAGGAGGAGAGGGGGGCCTTTTATATGAAGAGGGGGGCACCCCAAGGGGCATGGCGCCCAGCCATGGTGACTGCCCCCACCTCTTACACATTCATGTGGGTGGAGCTACCACTCAAATCAAAAGCCTCTACTCCCATAAAAGAGCCTCCACTCAAAATTCCACTCACATGCATTAAATTTCCACCAAATTTAATGCAAGCTCTCATTTAAATAAAACTTGTTTATTTATTTATGCAAAATTTTGTTAATTACTCTAATTAACAAATATTCACATAAAACCCATTATAACATTTCAATTTCACATGCAGAACCAGTTTCAGCAATTTCAACCGAAACAGTTTCAGGTCTAGTGAAATAAAGTCCTGCGCTTTCCCTTTTTCTTTCTCTGGCATATTATTTGCTCCAAATGGTGTCGGTATCCCTTAAGTGTGTCACCCTACGGTTCGCGAATAATGTAGACATGATCGAGACCCCTCTCCGATGAATAATCAGCAGCGGGACCTGGAGATCCGTACTAACTCCCACATATTCAACGATGACTTCTGTGATCGTGTGAACCTTATACGCATGTAACTCAATCCTTTTGTCTCATGATATATTACATGTACTAGATTCAATCATCGGTATCTCCATACCTAGTTTGATCTCGTTACCGACATGTACTCTTTTATTGTTCCCGTGATATAACATTATAGTGATCAAATCACTTGCTTCCAAGCTAATTAATGTGATATCACCGAGAGGGCCCAGAGTATATCTCTCCGTCATCGGGATGGACAAATTCCACTCTTGATCCATGAGCCTCAACATAACACCTTTGTAGCACTTAACCCATCTTTATAGTCACCCTGTTTTGGTGTAACGTTTGATGTTATCAAGATACTCTTCCGGTGTTAGTGATTGACATGATCTCATGGTCTAAGGACTAAGATAACTTCGTATGATGTTATAGCAATATAAACATAATGACCTTGATCGTAATGCTATACTTAGGAGGAATGTTCATCACACCATTCCAATAATGTTGTGACCTCGTTATTAACAACATCCAATGTCCATGATCAGGAAACCTTTGATCATCTTGTTAATCAACGAGCTAGTTTATAAGAGGTACATGACTAGGAACTTCCTTTTTGTTTATTAAACACACATGTATTAACGTTTCCGTATTAATACAATTATAGCATGCAAAATAAACTTTTATCATAAATAAGGAATACGATAATAACCACTTTATTATTTCCTCTCGGGCATATTCCCTTCAGTCTCCCACTTGCACTAGAGACAATAATCTAG
Source organism: Avena atlantica (assembly GCA_910589765.1). NCBI lineage: Eukaryota > Viridiplantae > Streptophyta > Magnoliopsida > Poales > Poaceae > Avena > Avena atlantica. Next base: position 476,929,518 of record OU342734.1, on the reverse strand, counting down.
TTTGAAAACTTTTCGTATTGAGCACCTATGGCTTTCTGGTGTTCCATATACGCGATTGCAAGTGGTTAACATAATCTATGGATCTGACACTTTTAGGTCTGTGTGTATTTGCATGTCTTTGCGTCTTCACGCATCACTCGTTCTCCAATGAGATGACATTGTATAAATTTGATCTTTTGGTGAGACCTTTAGTTCCTTGGGGTTAAATCATGTCGATAATATTGTCTACAATATATCTTAAGTGTTAGCCCGTTGTGAACGACACCTTAGTTTGATAATAAACTACTTGACACAAATTCCCTCCTTTGTTGCTACTATAGCAGTCATATACTTAGCCTTTTGTTGTAGTATCCGTCACAATGTCTTAACTTTGGAATTCATCCAAATCCATCATGGAATCTCCTTTCCATTACATTGTGCCACCAATAGTTTAAATTGAGATAAACTTAATTTGTATCTTGTGATAAAACTAGTATCAATGTAACGCTTTACAATGAACTATTTGTAATTGTTTGTCAACTCTACACAAATATATTCTTAGTTCTTCCAAAAGATCATAAGAAGTCAAAGCACTTTAATCTTGTTTCACTTATCAAGTGTCGATACACTTGAATCTTGATTCAATTCCTTTCCATGCGACAAGAACCATTTCTTGTCGTTTCTATATTGAACTCCTTCAATATCTCATATATGTATGTTTGGCACAACCATATTAGCATCACAGTCTATCCACTATAGACATTCATGCTAAATATTTGGGTTTTGCCTAAGTCTTTCATCGAAATCAAATTGTTAACCTTTGTCAATAAAAGATACATCATTTCTAATCAACAAGATGTCATCGACATAATGTATTACAAATATGTCTCAGCGCTCCCACTTAATTTCTTGAAAATGCAAGTATCTTCACCGTCTCCTGATGAAATTAAACTTCTTTAACAGTTTCATCATCGTGAAGATTCCAACTCCGCGATGCTTACTTCAACCATTGAAGTTTGCATGCCCTTTTAGCATCCTTTAAATTAACAAAACCCTTTGGATCGTGTCATGCACACGTTCTAGGTAACCATTCTTTTAGAAGAACTTTGTTTTGTTTATTCATCTACCATGTAACAAATTATATGTAGTGGTTGCTACTTTAATCCGTCCAGACTAAATATCGCTGTGAAAGATCAAATCTTGTCATAGTCAACTCCTTGAACATTGTCATAAAATACTATACGACATGTCGACTATTTCATAGATGTGAAACATCCATGTCTGTTTTTTTATAGATCCAAATACGACCGATAGGTTTTTACACCTTTCCGGAGGGTCTTTGAAGTTCAAAAAACTTGATTTCTCGTGTATGGAACTATCACGGATTTTATGGCTTCAAGCCATTTGACAGAGTTAGGGCCCATCATTGCTTCTTTGCATGTAGTCGGTTCATCATTGTCAAAAAATAATGATTTATTCTTAAATCTCAGTATTTGATTATTTATCGGACCTACTTGGTTAATTAGGAACTTAGACCTCCGTGACCACAACGTTTGAGGCACGTGAGCCATGAGCATTCTGGATGCCTCCGAAACATTTTTTGCGTTGCGCAACTCAGCACATATAGCTAAGGTTCGTTAACCTTATCAAAGTTCTATTGTCCTCCCACTTAACTTTTTGTGAAAAAATCCTTTTTCATAAAACTTCACATTTCAAGCGACAAACCCTTTTGTCCTCGGTGTTATGGAGGAATACCCAATGGTTATTCGAAATAACCTACAAAGACATACTCATCCGACTTTGGTTGTAAACATCTTACTTATGCTTAGCATACCAAAATTTAAGAAAGTACAACTTGGGTTTTACCCCAGACCAGGTGTCATTTCAACGGATCAAGAAGGAGCACTTTTCAGTGTAAAAGCGGTAGTCTCTAAAGCTTTAATCTTTTAAAACATAATGGTAGTTTTATAAATAACACCTTTGATACAACCATGTCAAACAAGGTTTCATTACAAATCTCAAACACTCCATATTCCTATGGTGTTTCAGAAGATGTAAATCTAGGTGATTTGCTAAACTTGCAAATCAAATAAATCCCTTTATGATGAAATCATAAATCATTTATTTTCTTGTTACACTTGCAACTCAAATAAATCCCTTTATGATAAAATCATAAATCATTTATTTTCTTGTTACAATGATTTTCCACTTCATCTTGAAAGTCTTTGAACATTTTCAAATATTTCATACTTCTTTCTCATTAAGTGAATATTCACTCAAATTTCTGGAGAAAGTATATGAAGTTCAAATCCATCGCTTACGACTACACATAATGGACTACATACATCGATATGTATAAATTCCAATATTTTAGTCGTTCGCTCTTCTTTGGCATTTGAACGAAGTATTAATTATCCCGAGGAAAGTCTCACAAGCGTCACTTGATCAAATCAAAGACTCCAAAAATCCATGAAAATAGAGTTTCTTCATGTTTTCTTTCCAATATAATTTAAATGGTTATGTTAGTTTGTAAGTGATCTTCGAATCATTTGTCTTGCGGCATTTTAGCATTAGTTTTATGGATGTGATTTCTCCAACTAGATTTGTAAATCATCCATCTTATATGGAATACGGTAATTATTTGAACAACCTTTGTTCTCATAATATCTGATTTAAATAACTATTATTAAAACAAATCTTGAAGGCAAGCTTCGATGTCAACGAGAAATACAAACAAAGGTTTGTTTGTTTCCTATGAACATCATCACATATTCTCTTGCTAGTTACTTAGGCCATTGTGGTTCATGAATTGCGTCGTTCTGTATGAAATTTCATACCAACCAATTCGGTATCCAATACCCAAGAACCACATTGTTTAACAAGCAAATAATACAACCATAACATGTATATCATCTATATACCTAAACTGGATATTTCCAGTATTTCTTTTCTGCCAAATATATTTTATAGATTCTCTTTCAGCATTTCCTTTTCCTTTTTAAAAGAATCTATCAACTTCAACAGTGGCGCCATATACATGACACATAATCCAAAGCGTGTATATTCAAATAATAATACCTTTGGACTTGCACTTTGAAGTAGATCACCATCATCAAATGATCGGTGTTCTTCCAAAATCCATTCTTTAGTAATCTTTTAGTGTAGTAAACACATTACATACATCTTCTATTCATCCTTATCATGAAGAATTTCATGATCAAGCTAATGTAGCTTATGAAGGCGAATCGTGAGTATAATGTTACTTTCCAAAACCCTTTTGGATGATTAGGATGTCTAGCATCTCCAACCTTCGCAAATTATCATCCAATATGAGAACATACATTATACTCTATCATACTGCAACCAAAACATTGTTTCAGATATCGTTATATCTGTCACACATGATGATTTCTGAAACAATTTTTTTAGCTCCTAAATAAACTTGATATTAAAAATAATCTAGAATTATCATGGAGGCAAACATGATACTTAAGATACTAACACTGGAATTGTTACTCTCGATTTAATACCAATTATTAAATTTCATGGAGTAAACAGAGTTTGCCGAAAGTTTGCAATAGGACTTTAAACTTTAGTTTGACACTCAACACAATACGATAACAGATCGTAAAGTAAATATCCAGAATTCTATAGTTCTATTATCTCAATTACAACTAAGCATAAAGTGGTGAACGAATGACAATGACTACAACAAATTATGCAAATTCACTTTGATTTAATTTATGATAAATTGAGTTCTACTAATCCAAATTAGAAATGAACTCCCACCCAAAAACGACATCCCTCATGTCTTTTTGGTGATTACATGAACCAAATCCACTACACCAAGTCCGATCATCACGTGAGTCGGTGTAGCTTCAAAGGCGAGCATCTATATGGTCATCACATTAAACATATGACTCATGCTTAAATTTTCGGTCCGTGTTACGAGGCCATGTCTGTACATGCTAGGCTCGCCAAGTAAGAACCTTAGTATTCGCCTGTGTAAAACTGTCTTACACCCGAGATATGCTCGTGGATTCAAGTACACCCGATCATCACGTGATGTCTTGATGAGGCGAAACATTCTCGGTGCATACTTAATGAAGAACACATTTTTATCTTGATATCTAAATGAGGTATCATCTTATTATGCTAATAAAACGCCAAACTAGAAATATAAGATGCAACAAAACATCACATGTTAATAAGTGAAATAATATGGTTCATGCACTTGATCTCCATCATGTGCATCGTGGTATGATCCTCATCATTTCTTTATGTGTAAGGCCAAGGTCTATGGAATTTACACGTTATGTGTATTGTAAGAGTATCGACTTATACTTTTACTTACAACATCACCATATCATGGCACTAGCCCAACAACAATCGAAACTAGACGCCTCTAATTTATTCATTGCAAGTTTTACGTGGCTTAGGGCTTTCGAAGATAGAACCATTCTTACCTATGAACATGAACCACAACGAGGATAACCAAATTGTTAAAAACTCGTTGCAAATTAGATATTGACTATAGTAGGAGAGACAGACACCCGCTAGCCACTTATGTAAAACTAGTTGCATGTCAAGCGTGGAACAGGTCTCATGTGCGAGAACATGTAAAGTTTGTCCGGGCTGCTTCATCCCACTATACCACCAATATACAAAGTACAACTAAGAAGAAATAAAATGATAATCATCGCCCACATATACATATGTGTACTACCCGTGCAAAGCATCTACGCATAGATCCGACTCTGATACCACTGTCGGGTTCGCAGCATAGAAAACAAAAAAAATTCTATGATGGGAACAACTAAGTACCAAGATCTATCTACTAGATACAAGCAACGGGTGGATATACATCCATGGAATACATAGCCTCGAAGAGCGAATAGCGTTAACGAGGTTGTACTCGTGGATGATGTAGTCGAACGCTTGCCGATCTCAAGATCGTGATGAAGTCCATCTGGTCCAGCACCATCAAGTCCAGTACCGCAAAGCAGTGGTGCATCCGTGATCGCACACACGTCCGGGTACCCCGACAACCTCCGCGCCCTCGCTCCAGCGAAGCAGCGGAAGCAATAAATCCTTCCAGACAAAGCCACCAGGAACATGTATCTCGCTGATTCGAGACCATGGGGGAATTCTAAAGGGGGGAGAGAGATCCTTCGCGAGGAGGTGTGCTTTGAGAGGAGGGGAGGGGGCCTTTTATATGGAGAGGGGGGCACCCCAAGGGGCATGGTGCCCAGCCATGGTGGCTGCCCCCACCTCTTCCACATTCATGTGGGTGGAGCTACCACTCAAATGAAAAGCCTCCACTCCCATAAAAGAGACTCCACTCAAAATTCCACTCACATGCATTAAATTTCCACCAAATTTAATGCAAGCTCTCATTTAAATAAAACTTGTTTATTTATTTATTCAGAATTTTGTTAATTACTCTAATTAACAAATATTCACATAAAACCCATTATAACATTTCAATTTCACATGCAGAACCAGTTCCAGCAATTTCAACCGAAACAGTTTCAGGTATAGTGAAATAAATTCCTGCGCTTTCCTTTTTTATTTCTCTGGCATATTATTTGCTCCAAATGGTGTCGGTATCCCTTAAGTGTGTCACCCTACGGTTCGCGAATAATGTAGACATGATTGAGACCCCTCTCCGATGAATAATCAGCAGCGGGACCTGGAGATCCGTACTAACTCCCACATATTCAACGATTACTTCTGTGATTGTGTGAACCTTATAAGAATGTAACTCAATCCCTTTGTCTCGTGATATATTACATGTATGAGATTTGACCATCAGTATCTCGATACCTAGTTTGATCTCATTACCGACATTTACTCTTTTCTTGTTCCCGTGATATAACATTCTAGTGATCAAATCACTTACTTGCAAGCTAATTAATGTGATATCACCGAGAGGGCCCAGAGTATATCTCTCCGTCATCGGAATGGACAAATTCCACTCTTGATCCATGAGCCTCAACTGTTGGAATTATGCCCTAGAGGCAATAATAAAGATGTTATTATTATAATTCTTGTTCATGATAAAGTTTATATTCCATGCTAGAATTGTATTAAGTGGAAAATTTGATACTTGTGTGGTTTATGAACAACACCGTGTCCCTAGTATGCCTCTATGGACTAGCTCATTGATTAATGATGGTTAAGGTTTCCTAACCATGGACATGAGTTGTCGATTAATAATGAGATCATATCATTGGGATAATGATATGATGGACAGACCCAAATCAAGCAGAGCAATTAGATCGTGTCATCGTGTTCATCTTTGCGAAGCTTTTTTCTTATGTCAAATATTGTATTCCTTAGACCATGAGATAATGCAACTCCCTGGTATCGGAAGAAAGCTTTGAGGTCATCAAACGTCATCCTATGAGAGGGTGATCATAAAGGTGTCTCTCAGGTGACCGGAAAGTACTTTTTGGGTTGTATGTATCGAGATGGGATTTGTCCCTCCCAAGTCGGAGAGATATACTTCAGGCCCACTTGGTAATCGATATCAACACCGCTTGCAAGCACGTGGCTAAGGAGTTAATCACAAAGTGATATCGGATTACGGAACGAGTAAAGTACTTGCTGTGAACGAGATTGAACTAGGTATGCCGATACCGACGATCGAATCTTGGGCAAGTAAAATATCGCGTGACGAAGGGAATATATATGGGATTAATTGAATGCTAGCATCGTGGTTCATCCTATATGATCATCGATGAATGTGTGGGAGTCAATATGGATTTCCAGACCCCGCTGTTGATTATTGATAGAAGATCATGTCTGCATATTCTCGAACCTGTATGGTCACACACTTAACATGTCTTGACGCTAGGATAGAATGGATAATTGGTTTATGAGTTTTTGTTTGGAGTCTCGGATGAGATCTAGGACGTCACGAGAGGTTCCGGAATGGTCCGGAGAATAAGATTCATATAAGGGAAAGCAGTTTTTGGATTTCAGAATTGTTTCGGATTGTTCGGTATTGTACCGGAAGCTTCTAGAACCTTCCGGAGTGGGACCAACGTGGCCCCACTTGTCGGAAGGGGGCGTGGGCCTATGAGGGAGTCCCCTGGCCGCATTGGGCCAGTGGCACAAGGCCCCATAGGCCCAATCGACCAAAACCCTAGGGAAACCCTAGGGAAACCTTCTAGAAGGAGGGGGAAAACTTGCCCCCCACTCCAACCCTTGGGGCCGACGCCCTAGGGATTGGAGGAGGGGCCAAGGGGGCCGGCCAGCCCCCTATATATAGAGGGAAGGGGCACAGCCCTCCCTCCCCACTCCTTCAACCCTAGCCGCCATACTGCTTCCCTCCAGATCTCTCTCTCTCCCGACTGCGCGTAGGCGAAGCCCTGCCGCAGAAACTCTCCACCTTTGCACCACTCCGTCGTGTTGTTGATCCAATCTATCTCTCCACCCCACTTGCTGGACCGAGGAAGGAGGAGACGTCAAGGTGCCGTACGTGTGCATCTCTCGGAGGCATCGCCACTTGTGGTGTTGGATCGGATCGGATCGCGAGGAGGAGAAGCTAGTACGACTACATCAACCACGTTCCGTTGAACGTTCCACTGTGTGAATCTTCAAGGGTATGAAGATCTCATCTATTCCCCCTCGTTTGCATCTCCTAGATTAGATCTTGGCTTTCCCGTTCGCATCCGTAGAATTTTTTTGATTTATTATGCTGCGAAACCCTTCATCAACATAACACCTTCGTAGCACTGAACCCATCTTTATAGTCACCCTGTTACAGTGTGACGTTTGATGTTATCAAGATACTCTTCCGGTGTTAGTGATTGACAAGATCTCATGGCCTAAGGACTAAGATAACTTCGTATGATGTTATATCAATATAAACACAATGACCTTGATCGTAATTCTATACTTCGGATGAATGTTCATCACACCATTCCAATAATGTTGTGACCTCGTTATTAACAACATCCAATGTCTATGATCAGGAAACCTTTGATCATCTTGTTAATCAATGAGCTAGTTTACAAGAGAGGCATAACTAGGAACTTCCTTTTTGTTTATTAAACACACATGTATTAACGTTTTCGTATTAACACAATTATAGCATGCAAAATAAACTTTTATCATAAATAAGGAATATGATAATAACCACTTTATTATTGCCTCTCGAGCATATTCCCTTCAATTTTAGGGTTCTAGGGAGATTTACAGCGACTGTAAGACCTGATTCATGTTTGAGAGATGTGACAAAAATCTTGTCGTTTTAGCATTTTATTGTCGGTTTAATGAGATTTTGCCCACAGTTTTGGGGTTCCAGGGCGACTAACAATGACCATAACGCGCAATACATGTTTGAGAGTTATGACCAAAACTTCGTCGTTTTCGTGTTTTATGGTCGTTTTCATGAGCTATTGCCTAGAGTTTTATGGTTCCAGGGCGATTTACAGCAACCTTAAGACCCAATACATGTTTTATGGCCATTTTCCTGAGTTATTGCCCACTATTATGTGGTTCTAGGGCGATTTAGAACGACCATAAGACTCGATACATGTTTGAGAGATGTGAAAAAAATCTCGTCGTTTTTTGTTTTACAGCGGCTTTCATGAACTATTGCCCATATTTTTAGCGTTCCATGGCGATTTGCATGTCCCATATGCTCGATACAAGTTTGAGAGATATGACCAAAAACTCGTCGTTTTCGTGTTTTATGGCCATTTTTATGAACTATTGTCCACTGTTTAGGGGGTTCTAGGGAGATTTACAATGATCGTAAGACCCGATACATATTGGAGAGATGTGACCAAAACTTGTTATTTTCGCTTTTTATGGCCATTTACATGAGCTGCTCACTGTTTTGGGGGTTGTAGTGCGATTTACAATGATCGTAAGACCTGATACATGTTTGTGAGATGTGACAAAAAATTCATCGTTTTATGGTCGTTTTCATAAGATTTTGCCCACAGTTCTGGGGTTCTAGGGCGACTTACAATGACCATAATACCTGATACATGTTTGAGAGTTATGACCAAATTCTCCTTGTTTTTGTGTTTTATGGATGTTTTCATGATTTATTGCCCACAGTTTTTGGGTTCCAACCGGATTTGCATGGCTCATAAGACCCTTTACAAGTTTGAGAGATATGACTAAAAATCTCGTCGTTTTATGGATGATTTCATGAGATATTCCCATAGTTTTTTGGGTTCAAAGGTGACTAACAATGATCGTAAGAAACGATAGATGTTTGAGAGTTATAACCAAAACCTCATCGTTTTCGTATTTTATGGCTGTTTTCATCAGCTATTGCCCATAGTTTTATTGTTCTAGGGTGATTTACATCAACCTTAAGACCCTATACATGTTTTATGGCCATTTTCATAAGCTATTGATCACCATTTGGGGGTTCTCGGGCGATTTACAATGATCGTCAGACCCGATACATGTTTTATGGCCGCTGTCACGAGCGTTTGCACACATTTTTGGCGTTCCATGGCGATTTGCATGGCCCATATGACCCGATACAAGTTTGAGAGATAGGGCTAAAACTCGTCGTTTTCGTGTTTTATGGCCATTTTTGTGGTTCAAGGGCGATTTACAACGACCTTATGACCTGATACAAGTTTGAGAAATATGACAATAAATTCGTTGTTTTCGTGTTTTATGGCCGTCTTCATGAGCTATTCTCCACTGTTTTTGGGTTCTAGGGCGATTTACGATGACCATAAGACCCAATACATATTCGAGAGAACTGACAAAAACTCGTCGTTTTGCTCATTGTTTTCGGGTTCGAGGGCGATTTACAACGAGCGTAAAACCCGATACATCTTTGAGAGATGTGACCAAAACCTCGTCTTTTTCGCGTTTTATGGTTGTTTTTATGAGATTTTACCAATAGTTTTGGGGTTCCAGGGCGAATTACACTAACCGTAAGACCCGATATATGTTTGCGGGTTTTGACGAAAACCTCGTCATTTTCGTGTTTTATGGTCGTTTTCATGAGTTATTGCCCACAATTTTTGGGTTCCAAGGGGATTTGCATGGCTCGTAAGACCATTTACATGTTTGCGAGATATGACCAAAAACTCGTCGTTTTCATGTTTTATGGCCATTTTCAGTAGCTATTGCCCACTATTTTAGGGTTCCAGGGCGATTTACAACGACCGTAAGATCCGATACATGTTTGAGAGATGTGACCAAAGTCTGGACGTTTTAGCATTTTATGGCTGGTTTCTTAAGCTTGTGCCCACAGTTTTGGGTTCTAGGGCGACTTACAATGATAGTAAGACCAGATACATGTTTAAGAGTTATGAACAAAAACTCGCCGTTTTCGTATTTTATGGCCGATTTCATGAGTTATTGCCCACTGTTTCGAGGTTCCAGGGCGATTAAAACGATCGTCAGACCCGACAAATGTTTGAGAGTTATGGCCAAAACTCGTCGTTTCGCGTTTTATGGCCGTTTTCATGAGCCATTGCGCACAGTTTTATGGTTCCAGAGAGATTTACAGTAACCTTAAGACCCGGTACATGTTTAAGATTTATGACCAAAACTCGTCGTTTTGTGTTTTATGGCCATTTTCATGAGTTATTGCCCATAGTTTTTGGGTTCAAGGCAAATTTGCATGGCTCGTAAGACCCTTTACATGTTTGAGAGATATGACTAGAAACTTGTCATTTTCGTGTTTTATGGTCGTCTTCATGAGCTCTTACAACTAGTTTTGGGTTTCAGAACGATTTACAACGATCTTAAGACCCGATACATTTTTGAGAGTTATGACCCAAAACTCGTCGTTTTCGTGTTTTGTGGCCGTTTTCATGAGCTATTGTCCATTTTTTCGGGGTTCTAGGGCGATTTACAACGACCGTAAGACCAGATACATATTGGAGAGATGTGACCAAAACTCGTTGTTTTTGCATTTTATGGCTAATTTAATGATCTATTGCCCGTTGTTTTGGGGTTCCAGGAGGATTACAACGAACGTAAGTCGCGATACATGCTTAAGAGATGTGACCAAAAACTCGTTGTTTTCGCATTTTGTGGCCGTTTCCATGAGCCATTGCCCACAGATTTATGGTTCCAGGGCGATTTGCACCAACCTTAAGACCTGATACATGTTTGAGAGTTATGACCAAAAACTCGCTGTTTTTGTGTTTTATGGCCATTTTCATGAGTTATTGCCCACAGTTTGTAAGTTACAGGCGGATTTGCATGGCTCGTCAGACCCTTTACATGTTTGAGAGATATGAGCCGAAAGTCACCGTTTTCGTGTTCTATGACTGTTTTCATGAGGTATTACCTACAATTTTGGGGTTCTAGTGCAATTTACAAAGACCTTATGACTCGATACATGTTTGAGATTTATGACCCAAAGCTCGTCATTTTCGTGTTTTTTGGCCGCTTTCATGAGCTATTGCCCATATTTTTGGCGTTCCATGGATATTTGCATGGACCATAAGACCCGATACAAGTTTGAGAGATATGACCAAAAAGTCTTTGTTTTCACATTTTATGGCTATTTTCATGAGTTATTTCCCACTGTTTTGGGGTTCCAGGGCGATTACAACGACCGTCAGACCCGATACATGTTTGATAGATGTGACAAAAAACTCGTCGTTTTCGTGTTTTATGGCCGGTTTCATGAGCTATTGCCCATAGTTTTATGGTTCGAAGGCAATTTACAGCAACCTTAAAAACCGATACATCTTTCAGAGTTATGACTAAAAATCGCCGTTTTCGTGTTTTATGGCCATTTTCATGAGTTATTGCCCACATTTTGTGGGTTCAAGGAGGATTTTCATGGCTCGTTAGACCCTTTACATGCTTGAGAGGTAAGACCTAAAACTCATCATTTTCGTGTTTTATGGTCGTTTTCATGAGCTATTACCCACATTTTTGGGGTTTTAGGGCGATTTACAACAACCTTATGACCCGATACAAGTTTGAGAAATATGACCAAAAACTCGTTGTTTTCATGTTTTATGGTCGTTTTCATGAGCTATTCTCCATTGTTTTGGGTTCGAGGGCGATTTACGACAACCATAAGACCCGATACATATTCGAGAGATCTGACCAAAAAACTAGTCGTTATCGCGTTTTCTGGCCATTTTCATGGAGTGTAAGGGTTCGAGGGCGATTTACGACGAGTGTAAGACCCGATACATGTTTGAGAGATGTGACCAAAAACCTCGTCTTTTTCGCGTTTTATGGTCGTTTTCATGAGATTTTGCCAACAGTTTTGGGTTTCTAGGGCGACTTACTCTAACCGTAAGACCCGATATATGTTTAAGGGTTTTGACCAGAACCTCGTCGTTTCCGTGTTTTATGGCCGTTTTCATGAGTTATTGCCCACAATTTTTGGGTTCCAGGAGGATTTGCATGGCTCGTAAGACCATTTACAAGTTTGAGAGATATGACCAAAATCTCGTCATTTTCGTGTTTTATGGTCGTTTTTATGAGTTATTACCCACATTTTGGGGGTTTCAGGGCGATTTACAACGACCTTATGACCCGATACAAGTTTGAGAAATATGACCAAAAACTCGTTGTTTTCGTGTTTTATGGTCGTTTTCATGAGCTATTCTCCATTGTTTTTGAGTTCTAGGGCGATTTACGACGACCATAAGACCCGATACATGTTTGAGAGATCTGACCAAAAACTCGTCGTTTTCGCGTTTTTCGGCCATTCTCATGAGGTTTTGGGGTTCGAGGGCGATTTACGACGAGTGTAAGACCCGATACATGTTTGAGAGATGTGACTAAAAACCTCGTCTTTTTCGCGTTTTATGGTCGTTTTCATGAGATTTTGCCAATAGTTTCGGGGTTCCAGGGCGAGTTACACTAACCGTAAGACCCGATATATGTTTGAGGGTTTTGACCAAAACCTCGTCGTTTTCGTGTTTATGGCCGTTTTCATGAGTTATTCCCCACAGTATTTGGGTTCCAGGCGGATTTGCATGGCTCGTAATACCATTTACAAGTTTGAGAGATATGACCAAAAACTCGTCGTTTTCGCTATTTCTGGCCATTTTCATGAGCTATTGCCCACTGTTTTAGGGTTTCAGGGCGATTTACAGCGACCGTAAGATCCGATACATGTTTGAGAAATGTGACCAAAATCTGGATGTTTTAGCAATTTATGGCTTTTTCATGAGCTTTTGCCGGCAGTTTTGGGGTTCCAGGGCGACTTACAATGACTGTAAGACCCGATACATGTTTCAGAGTTATGACCAAAAACTCATTCTTTTCGCATGTTATGGCTATTTCCATGAGATATTTCCCACTGTTTTGGGTTTCCAGGGCGATTACAACGACCGTCAGACCCAACACATGTTTGAGAGATCTGACAAAAAAACTCGTCGTTTTCGCCTTTTATGGCCGTTTTCATGAGCTATTGCCCATAGTTTTATGGTTGCAAAGCGATTTATAGTAACCTTAAGACCCGATACATGTTTAAGAGTTATGACCAAAACTTGTCATATTCGTGTTTTGTGGCCATTTTCATGAGTTATTGCCCATAGTTTTTGGGTTCAAGGAAAATTTCCATGGCTCGTAAGACCCTTTACATGTTTGAGAGATATGACTAGAAACTTGTCATTTTCGTGTTTTATGGTCGTCTTCACGAGCTATTAACACCATCTTTGGGTTTCAGAACGATTTACAACGATCTTAAGACCCGATACATTTTTGAGAGTTATGACCCAAAACTCGTCGTTTTCGTGTTTTGTGGCCGTTTTCATGAGCTATTGTCCATTTTTTCGGGGTTCTAGGGCGATTTACAACGACCGTAAGACCAGATACATATTGGAGATATGTGACCAAAACTCGCTGTTTTCGCATTTTATGGCTAATTTAATGATCTATTGCCCATTGTTTTGGGGTTCCAGGAGGATTACAACGAACGTAAGTCGCGATACATGCTTAAGCGATGTGACCAAAAACTCGTCGTTTTCGCATTTTGTGGCCGTTTCCATGAGCCATTGCCCATAGATTTATGGTTCCAGGGCGATTTACACCAACCTTAAGACCCGATACATGTTTGAGAGTTATGACCAAAAACTCGCCGTTTTCGTGTTTTATGGCCATTTTCATGAGTTATTGCCCACAGTTTGTAAGTTACATGCGGATTTGCATGGCTCGTAAGACCCTTTACATGTTTGAGAGATATGATCCGAAACTCACCGTTTTCATGTTCTACGACTGTTTTCATGAGGTATTACCTACAATTTTGGGGTTTTAGTGCAATTTACAAAGACCTTACGACTCGATACATGTTTGAGAGTTATGACCCAAAACTCGTCATTTTCGTGTTTTTTGGCCGCTTTCATGAGCTATTGCCCATATTTTGGCGTTCCATGGATATTTGCATGGACCATAAGACCCGATACAAGTTTGAGAGATATGACCAAACACTCTTTGTTTTCACATTTTTTGGCTATTTTCATGAGTTATTTCCCACTGTTTTGGGGTTCCAGGGCGATTACAACGACCGTCAGACCCGATACATGTTTGATAGATGTGACAAAAAACTCGTCGTTTTCGTGTTTTATGGCCGGTTTCATGAGCTATTGCCCATAGTTGTATGGTTCGAAGGCAATTTACAGCAACCTTAAAAACCGATACATGTTTCAGAGTTATGACCAAAAACTCGCCGTTTTCGTGTTTTATGGCCATTCTCATGAGTTATTGCCCACATTTTGTGGGTTCAAGGAGGATTGTCATGGCTCGTTAGACCCTTTACATGCTTGAGAGGTAAGACCTAAAACTCATCGTTTTCGTGTTTTATGGTCGTTTTCATGAGCTATTACCCACATTTTTGGGGTTTTAGGGAGATTTACAACGACCTTATGACCCAATACAAGTTTGAGAAATATGCCCAAAAACTCGTTGTTTTAGTGTTTTATGGTCGTTTTCATGAGCTATTCTCCATTGTTTTGGGTTCGAGGGCGATTTACGACAACCAGAAGACCCGATACATATTCGAGAGATCTGACCAAAAGCTAGTCGTTATCGCGTTTTCTGGCCATTTTCATGGAGTTTTAGGGTTCGAGGGCGATTTACGACGAGTGTAAGACCCGATACATGTTTGAGAGATGTGACCAAAAACCTCGTGTTTTTCGCGTTTTATGGTCGTTTTCATGAGATTTTGCCAAAGTTTTTGGGTTTCTAGGGCGACTTACTCTAACCGTAAGACCCGATATATATTTAAGGGTTTTGACCAAAACCTCGTCATTTTCGTATTTTATGGCCGTTTTCATGAGTTATTGCCCACAATTTTTGGGTTTCAGGAGGATTTTCATGGCTCGTAAGACCATTTACAAGTTTGAGAGATATTACCAAAAACTCGTCGTTTTCGCATTTTGTGGCCGTTTCCATGAGCCATTTCCCACAGATTTATGGTTCCAGGGCGATTTACAATGACCGTAAGACCCGATACATGTTTGAGAGTTATGACCAAAAACTCGCTGTTTTCGTGTTTTATGGCTGGTTTCATGAGTTATTGCCCAGAGTTTGTAAGTTACAGGCGGATTTGCATGGCTCGTAAGACCCTTTACATGTTTGAGAGATATGAGCCGAAACTCACCGTTTTCGTGTTCTATGACTGTTTTCATGAGGTATTACCTACAATTTTGGGGTTCTAGTGCAATTTACAAAGACCTTACGTCTCGATACATGTTTGAGAGTTATGACCCAAAACTCGTCATTTTCGTGTTTTTTGGCCGCTTTCATGAGCTATTGCCCATATTTTTGGCGTTCCATGGATATTTGCATGGACCATAAGACCCGATACAAGTTTGAGAGATATGACCAAAAAGTGTTTGTTTTCACATTTTATGGCTATTTTCATGAGTTATTTCCCACTGTTTTGGGGTTCCAGGGCGATTACAACGACCGTCAGACCCGATACATGTTTGATAGATGTGACCAAAAACTCGTCGTTTTCGTGTTTTATGGCCGGTTTCATGAGATATTGCCCATAGTTGTATGGTTCGAAGGAAATTTACCACAACCTTAAAAACTGATACATGTTTCAGAGTTATGACCAAAAACTCACCGTTTTCGTGTTTTATGGCCATTCTCATGAGTTATTGCCCACATTTTGTGGGTTCAAGGAGGATTTTCATGGTTCGTTAGATCCTTTACATGCTTGAGAGGTAAGACCTAAAACTCATCGTTTTCGTGTTTATGGTCGTTTTCATGAGCTATTACCCACATTTTTGGGGTTTTAGGGCGATTTACAACGACCTTATGACCCGATACAAGTTTGAGAAATATGACCAAAAACTCGTTGTTTTCGTGTTTTATGGTCGTTTTCATGAGCTATTCTCCATTGTTTTGGGTTCGAGGGCGATTTACGACAACCATAAGACCCGATACATATTAGAGAGATCTGACCAAAAACTCGTCGTTTTCGCGTTTTTTGGCCATTTTCATGGAGTTTTAGGGTTCGAGGGCGATTTACGACGAGTGTAAGACCCGATACATGTTTGAGAGATGTGACCAAAAACCTCGTCTTTTTCGCGTTTTATGGTCGTTTTCATGAGATTTTGCCAACAGTTTTGGGTTTCTAGGGCGACTTACTCTAACCGTAAGACCCGATATATGTTTAAGGGGTTTGACCAAAACCTCATCGTTTTCGTGTTTTATGGCCGTTTTCATGAGTTATTGCCCACAATTTTTGGGTTCCAGGAGGATTTGCATGGCTCGTAAGACCATTTACAAGTTTGAGAGATATGATCAAAAAATCGTCATTTTCGTGTTTTATGGCCATTTCATTAGCTATTGCCAACTGTTTTAGGGTTCCAGGGCGATTTACAATGACCGTAAGATCCAATACATGGTTGAGAAATGTGACCAAAATCTGGATGTTTTAGCATTTTATGGCTGGTTTCATGAGCTTTTGCCCATAGTTTTGGGTTTCCAGGGCGACTTACAATGACTATAAAACCCGATACATGTTTTAGAGTTATGACCAAAAACTCGCCGTTTTTGTGTTTTATGGCCAATTTCATGAGTTATTGCCCACATTTTGTGGGTTCAAGGCGGATTTTCATGCCTCATCATACCCTTTACATGCTTGAGAGATAATACCTGAAACTCATCGTTTTCGTGTTTTATGGCCGTTTTCATGAGCTATTGTCCATTTTTTCGGGGTTTTAGGGCGATTTACAACGATCGTAAGACCAGATACATATTGGAGAGATGTGACCAAAACTCGCCGTTTTTGCATTTTATGTCTAATTTAATGATCTATTGCCCACTGTTTTGGGGTTCCAGAAGAATTACAACGAATGTAAGACGTAATACATGCTTAAGCGATGTGACCAAAAACCCGTCGTTTTTGCATTTTGTGTCCGTTTTCATGAGCCATTGCCCATAAATTTATGGTTCCAGGGCGATTTACACCAACCTTAAGACCCGATACAGGTTTTAGAGTTATGACCAAAAACTCGCTGTTTTCGTGTTTTTTGGCCGTTTTCATGAGTTATTGCCCACAGATTGTAAGTTACAGGCGGATTTGCATGGCTCATAAGACCCTTTACTTGTTTGAGAGATATGAGCTAAAAGTCACCGTTTTCGTTTTCTATGACTGTTTTCATGAGCTATTACCTACAGTTTTGGGGTTCCAGTGCGATTTACAAAGACCTTACGACTCGATACATGTTAGAGAGTTATGACCCAAAACTCGTCGTTTTCGTGGTTTTGGCCACTTTCATGAGCTATTGCCCACATTTTTGGCGTTCCATGGATATTTGCATGGCCCATAAGACCCGATACAAGTTTGAGACATATGACCAAAAGCTCTTTGTTTTCACATTTTATGGCTATTTTCATGAGCTATTTCCCACTGTTTTGGGGTTCCAGGGCGATTACAACGACCGTCAGACCAGATACATGTTTGATAGATGTGACAAAAAACTCGTCGTTTTCGCGTTTTATGGCCGGTTTCATGAGCTATTTGTAACACCCTCAGAATCGGACCTATGCAAGTTTCGGCGATTTCCGCCAAACCCGCATAGAAACGATTCAAAGGTGCCCACCAGGCACTTTCGTGCGGGTGGAAAACGAAGTAATAACATTACACAACAGTCCTCGATGGGACCCACAGAACAGATATATATACAACACGACTCCATGAGTAAAGAATACAGATATACGGCACAAAGATCCAAATCACCTTGAAAATGATAGAGCGTCCGACTACGGACAAGATGCAAATGGGGCTAAGAGCCCTGAAGAATAACCAATGGCGTCCATAACCCTGCCCAGGCCAAGCCGGAAGGGTAACCCGGCTAACGACGTCGATCTCAAACCTGCTCAAACAAAAGGAGTGCCGACAAAGGGCAAGGAAAAAAGAGGAGCGTCAGTACTGAGGCCAGTACACGGCGAGGCTAGAATTCGGTGGTCCTCGCCTACATAGGTATGGTGGACTGAGCGGCAGCGGCAGCATGCACTAAACAGCCTATAGAGACTCGATACAACTGGCGGATATCAGAGGGGGATAAGAAAGACCTATTCGGAGATAACCTGATTCTACCAGCAAGCAAACCCATCCTGGCGTTTCCCCCTCGAGACCAAACGAGGAAGTCAACCGAGGAACTCACACAGTTGGCAGTTTTACTTATTCAGTTATCGTTGCAGCATTTACTAGTCAGGTTTAGATAATCGTCCTGATAAAATAAGCAGTGGGCCCTTTTAGTTAATCATTCCGTTGTAGTTGCAACAATTACTAATCAGATACAATTATCATGAGATAACCACAAAACCCAGCAGTTGTTGGTACTTTTATTCAGCCATTCTGTTGTAGTTGCAATACTTACTAGTCAGGTACAATGGTCGCAAGCGACACTCCAAACAAGCAATTGTGGCCAGTATTATTAGCCATTCCATTATAGTGAATCTGATTACTAGTCATTATAAAGTCAAATTTATAGCAATAAACTTTAGTTATGCTTGTCTATGATCGAGATACTGTGCTCCAAGTCGTCCATATCCGCGGACACGGCTTTCAGAAAGTTTTACCCGGCCGGGGTGCACCAATAGCAACACACGCTCGATCAACCTCAGAAAAACCAAAACAACACCCAACGAGGCTTTCACGACTGAACAATCACAGGATTCAGAAATATTTCAGGGGGCCACCCCTTGGAGTACACCCGCAACGAAGTAAGCAAGCTCCGAGACGGACTCAAGGTTTGCGTCAATGGCTGTAAACGACAGCAGATCCCCAATCGGGGACTGTCGATACCGCGAAAACATTCCGCTTACCTAAACAGTACAGTGTGCTCCTCGCACAAACGTAAATACAGAAGTAGCATGGCATAAGTACATGATAGTAAATAAAACCTCAAACTAGTTTGTGGCCCCAAGAAATAAGTCTGAATCAAGCTCTGGCTCAGGGGGATCCCATATACCTCCCGGATGTGGATAGCGCGATAAATCAAGGAACAGGTATCAAGTACTCGGGGTCCTACGGGACACAAGGGGGCGTTCGGAAACCAAATATTTTCTATCACCCACCGATGCCTCTGCTTACTTCAATTTTAGTTGTTAAACAGAAATTAAAGTGAACGATAAGTAAAACTATGATCATCTCCAACATCAACATGCGGCAATACATCAACAACTGTGGCACTTGACAACACGCAACAGCACTTAAGCAAGCGACTACGACGCGCAAGTCCAACTATCTACCAAACAACAGGTAATAGGAGGTGTCCAAGGCAATATAGGGCTGCACGGTATATCACAGGTACGGAAACTAAAGCATCGCAACACAGATAGCAATAGATCAACAGGAGGGAATAAATACTATAAAAGTAAGATAGGTAGAAAGGGGGAGATGCTCGCCTGAAAACATTGTCGAAGGTTCAACCGAAGATCGGGTCGATACTCGCATCAACTCATCGGCCTAATCCGCGAAGAAGCAAAACACTAGAAGAAACACCGGATGCACTATTTAAGATTAAGGCAGAAGACCGGGCATGATGCCTGTATGATGTATGGCATGGCAAAGGTGCGATGCAATTAGGTCTTGTTAAGCGGAATCGGGGTCCCGACAATTAATTAGATGGTTCATGTTATTTAGAACCCCGCAATTTAAATGTTGTTTAACAAGGCAAGATATGACAACGGTTCGATGCATAAAATTTAAATGAGGCTGATATGAGACTAGATTTGCCCGCATATGGCCCCATATTTAATTACAAGGTGAATCGGCAAAAGGCCCCCAACCACACAAATATGCATGCGAGTATGACAATTCAATATGCAACAAGTTGTTATTACAATTATAAAATAGGGCTCGGGAAAAGGGGTCACACTTTAGGGTTCGGCAGATCTTGGGGGTTCCGGGGTTCGGGGTCGGTCTCAGGGTCCAGGGTTCGACGGATCGTTCTCGAACTCCGGGATCGTTCTCGGGTAGCGGGGGTAGTTCTTGTCGCATCCGTGGGCTTCGGGTCATGTTGTCGGTCATGGAGTTCGGGACGAAGCACTTGTCGCGTCGGGGTCTCGGTGTCCGGGGTGAAGCACTCGGCGTTCTCGAGGGAGTACTTGTCGTTCCGGGCCCTCGACGAATCTTGGCGTCCCAGAAGAAGATCATGTCAGTCCTGCAGGGTCCGGTCTTCGGAGGCTCGGGGTCTCGACGCTTTGGGTCGGGGAAGGCGATCTTGGGGTTCGGCCTCCAAACACCGGAAACAGTCTTCAGTTTCCGTGAGGAAGAACTTGACATCTTCGGGTACGGGACGGAGACCTCGGCGTTCCGTGACGAAGATCTTGGTCGGCCCTTTGTCGTTGGCGTTGTGGTACTTGTTCCGTTCCTTGATGGTGGTTTGGGTGGGATTGGCACATACACGGCCACATGCACCCAACGGTACATACACGCAAACATCTGAGACAGGGAACAACGACTGACAGCAAGAGGGGCCCCGGCGTTGGTACTACAGGAGCGCCGCAGCGGCTGCTGGCGGACAGGAGACGGGGTCTGGGCACGGCGAGGCCGACGACGGGGACGACGACGACGGCTTGGCGGTGGCAGAGTCCGGGCGGGGAGCCGTGCGGGGCGGCGCTGCGGACGCAGGCGCTGGGGCGGGTCCGGAGGCAGCTGGCTCGCTCGGAGGGGTACGACCGGCGGGGAGGCGAGCTGGCGGCGGTGAGCGGCGGAGGCGGGCTTGGCCAAAGGGGGCCGCGCGGACGCCGGCGGGGCGCGCGGAGCCGATGCGGAAGGAGGCGGTTGACTGGGGAGGTGGAAGAGCACGTGCGGCCGACGGCGCTAGCCCGGCGAGGCGCGGCGGCGCGGGGTCGGGGCCGGGGCAAGGGGGACCGGGGCGGCGCGGCGAGGACGGAGCCGGGCGGAGGAGCTCGGCGCAGGGCGGCGGCAGACGGGCTCCGCGGGCAAGGACGGTGGTGACGCGAGGCGGCGCGCGGAGAGAGGTGGGCGGCACCGGCCGGCTTGAGCAGGGCGGGGCGGTCCGGCGAGGACGGAGCCGTGGACGTCGCGGTCAGGCGGCGGGCGCTCGTGGCCGGCGGCGGGGGAGGGAAGCAGGCAGCGGACCAGAGGCGACGAGGGGGCAGAGGGTGGTGGCGGCCCGGGCGACGGAGCGCCAGCGGGGCAGAG
Source organism: Avena atlantica (assembly GCA_910589765.1). Classification (NCBI taxonomy): domain Eukaryota; kingdom Viridiplantae; phylum Streptophyta; class Magnoliopsida; order Poales; family Poaceae; genus Avena; species Avena atlantica. The sequence goes on along the minus strand of OU342734.1, from coordinate 476,907,932 downwards.
ATGAGCGAGCTCGGGGAACGGCGAGAGCAGGGGCTGCGGGGGAGGAGAGGAAGGGAGAGAAAACGGGAGGTGGGAGACGGCTGCGTCGGTGCGGGTGGGTCCCGGGGCGCGCCAAGGGTTGCGTGCGGGTGCGTGTTGGTGTGTGGCCAGGGTGGGTTGGGAGAGAGAGGAAAAAGGAGAGGGGGTGGATGGGTCTAGATGGCAGCTCCCTAGTGGTGGGGATTTGGGGAGGGGTGAGGTGGCGAGAGGGGGTTGGTTGGGGTGATGTGGAGAGGGGTGTGGGTAGGTAGATGGGTAGCTGTAGGATTTGTCTGGGGTGTTCCGGTGGACCGATTTAAAATCCTAGGGGTGGTCGTTCGGGTCATTCGGCCCGTTCGACTGCCCCACTAAAATAATTAAATGTTTTATTTAATTCCAACAAGCCTTTTGCAAACTATTAGCAGACAAAGTAAAATATTCCGGAGACCCGGTTTTTATATTTGAATAGAGGTGGGGCGTTTTAGAAAACAAAACGGGCTTTGCGAAATAGTTTTATGCAAACAATGCATGATGATGACGATGCAATGCACAAATTCAACGCGATTTTCTAGTAGTGGTTTTTGCGGGATGCCACAATTCGACACCACTAACAATGGATCTTGCCCTCGAGATCCGCCTCATGGTACCGGAAGGGAGGTCGGCGATCTGATCCTTCGCTCTTCGTGTAGATCCTCGCGACACCACTAACGAGGGTTCCTCCTCCATCTTGAAATCGGCAACACCACCAACAAAAGGGTCGTTGATCCTGATTGTCGAGAGAACACTCCGGAGAAACAAGGACGAAGGTAGAGGTATCAAACGATAAGGCCACCTCTAACTTCCATTAGAAGAGGAAAAGTTACATTGATCCACCAGTTCGATGTACAGAGCGAACAGTAAGAGTCGGTTAGGGTGATCAATCCCTCCCGTACCCAAACTATCAACTCTATACATGAATAGGAAAATCAGGCAACTCAACTCTCGAGATTTAGACTGAAGATCTTCATAGGCGGTATCCGGAACAAAGGGATGATGCCAGCAGAAATCGTGGGAAAGACACAATGATTAGGTTCCGCGATGGTTCCATTGGCATGAACAACACATGCTCAAGGTATACTCCAACTTCACCAATGCTCGTCCTTCTCATATGTTTTTCAACGACACTGAGATCCAGCAAGGAACACATATGGATAAAGAGCTCAAGAACAAAAGATTGGAGGAAGGGTACAACAGACAAGTTGTAGATTGATGATCGTAGCACCTCCGTTACAAAAGGGAGAAAGCGAAACCCTGAAGGTACGACGGAAACCCAACCACGAGAAATCCTGGACTCGAAGAGAGAGAAGAGAGCGGATTCAAAACACGTAGAGGTAAGAGAAGAATAGCAAAGGGGTAAGGAGTAAAATCAGACCTAATCAGATCTATCCAACCGATTTTCCAAAAATAGTTTTGACACTCTACTTCGGCCGTTAGCTAGGTTATCCTACAGGCTGGACTTGTGGGGTATCGCAACTGCTGAGCTCTGATACCACTCCGTAACACCCTCAGAATCGGACCTATGCAAGTTTCGGCGATTTCCGCCAAACCCGCATAGAAACGATTCAAAGGTGCCCACCAGGCACTTTCGTGCGGGTGGAAAACGAAGTAATAACATTACACAACAGTCCTCGATGGGACCCACAGAACAGATATATATACAACACGACTCCATGAGTCAAGAATACAGATATACGGCACAAAGATCCAAATCACCTTGAAAATGATAGAGCGTCCGACTACGGACAAGATGCAAATGGGGCTAAGAGCCCTGAAGAATAACCAATGGCGTCCATAACCCTGCCCAGGCCAAGCCGGAAGGGTAACCCGGCTAACGACGTCGATCTCAAACCTGCTCAAACAAAAGGAGTGCCGACAAAGGGCAAGGGAAAAAGAGGAGCGTCAGGACTGAGGCCAGTACACGGCGAGGCTAGAATTCAGCGGTCCTCGCCTACATAGGTATGGTGGACTGAGCGGCAGCGGCAGCATGCTCTAAACAGCCTATAGAGACTCGATACAACTGGCGGATATCAGAGGGGGATAAGAAAGACCTATTCGGAGATAACCTGATTCTACCAGCAAGCAAACCCATCCTGGCGTTTCCCCCTCGAGACCAAACGAGGAAGTCAACCGAGGAACTCACACAGTTGGCAGTTTTACTTATTCAGTTATCGTTGCAGCATTTACTAGTCAGGTTTAGATAATCGTCCTGATAAAATAAGCAGTGGGCCCTTTTAGTTAATCATTCCGTTGTAGTTGCAACAATTACTAATCAGATACAATTATCATGAGATAACCACAAAACCCAGCAGTTGTTGGTACTTTTATTCAGCCATTCCGTTGTAGTTGCAATACTTACTAGTCAGGTACAATGGTCGCAAGCGACACTCCAAACAAGCAATTGTGGCCAGTATTATTAGCCATTCCATTATAGTGAATCTGATTACTAGTCATTATAAAGTCAAATTTATAGCAATAAACTTTAGTTATGCTTGTCTACGATCGAGATACTGTGCTCCAAGTCGTCCATATCCGCGGACACGGCTTTCAGAAAGTTTTACCCGGCCGGGGTGCACCAATAGCAACACACGCTCGATCAACCTCGGAAAAACCAAAACAACACCCAACGAGGCTTTCACGACTGAACAATCACAGGATTCAGAAATATTTCAGGGGGCCACCCCTTGGAGTACACCCGCAACGAAGTAAGCAAGCTCCGAGACGGACTCAAGGTTTGCGTCAATGGCTGTAAACGACAGCAGATCCCCAATCGGGGACTGTCGATACCGCGAAAACATTCCGCTTACCTAAACAGTACAGTCTGCTCCTCGCACAAACGTAAATACAAAGTAGCATGGCATAAGTACAGGATAGTAAATAAAACCTCAAACTAGTTTGTGGCCCCAAGAAATAAGTCTGAATCAAGCTCTGGCTCAGGGGGGTCCCATATACCTCCCGGATGTGGATAGCGCGATAAATCAAGGAACATGTATCAAGTACTCGGGGTCCTACGGGACACAAGGGGGCGTTCGGAAACCAAATATTTTCTATCACCCACCGATGCCTCTGCTTACTTCAATTTTAGTTGTTAAACAGAAATTAAAGTGACCGATAAGTAAAACTATGATCATCTCCAACATCAACATGCGGCAATACATCAACAACTGTGGCACTTGACAACGCGCAACAGCACTTAAGCAAGCGACTACGACGCGCAAGTCCAACTATCTACCAAACAACAGGTAATAGGAGGTGTCCAAGGCAATATAGGGCTGCACGGTATATCACAGGTACGGAAACTAAAGCATCGCAACACAGATAGCAATAGATCAACAGGAGGGAATAAATACTATAAAAGTAAGATAGGTAGAAAGGGGGAGATGCTCGCCTGAAAACATTGTCGAAGGTTCAACCGAAGATCGGGTCGATACTCGCATCAACTCATCGGCCTAATCCGCGAAGAAGCAAAACTCTAGAAGAAACACCGGATGCACTATTTAAGATTAAGGCAGAAGACCGGGCATGATGCGTGTATGATGTATGGCATGGCAAAGGTGCGATGCAATTAGGTCATATTAAGCGGAACCGGGGTCCCGACAATTAATTAGATGGTTCATGTTATTTAGAACCCCGCAATTTAAATGTTGTTTAACAAGGCAAGATATGACAACGGTTCGATGCACAAAATTTAAATGAGGCCGATATGAGACTAGATTTGCCCGCATATGGCCCCATATTTAATTACAAGGTGAATCGGCAAAAGGCCCCCAACCACACAAATATGCATGCGAGTTTGACAATTCAATATGCAACAAGTTGTTATTACAATTATAAAATAGGGCTCGGGAAAAGGGGTCACACTTTAGGGTTCGGCAGATCTTGGGGGTTCCGGGGTTCGGGGTCGGTCTCAGGGTCCAGGGTTCGACGGATCGTTCTCGAACTCCGGGATCGTTCTCGGGTAGCGGGGGTAGTTCTTGTCGCATCCGTGGGCTTCGGGTCATGTTGTCGGTCATGGCGTTCGGGACGAAGCACTTGTCGCGTCGGGGTCTCGGTGTCCGGGGTGAAGCACTCGGCGTTCTCGAGGGAGTACTTGTCGTTCCGGGCCCTCGACGAATCTTGGCGTCCCAGAAGAAGATCATGTCAGTCCTGCAGGGTCCGGTCTTCGGAGGCTCGGGGTCTCGACGCTTTGGGTCGGGGAAGGCGATCTTGGGGTTCGGCCTCCAAACACCGGAAACAGTCTTCAGTTTCCGTGAGGAAGAACTTGACATCTTCGGGTACGGGACGGAGACCTCGGCGTTCCGTGACGAAGATCTTGGTCGGCCCTTTGTCGTTGGCGTTGTGGTACTTGTTTCGTTCCTTGATGGTGGTTTGGGTGGGATTGGCACATACACGGGCACATGCACCCAACGGTACATACACGCAAACATCTGAGACAGGGAACGACGACTGACAGCAAGAGGGGCCCCGGCGTTGGTACTACAGGAGCGCCGCAGCGGATGCTGGCGGACAGGAGACGGGGTCTGGGCGCGGCGAGGCCGGCGACGGGGACGACGGCGACGGCTTGGCGGTGGCAGAGTCCGGGCGGGGAGCCGTGCGGGGCGGCGCTGCGGACGCAGGCGCTGGGGCGGGTCCGAAGGCAGCGGGCTCGCTCGGAGGGGTACGGCCGGCGGGGAGGCGAGCTGGCGGCGGTGAGCGGCGGAGGCGGGCTTGGCCGGAGGGGGCCGCGCGGACGCCGGCAGGGCGCGCGGAGCCGCGGCGGAAGGAGGCGGTTGACTGGGGAGGTGGAAGAGCACGCGCGGCCGACGGCGCTGGCCCGGCGAGGCGCGGCGGCGCGGGGTCGGGGCCGGGGCAAGCGGGGACCGGGGCGGCGCGGCGAGGACGGAGCCGAGCGGAGGAGCTCGGCGCAGGGCGGCGGCAGACGGGCTCCGCGGGCGAGGACGGTGGTGAGGCGAGGCGGCGCGCGGAGAGAGGTGGGCGGCGCCGGCCGGCTTGAGCAGGGCGGGGCGGTCCGGCGAGGACGGAGCCGTGGACGTCGCGGTCAGGCGGCAGGCGCTCGTGGCCGGCGGCGGGGGAGGGAAGCAGGCAGCAGACCAGAGGCGACGAGGGGGCAGAGGGTGGTGGCGGCCCGGGCGACGGAGCGCCGGCGGGGCGGAGATGAGCGAGCTCGGGGAACGGCGAGAGCAGGGGCTGCGGGGGAGGAGAGGAAGGGAGAGAAAACGGGAGGTGGGAGACGGCTGCGTCGGTGCGGGTGGGTCCCGGGGCGTGCCAGGGGTTGCGTGCGGGTGCGTGTTGGTGTGTGGCCAGGGTGGGTTGGGAGAGAGAGGAAAAAGGAGAGGGGGTGGATGGGTCTAGGTGGCAGCTCCCTAGTGGTGGGGATTTGGGGAGGGGTGAGGTGGCGAGAGGGGGTTGGTTGGGGTGATGTGGAGAGGGGTGTGGGTAGGTAGATGGGTAGCTGTAGGATTTGTCTGGGGTGTTCAGGTGGACCGATTTTAAATCCTGGGGGTGGTCGTTCGGGTCATTCGGCCCGTTCGACTGCCCCACTAAAATAATTAAATGTTTTATTTAATTCCAACAAGCCTTTTGCAAACTATTAGCAGACAAAGTAAAATATTCTGGAGACCCGGTTTTTATATTTGAATAGAGGTGGGGCGTTTTAGAAAACAAAACGGGCTTTGCGAAATAGTTTTATGCAAACAATGCATGATGATGACGATGCAATGCACAAATTCAACGCGATTTTCTAGTAGTGGTTTTTGCGGGATGCCACACTATTGCCCATAGTTTTATGGTTCCAAGGCAATTTACATTAACCTTCAAACTGATACATATTTCAGAGTTATGACCAAAAACTCGTCTTTTTCATGTTTTATGGCCATTTTCATGAGTTATTGCCCACATTTTGTGGGTTCAAGGTGGATTTTCATGGCTCGTTGGACCCTTTACATGTTTGAGAGATAAGACCTGAAACTCATCGTTTTCGTGTTTTATGGTCGTTTTTATGAGTTATTACCCACATTTTGGGGGTTTCAGGGCGATTTACAACGACCTTATGACCCGATACAAGTTTGAGAAATATGACCAAAAACTCGTTGTTTTCGTGTTTTATGGTCGTTTTCATAAGCTATTCTCCATTGTTTTTGAGTTCTAGGGCGATTTACGACGACCATAAGACCCGATACATATTTGAGAGATCTGACCAAAAACTCGTCGTTTTCGCGTTTTTTGGCCATTTTCATGAGGTTTTGGGGTTCGAGGGCGATTTACGACGAGTGTAAGACCCGATACATGTTGGAGAGATGTGACCAAAAACCTCGTGTTTTTCGCGTTTTATGGTCGTTTTCATGAGATTCTGCCAATAGTTTCGGGGTTACAGGGCGACTTACACTAACCGTAAGACCCGATATATGTTTGAGAGTTTTGACCAAAACCTCGTCGTTTTCGTGTTGATGGCCGTTTTCATGAGTTGCCCACAGTTTTTGGGTTCCAGGCGGATTTGCGTGGCTCGTAAGACCATTTACAAGTTTGAGAGATATGACTAAAAACTCGTCGTTTTCGCTATTTCTGGCCATTTTCATGAGCTATTGCCCACTGTTTTAGGGTTCTAGGGCGATTTACAGCGACCGTAAGATCCAATACATGTTTGAGAAATGTGACCAAAATCTAGATGTTTTAGCAATTTATGGCTTTTTCATGAGCTTTTGCCGGCTGTTTTGGGGTTCCAGGGCGACTTACAATGACTGTAAGACCCGATACATGTTTCAGAGTTATGACCAAAAACTCATTGTTTTCGCATGTTATGACTATTTCCATGAGATATTTCCCACAGTTTTGGGTTTCCAGGGCGATTACAACGACCGTCAGACCCGACACATGTTTGAGAGATCTGACAAAAAACTCGTCGTTTTCGCCTTTTATGGCCGTTCTCATGAGCTATTGCCCATAGTTTTATGGTGGCAAAGCGATTTATAGTAACCTTAAGACCCGGTACATGTTTAAGAGTTATGACCAAAACTTGTCATTTTTGTGTTTTGTGGCCATTTTCATGAGTTATTGCCCATAGTTTTTGGGTTCAAGGCAAATTTCCATGGCTCGTAAGACCCTTTACATGTTTGAGAGATATGACTAGAAACTTGTCATTTTCGTGTTTTATGGTCGTCTTCACGAGCTATTACCACCAGTTTTGGGTTTCAGAACGATTTACAACGATCTTAAGACCCGATACATTTTTGAGAGTTATGACCCAAAACTCGTCGTTTTCGTGTTTTGTGGCCGTTTTCATGAGCTATTGTCCATTTTTTTGGGGTTCTAGGGCGATTTACAACGACCGTAAGACCAGATACATATTGGAGAGATGTGACCAAAACTCGTTGCTTTTGCATTTTATGGCTAATTTAATGATCTATTGCCCATTGTTTTGGGGTTCCTGGAGGATTACAACGAACGTAAGTCGCGATACATGCTTAAGCGATGTGACCAAAAACTCGCCGTTTTCGCATTTTGTGGCCGTTTCCATAAGCCATTGCCCACAGATTTATGGTTCCAGGGCGATTTACACCAACCTTAAGACCCGATACATGTTTGAGAGTTATGACCAAAAACTCGCTGTTTTTGTGTTTTATGGCCATTTTCATGAGTTATTGCCCATAGTTTGTAAGTTACAGGCGGATTTGCATGGCTCGTAAGACCCTTTACATGTTTGAGAGATATGAGCCGAAACTCACCGTTTTCGTGTTCTATGACTGTTTTCATGAGGTATTACCTACAATTTTGGGGTTCTAGTGCAATTTACAAAGACCTGACGACTCGATACATGTTTGAGAGTTATGACCCAATACTCGTCATTTTCGTGTTTTTTGGCCGCTTTCATGAGCTATTGCCCATATTTTTGGCGTTCCATGGATATTTGCATGGACCATAAGACCCGATACAAGTTTGAGAGATATGACCAAAAACTCTTGGTTTTCACATTTTATGGCTATTTTCTGTTGGAATTATGCCCTAGAGGCAATAATAAAGATGTTATTATTATAATTCTTGTTCATGATAATGTTTATATTACATGCTAGAATTGTATTAAGCGGAAACTTTAATAGTTGTGTGGTTTGTGAACAACACCGTGTCCCTAGTACGCCTCTATGCACTAGCTCATTGATTAATGATGGTTAAGGTTTCCTAACCATGGACATGAGTTGTCGATTAATAATGAGATCATATCATTGGGAGAATGATATGGTGGACAGACCCAAACTAAGCGAAGCAATTAGATCATGTCATCGTGTTCGTCTTTGCAAAGCTTTTCTTATGTCAAATATTGTATTCCTTAGACCATGAGATAATACAAGTCCCTGGTATCGGAAGAAAGCTTTGAGGTCATCAAACGTCATCCTATGAGTGGGTGATCATAAATGTGTCTCTCAGGTGATCGGAAAGTATCTGTTGGGTTGTATGTATCGAGATGGGATTTGTCCCTCCCAAGTCGGAGAGATATACTTCGGGCCCACTCGGTAATCGATATAAACACCGCTTGCAAGCATGTGGTTAAGGAGTTAATCACAAAGTGATATCGGATTACGGAACGAGTAAAGTACTTGCAGTGAACGAGATTGAACTAGGTATGACGGTACCGACGATCGAATCTCGGTCAAGTAAAATATCGCGAGACGAAGGGAATATGTATATGGGATTGATTGAATCCTGGCATCGTGGTTCATCCGATATGATCATCGATGAATGTGTGGGAGTCAATATGGGTTTCCAGACCCCGCTGTTGATTATTGATAGAAGATCATGTCTGCATATTCTCGAACCTGCAGGGTCACACACTTAACGTGTCTCGACGCTAGGATAGATTGGATAATTGGTTTATGAGTTTTTGTTTGGAGTCTCGGATGGGATCCGGGACATCACGAGAGGTTCCGGAGTGGTCCGGAGAATAAGATTCATATAAGGCAGTGCAGTTTTTGGAGTTCGGAATTGTTCCGGGTTAATCGGTATTGTACCGAAAGCTTCTAGAACCTTCCGGAAGGGGACCAACGTGGCCCCACCTTCCGGGAGGGGGCATGGGCCTATGAGGGAGTGCCCTGGCCGCATTGGGCCAGGGGCACAAGGCCCCATAGGGCCCAACCGGCCAACTAGGGTAAAACCCTAATTGGAGCTTCTAGAAGGGGGGGGGGGGTTTCCTTGCCCCCCACTCCTCCTCCTTTGGCCGCCGGTTTGGGCTTGTGGGAGGGGCTAGGGCAGCCGCCCACCCCTCTATATTAAGAGGGCTGGGGGCGCACCACCACACACACCTTCCCCTCAAGCCAGTCGCCCTGCTGCCCTCCTCTCTCTCTCTCCCTCCTCACTGCGTGTAGTTGAAGCCCTGCTGCAGAAACTCTCCACCATATACACCACGCCGTCGTGTTGTAGATCCAATCCGTCTCTCCACCATACTTGCTGGTCCAAGGAAGGAGGAGACATCGAGGTGCTGCACGTGTGCAACTCACGGAGGCACCGCCACTTGTGGTGCTAGATCTGATCGGATCACGAGGAGGAGAAGCGAGTACGACTACATCACCCACGTTCCGACGCACGTTCCGCTGTGCGAATCTTCAAGGGTATGAAGATCTAATCCAATCTCTCTTGTTGTTTGCATCTCCTAGATTAGATCTTGGCTTTCCCTCTGTTCGCATCCGTAGAAAATTTTGATTTACTATGCCGCGAAACCCTTCAGTGGTATCAGAGCTAGATCTATGCGTAGATGTGTTTCACGAGTAGGATGCAACATGGTTGTTGCGGGCGTTGATGTTTTCTATTGCAAGCCTCTTGTTTGTGTTCTTCTTATGACGCGGGATAGTGAGATTGAAGCGGTCCAGGCCAACCTTACGCGGCGTCATTCGCGAGACCGGCTCCGCACTTGACGTGTGGCTTGTTCCACACATGCGGCTGGTGGATGCCAGTTTCTCTCACTATAGTTGTCATGGGATTAACACCGGAGTTTGGCAACCATAATATCACCGTTGTGGCTTTCCGTAGGTAAGAATCGTTCTTAGCATCTACTCCCATAAGCCACGTAAAACATGGAACAACAAAGTAGAGGCGTCTAACTTGTTTTTGCAGGGAGTGTTTTCTATGATATGGTATGGCCCAAGATGTGATGTGTATAATGTATGCGATGATCATGTTTTGTAATGTTTCACGACTTGCATGTCGATGAGTACACAACCGGCAGGAGCCATATGGTTGTCTTTATAATTGTGTATGACCTGTGTGTCAACTTCTTATACGCCATGTAATAGTTTCACTTTATCGCTAAGTAGTTAGCAATAGTTGTAGTTGCTATTCATGGTGGAGGCAATCATGGTGGAGTGATGGAGATCATGCCGGCACGCACAAGATGGAGATCATTGTGCGAAGATTGGCTATACCATGTCACATAAAGTTATATGCATGTGATGTTTATCCTTTTATGTATCTTATTATGATTAGATCGCGACGGTAGCATTATAAGATGATTCCTCACTTAAAGATCAAGATAAAACTGTGTTCTCCCCAAGTATGCACCGTTGCGAAAGTTCGTCGTGTCCAAGCATCACGTGATGATCGGGTGCTATAGACTCTACGCTCACATACAACGGGTGCAAGCCAGTTTTGCACACGCGGAAATACTTGGGTCTAACTTGACGAGCCTAGCATGTACAGACATGGCCTCGGAACACATGAACCGAAAGGTTAAGCATGAGTCATATGAATGATATGATCGACACTTCGTTGTCCACCATTGAAACCACATCTCTTCTCATGAAGATCGGATTAGGTGTGGTGAATTTGGATCGTGTTCACTAAACAACTTGAGGGATGTTGAATTTAGTGGGAGTTCATCTAGTAATTTGATTAAAAGTTGAACTAGTTATCATGAACATAGTATAATTTGTACTTTCAAATATTGTAGATCAAATGGCTAAGTCAAACTTCAACTTCAACGTTTTTGCTGAGAAGGAAAAGCTTAGAAACAATGGGTCTAACTTCACCAATTGGTTCCGCAATCTGAGAATCATTCTCTCTGGCGGTAAAAAGGACTATGTCCTTGAGAGTGCTGATGAGAAAGCTGTCTATCAGTCGCATAGAGATGATTATGGTGTGATTAAAAGCACCATGTTGTTTGCTATGGAATCGGACCTTCAAAATCATTTTGAAGACTATCCCGGGCCCTTTGAGATTCTCGAGGAGCTGAAAACCATGTTTCAGACTCAAGCCCGTTCTGAGAGATATGAGATCTCTGAGAAGTTCTTTAACTGCAAGATGGAGGAAGGGAGTTCCGTTAGTGAGCACGCCATTAAGATGTCGGGCTACACTCAACGCCTTGAGCAACTGGACTACAAGATTCCAGAGGAGCTCAAGATTGACAGGGTTCTGCAATCACTCCCTCCCAGCTACAAAAGTTTTATAGTGACTCATAATCAGATTGGTTCCACTGATACGATCACCGAGCTCTTCGCAAAGCTGAAGGCAGCGGAGGTGGACATCAAAAAGGATAATCATGTGTTGATGGTCAACAAACCCCCCACCTTCAAGAAAGGTAAGGGTGCAAAGAAGCCCTTCAAAAGGGCGGCGGCAAGCGCACTGCCCCTGCTGAGAAGAAGCTCAAGTCTGGTCCTAAGCCGGACACTGAGTGCTTCTATTGCAAGGACAAGGGTCACTGGAAGCTCAACTGTCCGAAGTACTTAGCGGACAAGAAGGATGGCACCATCAAAGGTATATTTGATATACATGTTATTGATGTTTTCCTTACTAGCCCTCGTTGTAGTGCATGGGTATTTGATACTGGTTCAGTTGCTAATATTTGTAACTCGAAACAGGAGCTACGGAATAGACGGCGGCTTGCGAGGGATGAGGTGACGATGCGCGTTGGCAACGGATCAAGAGTTGATGTGATGGCCGTCGGCACGCTCTCCTTAGTTTTACCTTCGGGATTAGTTTTAAACCTTAATAAGTGTTATTATGTGCCTGCGTTGAGCATGAACATTATTTCTGGATCTTGTTTATTGCAAGACGGTTATTCATTTAAATCGGAAAATAATGGTTGTTCTATTTATATGAGTAACATCTTTTATGGTCATGCACCTATTGTGAATGGTTTATTTCTTCTAAATCTCGAAAGGGATGAAACACACATCCATAACATTGAGGCTAAGAGATGCAAAGTAGAGAGTGATAATACTACTTATTTGTGGCACTATCGTCTAGGTCATATTGGTGTAAAGCGCATGAAGAAACTCCATTCTGATGGACTTTTGGAGTCTCTTGATTTTGAATCATTTGACACATGCAAACCATGCCTCATGGGCAAGATGATCAAAACCCCGTTCTCCGGTATGATGGAGCGAGCAACGAACTTGTTGGAAATCATACATACCGATGTATGCGGACCGATGAGTGTTTCGACGCGCGGTGGATATCGTTATTTTCTCACTTTTACCGATGAATTAAGTAGATATGGGTATATCTATTTAATTAAACATAAATCTGAAACGTTTGAAAAGTTCAAAGAATTTCAGAATGAAGTGGAGAACCATCGTAACAGAAAGATTAAATTTCTACGATCCGATCGTGGAGGTGAATATTTGAGTTATGATTTTCTCACGCATCTTAAAGCAAGTGGAATCGTTTCACAACTCACGCCACCCGGAACACCACAGCGCAATGGTGTGTCTGAACGCCGGAACCGAACCCTATTAGATATGGTCCGATCGATGATGTCTCTTACTGATTTGCCGTTATCATTTTGGGGTTATGCATTAGAAACCGCTGCATTCACTTTAAATAGGGCACCATCTAAATTCGTTGAGATGACACCGTATGAACTGTGGTTTGGTGCTAAACCTAAGTTGTCGTTTCTTAAAGTTTGGGGATGCGAAGCTTACGTCAAGAAGTTGATGCCAGACAAGCTCGAACCCAAAGCGGAGAAATGCATCTTCATAGGATACCCGAAGGAAACTATTGGGTATACCTTCTATCACAGAACCGAAGGCAAAGTGTTTGTCGCAAAGAACGGTTCCTTTCTTGAGAAGGAGTTTCTCTCGAAAGAAGTGAGTGGGAGGAAAGTAGAGCTAGACGAGGTTATTGAACCTTCTCTTGAATTGGAGAGTAGCGCAGCACCTGAAATTGTTCCAGTGCCGCCTGCACCAACAATAGAGGAAGCTAATGACAAGGATCATGAAGCTTCAGACGATGCTGCTACTGAACGTCGCAGGTCGACAAGGTCGCGTGCCCCTCCTGAGTGGTACGGCAACCCTGTCTTGACTGTCTTGTTAGTAGAAGACAGTGAACCTACGAACTATGAGGAAGCGATGATGAGCCCAGACTCTGAGAAATGGCTAGAAGCCATGAAATCCGAATTGGGATCCATGAGCGAAAACCAAGTATGGACTTTGGTGGACCCTCCTAGCGACCGAAAGGCCGTTGAGTGCAAATGCATTTTCAAGAAGAAAACGGACGCCGATGGTAATGTTACCGTCTATAAGGCAAGGCTTGTCACGAAAGGTTTTCGACAAGTTCAAGGTGTTGACTACGATGAGACTTTCTCTCCCGTAGCGATGTTTAAGTCCATTCGGATTTTATTAGCAATTGTTGCGTTTCATGATTATGAAATATGGAAGATGGATGTCAAGACTGCGTTCCTCAATGGTAACATTGATGAAGAGTTGTATATGAAGCAACCCGAAGGTTTTGTCGATCCTAAGGATGCTGATAAAGTATGCAAACTTCAGCGTTCCATTTATGGACTGAAGCAAGCATCTCGGAGTTGGAACCTTCGTTTTGATCAAGTGATCAAGAGCTTTGGATTTGTTCCAAATTGCTACGAAGCTTGCATCTACAAGAAAGTGAGTGGGAGCTCGGTGACTTTTCTGGTACTATATGTGGATGACATATTGATTATTGGGAATGACATTAACATGCTTAACGATATGAAGAGTTATTTGAACAAGTGTTTTTCAATGAAATACCTAGGTGAAGCTGCTTATATATTGGGCATAAAAATCTATAGAGATAGACAAAGACGCCTGATAGCTTTAAGCCAGAGTACATACCTAGACAAAGTTCTGAAAAGGTTCAGAATGGATAAGGCAAGGAAAGGTTCAGTGCCTATGTTGTCAGGTAAGATATTGAGCAAGGCTCAGTGTCCAGCTACGGTAAATGATAGGGAAGCTATGAGCAAAGTGCCTTATGCCTCGGCCATAGGTTCTATCATGTATGCCATGCTGTGTACTAGACCGGATGTGTCCAATGCTCTTAGTTTGACGAGAAGGTATCAAAGTGATCCAGGAGTTGAACATTGGACAGCCGTGAAGAACATCCTAAAGTACCTAAATAGGACTAAAGAAATGTTCTTAGTCTATGGGGGTGATGAACAACTCGTCGTAAAAGGTTACGTCGACGCTAGTTTTGACACCGACAAGGATGATTCTAAATCTCAGACAGGATATGTGTATATTTTGAATGGATGAGTTGTGAGCTGGAGAAGCTGCAAGCAAAGCGTGATCGCATGATCTACAGTAGAAGCGGAATACATGGCTGCTGCATAAGCGTCAAGTGAAGGAGTTTGGATCAGGAACTTCATCACTGAGCTTGGCGTGGTTCCAAGTGCATTGGACTCACTGGAGATATTGTGTGACAAGACTGGCGCCATAGCACTCGCTAAGGAACCAAGATATCATCCAAAGACCAAGCATATCAACCGCAAGTTTCATATAATCCGAGATTAAATAGCAGATGGAGATCTGAAGATCAGCAAAGTACATACAGATCTGAATGTCGCAGATCCATTGACTAAACCTCTTCCACGTGTAAAACATGATCAGCACCTCAGTGCCATGGGTGTGATATTGTTGCCAGATGTAAACTAGATTATTGACTCTAGTGCAAGTGGGAGACTGTTGGAATTATGCCCTAGAGGCAATAATAAAGATGTTATTATTATAATTCTTGTTCATGATAATGTTTATATTCCATGCTAGAATTGTATTAAGCGGAAACTTTAATACTTGTGTGGTTTGTGAAAAACACCGTGTCCATAGTACGCCTCTATGGACTAGCTCATTGATTAATGATGGTTAAGGTTTCCTAACCATGGACATGAGTTGTCGATTAATAATGAGATCATATTATTGGGAGAATGATATGGTGGACAGAACCAAACTAAGCGAAGCAATTAGATCGTGTAATCGTGTTCGTCTTTGCAAAGCTTTTCTTATGTCAAATATTGTATTCCTTAGACCATGAGATAATACAACTCCCTGGTATCGGAAGAAAGCTTTGAGGTCATCAAACGTCATCCTATGAGAGGGTGATCATAAAGGTGTCTCTCAGGTGATCGGAAAGTATTTGTTGGGTTGTATGTATCGAGATGGGATTTGTCCCTCCCAAGTCGGAGAGATATACTTCGGGCCCACTCGGTAATCGATATCAACACCGCTTGCAAGCATGTGGTTAAGGAGTTAATCACAAAGTGATATCGGATTGCGGGCAAGTAAAATATCGCGAGACGAAGGGAATATATATATGGGATTGATTGAATCCTGGCATCGTGGTTCATCCGATATGATCATCGATGAATGTGTGGGAGTCAATATGGGTTTCCAGACCCCGCTGTTGATTATTGATAGAAGATCATGTCTGCATATTCTCGAACCCGCAGGGTCACACACTTAACGTGTCTCGACGCTAGGATAGATTGCATAATTGGTTTATGAGTTTTTGTTCGGAGTCTCGGATGGGATCCGGGTCATCACGAGAGGTTCCAGAGTGGTCCGGAGAATAAGATTCATATAAGGCAGTGTAGTTTTTGGAGTTCGGAATTGTTCCGGGTTAATCGGTATTGTACCGAAAGCTTCTAGAACCTTCCGGAAGGGGACCAACGTGGCCTCACCTTCCGGGAGGGGGCATGGGCCTATGAGGGAGTGCCCTGACCGCATTGTGCCAGGGGCACAAGGCCACATATGGCCCAACCGGCCAACTAGGGTAAAACCCTAATTGGAGCTTCTAGAAGGGGGGGTTTCCTTGCCCCCACTCCTCCTCCTTTGGCCGCCGGTTTGGGCTAGGGGGAGGGGCTAGGGAATCCGCCCACCCCTCTATATAAAGAGGGCTGGAGGCGCACCACCCCACACACCTTCCCCTCAAGCCAGTCGCCCTGATGCCCTCTTCTCTCTCTCCCTCCCGACTGCGTGTAGGCGAAGCCCTGCTGCAGAAACTCTCCACCATATACACCACGCCGTCGTGTTGTAGATCCAATCCGTCTCTCCACCATACTTGCTGGTCCGAGGAAGGAGGAGACGTAGAGGTGCTGAATGTGTGCATCTCACGGAGGCACCGCCACTTGTGGTGCTAGATCGGATCGGATCGCGAGGAGGAGAAGCGAGTACGACTACATCACCCACGTTCCGACGAACGTTCCGCTGTGCGAATCTTCAAGGGTATGAAGATCTAATCCAATCTCTCTCGTTGTTTGCATCTCCTAGATTAGATCTTGGCTTTCCCTCTGTTCGCATCCGCAGAAAATTTTGATTTACTATGCCACGAAACCCTTCATTTTCATGAGTTTTTTCCCACTGTTTTGGGGTTCCAGGGCGATTACAACGACCGTCAAACCCGATACATGTTTGATAGATGTGACAAAAAACTCGT
Source organism: Avena atlantica (assembly GCA_910589765.1). Taxonomy (NCBI): domain Eukaryota; kingdom Viridiplantae; phylum Streptophyta; class Magnoliopsida; order Poales; family Poaceae; genus Avena; species Avena atlantica. The sequence goes on along the minus strand of OU342734.1, from coordinate 476,891,216 downwards.
CGTTTTCGTGTTTTATGGCCGGTTCCATGAGCTATTGCCCATAGTTTTATGGTTCGAAGGCAATTTATAGCAACCTTAAAAACCGATACACGTTTCAGAGTTATGACCAAAAACTCGCCGTTTTCGTGTTTTATGGCCATTCTCATGAGTTATTGCCCACATTTTGTGGGTTCAAGGAGGGTTTTCATGGCTCGTTAGACCCTTTACATGCTTGGGTTCCATGGATATTTTTGGCGTTCCATGGATATTTGCATGGACCATAAGACCCGATACAAGTTTGAGAGATATGACCAAAAACTCGCTGTTTTCGTGTTTTATGGCCATTTTCATGAGTTATTGCCCACAGTTTGTAAGTTACAGGCAGATTTGCATGGCTCGTAAGACCCTTTACATGTTTGAGAGATATGAGCCGAAACTCACCGTTTTCGTGTTTTATGACTGTTTTCATGAGGTATTACCTACAATTTTGGGGTTTTAGTGCAATTTACAAACACCTTACGACTCGATACAAGTTTGAGAGATATGACCAAAAAGTCTTTGTTTTCACATTTTATGGCTATTTTCATGAGTTATTTCCCACTATTTTGGGGTTCCAGGGCGATTACAACGACCGTCAGACCCGATACATGTTTGATAGATGTGACAAAAAACTCGTCGTTTTCGTGTTTTATGGCCGGTTTCATGAGCTATTGCCCATAGTTTTATGGTTCGAAGGCAATTTACAGCAACCTTAAAAACCGATACATGTTTCAGAGTTATGACCAAAAACACGCCGTTTTCGTGTTTTATGGCCATTCTCATGAGTTATTGCCCACATTTTGTGGGTTCAAGGAGGATTTTCATGGCTCGTTAGACCCTTTACATGCTTGAGAGGTAAGACCTAAAACTCATCATTTTCGTGTTTTATGGTCGTTTTCATGAGCTATTACCCACATTTTGGGGTTTTAGGGCGATTTACAACGACCTTATGACCTGATACAAGTTTGAGAAATATGACCAAAAGCTCGTTGTTTTCGTGTTTTTTGGTCGTTTTCATGAGCTATTCTCCATTGTTTTTGAGTTCTAGGGCGATTTACGACGACCATAAGACCCGATACATGTTTGAGAGATCTGACCAAAAACTCGTCGTTTTCGCGTTTTTTGGCCATTTTCATGAGGTTTTGGGGTTCGAGGGCGATTTACGACGAGTGTAAGACCCGATACATGTTTGAGAGATGTGACCAAAAACCTCGTCTTTTTCGCGTTTTATGGTCGTTTTCATGAGATTTTGCCAATAGTTTCGGGGTTCCAGGGCGACTTACACTAACCGTAAGACCCGATATATGTTTGAGGGTTTTGACCAAAACCTCGTCGTTTTCGTGTTTATGGCCGTTTCCATGAGTTATTGCCCACAGTTTTTGGGTTCCAGGCGGATTTGCATGGCTCGTAAGACCATTTACAAGTTTGAGAGATATGACCAAAAACTCGTCGTTTTCGCTATTTCTGGCCATTTTCATGAGCTATTACCCACTGTTTTAGGGTTCCAGGGCGATTTACAGCGACCGTAAGATCCAATATATGTTTGAGAAATGTGACCAAAATCTCGATGTTTTAGCAATTTATGGCTTTTTCATGAGCTTTTGCCGGCAGTTTTGGGGTTCCAGGGCGACTTACAATGACTGTAAGACCCGATACATGTTTCAGAGTTATGACCAAAAACTCGCTGTTTTCGTGTTTTATGGCCATTTTCATGAGTTATTGCCCACAGTTTGTAAGTTACACGAAGATTTGCATGGCTCGTAAGACCCTTTACATGTTTGAGAGATATGAGCCGAAACTCACCGTTTTCGTGTTCTATGACTGTTTTCATGAGGTATTACCTACAATTTTGGGGTTTTAGTGCAATTTACAAACACCTTATGACTCGATACATGTTTGAGAGTTATGACCCAAAACTCGTCATTTTCGTGTTTTTTGGCCGCTTTCATGAGCTATTGCCCATATTTTTGGCGTTCCATGGATATTTGCATGGAGCTTAAGACCCGATACATGTTTGAGAGTTATGACCAAAAACTCGCTGTTTTCGTGTTTTATGGCCATTTTCATGAGTTATTGCCCACAGTTTGTAAGTTAAAGGCAGATTTGCATGGCTCGTAAGACCCTTTACATGTTTGAGAGATATGAGCCGAAACTCACCGTTTTCGTGTTCTATGACTGTTTTCATGAGGTATTACCTACAATTTTGGGGTTTTAGTGCAATTTACAAACACTTTACGACTCGATACATGTTTCAGAGTTATGACCCAAGACTCGTCATTTTCGTGTTTTTTGGCCGCTTTCATGAGCTATTGCCCATATTTTTGGCGTTCCAAGGATATTTGCATGGAGCTTAAGACCCGATACATGTTTGAGAGTTATGACCAAAAACTCGCTGTTTTCGTGTTTTATGGCCATTTTCATGAGTTATTGCCCACAGTTTGTAAGTTACAGGCAGATTTGCATGGCTCGTAAGACCCTTTACATGTTTGAGAGATATGAGCCGAAACTCACCGTTTTCGTGTTCTATGACTGTTTTCATGAGGTATTACCTACAATTTTGGGGTTTTAGTGCAATTTACAAACACCTTACGACTCGATACATGTTTGAGAGTTATGACCCAAAACTCGTCATTTTCGTGTTTTTTGGCCGCTTTCATGAGCTATTGCCCATATTTTTGGCGTTCCATGGATATTTGCATGGACCATAAGACCTGATACAAGTTTGAGAGATATGACCAAAAAGTCTTTTTTTCACATTTTATGGCTATTTTCATGAGTTATTTCCCACTGTTTTGGGGTTCCAGGGCGGTTACAACGACCGTCAGACCCGATACATGTTTGATAGATGTGACAAAAAACTCGTCGTTTTCGTGTTTTATGGCCGGTTTCATGAGCTATTGCCCATAGTTTTATGGTTCGAAGGCAATTTAAAGCAACCTTAAAAACCGATACATGTTTCAGAGTTATGACCAAAAACTCGCCGTATTCGTGTTTTATGGCCATTCGCATGAGTTATTGCCCACATTTTGTGGGTTCAAGGAGGATTTTCATGGCTCGTTAGACCCTTTATATGCTTGAGAGGTAAGACCTCAAACTCATCGTTTTCATGTTTTATGGTCGTTTTCATGAGCTATTACCCACATTTTGGGGATTTAGGGCGATTTACAACGACCTTATGACCCGATACAAGTTTGAGAAATATGACCTAAATCTCGTTGTTTTCGTGTTTTTTGGTCGTTTTCATGAGTTATTCTCCATTGTTTTTGAGTTCTAGGGCGATTTACGACGACCATAAGACCCGATACATGTTTGAGAGATCTGACCAAAAACTCGTCGTTTTCGCGTTTTTTGGCCATTTTCATGAGGTTTTGGGGTTCGAGGGCGATTTACGATGAGTGTAAGACCCGATACATGTTTGAGAGATGTGACCAAAAACCTCGTCTTTTTCGCGTTTTATGGTCGTTTTCATGAGATTTTGCCAATAGTTTCGGGGTTCCAGGGCGACTTACACTAACCGTAAGACCCGATATATGTTTGAGGGTTTTGACCAAAACCTCGTCGTTTTCGTGTTTATGGCCGTTTTCATGAGTTATTGCCCACAGTTTTTGGGTTCCAGGCGGATTTGCATGGCTCGTAAGACCATTTACAAGTTTGAGAGATATGACCAAAAACTCGTCGTTTTCGCTATTTCTCGCCATTTTCATGAGCTATTGCACACTGTTTTAGGGTTCCAGGGCGATTTACAGCGACCGTAAGATCCAATATATGTTTGAGAAATGTGACCAAAATCTCGATGTTTTAGCAATTTATGGCTTTTTCATGAGCTTTTGCCGGCAGTTTTGGGGTTCCAGGGCGACTTACAATGACTGTAAGACTCGATACATGTTTCAGAGTTATGACCAAAAACTCATTGTTTTCGCATGTTATGGCTATTTCCATGAGATATTTCCCACTGTTTTGGGTTTCCAAGGCGATTACAACGACCGTCAGACCCGACACATGTTTGAGAGATCTGACAAAAAACTCGTCGTTTTCGCCTTTTATGGCCGTTTTCATGAGCTATTGCCCATAGTTTTATGGTTGCAAAGTGATTTATAGTAACCTTAAGACCCGGTACATGTTTAAGAGTTATGACCAAAACTTGTCATTTTCGTGTTTTGTGGCCATTTTCATGAGTTATTGCCCATAGTTTTTGGGTTCAAGGCAAATTTCCATGGCTCGTAAGACCCTTTACATGTTTGAGAGATATGACTAGAAACTTGTCATTTTCGTGTTTTATGGTCGTCTTCACGAGCTATTACCACCAGTTTTGGGTTTCAGAACGATTTACAACGATCTTAAGACCCGATACATTTTTGAGAGTTATGACCCAAAATTCGTTGTTTTCGTGTTTTGTGGCCGTTTTCATGAGCTATTGTCCATTTTTTCGGGGTTCTAGGGCGATTTACAACGACCGTAAGACCAGATACATATTGGAGAGATGTGACCAAAACTCGCTGTTTTTGCATTTTATGGCTAATTTAATGATCTATTGCCCATTGTTTTGGGGTTCCAGGAGGATTACAACGAACGTAAGTCGCGATACATGCTTAAGCGATGTGACCAAAAACTCGTCGTTTTCGCATTTTGTGGCCGTTTCCATGAGCCATTGCCCACAGATTTATGGTTCCAGGGCGATTTACACCAACCTTAAGACCCGATACATGTTTGAGAGTTATGACCCAAAACTCGCTGTTTTCGTGTTTTATGGCCGTTTTCATGAGTTATTGCCCACAGTTTGTAAGTTACAGGCAGATTTGCATGGCTCGTAAGACCCTTTACATGTTTGAGAGATATGAGCCGAAACTCACCGTTTTCGTGTTCTATGACTGTTTTCATGAGGTATTACCTACAATTTTGGGGTTTTAGTGCAATTTACAAAGACCTTACGACTCGATACATGTTTGAGAGTTAGGACCCAAAACTCGTCATTTTCGTGTTTTTTGGCCGCTTTCATGAGCTATTGCCCATATTTTTGGCGTTCCATGGATATTTGCATGGACCATAAGACCCGATACAAGTTTGAGAGATATGACCAAAAAGTCTTTGTTTTCACATTTTATGGCTATTTTCATGAGTTATTTCCCACTTTTTGGGGTTCCAGGGCGATTACAACGACCGTCAGACCCGATACATGTTTGATAGATGTGACAAAAAACCTCGTCGTTTTCGTGTTTTATGGCCGGTTTCATGAGCTATTGCCCATAGATTTATGGTTCGAAGGCAATTTACAGCAACCTTAAAAACCGATACATGTTTCAGAGTTATGACCAAAAACTCGCCGTTTTCGTGTTTTATGGCCATTCTCATGAGTTATTGCCCACATTTTGTGGGTTCAAGGAGGATTTTCATGGCTCGTTAGACCCTTTACATGCTTGAGAGGTAAGACCTAAAACTCATCGTTTTCGTGTTTTATGGTCGTTTTCATGAGCTATTACCCACATTTTGGGGTTTTAGGGCGATTTACAACGACCTTATGACCCGATACAAGTTTGAGAAATATGACCAAAAGCTCGTTGTTTTCGTGTTTTATGGTCGTTTTCATGAGCTATTCTCCATTGTTTTTGAGTTCTAAGGCGATTTACGACGACCATAAGACCCGATACATGTTTGAGAGATCTGACCAAAAACTCGTCGTTTTCGCGTTTTTTGGCCATTTGCTTGAGGTTTTGGGGTTCGAAGGAGATTTACGACGAGTGTAAGACCCGATACATGTTTGAGAGATGTGACCAAAAACCTCGTCTTTTTCGCGTTTTATGGTCGTTTTCATGAGATTTTGCCAATAGTTTCGGGGTTCTAGGGCGACTTACACTAACCGTAAGACCCGATATATGTTTGAGGGTTTTGACCAAAACCTCGTCGTTTTCGTGTTTATGGCCGTTTTCATGAGTTATTGCCCACGGTTTTTGGGTTCCAGGCGGATTTGCATGGCTCGTAAGACCATTTACAAGTTTGAGAGATATGACCAAAAACTCGTCGTTTTCGCTATTTCTGGCCATTTTCATGAGCTATTGCCCACTGTTTTAGGGTTCCAGGGCGATTTACAGCGACCGTAAGATCCAATATATGTTTGAGAAATGTGACCAAAATCTCGATGTTTTAGCAATTTATGGCTTTTTCATGAGCTTTTGCCGGCAGTTTTGGGGTTCCAGGGCGACTTACAATGACTGTAAGACCCGATACATGTTTCAGAGTTATGACCAAAAACTGATTGTTTTCGCATGTTATGGCTATTTCCATGAGATATTTCCCACTGTTTTGGGTTTCCAGGGCGATTACAACGACCGTCAGACCCGACACATGTTTGAGAGATCTGACAAAAAACTCGTCGTTTTCGCCTTTTATGGCCGTTTTCATGAGCTATTACCCATAGTTTCTGGTTGCAAAGCGATTTATAATAACCTTAAGACCCGGTACATGTTTAAGAGTTATGACCAAAACTTGTCATTTTCGTGTTTTGTGGCCATTTTCATGAGTTATTGCCCATAGTTTTTGGGTTCAAGGCAAATTTCCATGGCTCGTAAGACCCTTTACATGTTTGAGAGATATGACTAGAAACTTGTCATTTTCGTGTTTTATGGTCGTCTTCACGAGCTATTACCACCAGTTTTGGGTTTCAGAACGATTTACAACGATCTTAAGACCCGATACATTTTTGAGAGTTATGACCCAAAACTCGTTGTTTTCGTGTTTTGTGGCCGTTTTCATGAGCTATTGTCCATTTTTTCGGGGTTCTAGGGCGATTTACAACAACCGTAAGACCAGATACATAATGGAGAGATGTGACCAAAACTCGCTGTTTTTGCATTTTACGGCTAATTTAATGATCTATTGCCCATTGTTTTGGGGTTCCAGGAGGATTACAATGAACGTAAGTCGCGATACATGATTAAGCGATGTGACCAAAAACTCGTCGTTTTCGCATTTTGTGGCCGTTTCCATGAGCCATTGCCCACAGATTTATGGTTCTAGGGCGATTTACACCAACCTTAAGACCCGATACATGTTTGAGAGTTATGACCAAAAACTCGCTGTTTTCGTGTTTTATGGCCATTTTCATGAGTTATTGCCCACAGTTTGTAAGTTACAGGCAGATTTGCATGGCTCGTAAGACCCTTTACATGTTTGAGAGATATGAGCCGAAACTCACCGTTTTCGTGTTCTATGACTGTTTTCATGAGGTATTACCTACAATTTTGGGGTTTTAGTGCAATTTACAAAGACCTTACGACTCGATACATGTTTGAGAGTTAGGACCCAAAACTCGTCATTTTCGTGTTTTTTGGCCGCTTTCATGAGCTATTGCCCATATTTTTGGCGTTCCATGGATATTTGCATGGACCATAAGACCCGATACAAGTTTGAGAGATATGACCAAAAAGTCTTTGTTTTCACATTTTATGGCTATTTTCATGAGTTATTTCCCACTATTTTGGGGTTCCAGGGCGATTACAACGACCGTCAGACCCGATACATGTTTGATAGATGTGACAAAAAACTCGTCGTTTTCGTGTTTTATGGCCGGTTTCATGAGCTATTGCCCATAGTTTTATGGTTCGAAGGCAATTTACAGCAACCTTAAAAACCGATACATGTTTCAGAGTTATGACCAAAAACTCGCCGTTTTCGTGTTTTATGGCCATTCTCATGAGTTATTGCCCACATTTTGTGGGTTCAAGGAGGATTTTCATGGCTCGTTAGACCCTTTACATGCTTGAGAGGTAAGACCTAAAACTCATCGTTTTCGTGTTTTATGGTCGTTTTCATGAGCTATTACCCACATTTTGGGGTTTTAGGGCGATTTACAACGACCTTATGACCCGATACAAGTTTGAGAAATATGACCAAAAGCTCGTTGTTTTCGTGTTTTATGGTCGTTTTCATGAGCTATTCTCCATTGTTTTTGAGTTCTAGGGCGATTTACGACGACCATAAGACCCGATACATGTTTGAGAGATCTGACCAAAAACTCGTCGTTTTCGCGTTTTTTGGCCATTTGCTTGAGGTTTTGGGGTTCGAAGGAGATTTACGACGAGTGTAAGACCCGATACATGTTTGAGAGATGTGACCAAAAACCTCGTCTTTTTCGCGTTTTATGGTCGTTTTCATGAGATTTTGCCAATAGTTTCGGGGTTCTAGGGCGACTTACACTAACCGTAAGACCCGATATATGTTTGAGGGTTTTGACCAAAACCTCGTCGTTTTCGTGTTTATGGCCGTTTTCATGAGTTATTGCCCACGGTTTTTGGGTTCCAGGCGGATTTGCATGGCTCGTAAGACCATTTACAAGTTTGAGAGATATGACCAAAAACTCGTCGTTTTCGCTATTTCTGGCCATTTTCATGAGCTATTGCCCACTGTTTTAGGGTTCCAGGGCGATTTACAGCGACCGTAAGATCCAATATATGTTTGAGAAATGTGACCAAAATCTCGATGTTTTAGCAATTTATGGCTTTTTCATGAGCTTTTGCCGGCAGTTTTGGGGTTCCAGGGCGACTTACAATGACTGTAAGACCCGATACATGTTTTAGAGTTATGACCAAAAACTGATTGTTTTCACATGTTATGGCTATTTCCATGAGATATTTCCCACTGTTTTGGGTTTCCAGGGCGATTACAACGACCGTCAGACCCGACACATGTTTGAGAGATCTGACAAAAAACTCGTCGTTTTCGCCTTTTATGGCCGTTTTCATGAGCTATTGCCCATAGTTTCTGGTTGCAAAGCGATTTATAATAACCTTAAGACCCGGTACATGTTTAAGAGTTATGACCAAAACTTGTCATTTTCGTGTTTTGTGGCCATTTTCATGAGTTATTGCCCATAGTTTTTGGGTTCAAGGCAAATTTCCATGGCTCGTAAGACCCTTTACATGTTTGAGAGATATGACTAGAAACTTGTCATTTTCGTGTTTTATGGTCGTCTTCACGAGCTATTACCACCAGTTTTGGGTTTCAGAACGATTTACAACGATCTTAAGACCCGATACATTTTTGAGAGTTATGACCCAAAACTCGTTGTTTTCGTGTTTTGTGGCCGTTTTCATGAGCTATTGTCCATTTTTTCGGGGTTCTAGGGCGATTTACAACAACCGTAAGACCAGATACATAATGGAGAGATGTGACCAAAACTCGCTGTTTGTGCATTTTACGGCTAATTTAATGATCTATTGCCCATTGTTTTGGGGTTCCAGGAGGATTACAATGAACGTAAGTCGCGATACATGATTAAGCGATGTGACCAAAAACTCGTCGTTTTCGCATTTTGTGGCCGTTTCCATGAGCCATTGCCCACAGATTTATGGTTCTAGGGCGATTTACACCAACCTTAAGACCCGATACATGTTTGAGAGTTATGACCAAAAACTCGCTGTTTTCGTGTTTTATGGCCATTTTCATGAGTTATTGCCCACAGTTTGTAAGTTACAGGCAGATTTGCATGGCTCGTAAGACCCTTTACATGTTTGAGAGATATGAGCCGAAACTCACCGTTTTCGTGTTCTATGACTGTTTTCATGAGGTATTACCTACAATTTTGGGGTTTTAGTGCAATTTACAAAGACCTTACGACTCGATACATGTTTGAGAGTTATGACCCAAAACTCGTCATTTTCGTGTTTTTTGGCCGCTTTCATGAGCTATTGCCCATATTTTTGGCGTTCCATGGATATTTGCATGGACCATAAGACCCGATACAAGTTTGAGAGATATGACCAAAAAGTCTTTGTTTTCACATTTTATGGCTATTTTCATGAGTTATTTCCCACTTTTTGGGGTTCCAGGGCGATTACAACGACCGTCAGACCCGATACATGTTTGATAGATGTGACAAAAAACTCGTCGTTTTCGTGTTTTATGGCCGGTTTCATGAGCTATTGCCCATAGTTTTATGGTTCGAAGGCAATTTACAGCAACCTTAAAAACCGATACATGTTTCAGAGTTATGACCAAAAATCGCCGTTTTCGTGTTTTATGGCCATTCTCATGAGTTATTGCCCACATTTTGTGGGTGCAAGGAGGATTTTCATGGCTCGTTAGACCCTTTACATGCTTGAGAGGTAAGACCTAAAACTCATCGTTTTCGTGTTTTATGGTCGTTTTCATGAGCTATTACCCACATTTTGGGGTTTTAGGGCGATTTACAACGACCTTATGACCCGATACAAGTTTGAGAAATATGACCAAAAGCTCGTTGTTTTCGTGTTTTATGGTCGTTTTCATGAGCTATTCTCCATTGTTTTTGAGTTCTAAGGCGATTTACGACGACCATAAGACCCGATACATGTTTGAGAGATCTGACCAAAAACTCGTCGTTTTCGCGTTTTTTGGCCATTTGCTTGAGGTTTTGGGGTTCGAAGGCGATTTACGACGAGTGTAAGACCCGATACATGTTTGAGAGATGTGACCAAAAACCTCGTCTTTTTCGCGTTTTATGGTCGTTTTCATGAGATTTTGCCAATAGTTTCGGGGTTCAAGGGCGACTTACACTAACCGTAAGACCCGATATATGTTTGAGGGTTTTGACCAAAACCTCGTCGTTTTCGTGTTTATGGCCGTTTTCATGAGTTATTGCCCACGGTTTTTGGGTTCCAGGCGGATTTGCATGGCTCGTAAGACCATTTACAAGTTTGAGAGATATGACCAAAAACTCGTCGTTTTCGCTATTTCTGGCCATTTTCATGAGCTATTGCCCACTGTTTTAGGGTTCCAGGGCGATTTACAGCGACCGTAAGATCCAATATATGTTTGAGAAATGTGACCAAAATCTCGATGTTTTAGCAATTTATGGCTTTTTCATGAGCTTTTGCCGGCAGTTTTGGGGTTCCAGGGCGACTTACAATGACTGTAAGACCCGATACATGTTTTAGAGTTATGACAAAAAACTGATTGTTTTCGCATGTTATGGCTATTTCCATGAGATATTTCCCACTGTTTTGGGTTTCCAGGGCGATTACAACGACCGTCAGACCCGACACATGTTTGAGAGATCTGACAAAAAACTCGTCGTTTTCGCCTTTTATGGCCGTTTTCATGAGCTATTGCCCATAGTTTCTGGTTGCAAAGCGATTTATAATAACCTTAAGACCCGGTACATGTTTAAGAGTTATGACCAAAACTTGTCATTTTCGTGTTTTGTGGCCATTTTCATGAGTTATTGCCCATAGTTTTTGGGTTCAAGGCAAATTTCCATGGCTCGTAAGACCCTTTACATGTTTGAGAGATATGACTAGAAACTTGTCATTTTCGTGTTTTATGGTCGTCTTCACGAGCTATTACCACCAGTTTTGGGTTTCAGAACGATTTACAACGATCTTAAGACCCGATACATTTTTGAGAGTTATGACCCAAAACTCGTTGTTTTCGTGTTTTGTGGCCGTTTTCATGAGCTATTGTCCATTTTTTCGGGGTTCTAGGGCGATTTACAACAACCGTAAGACCAGATACATAATGGAGAGATGTGACCAAAACTCGCTGTTTTTGCATTTTACGGCTAATTTAATGATCTATTGCCCATTGTTTTGGGGTTCCAGGAGGATTACAATGAACGTAAGTCGCGATACATGATTAAGCGATGTGACCAAAAACTCGTCGTTTTCGCATTTTGTGGCCGTTTCCATGAGCCATTGCCCACAGATTTATGGTTCTAGGGCGATTTACACCAACCTTAAGACCCGATACATGTTTGAGAGTTATGACCAAAAACTCGCTGTTTTCGTGTTTTATGGCCATTTTCATGAGTTATTGCCCACAGTTTGTAAGTTACAGGCAGATTTGCATGGCTCGTAAGACCCTTTACATGTTTGAGAGATATGAGCCGAAACTCACCGTTTTCGTGTTCTATGACTGTTTTCATGAGGTATTACCTACAATTTTGGGGTTTTAGTGCAATTTACAAAGACCTTACGACTCGATACATGTTTGAGAGTTATGACCCAAAACTCGTCATTTTCGTGTTTTTTGGCCGCTTTCATGAGCTATTGCCCATATTTTTGGCGTTCCATGGATATTTGCATGGACCATAAGACCCGATACAAGTTTGAGAGATATGACCAAAAAGTCTTTGTTTTCACATTTTATGGCTATTTTCATGAGTTATTTCCCACTGTTTTGGGGTTCCAGGGCGATTACAACGACCGTCAGACCCGATACATGTTTGATAGATGTGACAAAAAACTCGTCGTTTTCGTGTTTTATGGCCGGTTTCATGAGCTATTGCCCATAGTTTTATGGTTCGAAGGCAATTTACAGCAACCTTAAAAACCGATACATGTTTCAGAGTTATGACCAAAATCTCGCCGTTTTCGTGTTTTATGGCCATTCGCATGAGTTATTGCCCACATTTTGTGGGTTCAAGGAGGATTTTCATGGCTCGTTAGACCCTTTACATGCTTGAGAGGTAAGACCTAAAACTCATCGTTTTCGTGTTTTATGGTCGTTTTCATGAGCTATTACCCACATTTTGGGGTTTTAGGGCGATTTACAACGACCTTATGACCCGATACAAGTTTGAGAAATATGACCAAAAGCTCGTTGTTTTCGTGTTTTTTGGTCGTTTTCATGAGCTATTCTCCATTGTTTTTGAGTTCTAGGGCGATTTACGACGACCATAAGACCCGATACATGTTTGAGAGATCTGACCAAAAACTCGTCGTTTTCGCGTTTTTTGGCCATTTTCATGAGGTTTTGGGGTTCGAGGGCGATTTACGACGAGTGTAAGACCCGATACATGTTTGAGAGATGTGACCAAAAACCTCGTCTTTTTCGCGTTTTATGGTCGTTTTCATGAGATTTTGCCAATAGTTTCGGGGTTCCAGGGCGACTTACACTAACCGTAAGACCCGATATATGTTTGAGGGTTTTGACCAAAACCTCGTCGTTTTCGTGTTTATGGCCGTTTTCATGAGTTATTGCCCACAGTTTTTGGGTTCCAGGCGGATTTGCATGGCTCGTAAGACCATTTACAAGTTTGAGAGATATGACCAAAAACTCGTTGTTTTCGCTATTTCTGGCCATTTTCATGAGCGCGATTTACAGCGACCGTAAGATCCAATATATGTTTGAGAAATGTGACCAAAATCTCGATGTTTTAGCAATTTATGGCTTTTTCATGAGCTTTTGCCGGCAGTTTTGGGGTTCCAGGGCGACTTACAATGACTGTAAGACCCGATACATGTTTCAGAGTTATGACCAAAAACTGATTGTTTTCGCATTTTATGGCTATTTTCATGAGATATTTCCCACTGTTTTGGGTTTCCAGGGCGATTACAACGACCGTCAGACCCGACACATGTTTGAGAGATCTGACAAAAAACTCGTCGTTTTCGCCTTTTATGGCCGTTTTCATGAGCTATTGCCCATAGTTTTGGGGTTGCAAAGCGATTTATAAAACCTTAAGACCCGGTACATGTTTAAGAGTTATGACCAAAACTTGTCATTTTCGTGTTTTTTGGCCATTTTCATGAGTTATTGCCCATATTTTTGGGTTCAAGGAAATTTCCATGGCTCTTAAGACCCGATACATGTTTGAGAGATATGACCAAAAACTTGCTTTTTTGTGTTTTATGGTCGTTTTCATGAGCTATTACCACAGTTTTGGGTTTCAGGCAGATTTACAACGCTCGTAAGACCCGATACATTTTGAGAGATATGACCCAAAACTCACCGTTTTCGTGTTTTATGACTGTTTTCATGAGGTATTACCTACAATTTTGGGGTTTTAGTGCAATTTACAACACCTACGACTCGATACAAGTTTCAGAGTTATGACCCAAAACTCGTCATTTTCGTGTTTTTTGGCCGTTTCATGAGCCATTGCCCATTTTTGGCGTTCCATGGATATTTACACCAACCTTAAGACCCGATACATGTTTGAGAGTTATGACCAAAAACTCGCTGTTTTCGTGTTTTATGGCCATTTTCATGAGTTATTGCCCACAGTTTGTAAGTTACAGGCAGATTTGCATGGCTCGTAAGACCCTTTACATGTTTGAGAGATATGAGCCGAAACTCACCGTTTTCGTGTTCTATGACTGTTTTCATGAGGTATTACCTACAATTTTGGGGTTTTAGTGCAATTTACAAACACCTTACGACTCGATACATGTTTGAGAGTTATGACCCAAAACTCGTCATTTTCGTGTTTTTTGGCCGCTTTCATGAGCTATTGCCCATATTTTTGGCGTTCCATGGATATTTGCATGGACCATAAGACCCGATACAAGTTTGAGAGATATGACCAAAAAGTCTTTTTTTTCACATTTTATGGCTATTTTCATGAGTTATTTCCCACTGTTTTGGGGTTCCAGGGCGGTTACAACGACTGTCAGACCCGATACATGTTTGATAGATGTGACAAAAAACTCGTCGTTTTCGTGTTTTATGGCCGGTTTCATGAGCTATTGCCCATAGTTTTATGGTTCGAAGGCAATTTACAGCAACCTTAAAAACCGATACATGTTTCAGAGTTATGACCAAAAACTCGCCGTATTCGTGTTTTATGGCCATTCGCATGAGTTATTGCCCACATTTTGTGGGTTCAAGGAGGATTTTCATGGCTCGTTAGACCCTTTATATGCTTGAGAGGTAAGACCTCAAACTCATCGTTTTCGTGTTTTATGGTCGTTTTCATGAGCTATTACCCACATTTTGGGGATTTAGGGCGATTTACAACGACCTTATGACCCGATACAAGTTTGAGAAATATGACCTAAATCTCGTTGTTTTCGTGTTTTTTGGTCGTTTTCATGAGCTATTCTCCATTGTTTTTGAGTTCTAGGGCGATTTACGACGACCATAAGACCCGATACATGTTTGAGAGATCTGACCAAAAACTCGTCGTTTTCGCGTTTTTTGGCCATTTTCATGAGGTTTTGGGGTTCGAGGGCGATTTACGATGAGTGTAAGACCCGATACATGTTTGAGAGATGTGACCAAAAACCTCGTCTTTTTCGCGTTTTATGGTCGTTTTCATGAGATTTTGCCAATAGTTTCGGGGTTCAAGGGCGACTTACACTAACCGTAAGACCCGATATTTGTTTGAGGGTTTTGACCAAAACCTCGTCGTTTTCGTGTTTATGGCCGTTTTCATGAGTTATTGCCCACGGTTTTTGGGTTCCAGGCGGATTTGCATGGCTCGTAAGACCATTTACAAGTTTGAGAGATATGACCAAAAACTCGTCGTTTTCGCTATTTCTGGCCATTTTCATGAGCTATTGCCCACTGTTTTAGGGTTCCAGGGCGATTTACAGCGACCGTAAGATCCAATATATGTTTGAGAAATGTGACCAAAATCTCGATGTTTTAGCAATTTATGGCTTTTTCATGAGCTTTTGCCGGCAGTTTTGGGGTTCCAGGGCGACTTACAATGACTGTAAGACCCGATACATGTTTTAGAGTTATGACAAAAAACTGATTGTTTTCGCATGTTATGGCTATTTCCATGAGATATTTCCCACTGTTTTGGGTTTCCAGGGCGATTACAACGACCGTCAGACCCGACACATGTTTGAGAGATCTGACAAAAAACTCGTCGTTTTCGCCTTTTATGGCCGTTTTCATGAGCTATTGCCCATAGTTTCTGGTTGCAAAGCGATTTATAATAACCTTAAGACCCGGTACATGTTTAAGAGTTATGACCAAAACTTGTCATTTTCGTGTTTTGTGGCCATTTTCATGAGTTATTGCCCATAGTTTTTGGGTTCAAGGCAAATTTCCATGGCTCGTAAGACCCTTTACATGTTTGAGAGATATGACTAGAAACTTGTCATTTTCGTGTTTTATGGTCGTCTTCACGAGCTATTACCACCAGTTTTGGGTTTCAGAACGATTTACAACGATCTTAAGACCCGATACATTTTTGAGAGTTATGACCCAAAACTCGTTGTTTTCGTGTTTTGTGGCCGTTTTCATGAGCTATTGTCCATTTTTTCGGGGTTCTAGGGCGATTTACAACAACCGTAAGACCAGATACATAATGGAGAGATGTGACCAAAACTCGCTGTTTTTGCATTTTACGGCTAATTTAATGATCTATTGCCCATTGTTTTGGGGTTCCAGGAGGATTACAATGAACGTAAGTCGCGATACATGATTAAGCGATGTGACCAAAAACTCGTCGTTTTCGCATTTTGTGGCCGTTTCCATGAGCCATTGCCCACAGATTTATGGTTCTAGGGCGATTTACACCAACCTTAAGACCCGATACATGTTTGAGAGTTATGACCAAAAACTCGCTGTTTTCGTGTTTTATGGCCATTTTCATGAGTTATTGCCCACAGTTTGTAAGTTACAGGCAGATTTGCATGGCTCGTAAGACCCTTTACATGTTTGAGAGATATGAGCCGAAACTCACCGTTTTCGTGTTCTATGACTGTTTTCATGAGGTATTACCTACAATTTTGGGGTTTTAGTGCAATTTACAAACACCTTACGACTCGATACATGTTTGAGAGTTATGACCCAAAACTCGTCATTTTCGTGTTTTTTGGCCGCTTTCATGAGCTATTGCCCATATTTTTGGCGTTCCATGGATATTTGCATGGACCATAAGACCCGATACAAGTTTGAGAGATATGACCAAAAAGTCTTTTTTTTCACATTTTATGGCTATTTTCATGAGTTATTTCCCACTGTTTTGGGGTTCCAGGGCGGTTACAACGACTGTCAGACCCGATACATGTTTGATAGATGTGACAAAAAACTCGTCGTTTTCGTGTTTTATGGCCGGTTTCATGAGCTATTGCCCATAGTTTTATGGTTCGAAGGCAATTTACAGCAACCTTAAAAACCGATACATGTTTCAGAGTTATGACCAAAAACTCGCCGTATTCGTGTTTTATGGCCATTCGCATGAGTTATTGCCCACATTTTGTGGGTTCAAGGAGGATTTTCATGGCTCGTTAGACCCTTTATATGCTTGAGAGGTAAGACCTCAAACTCATCGTTTTCGTGTTTTATGGTCGTTTTCATGAGCTATTACCCACATTTTGGGGATTTAGGGCGATTTACAACGACCTTATGACCCGATACAAGTTTGAGAAATATGACCTAAATCTCGTTGTTTTCGTGTTTTTTGGTCGTTTTCATGAGCTATTCTCCATTGTTTTTGAGTTCTAGGGCGATTTACGACGACCATAAGACCCGATACATGTTTGAGAGATCTGACCAAAAACTCGTCGTTTTCGCGTTTTTTGGCCATTTTCATGAGGTTTTGGGGTTCGAGGGCGATTTACGATGAGTGTAAGACCCGATACATGTTTGAGAGATGTGACCAAAAACCTCGTCTTTTTCGCGTTTTATGGTCGTTTTCATGAGATTTTGCCAATAGTTTCGGGGTTCAAGGGCGACTTACACTAACCGTAAGACCCGATATTTGTTTGAGGGTTTTGACCAAAACCTCGTCGTTTTCGTGTTTATGGCCGTTTTCATGAGTTATTGCCCACGGTTTTTGGGTTCCAGGCGGATTTGCATGGCTCGTAAGACCATTTACAAGTTTGAGAGATATGACCAAAAACTCGTCGTTTTCGCTATTTCTGGCCATTTTCATGAGCTATTGCCCACTGTTTTAGGGTTCCAGGGCGATTTACAGCGACCGTAAGATCCAATATATGTTTGAGAAATGTGACCAAAATCTCGATGTTTTAGCAATTTATGGCTTTTTCATGAGCTTTTGCCGGCAGTTTTGGGGTTCCAGGGCGACTTACAATGACTGTAAGACCCGATACATGTTTTAGAGTTATGACAAAAAACTGATTGTTTTCGCATGTTATGGCTATTTCCATGAGATATTTCCCACTGTTTTGGGTTTCCAGGGCGATTACAACGACCGTCAGACCCGACACATGTTTGAGAGATCTGACAAAAAACTCGTCGTTTTCGCCTTTTATGGCCGTTTTCATGAGCTATTGCCCATAGTTTCTGGTTGCAAAGCGATTTATAATAACCTTAAGACCCGGTACATGTTTAAGAGTTATGACCAAAACTTGTCATTTTCGTGTTTTGTGGCCATTTTCATGAGTTATTGCCCATAGTTTTTGGGTTCAAGGCAAATTTCCATGGCTCGTAAGACCCTTTACATGTTTGAGAGATATGACTAGAAACTTGTCATTTTCGTGTTTTATGGTCGTCTTCACGAGCTATTACCACCAGTTTTGGGTTTCAGAACGATTTACAACGATCTTAAGACCCGATACATTTTTGAGAGTTATGACCCAAAACTCGTTGTTTTCGTGTTTTGTGGCCGTTTTCATGAGCTATTGTCCATTTTTTCGGGGTTCTAGGGCGATTTACAACAACCGTAAGACCAGATACATAATGGAGAGATGTGACCAAAACTCGCTGTTTTTGCATTTTACGGCTAATTTAATGATCTATTGCCCATTGTTTTGGGGTTCCAGGAGGATTACAATGAACGTAAGTCGCGATACATGATTAAGCGATGTGACCAAAAACTCGTCGTTTTCGCATTTTGTGGCCGTTTCCATGAGCCATTGCCCACAGATTTATGGTTCTAGGGCGATTTACACCAACCTTAAGACCCGATACATGTTTGAGAGTTATGACCAAAAACTCGCTGTTTTCGTGTTTTATGGCCATTTTCATGAGTTATTGCCCACAGTTTGTAAGTTACAGGCAGATTTGCATGGCTCGTAAGACCCTTTACATGTTTGAGAGATATGAGCCGAAACTCACCGTTTTCGTGTTCTATGACTGTTTTCATGAGGTATTACCTACAATTTTGGGGTTTTAGTGCAATTTACAAACACCTTACGACTCGATACATGTTTGAGAGTTATGACCCAAAACTCGTCATTTTCGTGTTTTTTGGCCGCTTTCATGAGCTATTGCCCATATTTTTGGCGTTCCATGGATATTTGCATGGACCATAAGACCCGATACAAGTTTGAGAGATATGACCAAAAAGTCTTTTTTTTCACATTTTATGGCTATTTTCATGAGTTATTTCCCACTGTTTTGGGGTTCCAGGGCGGTTACAACGACTGTCAGACCCGATACATGTTTGATAGATGTGACAAAAAACTCGTCGTTTTCGTGTTTTATGGCCGGTTTCATGAGCTATTGCCCATAGTTTTATGGTTCGAAGGCAATTTACAGCAACCTTAAAAACCGATACATGTTTCAGAGTTATGACCAAAAACTCGCCGTATTCGTGTTTTATGGCCATTCGCATGAGTTATTGCCCACATTTTGTGGGTTCAAGGAGGATTTTCATGGCTCGTTAGACCCTTTATATGCTTGAGAGGTAAGACCTCAAACTCATCGTTTTCGTGTTTTATGGTCGTTTTCATGAGCTATTACCCACATTTTGGGGATTTAGGGCGATTTACAACGACCTTATGACCCGATACAAGTTTGAGAAATATGACCTAAATCTCGTTGTTTTCGTGTTTTTTGGTCGTTTTCATGAGCTATTCTCCATTGTTTTTGAGTTCTAGGGCGATTTACGACGACCATAAGACCCGATACATGTTTGAGAGATCTGACCAAAAACTCGTCGTTTTCGCGTTTTTTGGCCATTTTCATGAGGTTTTGGGGTTCGAGGGCGATTTACGATGAGTGTAAGACCCGATACATGTTTGAGAGATGTGACCAAAAACCTCGTCTTTTTCGCGTTTTATGGTCGTTTTCATGAGATTTTGCCAATAGTTTCGGGGTTCAAGGGCGACTTACACTAACCGTAAGACCCGATATTTGTTTGAGGGTTTTGACCAAAACCTCGTCGTTTTCGTGTTTATGGCCGTTTTCATGAGTTATTGCCCACGGTTTTTGGGTTCCAGGCGGATTTGCATGGCTCGTAAGACCATTTACAAGTTTGAGAGATATGACCAAAAACTCGTCGTTTTCGCTATTTCTGGCCATTTTCATGAGCTATTGCCCACTGTTTTAGGGTTCCAGGGCGATTTACAGCGACCGTAAGATCCAATATATGTTTGAGAAATGTGACCAAAATCTCGATGTTTTAGCAATTTATGGCTTTTTCATGAGCTTTTGCCGGCAGTTTTGGGGTTCCAGGGCGACTTACAATGACTGTAAGACCCGATACATGTTTTAGAGTTATGACAAAAAACTGATTGTTTTCGCATGTTATGGCTATTTCCATGAGATATTTCCCACTGTTTTGGGTTTCCAGGGCGATTACAACGACCGTCAGACCCGACACATGTTTGAGAGATCTGACAAAAAACTCGTCGTTTTCGCCTTTTATGGCCGTTTTCATGAGCTATTGCCCATAGTTTCTGGTTGCAAAGCGATTTATAATAACCTTAAGACCCGGTACATGTTTAAGAGTTATGACCAAAACTTGTCATTTTCGTGTTTTGTGGCCATTTTCATGAGTTATTGCCCATAGTTTTTGGGTTCAAGGCAAATTTCCATGGCTCGTAAGACCCTTTACATGTTTGAGAGATATGACTAGAAACTTGTCATTTTCGTGTTTTATGGTCGTCTTCACGAGCTATTACCACCAGTTTTGGGTTTCAGAACGATTTACAACGATCTTAAGACCCGATACATTTTTGAGAGTTATGACCCAAAACTCGTTGTTTTCGTGTTTTGTGGCCGTTTTCATGAGCTATTGTCCATTTTTTCGGGGTTCTAGGGCGATTTACAACAACCGTAAGACCAGATACATAATGGAGAGATGTGACCAAAACTCGCTGTTTTTGCATTTTACGGCTAATTTAATGATCTATTGCCCATTGTTTTGGGGTTCCAGGAGGATTACAATGAACGTAAGTCGCGATACATGATTAAGCGATGTGACCAAAAACTCGTCGTTTTCGCATTTTGTGGCCGTTTCCATGAGCCATTGCCCACAGATTTATGGTTCTAGGGCGATTTACACCAACCTTAAGACCCGATACATGTTTGAGAGTTATGACCAAAAACTCGCTGTTTTCGTGTTTTATGGCCATTTTCATGAGTTATTGCCCACAGTTTGTAAGTTACAGGCAGATTTGCATGGCTCGTAAGACCCTTTACATGTTTGAGAGATATGAGCCGAAACTCACCGTTTTCGTGTTCTATGACTGTTTTCATGAGGTATTACCTACAATTTTGGGGTTTTAGTGCAATTTACAAACACCTTACGACTCGATACATGTTTGAGAGTTATGACCCAAAACTCGTCATTTTCGTGTTTTTTGGCCGCTTTCATGAGCTATTGCCCATATTTTTGGCGTTCCATGGATATTTGCATGGACCATAAGACCCGATACAAGTTTGAGAGATATGACCAAAAAGTCTTTTTTTTCACATTTTATGGCTATTTTCATGAGTTATTTCCCACTGTTTTGGGGTTCCAGGGCGGTTACAACGACTGTCAGACCCGATACATGTTTGATAGATGTGACAAAAAACTCGTCGTTTTCGTGTTTTATGGCCGGTTTCATGAGCTATTGCCCATAGTTTTATGGTTCGAAGGCAATTTACAGCAACCTTAAAAACCGATACATGTTTCAGAGTTATGACCAAAAACTCGCCGTATTCGTGTTTTATGGCCATTCGCATGAGTTATTGCCCACATTTTGTGGGTTCAAGGAGGATTTTCATGGCTCGTTAGACCCTTTATATGCTTGAGAGGTAAGACCTCAAACTCATCGTTTTCGTGTTTTATGGTCGTTTTCATGAGCTATTACCCACATTTTGGGGATTTAGGGCGATTTACAACGACCTTATGACCCGATACAAGTTTGAGAAATATGACCTAAATCTCGTTGTTTTCGTGTTTTTTGGTCGTTTTCATGAGCTATTCTCCATTGTTTTTGAGTTCTAGGGCGATTTACGACGACCATAAGACCCGATACATGTTTGAGAGATCTGACCAAAAACTCGTCGTTTTCGCGTTTTTTGGCCATTTTCATGAGGTTTTGGGGTTCGAGGGCGATTTACGATGAGTGTAAGACCCGATACATGTTTGAGAGATGTGACCAAAAACCTCGTCTTTTTCGCGTTTTATGGTCGTTTTCATGAGATTTTGCCAATAGTTTCGGGGTTCAAGGGCGACTTACACTAACCGTAAGACCCGATATTTGTTTGAGGGTTTTGACCAAAACCTCGTCGTTTTCGTGTTTATGGCCGTTTTCATGAGTTATTGCCCACGGTTTTTGGGTTCCAGGCGGATTTGCATGGCTCGTAAGACCATTTACAAGTTTGAGAGATATGACCAAAAACTCGTCGTTTTCGCTATTTCTGGCCATTTTCATGAGCTATTGCCCACTGTTTTAGGGTTCCAGGGCGATTTACAGCGACCGTAAGATCCAATATATGTTTGAGAAATGTGACCAAAATCTCGATGTTTTAGCAATTTATGGCTTTTTCATGAGCTTTTGCCGGCAGTTTTGGGGTTCCAGGGCGACTTACAATGACTGTAAGACCCGATACATGTTTTAGAGTTATGACAAAAAACTGATTGTTTTCGCATGTTATGGCTATTTCCATGAGATATTTCCCACTGTTTTGGGTTTCCAGGGCGATTACAACGACCGTCAGACCCGACACATGTTTGAGAGATCTGACAAAAAACTCGTCGTTTTCGCCTTTTATGGCCGTTTTCATGAGCTATTGCCCATAGTTTCTGGTTGCAAAGCGATTTATAATAACCTTAAGACCCGGTACATGTTTAAGAGTTATGACCAAAACTTGTCATTTTCGTGTTTTGTGGCCATTTTCATGAGTTATTGCCCATAGTTTTTGGGTTCAAGGCAAATTTCCATGGCTCGTAAGACCCTTTACATGTTTGAGAGATATGACTAGAAACTTGTCATTTTCGTGTTTTATGGTCGTCTTCACGAGCTATTACCACCAGTTTTGGGTTTCAGAACGATTTACAACGATCTTAAGACCCGATACATTTTTGAGAGTTATGACCCAAAACTCGTTGTTTTCGTGTTTTGTGGCCGTTTTCATGAGCTATTGTCCATTTTTTCGGGGTTCTAGGGCGATTTACAACAACCGTAAGACCAGATACATAATGGAGAGATGTGACCAAAACTCGCTGTTTTTGCATTTTACGGCTAATTTAATGATCTATTGCCCATTGTTTTGGGGTTCCAGGAGGATTACAATGAACGTAAGTCGCGATACATGATTAAGCGATGTGACCAAAAACTCGTCGTTTTCGCATTTTGTGGCCGTTTCCATGAGCCATTGCCCACAGATTTATGGTTCTAGGGCGATTTACACCAACCTTAAGACCCGATACATGTTTGAGAGTTATGACCAAAAACTCGCTGTTTTCGTGTTTTATGGCCATTTTCATGAGTTATTGCCCACAGTTTGTAAGTTACAGGCAGATTTGCATGGCTCGTAAGACCCTTTACATGTTTGAGAGATATGAGCCGAAACTCACCGTTTTCGTGTTCTATGACTGTTTTCATGAGGTATTACCTACAATTTTGGGGTTTTAGTGCAATTTACAAACACCTTACGACTCGATACATGTTTGAGAGTTATGACCCAAAACTCGTCATTTTCGTGTTTTTTGGCCGCTTTCATGAGCTATTGCCCATATTTTTGGCGTTCCATGGATATTTGCATGGACCATAAGACCCGATACAAGTTTGAGAGATATGACCAAAAAGTCTTTTTTTTCACATTTTATGGCTATTTTCATGAGTTATTTCCCACTGTTTTGGGGTTCCAGGGCGGTTACAACGACTGTCAGACCCGATACATGTTTGATAGATGTGACAAAAAACTCGTCGTTTTCGTGTTTTATGGCCGGTTTCATGAGCTATTGCCCATAGTTTTATGGTTCGAAGGCAATTTACAGCAACCTTAAAAACCGATACATGTTTCAGAGTTATGACCAAAAACTCGCCGTATTCGTGTTTTATGGCCATTCGCATGAGTTATTGCCCACATTTTGTGGGTTCAAGGAGGATTTTCATGGCTCGTTAGACCCTTTATATGCTTGAGAGGTAAGACCTCAAACTCATCGTTTTCGTGTTTTATGGTCGTTTTCATGAGCTATTACCCACATTTTGGGGATTTAGGGCGATTTACAACGACCTTATGACCCGATACAAGTTTGAGAAATATGACCTAAATCTCGTTGTTTTCGTGTTTTTTGGTCGTTTTCATGAGCTATTCTCCATTGTTTTTGAGTTCTAGGGCGATTTACGACGACCATAAGACCCGATACATGTTTGAGAGATCTGACCAAAAACTCGTCGTTTTCGCGTTTTTTGGCCATTTTCATGAGGTTTTGGGGTTCGAGGGCGATTTACGATGAGTGTAAGACCCGATACATGTTTGAGAGATGTGACCAAAAACCTCGTCTTTTTCGCGTTTTATGGTCGTTTTCATGAGATTTTGCCAATAGTTTCGGGGTTCAAGGGCGACTTACACTAACCGTAAGACCCGATATTTGTTTGAGGGTTTTGACCAAAACCTCGTCGTTTTCGTGTTTATGGCCGTTTTCATGAGTTATTGCCCACGGTTTTTGGGTTCCAGGCGGATTTGCATGGCTCGTAAGACCATTTACAAGTTTGAGAGATATGACCAAAAACTCGTCGTTTTCGCTATTTCTGGCCATTTTCATGAGCTATTGCCCACTGTTTTAGGGTTCCAGGGCGATTTACAGCGACCGTAAGATCCAATATATGTTTGAGAAATGTGACCAAAATCTCGATGTTTTAGCAATTTATGGCTTTTTCATGAGCTTTTGCCGGCAGTTTTGGGGTTCCAGGGCGACTTACAATGACTGTAAGACCCGATACATGTTTTAGAGTTATGACAAAAAACTGATTGTTTTCGCATGTTATGGCTATTTCCATGAGATATTTCCCACTGTTTTGGGTTTCCAGGGCGATTACAACGACCGTCAGACCCGACACATGTTTGAGAGATCTGACAAAAAACTCGTCGTTTTCGCCTTTTATGGCCGTTTTCATGAGCTATTGCCCATAGTTTCTGGTTGCAAAGCGATTTATAATAACCTTAAGACCCGGTACATGTTTAAGAGTTATGACCAAAACTTGTCATTTTCGTGTTTTGTGGCCATTTTCATGAGTTATTGCCCATAGTTTTTGGGTTCAAGGCAAATTTCCATGGCTCGTAAGACCCTTTACATGTTTGAGAGATATGACTAGAAACTTGTCATTTTCGTGTTTTATGGTCGTCTTCACGAGCTATTACCACCAGTTTTGGGTTTCAGAACGATTTACAACGATCTTAAGACCCGATACATTTTTGAGAGTTATGACCCAAAACTCGTTGTTTTCGTGTTTTGTGGCCGTTTTCATGAGCTATTGTCCATTTTTTCGGGGTTCTAGGGCGATTTACAACAACCGTAAGACCAGATACATAATGGAGAGATGTGACCAAAACTCGCTGTTTTTGCATTTTACGGCTAATTTAATGATCTATTGCCCATTGTTTTGGGGTTCCAGGAGGATTACAATGAACGTAAGTCGCGATACATGATTAAGCGATGTGACCAAAAACTCGTCGTTTTCGCATTTTGTGGCCGTTTCCATGAGCCATTGCCCACAGATTTATGGTTCTAGGGCGATTTACACCAACCTTAAGACCCGATACATGTTTGAGAGTTATGACCAAAAACTCGCTGTTTTCGTGTTTTATGGCCATTTTCATGAGTTATTGCCCACAGTTTGTAAGTTACAGGCAGATTTGCATGGCTCGTAAGACCCTTTACATGTTTGAGAGATATGAGCCGAAACTCACCGTTTTCGTGTTCTATGACTGTTTTCATGAGGTATTACCTACAATTTTGGGGTTTTAGTGCAATTTACAAACACCTTACGACTCGATACATGTTTGAGAGTTATGACCCAAAACTCGTCATTTTCGTGTTTTTTGGCCGCTTTCATGAGCTATTGCCCATATTTTTGGCGTTCCATGGATATTTGCATGGACCATAAGACCCGATACAAGTTTGAGAGATATGACCAAAAAGTCTTTTTTTTCACATTTTATGGCTATTTTCATGAGTTATTTCCCACTGTTTTGGGGTTCCAGGGCGGTTACAACGACTGTCAGACCCGATACATGTTTGATAGATGTGACAAAAAACTCGTCGTTTTCGTGTTTTATGGCCGGTTTCATGAGCTATTGCCCATAGTTTTATGGTTCGAAGGCAATTTACAGCAACCTTAAAAACCGATACATGTTTCAGAGTTATGACCAAAAACTCGCCGTATTCGTGTTTTATGGCCATTCGCATGAGTTATTGCCCACATTTTGTGGGTTCAAGGAGGATTTTCATGGCTCGTTAGACCCTTTATATGCTTGAGAGGTAAGACCTCAAACTCATCGTTTTCGTGTTTTATGGTCGTTTTCATGAGCTATTACCCACATTTTGGGGATTTAGGGCGATTTACAACGACCTTATGACCCGATACAAGTTTGAGAAATATGACCTAAATCTCGTTGTTTTCGTGTTTTTTGGTCGTTTTCATGAGCTATTCTCCATTGTTTTTGAGTTCTAGGGCGATTTACGACGACCATAAGACCCGATACATGTTTGAGAGATCTGACCAAAAACTCGTCGTTTTCGCGTTTTTTGGCCATTTTCATGAGGTTTTGGGGTTCGAGGGCGATTTACGATGAGTGTAAGACCCGATACATGTTTGAGAGATGTGACCAAAAACCTCGTCTTTTTCGCGTTTTATGGTCGTTTTCATGAGATTTTGCCAATAGTTTCGGGGTTCAAGGGCGACTTACACTAACCGTAAGACCCGATATTTGTTTGAGGGTTTTGACCAAAACCTCGTCGTTTTCGTGTTTATGGCCGTTTTCATGAGTTATTGCCCACGGTTTTTGGGTTCCAGGCGGATTTGCATGGCTCGTAAGACCATTTACAAGTTTGAGAGATATGACCAAAAACTCGTCGTTTTCGCTATTTCTGGCCATTTTCATGAGCTATTGCCCACTGTTTTAGGGTTCCAGGGCGATTTACAGCGACCGTAAGATCCAATATATGTTTGAGAAATGTGACCAAAATCTCGATGTTTTAGCAATTTATGGCTTTTTCATGAGCTTTTGCCGGCAGTTTTGGGGTTCCAGGGCGACTTACAATGACTGTAAGACCCGATACATGTTTTAGAGTTATGACAAAAAACTGATTGTTTTCGCATGTTATGGCTATTTCCATGAGATATTTCCCACTGTTTTGGGTTTCCAGGGCGATTACAACGACCGTCAGACCCGACACATGTTTGAGAGATCTGACAAAAAACTCGTCGTTTTCGCCTTTTATGGCCGTTTTCATGAGCTATTGCCCATAGTTTCTGGTTGCAAAGCGATTTATAATAACCTTAAGACCCGGTACATGTTTAAGAGTTATGACCAAAACTTGTCATTTTCGTGTTTTGTGGCCATTTTCATGAGTTATTGCCCATAGTTTTTGGGTTCAAGGCAAATTTCCATGGCTCGTAAGACCCTTTACATGTTTGAGAGATATGACTAGAAACTTGTCATTTTCGTGTTTTATGGTCGTCTTCACGAGCTATTACCACCAGTTTTGGGTTTCAGAACGATTTACAACGATCTTAAGACCCGATACATTTTTGAGAGTTATGACCCAAAACTCGTTGTTTTCGTGTTTTGTGGCCGTTTTCATGAGCTATTGTCCATTTTTTCGGGGTTCTAGGGCGATTTACAACAACCGTAAGACCAGATACATAATGGAGAGATGTGACCAAAACTCGCTGTTTTTGCATTTTACGGCTAATTTAATGATCTATTGCCCATTGTTTTGGGGTTCCAGGAGGATTACAATGAACGTAAGTCGCGATACATGATTAAGCGATGTGACCAAAAACTCGTCGTTTTCGCATTTTGTGGCCGTTTCCATGAGCCATTGCCCACAGATTTATGGTTCTAGGGCGATTTACACCAACCTTAAGACCCGATACATGTTTGAGAGTTATGACCAAAAACTCGCTGTTTTCGTGTTTTATGGCCATTTTCATGAGTTATTGCCCACAGTTTGTAAGTTACAGGCAGATTTGCATGGCTCGTAAGACCCTTTACATGTTTGAGAGATATGAGCCGAAACTCACCGTTTTCGTGTTCTATGACTGTTTTCATGAGGTATTACCTACAATTTTGGGGTTTTAGTGCAATTTACAAACACCTTACGACTCGATACATGTTTGAGAGTTATGACCCAAAACTCGTCATTTTCGTGTTTTTTGGCCGCTTTCATGAGCTATTGCCCATATTTTTGGCGTTCCATGGATATTTGCATGGACCATAAGACCCGATACAAGTTTGAGAGATATGACCAAAAAGTCTTTTTTTTCACATTTTATGGCTATTTTCATGAGTTATTTCCCACTGTTTTGGGGTTCCAGGGCGGTTACAACGACTGTCAGACCCGATACATGTTTGATAGATGTGACAAAAAACTCGTCGTTTTCGTGTTTTATGGCCGGTTTCATGAGCTATTGCCCATAGTTTTATGGTTCGAAGGCAATTTACAGCAACCTTAAAAACCGATACATGTTTCAGAGTTATGACCAAAAACTCGCCGTATTCGTGTTTTATGGCCATTCGCATGAGTTATTGCCCACATTTTGTGGGTTCAAGGAGGATTTTCATGGCTCGTTAGACCCTTTATATGCTTGAGAGGTAAGACCTCAAACTCATCGTTTTCGTGTTTTATGGTCGTTTTCATGAGCTATTACCCACATTTTGGGGATTTAGGGCGATTTACAACGACCTTATGACCCGATACAAGTTTGAGAAATATGACCTAAATCTCGTTGTTTTCGTGTTTTTTGGTCGTTTTCATGAGCTATTCTCCATTGTTTTTGAGTTCTAGGGCGATTTACGACGACCATAAGACCCGATACATGTTTGAGAGATCTGACCAAAAACTCGTCGTTTTCGCGTTTTTTGGCCATTTTCATGAGGTTTTGGGGTTCGAGGGCGATTTACGATGAGTGTAAGACCCGATACATGTTTGAGAGATGTGACCAAAAACCTCGTCTTTTTCGCGTTTTATGGTCGTTTTCATGAGATTTTGCCAATAGTTTCGGGGTTCAAGGGCGACTTACACTAACCGTAAGACCCGATATTTGTTTGAGGGTTTTGACCAAAACCTCGTCGTTTTCGTGTTTATGGCCGTTTTCATGAGTTATTGCCCACGGTTTTTGGGTTCCAGGCGGATTTGCATGGCTCGTAAGACCATTTACAAGTTTGAGAGATATGACCAAAAACTCGTCGTTTTCGCTATTTCTGGCCATTTTCATGAGCTATTGCCCACTGTTTTAGGGTTCCAGGGCGATTTACAGCGACCGTAAGATCCAATATATGTTTGAGAAATGTGACCAAAATCTCGATGTTTTAGCAATTTATGGCTTTTTCATGAGCTTTTGCCGGCAGTTTTGGGGTTCCAGGGCGACTTACAATGACTGTAAGACCCGATACATGTTTTAGAGTTATGACAAAAAACTGATTGTTTTCGCATGTTATGGCTATTTCCATGAGATATTTCCCACTGTTTTGGGTTTCCAGGGCGATTACAACGACCGTCAGACCCGACACATGTTTGAGAGATCTGACAAAAAACTCGTCGTTTTCGCCTTTTATGGCCGTTTTCATGAGCTATTGCCCATAGTTTCTGGTTGCAAAGCGATTTATAATAACCTTAAGACCCGGTACATGTTTAAGAGTTATGACCAAAACTTGTCATTTTCGTGTTTTGTGGCCATTTTCATGAGTTATTGCCCATAGTTTTTGGGTTCAAGGCAAATTTCCATGGCTCGTAAGACCCTTTACATGTTTGAGAGATATGACTAGAAACTTGTCATTTTCGTGTTTTATGGTCGTCTTCACGAGCTATTACCACCAGTTTTGGGTTTCAGAACGATTTACAACGATCTTAAGACCCGATACATTTTTGAGAGTTATGACCCAAAACTCGTTGTTTTCGTGTTTTGTGGCCGTTTTCATGAGCTATTGTCCATTTTTTCGGGGTTCTAGGGCGATTTACAACAACCGTAAGACCAGATACATAATGGAGAGATGTGACCAAAACTCGCTGTTTTTGCATTTTACGGCTAATTTAATGATCTATTGCCCATTGTTTTGGGGTTCCAGGAGGATTACAATGAACGTAAGTCGCGATACATGATTAAGCGATGTGACCAAAAACTCGTCGTTTTCGCATTTTGTGGCCGTTTCCATGAGCCATTGCCCACAGATTTATGGTTCTAGGGCGATTTACACCAACCTTAAGACCCGATACATGTTTGAGAGTTATGACCAAAAACTCGCTGTTTTCGTGTTTTATGGCCATTTTCATGAGTTATTGCCCACAGTTTGTAAGTTACAGGCAGATTTGCATGGCTCGTAAGACCCTTTACATGTTTGAGAGATATGAGCCGAAACTCACCGTTTTCGTGTTCTATGACTGTTTTCATGAGGTATTACCTACAATTTTGGGGTTTTAGTGCAATTTACAAACACCTTACGACTCGATACATGTTTGAGAGTTATGACCCAAAACTCGTCATTTTCGTGTTTTTTGGCCGCTTTCATGAGCTATTGCCCATATTTTTGGCGTTCCATGGATATTTGCATGGACCATAAGACCCGATACAAGTTTGAGAGATATGACCAAAAAGTCTTTTTTTTCACATTTTATGGCTATTTTCATGAGTTATTTCCCACTGTTTTGGGGTTCCAGGGCGGTTACAACGACTGTCAGACCCGATACATGTTTGATAGATGTGACAAAAAACTCGTCGTTTTCGTGTTTTATGGCCGGTTTCATGAGCTATTGCCCATAGTTTTATGGTTCGAAGGCAATTTACAGCAACCTTAAAAACCGATACATGTTTCAGAGTTATGACCAAAAACTCGCCGTATTCGTGTTTTATGGCCATTCGCATGAGTTATTGCCCACATTTTGTGGGTTCAAGGAGGATTTTCATGGCTCGTTAGACCCTTTATATGCTTGAGAGGTAAGACCTCAAACTCATCGTTTTCGTGTTTTATGGTCGTTTTCATGAGCTATTACCCACATTTTGGGGATTTAGGGCGATTTACAACGACCTTATGACCCGATACAAGTTTGAGAAATATGACCTAAATCTCGTTGTTTTCGTGTTTTTTGGTCGTTTTCATGAGCTATTCTCCATTGTTTTTGAGTTCTAGGGCGATTTACGACGACCATAAGACCCGATACATGTTTGAGAGATCTGACCAAAAACTCGTCGTTTTCGCGTTTTTTGGCCATTTTCATGAGGTTTTGGGGTTCGAGGGCGATTTACGATGAGTGTAAGACCCGATACATGTTTGAGAGATGTGACCAAAAACCTCGTCTTTTTCGCGTTTTATGGTCGTTTTCATGAGATTTTGCCAATAGTTTCGGGGTTCAAGGGCGACTTACACTAACCGTAAGACCCGATATTTGTTTGAGGGTTTTGACCAAAACCTCGTCGTTTTCGTGTTTATGGCCGTTTTCATGAGTTATTGCCCACGGTTTTTGGGTTCCAGGCGGATTTGCATGGCTCGTAAGACCATTTACAAGTTTGAGAGATATGACCAAAAACTCGTCGTTTTCGCTATTTCTGGCCATTTTCATGAGCTATTGCCCACTGTTTTAGGGTTCCAGGGCGATTTACAGCGACCGTAAGATCCAATATATGTTTGAGAAATGTGACCAAAATCTCGATGTTTTAGCAATTTATGGCTTTTTCATGAGCTTTTGCCGGCAGTTTTGGGGTTCCAGGGCGACTTACAATGACTGTAAGACCCGATACATGTTTTAGAGTTATGACAAAAAACTGATTGTTTTCGCATGTTATGGCTATTTCCATGAGATATTTCCCACTGTTTTGGGTTTCCAGGGCGATTACAACGACCGTCAGACCCGACACATGTTTGAGAGATCTGACAAAAAACTCGTCGTTTTCGCCTTTTATGGCCGTTTTCATGAGCTATTGCCCATAGTTTCTGGTTGCAAAGCGATTTATAATAACCTTAAGACCCGGTACATGTTTAAGAGTTATGACCAAAACTTGTCATTTTCGTGTTTTGTGGCCATTTTCATGAGTTATTGCCCATAGTTTTTGGGTTCAAGGCAAATTTCCATGGCTCGTAAGACCCTTTACATGTTTGAGAGATATGACTAGAAACTTGTCATTTTCGTGTTTTATGGTCGTCTTCACGAGCTATTACCACCAGTTTTGGGTTTCAGAACGATTTACAACGATCTTAAGACCCGATACATTTTTGAGAGTTATGACCCAAAACTCGTTGTTTTCGTGTTTTGTGGCCGTTTTCATGAGCTATTGTCCATTTTTTCGGGGTTCTAGGGCGATTTACAACGACCGTAAGACCAGATACATAATGGAGAGATGTGACCAAAACTCGCTGTTTTTGCATTTTACGGCTAATTTAATGATCTATTGCCCATTGTTTTGGGGTTCCAGGAGGATTACAATGAACGTAAGTCGCGATACATGATTAAGCGATGTGACCAAAAACTCGTCGTTTTCGCATTTTGTGGCCGTTTCCATGAGCCATTGCCCACAGATTTATGGTTCTAGGGCGATTTACACCAACCTTAAGACCCGATACATGTTTGAGAGTTATGACCAAAAACTCGCTGTTTTCGTGTTTTATGGCCATTTTCATGAGTTATTGCCCACAGTTTGTAAGTTACAGGCAGATTTGCATGGCTCGTAAGACCCTTTACATGTTTGAGAGATATGAGCCGAAACTCACCGTTTTCGTGTTCTATGACTGTTTTCATGAGGTATTACCTACAATTTTGGGGTTTTAGTGCAATTTACAAACACCTTACGACTCGATACATGTTTGAGAGTTATGACCCAAAACTCGTCATTTTCGTGTTTTTTGGCCGCTTTCATGAGCTATTGCCCATATTTTTGGCGTTCCATGGATATTTGCATGGACCATAAGACCCGATACAAGTTTGAGAGATATGACCAAAAAGTCTTTTTTTTCACATTTTATGGCTATTTTCATGAGTTATTTCCCACTGTTTTGGGGTTCCAGGGCGATTACAACGACTGTCAGACCCGATACATGTTTGATAGATGTGACAAAAAACTCGTCGTTTTCGTGTTTTATGGCCGGTTTCATGAGCTATTGCCCATAGTTTTATGGTTCGAAGGCAATTTACAGCAACCTTAAAAACCGATACATGTTTCAGAGTTATGACCAAAAACTCGCCGTTTTCGTGTTTTATGGCCATTCGCATGAGTTATTGCCCACATTTTGTGGGTTCAAGGAGGATTTTCATGGCTCGTTAGACCCTTTATATGCTTGAGAGGTAAGACCTCAAACTCATCGTTTTCGTGTTTTATGGTCGTTTTCATGAGCTATTACCCACATTTTGGGGTTTAGGGCGATTTACAACGACCTTATGACCCGATACAAGTTTGAGAAATATGACCTAAATCTCGTTGTTTTCGTGTTTTTTGGTCGTTTTCATGAGCTATTCTCCATTGTTTTTGAGTTCTAGGGCGATTTACGACGACCATAAGACCCGATACATGTTTGAGAGATCTGACCAAAAACTCGTCGTTTTCGCGTTTTTTGGCCATTTTCATGAGTTTTGGGGTTCGAGGGCGATTTACGACGAGTGTAAGACCCGATACATGTTTGAGAGATGTGACCAAAAACCTCGTCTTTTTCGCGTTTTATGGTCGTTTTCATGAGATTTTGCCAATAGTTTCGGGGTTCCAGGGCGACTTACACTAACCGTAAGACCCGATATATGTTTGAGGGTTTTGACCAAAACCTCGTCGTTTTCGTGTTTATGGCCGTTTTCATGAGTTATTGCCCACGGTTTTTGGGTTCCAGGCGGATTTGCATGGCTCGTAAGACCATTTACAAGTTTGAGAGATATGACCAAAAACTCGTCGTTTTCGCTATTTCTGGCCATTTTCATGAGCTATTGCCCACTGTTTTAGGGTTCCAGGGCGATTTACAGCGACCGTAAGATCCAATATATGTTTGAGAAATGTGACCAAAATCTCGATGTTTTAGCAATTTATGGCTTTTTCATGAGCTTTTGCCGGCAGTTTTGGGGTTCCAGGGCGACTTACAATGACTGTAAGACCCGATACATGTTTTAGAGTTATGACAAAAAACTGATTGTTTTCGCATGTTATGGCTATTTCCATGAGATATTTCCCACTGTTTTGGGTTTCCAGGGCGATTACAACGACCGTCAGACCCGACACATGTTTGAGAGATCTGACAAAAAACTCGTCGTTTTCGCCTTTTATGGCCGTTTTCATGAGCTATTGCCCATAGTTTCTGGTTGCAAAGCGATTTATAATAACCTTAAGACCCGGTACATGTTTAAGAGTTATGACCAAAACTTGTCATTTTCGTGTTTTGTGGCCATTTTCATGAGTTATTGCCCATAGTTTTTGGGTTCAAGGCAAATTTCCATGGCTCGTAAGACCCTTTACATGTTTGAGAGATATGACTAGAAACTTGTCATTTTCGTGTTTTATGGTCGTCTTCACGAGCTATTACCACCAGTTTTGGGTTTCAGAACGATTTACAACGATCTTAAGACCCGATACATTTTTGAGAGTTATGACCCAAAACTCGTTGTTTTCGTGTTTTGTGGCCGTTTTCATGAGCTATTGTCCATTTTTTCGGGGTTCTAGGGCGATTTACAACGACCGTAAGACCAGATACATATTGGAGAGATGTGACCAAAACTCGCTGTTTTTGCATTTTACGGCTAATTTAATGATCTATTGCCCATTGTTTTGGGGTTCCAGGAGGATTACAACGAACGTAAGTCGCGATACATGCTTAAGCGATGTGACCAAAAACTCGTCGTTTTCGCATTTTGTGGCCGTTTCCATGAGCCATTGCCCACAGATTTATGGTTCCAGGGCGATTTACACCAACCTTAAGACCCGATACATGTTTGAGAGTTATGACCAAAAACTCGCTGTTTTCGTGTTTTATGGCCATTTTCATGAGTTATTGCCCACAGTTTGTAAGTTACAGGCAGATTTGCATGGCTCGTAAGACCCTTTACATGTTTGAGAGATATGAGCCGAAACTCACCGTTTTCGTGTTCTATGACTGTTTTCATGAGGTATTACCTACAATTTTGGGGTTTTAGTGCAATTTACAAAGACCTTACGACTCGATACATGTTTGAGAGTTATGACCCAAAACTCGTCATTTTCGTGTTTTTTGGCCGCTTTCATGAGCTATTGCCCATATTTTTGGCGTTCCATGGATATTTGCATGGACCATAAGACCCGATACAAGTTTGAGAGATATGACCAAAAAGTCTTTGTTTTCACATTTTATGGCTATTTTCATGAGTTATTTCCCACTGTTTTGGGGTTCCAGGGCGATTACAACGACTGTCAGACCCGATACATGTTTGATAGATGTGACAAAAAACTCGTCGTTTTCGTGTTTTATGGCCGGTTTCATGAGCTATTGCCCATAGTTTTATGGTTCGAAGGCAATTTACAGCAACCTTAAAAACCGATACATGTTTCAGAGTTATGACCAAAAACTCGCCGTTTTCGTGTTTTATGGCCATTCGCATGAGTTATTGCCCACATTTTGTGGGTTCAAGGAGGATTTTCATGGCTCGTTAGACCCTTTACATGCTTGAGAGGTAAGACCTAAACTCATCGTTTTCGTGTTTTATGGTCGTTTTCATGAGCTATTACCCACATTTTGGGGTTTAGGGCGATTTACAACGACCTTATGACCCGATACAAGTTTGAGAAATATGACCAAAATCTCGTTGTTTTCGTGTTTTATGGTCGTTTTCATGAGCTATTCTCCATTGTTTTTGAGTTCTAGGGCGATTTACGACGACCATAAGACCCGATACATGTTTGAGAGATCTGACCAAAAACTAGTCGTTATCGCGTTTTCTGGCCATTTTCATGGAGTTTTAGGGTTCGAGGGCAATTTACGACGAGTGTAAGACCCGATACATGTTTGAGAGAAGTGACCAAAAACCTCGTCTTTTTCGCGTTTTATGGTCGTTTTCATGAGATTTTGCCAATAGTTTCGGGGTTCCAGGGCGACTTACACTAACCGTAAGACCCGATATATGTTTAAGGGTTTTGACCAAAACCTCGTCGTTTTCGTGTTTTATGGCCGTTTTCATGAGTTATTGCCCACAGTTTTTGGGTTCCAGGCGGATTTGCATGGCTCGTAAGACCATTTACAAGTTTGAGAGATATGACAAAAACTCGTCGTTTTCGTTATTTCTTGCCATTTTCATGAGCTATTGCCCACTGTTTTAGGGTTCCAGGGCGATTACAGCGACCGTAAGATCCAATATATGTGTGAGAAATGTGACCAAAATCTCGATGTTTTAGCAATTTATGGCTTTTTCATGAGCTTTTGCCGGAAGTTTTGGGGTTCCAGGGCGACTTACAATGACTGTAAGACCCGATACATGTTTCAGAGTTATGACAAAAAACTGATTGTTTTCGCATGTTATGGATATTTCCATGAGATATTTCCCACTGTTTTGGGTTTCCAGGGCGATTACAACGACCGTCAGACCCGACACATGTTTGAGAGATCTGACAAAAAACTCGTCGTTTTCGCCTTTTATGGCCGTTTTCATGAGCTATTGCCCATAGTTTCTGGTTGCAAAGCGATTTATAATAACCTTAAGACCCGGTACATGTTTAAGAGTTATGA
The DNA here is from genome assembly GCA_910589765.1 of Avena atlantica. Taxonomy (NCBI): domain Eukaryota; kingdom Viridiplantae; phylum Streptophyta; class Magnoliopsida; order Poales; family Poaceae; genus Avena; species Avena atlantica. The sequence continues at coordinate 476,854,478 of OU342734.1, read as the reverse complement.
CCAAAACTTGTCATTTTCGTGTTTTGTGGCCATTTTCATGAGTTATTGCCCATAGTTTTTGGGTTCAAGGCAAATTTCCATGGCTCGTAAGACCCTTTACATGTTTGAGAGATATGACTAGAAACTTGTCATTTTCGTGTTTTATGGTCGTCTTCACGAGCTATTACCACCAGTTTTGGGTTTCAGAACGATTTACAACGATCTTAAGACCCGATACATTTTTGAGAGTTATGACCCAAAACTCGTTGTTTTCGTGTTTTGTGGCCGTTTTCATGAGCTATTGTCCATTTTTTCGGGGTTCTAGGGCGATTTACAACGACCGTAAGACCAGATACATAATGGAGAGATGTGACCAAAACTCGCTGTTTTTGCATTTTACGGCTAATTTAATGATCTATTGCCCATTGTTTTGGGGTTCCAGGAGGATTACAACGAACGTAAGTCGCGATACATGATTAAGCGATGTGACCAAAAACTCGTCGTTTTCGCATTTTGTGGCCGTTTCCATGAGCCATTGCCCACAGATTTATGGTTCTAGGGCGATTTACACCAACCTTAAGACCCGATACATGTTTGAGAGTTATGACCAAAAACTCGCTGTTTTCGTGTTTTATGGCCATTTTCATGAGTTATTGCCCACAGTTTGTAAGTTACAGGCAGATTTGCATGGCTCGTAAGACCCTTTACATGTTTGAGAGATATGAGCCGAAACTCACCGTTTTCGTGTTCTATGACTGTTTTCATGAGGTATTACCTACAATTTTGGGGTTTTAGTGCAATTTACAAAGACCTTACGACTCGATACATGTTTGAGAGTTATGACCCAAAACTCGTCATTTTCGTGTTTTTTGGCCGCTTTCATGAGCTATTGCCCATATTTTTGGCGTTCCATGGATATTTGCATGGACCATAAGACCCGATACAAGTTTGAGAGATATGACCAAAAAGTCTTTGTTTTCACATTTTATGGCTATTTTCATGAGTTATTTCCCACTGTTTTGGGGTTCCAGGGCGATTACAACGACCGTCAGACCCGATACATGTTTGATAGATATGACAAAAAACTCATCGTTTTCGTGTTTTATGGCCGGTTTCATGAGCTATTGCCCATAGTTTTATGGTTCGAAGGCAATTTACAGCAACCTTAAAAACCGATACATGTTTCAGAGTTATGACCAAAAACTCGCCGTTTTCGTGTTTTATGGCCATTCTCATGAGTTATTGCCCACATTTTGTGGGTTCAAGGAGGATTTTCATGGCTCGTTAGAGCCTTTACATGCTTGAGAGGTAAGACCTAAAACTCATCGTTTTCGTATTTTATGGTCGTTTTCATGACCTATTACCCACATTTTGGGGGTTTCAGGGCGATTTACGACGACCTTATGACCCGATACAAGTTTGAGAAATATGCCCAAAAACTCGTTGTTTTCGTGTTTTATGGTCGTTTTCATGAGCTATTCTCCATTGTTTTTGAGTTCTAGGGCGATTTACGACGACCATAAGACCCGATACATGTTTGAGAGATCTGACCAAAAACTAGTCGTTATCGCGTTTTCTGGCCATTTTCATGGAGTTTTAGGGTTCGAAGGCGATTTACGACGAGTGTAAGACCCGATACATGTTTGAGAGAAGTGACCAAAAACCTCGTCTTTTTCGCGTTTTATGGTCGTTTTCATGAGATTTTGCCAATAGTTTCGGGGTTCCAGGGCGACTTACACTAACCGTAAGACCCGATATATGTTTAAGGGTTTTGACCAAAACCTCGTCGTTTTCGTGTTTTATGGCCGTTTTCATGAGTTATTGCCCACAGTTTTTGGGTTCCAGGCGGATTTGCATGGCTCGTAAGACCATTTACAAGTTTGAGAGATATGACAAAAACTCGTCGTTTTCGTTATTTCTTGCCATTTTCATGAGCTATTGCCCACTGTTTTAGGGTTCCAGGGCGATTACAGCGACCGTAAGATCCAATATATGTGTGAGAAATGTGACCAAAATCTCGATGTTTTAGCAATTTATGGCTTTTTCATGAGCTTTTGCCGGAAGTTTTGGGGTTCCAGGGCGACTTACAATGACTGTAAGACCCGATACATGTTTCAGAGTTATTAGCAAAAACTGATTGTTTTCGCATGTTATGGATATTTCCATGAGATATTTCCCACTGTTTTGGGTTTCCAGGGCGATTACAACGACCGTCAGACCCGACACATGTTTGAGAGATCTGACAAAAAACTCGTCGTTTTCGCCTTTTATGGCCGTTTTCATGAGCTATTGCCCATAATTTTCTGGTTGCAAAGCGATTTATAGTAACCTTAAGACCCGGTACATGTTTAAGAGTTATGACCAAAACTTGTCATTTTCGTGTTTTGTGGCCATTTTCATGAGTTATTGCCCATAGTTTTTGGGTTCAAGGCAAATTTCCATGGCTCGTATGACCCTTTACATGTTTGAGAGATATGACTAGAAACTTGTCATTTTGGTGTTTTATGGTCGTCTTCACGAGCTATTACCACCAGTTTTGGGTTTCAGAACGATTTACAACGATCTTAAGACCCGATACATTTTTGAGAGTTATGACCCAAAACTCGTTGTTTTCGTGTTTTGTGGCCGTTTTCATGAGCTATTGTCCATTTTTTCGGGGTTCTAGGGCGATTTACAACGACCGTAAGACCAGATACATATTGGAGAGATGTGACCAAAACTCGCTGTTTTTGCATTTTATGGCTAATTTAATGATCTATTGCCCATTGTTTTGGGGTTCCAGGAGGATTACAACGAACGTAAGTCGCGATACATGCTTAAGCGATGTGACCAAAAACTCGTCGTTTTCGCATTTTGTGGCCGTTTCCATGAGCCATTGCCCACAGATTTATGGTTCCAGGGCGATTTACACCAACCTTAAGACCCGATACATGTTTGAGAGTTATGACCAAAAACTCGCTGTTTTCATGTTTTATGGCCATTTTCATGAGTTATTGCCCACAGTTGTGTAGTTACAGGCAGATTTGCATGGCTCGTAAGACCCTTTACATGTTTGAGAGATATGAGCCGAAACTCACCGTTTTCGTGTTCTATGACTGTTTTCATGAGGTATTACCTACAATTTTGGGGTTTTAGTGCAATTTACAAAGACCTTACGACTCGATACATGTTTGAGAGTTATGACCCAAAACTCGTCATTTTCGTGTTTTTTGGCCGCTTTCATGAGCTATTGCCCATATTTTTGGCGTTCCATGGATATTTGCATGGACCATAAGACCCGATACAAGTTTGAGAGATATGACCAAAAAGTCTTTGTTTTCACATTTTATGGCTATTTTCATGAGTTATTTCCCACTGTTTTGGGGTTCCAGGGCGATTACAACGACCGTCAGACCCGATACATGTTTGATAGATGTGACAAAAAACTCGTCGTTTTCGTGTTTTATGGCCGGTTTCATGAGCTATTGCCCATAGTTTTATGGTTCGAAGGCAATTTACAGCAACCTTAAAAACCGATACATGTTTCAGAGTTATGACCAAAAACTCGCCGTTTTCGTGTTTTATGGCCATTCTCATGAGTTATTGCCCACATTTTGTGGGTTCAAGGAGGATTTTCATGGCTCGTTAGACCTTTACATGCTTGAGAGGTAAGACCTAAAACTCATCGTTTTCGTGTTTTATGGTCGTTTTCATGAGCTATTACCCACATTTTGGGGGTTTCAGGGCGATTTACAACGACCTTATGACCCGATACAAGTTTGAGAAATATGACCAAAACTCGTTGTTTTCGTGTTTTATGGTCGTTTTCATGAGCTATTCTCCATTGTTTTTGAGTTCTAGGGCGATTTACGACGACCATAAGACCCGATACATGTTTGAGAGATCTGACCAAAAACTAGTCGTTATCGCGTTTTCTGGCCATTTTCATGAGGTTTTGGGGTCGAGGGCGATTTACGACGAGTGTAAGACCCGATACATGTTTGAGAGATGTGACCAAAAACCTCGTCTTTTTCGCGTTTTATGGTCGTTTTCATGAGATTTTGCCAATAGTTTCGGGGTCCAGGGCGACTTACACTAACCGTAAGACCCGATATATGTTGAGGGTTTTGACCAAAACCTCGTCGTTTTCGTGTTTATGGCCGTTTTCATGAGTTATTGCCCACGTTTTTGGGTTCCAGGCGGATTTGCATGGCTCGTAAGACCATTTACAAGTTTGAGAGATATGACAAAAACTCGTCGTTTTCGCTATTTCTGGCCATTTTCATGAGCTATTGCCCACTGTTTTAGGGTTCCAGGGCGATTTACAGCGACCGTAAGATCCAATATATGTTTGAGAAATGTGACCAAAATCTCGATGTTTTAGCAATTTATGGCTTTTTCATGAGCTTTTGCCGGCAGTTTTGGGGTTCCAGGTCGACTTACAATGACTGTAAGACCCGATACATGTTTCAGAGTTATGACCAAAAACTGATTGTTTTCGCATGTTATGGCTATTTCCATGAGATATTCCCACTGTTTTGGGTTTCCAGGGCGATTACAACGACCGTCAGACCCGACACATGTTTGAGAGATCTGACAAAAACTCGTCGTTTTCGCCTTTTATGGCCGTTTTCATGAGCTATTGCCCATAGTTTTTCTGGTTGCAAAGCGATTTATAGTAACCTTAAGACCCGGTACATGTTTAAGAGTTATGACCAAAACTTGTCATTTTCGTGTTTTGTGGCCATTTTCATGAGTTATTGCCCATAGTTTTTGGGTTCAAGGCAAATTTCCATGGCTCGTAGACCCTTTACATGTTTGAGAGATATGACTAGAAACTTGTCATTTTGGTGTTTTATGGTCGTCTTCACGAGCTATTACCACCAGTTTTGGGTTTCAGAACGATTTACAACGATCTTTAGACCCGATACATTTTTGAGAGTTATGACCCAAAACTCGTTGTTTTCGTGTTTTGTGGCCGTTTTCATGAGCTATTGTCCATTTTTTCGGGGTTCTAGGGCGATTTACAACGACCGTAAGACCAGATACATATTGGAGAGATGTGACCAAAACTCGCTGTTTTTGCATTTTATGGCTAATTTAATGATCTATTGCCCATTGTTTTGGGGGTCCAGGAGGATTACAACGAACGTAAGTCGCGATACATGCTTAAGCGATGTGACCAAAAACTCGTCGTTTTCGCATTTTGTGGCCGTTTCCATGAGCCATTGCCCACAGATTTATGGTTCCAGGGCGATTTACACCAACCTTAAGACCCGATACATGTTTGAGAGTTATGACCAAAAACTTGCTGTTTTCGTGTTTTATGGCCATTTTCATGAGTTATTGCCCACAGTTTGTAAGTTACAGGCAGATTTGCATGGCTCGTAAGACCCTTTACATGTTTGAGAGATATGAGCCGAAACTCACCGTTTTCGTGTTCTATGACTGTTTTCATGAGGTATTACCTACAATTTTGGGTTTTTGTAGTGCAATTTACAAAGACCTTACGACTCGATACATGTTTGAGAGTTATGACCCAAAACTCGTCATTTTCGTGTTTTTTGGCCGCTTTCATGAGCTATTTGCCCATATTTTTAGCGTTCCATGGATATTTGCATGGACCATAAGACCCGATACAAGTTTGAGAGATATGACCAAAAAGTCTTTGTTTTCACATTTTATGGCTATTTTCATGAGTTATTTCCCACTGTTTTGGGGTTCCAGGACGATTACAACGACCGTCAGACCGATATACATGTTTGATAGATGTGACAAAAAACTCGTCGTTTTCGTGTTTTATGGCCGTTTCATGAGCTATTGCCCATAGTTTTATGGTTCGAAGGCAATTTACAGCAACCTTAAAAACCGATAATGTTTCAGAGTTATGACCAAAAACTCGCCTTTTTCGTGTTTTATGGCCATTCTCATGAGTTATTGCCCACATTTTGTGGGTTCAAGGAGGATTTTCATGGCTCGTTAGACCCTTACATGCTTGAGAGGTAAGACCTAAAACTCATCGTTTTCGTGTTTTATGGTCGTTTTCATGAGCTATTACCCACATTTTGGGGGTTTCAGGGCGATTTACAACGACCTTATGACCCGATACAAGTTTGAGAAATATGACCAAAAACTCGTTGTTTTCGTGTTTTATGGTCGTTTTCATGAGCTATTCTCCATTGTTTTTGAGTTCTAGGGCGATTTACGACGACCATAAGACCCGATACATGTTTGAGAGATCTGACCAAAAACTAGTCGTTATCGCGTTTTCTGGCCATTTTCATGGAGTTTTAGGGTTCGAGGCGATTTACGACGAGTGTAAGACCCGATACATGTTTGAGAGAATGACCAAAAACCTCGTCTTTTTCGCGTTTTATGGTCGTTTTCATGAGATTTTGCCAATAGTTTCGGGTTCCAGGGCGACTTACACTAACCGTAAGACCCGATAT